>OU343221.1:205366116-205609222 GCA_910596185.1 Chrysanthemum makinoi
TATCTTCTTTCTAGGAACCATTTTGTAGACTTTTATCATATTATATTCTTACTTTTCTTATGATTGTTATTAGGAGACTATATCATTTATATATATCACATATATACATATTATTTTTCTTTGTCAAAAAGATGAAATATATTGCACTAATGTTCTTCATTGTAGGTTCATCATCATATACACTAGATTGTATATAACTTACTCATCTAAAGATGAAGTTTGCATCAATTATTTTTCTTATTTTAGGTGCTTCTTTACACCCTCGTGCAAGGAGGAATATCTTTTAAGCACTCATATAGGATCGTTTACTTGGTTGTATATGACATATTTGTCTAAAGACAAAGCCACATTATACTAATATTTATTTTGAAGGTTCATCTTGCCCTAGAGCGAGGGAGCTTCAGTCAAAATTCTTGAATGCATCTTGTACACACATTTGTTTGTATATCACTTACTCGTCCAATGGTACTAATATTTGTTTTTGTAGATTTTTTAATCATACCACTGGCGCCTCAAACAGGGGCATGCAGCGTTTAGCATCATTCTCACTTTTTCAACAAGCATTTGTGCTTGATAAAAAGTGGAGAAAATAGAGCTAACATTGCTATACCATTTTTCTTTCATATATTTCTCATAATTTTTGTTGCATAAAACTAACCTTGATGTAGGTTAAGCCTCTTTATTTGATCCATGGATCGCTGCAAACAAGGGGCGGATTGAAGTAGACGATTGCTTCACTAGGGATGATGGCTTCGCCTTTTAGGGGAGAAATTAAGTTAAACTCAAGGACCGGCTTTTTTTGTTTGACAAAGGGAGAAGAGTGTAAGCGGAGGAAGGTAATGTATGAGTAGTAAGGATACAAGTAAATTTTTACATTTTTTTCTAATACGTTTACATATATATTTTGTCATCATCAAAAAGGGGGAGATTGTTAGTGCAAATATTACGATATTTAATCTATACAGGTCTCGTCTTGCTTTTTTCTATTTTTATAATTTTCCTGACTTCTTATTGCATTAAAAGTAGTTTCACAAAAAATTCATAAATTCATAATTAAAGCGATTAACCTTAATGAAAATTATGAATATCTTTGTGAAACTACTTTAATCTAATAAAAATACTAAAAATGAAGCGTGCTGAAAACGATTATAGATTAAATATGTAATATTTGCACTAACAATCTCCCGATGATGACAAAAGATATAGCGTAATAGAAAATAAAATTTACTTGTATCCTTACTACCTTCACCTTCTTACACTCTTCTCGAGCAAAAGCGTCGCGAGTTTAACAATTTCTCCCCAAAAAAGACTTACATCATCTGAGCCAGTAAATACATCATAAGATCACTTTTTTGGCGGATCCATGGATCAAAATAAAGAGGCTTAACCTACATCAAGGTTAGTTTTATGCAACAAAATTATGAGAAATATATGAAAAAGAAAAATGCATAGCAATGTTCCCTCCTTTTTTCAAGCACAAATGCTTGTGAATGAGAATGTGCTATGCTGCCCCTTTGTTTGGCGTCGGTATGATTAAATCTACAAAACAAATATTAGTGAGTCATTGGACATTGATAACAAGTGTGTATGCATTGATAATTCTTGACGGGCTCCGCACGAACCTTCAAACAAATATTAGTATAATAGAAGCTTTGTCTTTAACGAATAGTAATCCATGCGGCAGAAGTGTATAGGCGATCCTATATTGCAAAAGATATTTCCTGCGAGTAACACCTAAGAAAATATTGATGCAAAACTTCATCCTTAGATGAGTAAGTTATATACAATCTAGTGTATATGATGATGAACCTAATGAAGAACATTTGCATATATTTCATCGACAAGAAAAATATGTATATATGTGATGTATAAATGATATAATCAAAGATCTCATGAAGTGTAGTCTCCTAATTACAATCATAAGAAAGTGAGAATATAATATGATACAAGTCTACAAAATGGTTCCTAGAAAGAAGATATGAAGTGAAGTTGGAATATAAAGAGTTAAAGCTAGTGATACTAGTGTTGGTGTCAGTTTACTAGTAGGATTCATGTGTGATAAGCTCGATGACTCATGATTTATAATGACAAGATTAAAGCTAATCCATGGTGGTGATTGATGAGTAATAATGATGATGACAACAGAGTTAAACTTCATTATGTATAGCAAATAGCAAATATGGACTATGCAATCCTTTTGAATAATTCTCACTTATGTTGAATGACAAAATTTGATTGTACGTCTTTAGAACAAAACAACTCTGAATGACACCGGATGCAAAGATGACCTGTGAAGACTCGGTCTAACGCTTTAACAGGGCGGTCGGCAAAGCAGCCAATCAAAGCGATGATCGCAAATGGTGAAGTTCATGAGCCTACTTACTTCAAAGGGCTGAAAGCGGCTGTTGGCCTGTTCATTGGTTCGACGGCGTGTTTCTTCTAAGTGATTACCGGTACAAGGTGAAATTTACTTTGTACGGAAGATGCGTCTTGGTGGAATAAACCTATTTATGGAAGAACACAAAACTGGCTGGCGTGGTTGATGATGAAACGGCGCGTCCGGGGATCGAAAGCAAGGACTATCAGCAAAACGTGATGAAAACCTACTGGCAGGTGGAAAGCTTTATGCCCATCAATTTTGATAATGCCAAGTGCGGAAAACCTCATGGGAGGATTACCGGCATGAGAACATCTTGCGATCAAAGCTCAAGACCGCGGGAAGAAGTGATCACAATTTCCTACCAACTCATGGATCAAGTCCCAAACACGGATCCGCAAGGCAATAATCCACAAATAAAGGAAATTTGATGACCGCCGAGAAAACACTTCCAACAACTACCATCACAACAATAACCGCAACAACAATCAAGTGCCGCGAATAATCATAACCAACCCCGAACAACAATCCCAACCCATACCACCAAACCTAAACAACCACCACAATCAACAAAACCGTAGGGCAAGAAGTTGGCGCCGCTTATGCCGCTACCCCTCGCCATCGAAGAGGGTTATGGGGCCGACCACACCTCTTTGTGCACTCGCCGATGCAACCCGCATCATGTGGGACGCTGTACTACTAAGTGTGGGAAGTGTAACAAGGTAGGTCATACTACAAGGATTTCAAGCCCTCGTACCGGCACTTTCAACCCATGGGATAACTTGCTTTGATGTGGAGAAGCCGGGCATGTCAAGGGTAGATGCCCAAAACCGTGACGGGAACAACAACAACAACACCAACAACAACCCTGCTAGACCAAGAGCTTATGTGCTAGGAGATGGGATGCACAAGAAACCCGGACGCCGTCAATGGTACGCTTTCACTCAATCATCATCTAGCTAAAGTGTTATTTGATTCTGGAGCCGACAAAAGCTTTGTGTCTTCTAAGTTTGCATCTTTGTTAAAAGTCACCCCAACTGCCCTAGATACCACTTATGAACTAGAGCTAGCCGATGGAAAAATAGAAGGAACTAACTCTATCATTCGAGGTTGCAACCTATCTTTGTCAAATCACCCGTTCGATATAGATCTTATGCCTATTCAACTTGGTAGCTTCGATGCTGTCATTGGCATGGATTGGCTATCCAAGAATCGTGCAAGGTAAGAATCATCTCTGGACGAAAGTCGCTCACATTCCTCTCGATGGCTAAACTCTAATCATTGGGTAATCATAGTAAGACCCGATTGAACATCATCTGTGTGTTAAATCCGCAAAGTACATAGAAAAAGGATGCCACACTTTTCTAGCACAAGTAACGGAGAAGGAGAAAGCGGACGAGAACAATCCGAAAGACGCCCCGTGGCTAGGGACTTTCCGAAGTATTTCCGAAGATTTGGTCTTCTTCCTCCGATCACCTTGAAAGTAGAATTCCAAATCGAAGCTTAGTGGCCGAGCGCACCCGGGCACGCAGCACCTTATAGATTGGCACCCTCGAACTACAAGAATTGTCCGATCAACTTCAAGAACTGGCCCGAAAAAGGATTCATTCGACCCAGTTCTTCGCCTTGGGAGCTCTCTATTTGTCAAAAGAAGGACGGTCTTTCCAGATGTGTATCGACTCACCGAGAGTTGAACAAACTAACGGTGAAGAATCGCTATCCAATACCTAGGATTGACGATTTGTTTGACCAACTGCAAGGGTCAAGCGTCTACTCAAAGATTGATCTGAGATCTGGGTACCATCAACTGAGAGTTAGAGAAGAAGACATTCCAAAAACTGCTTTTCGAACATGATACAGCCACTATGAGTTCCAAGTAATGCCATTTGGTTTGACAAATGCACCGGCGGTATTTATGGACCTAATGAACCGAGTGTGTAAACCTTACTTGGACAAATTTGTGATTGTGTTCATTGACGACATTCTCATCTATTCCCACAATAAGGAAGAGCATGCGGAACACTTGAAAGCTATCCTAGAGCTACTCAAGAAAGAAGAATTGTATGCTAAGTTTTCCAAGTGCGACTTCTAGATTCAAAAAGTTCAATTACTTGGTCACGTGATAGATAGTAATGGTCTTCATGTTGATCCTTCAAAAATTGAAGCTATCAAAGATTGGTCGTCCCCTACTACCCCTACCGAGATACGCCAAATTTTGGGTCTTGCGGGTTATTATCGAAGATTCATCGAAGGATTCTCGAAAATCGCTAAACCTCTAACGGAGCTAACCCAGAAAAAGAAGAATTTTGACTGGGGTGAAGAACAAGAGTTAGCCTTTCAACTCTTGAAACAAAAGCTTTGTGAAGCTCCTATCTTAGCCCTACCCGATGGAGTAGAAGATTTTGTGATCTATTGTGATGCATCACACCTAGGGTTAGGTGCGGTATTGACGCAAAGAAACAAGGTGATCGCTTATGCTTCGCGACAACTCAAAACTCACGAAAAGAACTACACTACTCATGACCTGGAATTGGGAGCCATGGTTTTCGCCCTCAAAATATGGAGACATTACCTATATGGAACCAAGTGTATGGTGTTCACCGACCATAAAAGTCTCCAACACATTCTAGATCAAAAGGAGTTAAACATGCGACAACGCCGATGGCTAGAATTGCTTAGTGATTACGACGTTAATCGAAATCCGTTATCAACCGAAAAGCAAATGTCGAGTGATGCTCTTAGTCAAAAGGATCAACCTAAACCTTTTCGAGTAAGGTCTTTGGGAATGACAATTAAGTCACCCCTTCCATCAAAAATCCTTGAAGCTCAAGCTGAAGCACTCAAACCTAAAAACCGTCCCAACGAGAGAATCTTTGGAATGCCGGAAAATGAGAACGGCTTTGCGCAAAGATCGTGTGAAAACGTAGAGGGGGGTGAATACGTTACCGTTTAAAAACGTTAGATCTTTTGTATCAAATCGTTTATGAAGCTTGTTATAATATGAAAGTACCAATTATTATTTGTGACTAATATAAAGCATAGTAAACCAAGTTGTCACACAAGCATAAACACCAAACCACATCACAAGCAATTATAAAAGTAAAGAAATAAAGAAAGGAAAGTGCAAACCAAACACAAGGATTTATAGTGGTTCAGTTACGGATCTCCTCTCTGCCCTACTCCACTCCCCGAGTACCCAACTCGAGAGTTACTTCACTAAATCAACAAGCTCCTTCTTCGGAGGAGAAAACCTTACAATCGTCGCTTACACTTTTTCCTGTACAAAGCTAAATACCGGGTTCTAGTTCGAGGTAGAACCAACCTAACGCCGCCTATACAATATTTCCGACACTAAGCTAGATGTCGAAGTTCTTTTCGGTACAACCACTCCCATTATGTTTTATGGCCCAACATAACAAACCTTGTGTTTTATGGTTCAAACACATAACCCATCTAATCTAGTTTGGTGAAAGTGTTGTGATGATGCAATAATGTTTACAATGATGATCCATGACATAAATGTCTAATGGATATGAATGACTAATCTAAATGATCTTCTTAAATAAGAAGTCTTCAATCAATGAGGATATCAAGAGATCTTGAATCTTCATATGTTGATATGCTTTGGTGAATGAGGATGGCTAGATCTCTAAACTTTCCTTGGTTAATCAAAATGTAAAATATGCTTACAACAAAGATGAATGTTAGAAGCATTATGATCATGTGATGGTGAGGGTGATTGATGTATGCTACTACATGTTTATCTATAGATCTAAGTGATGAAAGAAAGTTAGAGAGAATATATGTTGGAAGGGATGAAGATATGAGAAAACCATGGGATGGTATTTATAACCAAAAGTGGTAATCAAAAATATAATAATTTATTAGATTTGATATCTTAGAATATCTTCCAAAATCTTTAAAGATTTAGATGACACTATGCATGAGGTAATAAAGAGTGTTTTCCTTTTTATGAAAAATACATTTAAACAAATGTATATACTTATTAAAAAGGTAAGTTACTTGTAAATAAAATGTAAGTAACCTTTTATAAAATAAAATATCTAGTTGAGTGCTTGTCAAAATAAAATATATTTTGTCAAGTGTAAGTAAACTTTAGTACTTGTATGAATATTATAGTTAGTTTACTTGTACAAATAAAAGTATATATTTGTTAGACATTTTACAAAAGATGTATTTGTATAAAATACTTGTAAATGCAAAATGTAAAATGAGGTTCGAAATAGAATGGTTAACCTATTAAAATACTTAGTGACTCTAAACGTATTTTAAACATTCTAAATGATTTATTAATGGGTTTGATCATAATGCCACATAACAAACATGTACGAACCTGTGTTGTAACATACGAGGACTTGAGACATCGAGAGGTGTTGAATGTATGTTGAGACAAATGTAATTACAAGTAACTTGTACATTTTCGTTATGTATTACAAGTTACATGTTTGTCATCAATCAAAACAAACGAGATCAGATAGATTAAATATCGAAATATTTGCACTAACAATCTCCCCCTTTTTGATGATGACAAAGATATGTAAACGTAATAGAAAATAAAATGTAAAAATTTACTTGTATCCTTACTACCTTTACATTACCTTTCCATTTACCTCTTCTCCCCTTTTGTCGAAAAAAAAAGGGCGTGTCCTTGGAGTTTAACTTAATTTCTCCCCAAAAAGGCGAGCTTACATCATCCCTAGTGAAGTTAAATCGTCCACTTCAATCCGTCCCTTGTTTGGTAGCGGATCCGTGGATCAAATAAAGAGGCTTAACCTACATCAAGGTTAGTTTTATGCAACAAAAATTATGAGAAATATATGAAAAAGAAAAATGCATAGCAATGTTAGCCTATTTTCTCCACCTTTTATCGAAGCACAAATGCTTGTTGAAAAGTGAGAATGATGCTAAATGCGTGCATGCTCCCCCTTGTTTCAGGCGTCAAGGTATGATTAAAAATATACAAAACAAATATTAGTGCAGTCATTGGACGAGTAAGTGATATACAACAAAGTGTGTATAAGATGCATTCAGTAAATTCTTGATGGAAGCTCCCCTTGCTCTAGGGCTTCAAGATGAACCTTCAAAATAAATATTAGTATAATAGAAGCTTTGTCTTTAGACAAATATGTCATATACAACCAAGTGTATAGACGATGCTATATGAGTGCTTAAAGGATATTCCTCCTTGCTCGAGGGTGTAAAGAAGCACCTAAAATAAGAAAAATAATTGATGCAAACTTCATCCTTAGATGAGTAAGTTATATACAATCTAGTGTATATGATGATGAACCTACAATGAAGAACATTAGTGCAATATATTTCATCTTTTTGACAAAGAAAAATAAGATGTATATATGTGATATATATAAATGATATAATCAAATATCTCATGAAGTGTAGTCTCCTAATTACAATCATAAGAAAAGTAAGAATATAATATGATAAAAGTCTACAAAATTTCCTAGAAAGAAGATATCAAGTGAAGTTGGAATATAAAGAGTTAAAGCTAGTGATACTAGTGTTGGTGTCAGTTTACTAGTAGGATTCATGTGGTGATAAATCGGTAGATGACTTATGATTTATAATGACAAGATTTCGCTAATCCATGGTGGTGGTGATTAGTGAAAGATGTGATGGAAGGTGGTGGTGATTAGGTAGGAAGCTATTAAGGAGTTAAAAACTCGTATGTATAGCAAATATAAAAATATGGACTCATGCAATCCTTTCGTAATGTCAAGTGACCAAGACGAAGAGGAAAGAAAATATGAATAGACATGAAGATAACTTCGTTCATTGATTGATACGAAAAAATGATCTATTCTAGGTGACAATGGGAGAGATAGTATTAACATGGTTTTGACCGACATGGATGATTATGACATTGAAAAAAAAAGTGAAGACAATATGTAAAATAACTAATAATAATGAATACCTATATGAGGATGAGAATGACATCATATGAGTGAGAGTTGGATAGACCAACGTGTTGAGAAGGTGTTGGGAATGGCTGTTTTGATTAATATATCATTTGCACTAACAATGACATGTATGACATGTGTCAAGCGAGAAAAAGGATAAGACCCTATGATGGTGTTCTAGATAGTGAAGTTGTAAGGTGATAGTTTAAGGAAAATCCTAGATTTGTTGATTGTGGAGATGAAGAAGTTTGTAAAAACACATGATGCATTTTTCACTTGATGAGGTATTGGTGCAAACTTGTGATAAAGAGTTAAAAGGTTGAACTAGTTGTGGTTTTAGAACGGTTTTAGCTAAGTGGTGTTTACGTATGTGTTGGTATTTTAGAGTCTAAGAGACATAAATTTTGACAAAAGACAATTATGTGAATGGATTTCTCTCCCCATTAATTGGTGGACATCCAACATAATGTGTAATGTATCAAATAAGGAATGACAACAAAGTGTTTAGGAGGTTATTCGGGTTAACGAAAGAGATGAGCTTAGTGATGTTTTTCTGGATGATGGTTAGCATACAATGAACTTCATCCTTAAAGTCATGTACCTCTTCTCGATTAATACGAGATGATCGTATGATGAGGCATGTGGTTTCCTAATAGGAAGTGAAGAGGATTAGAGTATTATTATAACTAAATAATGATGGAGGTTATTTTGGAAAGCGGAAGCAAAAATGAGATTTGGAAAGAGGTCGGTTGAAAAAATGCAAAGCCAACCCTCTAGAACTTAATTCTATATGCTTTTAAACTATATGCAAGTGTAGGGGTCCCATAAAGCATAGTACTAATCTACGTAGCAATAAAGGGGATTATGAAAAATGAGCATATAAAAGTTAGAACCAATTGAGATAACAAATAATTTGTTATCAACCTACAAAACAAATTTGTTAGTGACAAAGGATGTTAACATGATAGAAATCAAATGATAACATATTATATAAGCAAAAACAACACATTGCACTTAAGTAGACAAGAAATCACCATACAAGATAGCATCAAGACAATCATATTATGCAAGAATACAACTTTATTCAACACATTTCATTTTGAGATTGTTTTATCGTTAGACTTAGATGTTTAAGCATACTTGGCTTATAAATTAACACAACAATCTATGTGATTAATTTGTAAGATAAAAAGGCTTCTAAAAGTTTGTCATACCAAAAGCACTTTGACATATTATATGTGCACCGCATAAAAAAAAAAATAGTGTGACAAGAAGCAAAAGAAACAAGATGAAAGATTCATGCAAGCCATGTTTAAGACATAACAATTTGGAACATGTATCATTTGGATCGTACTACACATAGATATAATGAATGCCAACTAATAGCTTTCAAACACAAACATATCATATCAAAATTATCACATATCAAAATGACATATTATGATTTCATAAGTAACATGTTAATCATGCTAAAATTAATTCAAAAGTAAGTATCATGCAAATAAAGTTTAGGTTTAAACGTTTAGTAGCATGAAACAAGAATACAAGCATTATAAAGATAAAACCGTACTAAGGTTTACACATTTGACTTGTTATCAAACACTAAGATAATGTCAAATCAACTTATCATATTAAACAAGAACATGTAATCAACACACGTAAGTGCAATGCAAGTGGTTTTACTAAGGTTTACACATTTGACTAGTTATCAAACACTAAGATAATGTCAAATCAACTTATCCTATCAAACAAGAACATGTAATCAACACATGTAAGTGCAATGCAAGTGGTTCTGAAAGAAAAGTCATATATACTACTTGTTTGATTAGTATTCCTAAGGCGAGGCAAACTATCAATGTTTTAACACTTACTTTAGGCAAGTATAGGAAAACAGATTTTTCAAGTTGGAGAATGAATATGAGACTATTACTAGCGGTGCTCAATTAAGGCTAAACACGACCATTTTAACGGGTGATTCCACATACCCAACTTCTCTCCAGGAAGCAATTCAACCGTTAGGTCAAATTGAGTTTCTAGTGCAATAAGTTCTCCAGTAGTCATTCTCATGTTAGAAAGATGGGAATTCCTACTTTTGTATAAATGATTCGTTCCAAACGGTCAGCTTTATTACACAAATCAACCACTTGTGAATGGTCAACCGTAATAAAAGTCAAACAGTCTAAAACCAATGCAATATCCCTTGGAATTTAGTGGATTCCCGGATCGTTAAGTCCCACGAAGGTTGAATGGTGTTTGAAAACGTTCAGACGTAGAATGATCACTAAGGATAATGATCGATGAGGATTTTGATTGATAACTACACTCTTGATTGATTGGAATTGTATTTGGATCTGAATTATAGAGCACAACAATCAGATTAAACAAGCGTACGCGTACGTTTTTGAATTTTACGTAAACGTAAAATAATAAAACGTAAATTTAAAAGAATAAAACACCTATGGATATGAAAATGATATTTTTACAATCCTAATAATAAAATAAAATTATTGGAAAATTAAAATTATTTTTATAACTATTTATTTAATTATTATTAATTAAAACTATTTTTAACTATTTAATAATAATCTAAAATATAAGAAAATATGAAATAAAGCTAGAAAAGTGAAATTATGACTTAGAAAAATCTAAAATATTATAAAACTAATTTTAAAACTGAAAATATATTTTTTATGCTTTTTATTTATTTATTATTAATTAATTAATACTTATTAACTATTTTAAATTCTAATAAATACTAAACAAGCTAAGAAAATTCTGAAATTTTTTCTATAAATATCCTATGATGACAGAAAACTAAGAAAATTATAAAAACAGAAAGTGCTTAATAAAAAGCTGAAAAGAAAATTTTAAAAAGCTAATTTATATTAAATAAACGCTATCACTATTTTTAAAGTAATTTTTTTGTGTTTTTTTATTTTATAAACCTATTATACTACTGATTATAAGCAACTTTAATAAAGACAAAAATTTTGGAACTTGAAAATAAGCAGTATGTAAGCTAAAGATCTTAACAGTTTTGCTTTTGGCTTTCAAAAGGATTTCAAAAGGTACTTATATTAAGCTAAAAGGCACAAAGAAACACACTGAAAAGCTTAAAATAAGCTAATAAGCACTTATACTAATCCTATCAACCAAACAGGCCTGCAGTCATTTATACAAGCAGTTTAAGCTTATTAAATAAGCTGAAAAGCTCAAAACAAAGACTGAGGTAGCAAGATGGGTTGGTGGGCTTTCTAAAAGTCAAGCTCACACTAGGAACCAGTAATGAGCTTTTGACAAGCTTTTGAAAAGGCTTGTAAACACTGAGTATTCGGTGTTCAAAGGAAATGGGACAACTTAAAGCTACAAGCGACCCTACTAGATAAGCTAAAAAGTTAAAAATAAGCTTTGGAACTTTGAGATGGCTAGATTGGCTTTCTAAAAAAAACAAAATACACAAGCTAAGGTTCACTGATGAGCTTATTATGAGCTTGTGAAATAGACCTATTCAACTGTGCACAGGGCACTTTTTCAAAAAAGTGTCTAAAATAAGCTAAGGAATAAGCGGTTTAAAAGATAACTAAAAATTATAAAAATTACTATGATAAAGAGGAGCAACTAAATTCTAATATTCCAAAAGCATAAAACATGACACTCTATATTAAATCCTATAAAAAATTATCTATTTTATTCAAAAACTGCAAATAAGAAAATTTGACTTTTTAAGTTATACTAAAAAGTTGACTAAAAAAGAATTTATGATTGATCCTACTAAGCGATTATGTTATATTAACCTAAGTTAAGATGAAATTAAGCTAGATTAACAGGTTATGAACAACTATGATGAATTTTACAATCTAAATCCTAACAGTGAGCTCATAGATGAAGATTAAAGGCTATTTTGACTTTTTAACAAGAAAGGTGTGTATTTTATGGTTGCAATGAGTTATTAGATCCTATTGTGACATGAAACAACAACAAGCAACAACACAATCAACCTCTAACACAGTAACTTTCGGTGAATCAAACAACCCTTTATCAAACTGATTTTGTGATTTCCAAAGGATTTCATAAATTAATACCATGAAACTGATTCATAACCTTATATTATCATATAATGAGGCTAAATAAGCATTAAACAACAACAATAACAACATAAAACTCAGGTATGACCATTATGCTATAATAACTGTTAAACTAAGATTTTTTAGTAACTACAAATTTTAAAGAACAAGCAAACTGTTTTAATGATTAATTTTACTTAACTACAACTCAAAAACATAAAAACACAAAACTTTAAGTTAATAAACGACTTAACAAAGGAAATGCTAAAATAGAGTAAAAGCTTACAAGATGGAATCAAATGGCTGATAACCAAGAACTGAGAACACTTCCTATAGCTTCCAAAGAAGCTTCTAAACCAAGGGCAATCCAAAATTTACCCTGCTCCAGCTGTGATCATCTTCTTGATTGATTTTTTTATTTATAACTAATTTTTTTGTATTTTTGGTATTTTTTTCTTTTTGATACTAAATAAAGTTTTAAGGTTTCTAATAGCTGTATTAAGCTATCTAGGAGCTTATATGAGCTTAGGAGTCCATAATAACAACTAATAACAACATTAAGCTAATATGAGATTTTTGAACTTGAAATTTGCATAAACTGAAATTGAAACTGAAACTTGAAATTAAGGTTTACAGAAGCTTTATTATACTCTAAAAACATGAAATACAAAGCTTGAAAGTTAATTGATACACTGGAAATTTGAAATTAACTAAGTCGACACTACATAAACTAAAATTACACTAGATATATCTTCACATTGCTCCTTTTCTTCTTTATAAAGATCTTTTTAACTCTTTGTCGACCTCTGAATGTTTCCCACTTCTTTCCAACCATTGGATCCTTCTAATTCATCACAACTGCCCATTTGGCATTTTGGCGCCAAAATTTCTTTGAGCGAGTTTAACAATTAATGAACTTTGGGTGTTTGTGGAGGTGTAGAGGAGTGGGTAAGCAGTTGGAAAGGTGGTGGTGAGGTTGAGGGAGCAGTGGTGGAAACCACCAGTGGTTTTTGGTTTTGGCTGATTGTGAGAGAATGCTGTGATAGCTGTGGTTTGGTGGGGGTTTGACCCGATTTTTTAATAATAAATTTGGGAGTTCAAAATGGGATTTTGAACTTTCGGGTCAAGGGTTCAAGGGTCAAGGTAAGTTGGGTTGAGCTTATTTGTGTTTTGGGTTAATAATACAAAGGGTCCGTTTGGCTTAGGAATTAATACACAAGGACCATTGTTGTAATTTTCGATTTTTGAGATTTGAACACCGCAACTTTTCCAAAGTTAACACAAGGACCTATTATGCCATATATGAATAGTACAAGGTTTACTTTTGATTATTTTCACTTTTTAAATTCACCAAAGACTATTTTTGACAATTTTTAAACTTAAGGGACTAAAGTTGTCATTTTGTAATTTTTAAACTTTGAAGGGTTTGTTTTGACAACTTTTGAATTCCATGGACCTTAAATGATATTTTGCTTTATTTTGATTTACCAGGGACTTGTTTTGACAACTTTTGAAACTTGGGGAACTAAAAATGCCAATTATGCAAAGTTGATAACGCGTTTTCACACCTTTTGGTATTTTTGCTTTTGAAACACATAAAACACTTATTTGTGATATTTTTATCATTTTGATGCTTTGACAGATGTTTTTGGATGTTTTTGGCAGTCTAAAAGGTACAAAAATGATGAGTATTTGCATACTCATCAATCCCCACACTAAGATATTGCTAGTCCCTAGAAATCTTTTATGAAAACTTAATGGATTTGAATCTCTTTACCAAAGTCATTACTTACGGAGTAGCCAATTGTTGCAGTTCAAGTAAGAACCTTGGTACAATGATAACCAAATGATTTTGAGCAAATCACCGGCTTTCAACGGTTTTGATTTGTCTTTACCAAAAACCGTTTGCTCGGACTAGCCAACTCTTAGATAAAATATCTTTGGTGAGTCGATTACCAATTATGGATTTTCAACTGCCTTTACCACAAGCCATAAACTTGTGGGCTAGCCAACTCTTCACTAATTAAAGATATGGTGAGAATTTGAACACCTACAATTTTGGGCAAATTGCAAGCCATAAACGGATTTGAGATATCTTTACCAAGAGTCGTTTGCTCCTGGATTAGCCAATCCTTTTGTTTATTAGACATGGCGGATTGATAACAGAAGCTGAGTAAGTGCAAAACACTTACTCCAAAAAAAAATTGGCCAAAATGGGGAATTGGGTGGTATAATTACATGATAAAATTAGTGAGAATTCCCACCCCACACTAGAAATGAATATTGCCCTCAATATTCAAAGTACCGGCGGTTATGCCAAAACATAGAGCGTAAAAGGAAATACTACGGCCATTATTTGAAATATATATATATATATATATATATATATATATATATATATATATATATATATATATATATATATATATATATATATATATATATATATATATATATATATATATATATATATATATATATATATATATATATATATATATATATATATATATATATATATATCTATATTATATATAACAGGAGGCATTTGGCATTAATGCCACCACAATGACATCAATGCCACCTCAATGACACCTCAATGCCACCTAATCAAATTTCATGCCACATAAGCATTTGTTGTCCAACTAAGCAATTTTTAAATCCACCTAAGCAATACTATTTAAATTTCGGATTTTATGTATTAATTTTCGAAATTCTTAAGCATTTATTTCTAAAATTCGAATTTAATAAAAAATGACCATTGTGAGATTCGAACTTGGGTTGTTTGTAGGATTAGTATAAATAACTTGTGTGTTTACCACTAAGGCAACAAGTTATTTTGATAATTATGTTGCATATTATAATCTATAAATGCATATAATTTTAATAAGATAAGTATAACAATCCCTACAACTTAGGTGATAATCTAGAAAATAGAATCCTACGTTTTATTCATTCACGGTAATGTCCTCATACCATACATTTTTCTCAAAACCTTAATATCATTCATTCATTCTTCTGCATAATGATCTATAATTTTTATTTTCCTTCTTTAATGATTTATGGTCTTATTAGTCTCTATTCATTTTATGTTGTGTATAAACCAATATTGTTAACATGTTTTTTTTGCTATATTGAGGAACCCTAACGTGCTTCATTCCTTTTTTTTTTATATATATATTTTTATAGTGATAGTGTTTTTTGATTTTTAATAGGTTTTTGATGATGATGATGATCAACCGTTAATGCACATTGGAAAAGAAGAAGATGAATACAGGCTTACAAAGCAACAAATACAAGACGAGATTCAAAATACCACTTGTGCCATTGTTATAACTAGGGGTAAATATCGACGCCAATTACCATCGATGGTGAAAAACCATTATATAACAGCACCCATGTGAGTTTGCAGTCTATTGCTTTTTCCAGCCAATTACAGGTGCGTTTTTAATTATACGGAACTCTTGCACTCCATCATTATTACAGGTATGCAAAAATAAATAGCAGCCACTTCAAAGGGCGTGATGCCAGCAGTGGATTGGATCATCTTGCCCGTCAAGGTTCGCGAACTTATTATTATTCTTTACATGTGTCGCATATTATATGTGAATCATTTTTAAATTATCTTGAACAAACCGGACATGTTGTCTTTTTGTAATAGATCTTGGTAGGAAACAACAAAAAGTAGTTGCAAGCTCCATGGGAATAAAGACCGTGTAAACTCTATGGCTAAATGTAAATTTTTTATTTAGCTGATTTGTGAAACCACCACGTCGATGATTACTTAATTTATATTCATCCGTAGCGGTTTCTGTTGTAGCGCATCTTGCTCGGTTCTAGGAGAGCATCAATGTCTCCATCGAGCAAACGGTGTCGACTCATGTACGCGGTGTTATCGATTCATCTATTGATACAGAGTCGAAGATCGTTTTAAATAATGTCACGTCGTTTTGGTTTGGTGGGTCGAACAAATCTCATGTGGTTGCAAACCTTCGAAAATTCTAGGGTACCCTTACAGGTATGTCAAAAATACTAGGTTGATATTTTGTTAACGTTTATATCATTATCCTATATCGGTTATTTTTACTGGATCAAACAAAGATATCTGAGAAAGCAACGAGTAATTTCACATCCACAATAGCCCAAGGGCGTTTGATTCTAATTTACAAAGCTCGGATGGACACTGGTGAAACCGTTCTGTTAAAGTTCTTGCAACTGATTCAAAACAAGGCGAGAAGGAATTTCACACGGAGGTAATGAAAATCTTTGGATTTATCGTATACATGCTTGAGTAGTTGGGTAATCGAAGTCCTACTTATATCTTTACAACGGCTCGCAAGGAGCTATTTGCAGGGATAGATGAAGAGGAACCCGTGCCTAATGTTAGAAAGACCAAACATGGTAGCGAGAACATACTCTGAGATCAACATTGGTTTGGGAGATCCTGAACATGAAGGTCCTATAACGCGGCGCACATATAGTATTCCTCAAGTATGTAAAGTAACTGTTGGGGCATAAGTAAATTAGACATGGTTACATATCTATTCAAGCACACTTTTTTGTTTTGTGACTTTGAAGGGGTGTTTGTTTAACCATTTGGGCCATCATATATTAATGATATTTTATAATTTGGACTCTTGATAAAGCTTATTTGGTTTCCTCTTATATACTATCATTTTTTACTTGCATAACCTTGGGCCTTATCATCAAATCATGTAATTGAGTGCTTGGCATGTTACATTTTGTATTGAATAAGCAAACTCAACACAGTTAATGTTCCATCAAGGTGCTAACATAAAGTTTAATATGTGTATTAACCACAATGCTTTTGTCCTACAAACACAGGTCGCTATATCGCCCTCCGGAGTAACATGGAAAGGAGCTTGTGTGAAAATATTCTCCTTGAATCCATAATGTGATTGTCTCAACATAAGCTCAAAACATGAGGCGGAGTTAGCAGATCATGTTGAGGCCTCAATGTATCTCACTTGGCCTCAAAGAGAGAACATTGCGTATGGTGCAAAAACAGGTGTGTTCTTAGACTGTTATATATTTATGAATGAGGTACATTTGGATCATACTATTACATAAGTGTATTTGGACCAGACCAAGTTCTTGAAGTAATTTTAAGCGGGTTACTAATGCGCTAGGTGTGTGATCTTCATTTACCGACGTGATATCCAACAGTTGTTAGCTGAGGTTAGGAATAAGCCTCACATCCGGAGTCCATTAGCAGAATTGTCAACTGTGTTCATCTATTTGTTTCGGTATTAGTGTGATTAACACAAAACTCATTAAACATAAATCTTTATTTTGTCGAATGTAGTGCAAATAAAAGAACAAGATAGACACATAGTGTTGGAGTGGCTACCTCGATAACCAAATTTCATCGTCATTAGACCTAATACTCTACGAGTCCGGTGTGACACAAGTTTTCATAGCGATCGGGACAATGGTATTCTTATATTCCTCTTTTGACCCGCACTACGGAATGTGACCATGTGAGATTGATCAATGTAAAATTTCTAGGCGAATTATATTTTAGGTTGTTACATGACGTTGTTTATGAAAATATGGTTTTTTGATTTACCATTATATCTATCCGTTATATTTGTTTTTGAAAAACCATTGGATATAGGTGTGTCTTCTCTTTGCGACTTCAGAGGGCACCTTATATCAGTTAGATCAAAAGTTGTTAATAATTTTTCCAGGAGCGATGTTCATCAAGTAGTAGTTCCGTCGTGGTAATGAATGTATTTTTAGTTCAAACTGCGTTTTTGGACTTTCTTTGTATGTCGACTATCCTTTCCTTTTTCAAACTGCAGTTTTCAAACCGTGGTTAATGCAAAAGCAAGTCATGCTCTTTATAACGAGATGGTCTGTAGAAGTCATGTTACCAACACTGGATTAGGATCGTTTGGTTAGGGTGGTGCTAGAAGGTCACAAGTAGAAAATTAGAAAGCTTTTGAGCTGATCGAACCACTCCAATTGAATCAATCCCATAGCTCACCAGGCTTTCAGTAACATAAATGCTTATAATGGGAGTTCCGTTTGCTCGGATAGAAGTTTCTTGGACAACCTATCTAACATGAAGTTTTTTATTAACGTGCGTTTTGCATTATCAATTTCCGTGTCATTCCTCTCAATGTTAGAATAAAGTGGCCAAATGATTTTTATTTAGATGGACTAAAAGTAGGAGGAGTTTTGTGTACATCTACATATAAATCTAAGAAATTCAATGACATTGCCGGTAAAAATCTCACTCCCACCCAATTTTTGCACTCTCAATTTGCCAAAATTGCCGACCGGATGAACTTGCAGGAGTTAGGTTTAATGTTGCCAATGATAAACCAATAACATCCTTAAATTCGGTCTTTGAAGCTTACTTTTGATTACCGACTAAAGAGAGAAGACATCGCATATGCCTTCTTTAATAACTTTGAGCATCTATTTAATATTTTGATCAACCAAGGCAAGTCTTAGATTTATAATTAATTACAATTTCAATAGCAGGTCGAAAAACTCACAAAAGGTCAGTTTGAATTTCCCTTATAACTTCACTTTTTAATTATTTATTTAATATTTTTGCTCCTCACATGTCTATCTGCTTAATTTACAGGACTGCAGAAGAATCTAAGGAAAAGGCGGCCGAGCATTTTGTAATTGCAGCTAAGCTTAATACACAAGATGCAAATTCTTTTAGGTACTTGGGTCATTACTATAGGAAATTTTTATTTGAATCGGGAATTAGTCTCCTTCTCTTTTTGTCATTTGTTTGTTCTCCTTTTTCTGCAAACTATGGTTTTTTATAGTTAGTAGGACCAACCGACAAACTCCTACTTATCTGTTGGTGTTTTATTTTTTCTTTTTTGTGTATGATTTACAGGAATCAATGTGTGATTTATTGGATAAAGAAGGAAAAGAGAGCTTGGAGATCGATATTTGTCGTGAAGTTTCAAGCAAGTCACCAAGGGCCTTTTGGGCATTTCGCAGACTAGGTTTATCTGAGTTAATAAAACAATCTTATGTACTCTATATAATTAGTATATACATGGTAGTTAAATCATAAAACATATGACCTGGTCGATGATCTTTCGAATGATAACGTTGTTTCATGGAGCAGTACTAACAATAGTTTTATTGTCCATGATCTACCTGATTTTAAATTTCTTTTGCCCAAGTATTTTAAGCATGATAAATTTCCGGCTTCGTTAAACAGCTTAATACTTATGGATTCAGAAAAGTTGATCCCCATCGTTGGGAATTTGCAAATGAGGGATTCTTACGAGGCCAAAAGGACCTCACGAAAACCATTGTTAGGCGTAAACCCGCCTCGGGACACACTCAACAGGTCACAAGTTTCAACAGAACCTACAAAAGATCATCTATATATCTTGAGCTACATGCTACATTGGTACTACCGATATGCTAAGGATGGCGATGATGATCGCCATAATTACAATCTTTGTTGTTTGTTAAGGTTTGATTTTATGACACCGATGTTGTTTTTCTTCATCTTGAGCAGATACAAGCTTCCCATGATTTAGGTATGTATGGCGTATGTGTTAAACTCAACACCTTAACTCCTCAAGTTTCATAGATACTGATGATGGCATGTTTACATTCTCACATTTTAGACACGATCACCAACATGTTCATTCTCTGGTCTTTCAAGGAAGTTGATGCCTACTAAAAAGGTAACTTAAAAGCTACTAACTTAATTTAATCTATAAGCCTTAAACGACCCTTAGATGTACAGAGTTAAAGTTCAGGGCTATATTCCTTCATTTATCAGGATGAAGGGTATGGAGATCAAGACTTGGTGTTCTACAATGACCAAAAGGAACCTCTATCAGGTAAGTTGTTAGCAAATGCTAATTCCACATTACACAAATTCCCGCGCACACATTTGGGGAGCCAAACTTTTTTTCTCTCTCAACAAGCTCTATTCAAGAAGTAGCATAGTTCAAGTAACAAAGCTTTCTTATTCGCTCATGTTGAATTATTATTTAGATAATATTATCGCTCAATGGCGAAACTCATACGTCGTTTTTCTGTGTTTTAATAAGGAATATTTTTCCTGCTGATTATTTCTAATGATTACTATCTATTGAGGACTAACTTCTCACTCGATCATCATACCGCTTTAATTTTCTTCTATCCTATAATTTGATATAGGGCAGTGAATCTTGATTTTTTCAAACAATCTTTTTCAAATATTTGTAAGCTTGGTTATGTATGTATATGATATTATTTATGTCCATAGCTTCTTGATTAACCAGTTACCGTGATTCTATATTTAGTGTATTGATTCTGTGACATATGTGCATAATCTGTGTTTGGATGCCCGATCTTAAAGAGAAGGTTTCGAGATCGAGCAGTCCTTTGGCAAAGATTCTCAATCCAGTCATTGGCAACGCATGGTCTATTGTCTCAACACTCTTCTCAACAAAGCACATGAATCACCTACCATCGGTGATGACAGCTGGTGGGTATCCTATGAGTAGACAAGTGATGATAGGTGGTCTTTGCATTTCAAGTATTCACATATAACAAGAACCTACAGGAACCTCTGTACACCAATGATAATGTTTGTCCCAACTATGTACCTCAAGTGACGGTTAAGCTACAATCCATATCTGGTGCGGCCAATTTCGTTATAAAACTGCCAAGTAGAACTTAGAAAGTTAGAAAATAAGATAGAATTATAGAAATGAATAGCAAAACATGTTTAAAAATTGAGGAAGATGATTGATCTAACATGGAAGTCTAACCCGGTAGCTCATTTCTGGACAGTGAAAGTAATTCAGTGCGGATATGGCAAACACAGTGATCAGAAGTTCGGGATTCAACGCTCAATCTTGACCCACCGGATGATTATGATGGCATCCAAAGGTTGTCCCACTTTTTTTCTAAGATTCTTTTCCTACCAAAGATGCTTGAAGTTCATATGATAAAATTTCTGTTTTTGTACAATGAAATATCTATGTATATTACAGTAAAATATTGGCAACCACATCATTAGAATATATTAGCTCATTTATAATATTAGAATATTGGCAATCACAACAAGGGTACTCATAATTGTTGAACTAGAACTTGAGATTTATAAAATGTGCATGGTAAAAGGTATGAGCATTAATTTGTTGCAAGTATGTGATGTTGTGGTATGATTTCATATGTGGGAAGAAATCGAAAGGCAGGATAAACCAATGGGAACAGATGGAATCAGTTGAAGTTCGACGTTGATTGGGACTGATCATCACGAAGAGCATCGACAAGCAGAAAGACCATGCGGCGATGTGAGTCTTTGGATAAAATGTGACTGAAAGGCGAGAGATCTGTTGGTTCTTGGTTTGGAGGCAAAGGGGATGCCCCACAAGGAACTACCGGAACATCTTATGCTAATTAGTCTATCTCATGTTAATAGTATGAAGTATAAATAAGACATACCAATAAGAACTAACAAACTTTTGCCTTTTTTGCAAAGGACGGATCAAGGATTAGCAAGTAATCCAAGTGGCGATCAGAAGAGTTGAAGTGATCAAGAACATGAGTTGGTTGTGGTAAGTTATGATAATATTGATTGCTTTGAAACACATAATTAGATTCTTGGTGAACACTCATTATGTGAGGTCAATAGCTGGACGAGCCCTCATGATTTAGGGTTGAGAAGATTCATGATATACAATTTAAGTCACTCTAGCTTCACAAGCAAGTAACTTGATCTTAAGCTCAACCCTCTGTGTTTGATTGAGTTTTATCTTTGCACCATCTAATATTCTATGATGTGGATGCTAAGAATGAGAATTAGTCAAGATATCTCTTGAAATATCATTATATAGAAGTACATTGGTTTTATTACTATACTTAGAAAGTACAAATACCCACCTCGATAAAAAGTTTGAGAATAAAGTAACCCTTATTATTATATTGAACACATTTTCGGGTCCATTATTCGTAAATTCTCAGAATAAAGTACTTGATTTGCGTTTTGAGATGTACACCTCATCTAACTCAAGTGAGTTCGTGTGGGCATATGGGTTTCGGTGACTATACTTGAACGTAAAAGATGGCGTCAAGGTAATCGAATGGATGAACCGCTCAAACGTGTTTTCGGTTATAATAAAGAGGCAACAAACTATGTTGATTTTATAAATTGAATTAAAAATATGTCTGGTAGTAACAAAATCACAATCATTACAAAATCTTTTGCAATGTTAACATTGATTTTTGATGTAGAAAGACAAGTAAGAAGTGAGAAAAATGATTATTCTCTAGCCTTTAGTTTTTTGTGATATTCATAAGGCTACCCACCCATCAAACGGGCTATGTTACCACAAATGTTGTGCATAAAGAAGTGTTATCTCGCATTTGAGTTTAAATCCTATACTATGTTGTTACCAAGAATATTGTAACAAATACAAAGAATTTGACAAACGTTGGAACTATTCTTTTAAAATTCTTTGTATAATAACAGTTTTTTAGCACTAATATTTAGCTAAACAAAAAAATATAAATGATAATTATAAGTCATGCTGGCCAATGGTTTATAGTGTGGCCATAAATTCTACACATTTATATACATATCAATAACATAAAAATCAAACTCTTTTTGATAAAATGGCTAAATTTGTTTATAAATTGTGTTATTAACCATCCAGCAAAACCATACAATTATTTATAATTCTTAACACGAAAAAAAAAAAAAAAAAAGAAAGA
This sequence comes from Chrysanthemum makinoi, assembly GCA_910596185.1. Taxonomy (NCBI): domain Eukaryota; kingdom Viridiplantae; phylum Streptophyta; class Magnoliopsida; order Asterales; family Asteraceae; genus Chrysanthemum; species Chrysanthemum makinoi. The sequence goes on from OU343221.1 coordinate 205,389,219, forward strand.
AAGCAACAACAAAAGACAAAAGAAACAATCCTTTTATAATATTGTTTGAGAATTCTAAAAATGTATTTGCTTAACAAAAACAAAAAATAATTATAAGTCATGCCCATTACGTATAAGGAACCAAAAAATATATATTACCAAAAATGCAATTAACTCTATTTATAGCCTCACGTGTCAATAAAAGCTATAAAGGTCATATGTCTCTAGAATGATTATCGCTTCTCTTTTTGTAATGATAGAAGCTTTATTTCGCATTTAATTTTTCAATATATACTTTGTGCTTGCGGACAACTTATAAACTTTTATTTCTCATATCGGATGAGCATTTATTTTTTTGCAATTCCTGATTCACAACTGCAAAGCTGCTCATTTCAGGTTTGTAAAAAAATACATAAAATATTGGAACAAAATAAACAATTATATATGTGCATGCAACTCATCAAAAGGGAAAAAAAGGTCACGAATTGTCCTAAATGATAAAGCCTGAAAATTTCATTCACTTATTACCAAAAAAAAAAATTACAAAACTATAAATATGCCTACAATTATTTACCACCATTCGTTAAGCTATATAAAAATATGCAAACAAAATTCATAAGTCATGCCCATACCCAGAAATATAAAAGGAAAACTTGATTATTATCATTGATTTGTTGTGAGTTTTTAGGTAATGTTACATCCCCTATGCCCCTATCCGATTTGATTTGCAGTGGACCATGGTTTCTGTAGGATGAAGATAAGAGTGTTATAACATGTATTGCAAGCAATAAAGACCAACTTTGCAATTGGTCCCTCATGTTACTTTCACTTATAATTCTTCGATAAAACGCAGCCAAAGCCCAACAGGTTTGATCAAGACCATTTAGTTTATTAAATTTCTAAAAAATGTTTATTTAATATTTTTTTTACAAATATTTGAGATATTTCTATTATAGCTACCTTTGTAACAACTCACTAGATAAACATATCTTCATATGTTTTTGAAAAGTTATTAAACTTTTATTATTTTACATTTTACTTTTTAGACATGTTATATAATTTTACTTCTTTACGATTACCCTCCTTCTTTCGCTATAGCAAATTATGTCAACGATAATTATAAAGACATTCCCGCCCATTGAAGCAATACTAGTATATATATATATATATATATATATATATATATATATATATATATATATATATTGAAATTTTATATACAACTTATGGGGGCAACTCCCACACTAGGGTGGTAGAAAGTAGAAAGAAGTCAGCAATATGGGTGAAAACCCATATGGTGTGCTACTGTTTTTGATTACCGAGTTGCTAGCTTGACTCGATCCCGCATTCATTGGTTCATGGGGAAAGTTTGTAGATCTGGGACAGCCATAGGTGGAATGTCCTCTCCAAAATAGTGCTTCAATCGATGACCATTCACTTTAAAATTTTGACCATCGGGTTGAGATAACTCCATAGTTCCATAAGGAAATACTTTAGTGATGGTGAATGGTCGGACCGGGATTTTAGTTTTTCAGAGAAAATCTTCAATCTTGAATTGAAAAGAAGGACTCGATCACCGACGTTGAAAACGCGGTTCTTGATTTTGGAGTCATGAATCTTCTTTGTCTTTTGTTTGTAGATCAAAGAGTTCTCGTATGCTTGATCACGGAGTTCATTTAATTCATTCATTTGAACTTTCCGGTGATCACCGGTATCTGAATATCGAAATTGGCATGTTTCAAGGCCCAGTATGCTTTGTGCTCAAGCTCAATTGGTAGATGACACGCCTTTCCGTACACAAGCTTGTATGGAGTACACCCGATTGGTGTTTTATAAGTTTGCACGGAAGGCCCGAGTCGCATCTAGCTTATCCGACCAAGAGGCACGGTTTTCTCCCTCTTCCTCGAATTCTTTTAATCCCTCGGTTAGAAACTTCCACTTGCCACTTGTTTGGGGGTGGTACGCAGTAGAGAGACGGTGAGTTACACCATACTTTTGCATGACTCTATCAAATTGGTCATTGCAAAAATGCGTACCACGATCACTGATTATAGCTCGTGGAGTTCCAAACCTAGCAAAAGAGATTTTAAGAATTTCACAACAACTCGGGCATCATTGGTAGGCAAAGCTTTTGCTTCAACCCATTTTGACAAATAGTCAACGGCCACAAGTATGTATTTGTTTCCTCGAGATGATGGAAATGGCCCCATAAAGTCAATGCCCCGGATGTCAAAAATCTCACATACTTGAATGGCGTTTTGCGGCATTTCATTTCTTTGTGAGATATTTCGTGGCGTTGACAAAGCGTCCACAGTTTTGACAAATTCGTGGGCATCCTTATAAATAGTGGGCCAATAAAATCCGGAATCAAACACCTTTTTGGCGGTGTAATTTGGACTATGATGGCCCCGGTGGGTCGGCATGGCAAGCTTTGAAAATGTCCATAGCTTCTTGTCCATAAACACACCGTCGGATGACTTGATCCGCCTGATTTTTGAATAAGTAGGGGTCGTCCCCGAAGTAATGTTTAACATCCTTGAAGAATTTGTTCTTCTGTTGGGTCGACATTCCTTTCACTATGAAGTTACCCGCATGGTAATTTTTCGAAGTCGGCAAACCATGGGGTAGTAGAGTTTCCACGAAAAGTAATCGCATTGAGTGTTTCGAGAGGAAATGTTTCATTTATTTCCTTTTTCTCGAAAACATCTTGGTGTGGGTTTTCTAATCGGGACGGATGATCGCTGACGGTTCTCGGCTCCTTTTTATCCGCATGTATAATGATATCAAATTCCTGGAGGAGGAGAACCCAACGAAGCAATCTCGGCTTTGCATCTTGTTTTGCAAAGAGATATTTGAGAGCCCAGTGATCCGTATACACCACGCATTTTGTCAAGATTAAGTACGGCCGAAACTTCTCAAACGCATACACCACGGCTAGTAGCTCTTTTTATGTAGTGGTGTAATGGGTTTGAGCTTCAGTCATAGTCTTACTTGCGTAGTGGATAGGTTGAAAATGCTTGGTTATACGTTGCCCTAGGACTGCACCAATAGCAAAATCACTTGCATCGCACATGAACTCAAAAGGCAAGTCCGGAACAACGAGAATGGGTGCCTCAGTAAGCTTTTTCTTTAATGTTTCAAAAGCTTTGATGCACTCGGGTGAGAAGATAAAAGGAGCATCTTTTTCAAGAAGATAGGTCATAGGCCGGGCGATTTTAGAAAAATCTTGTATGAATCTGCGATAAAACCCGGCATGACCTAAAAAACTCCTAATACCTTTGACGGTAGTAGGATGAGGCAATTTAGCAATAACATCGACTTTTGCTCTATCGACCTCGATCCCGTTTTTGAAATCTTATGGCCAAGGACTATGCCTTCTTTGACCATAAAGTGGCTCTTCTCCCAATTTAGACAAAGATTGGTGTCTTCACACCGTTTTAGCATTTTTCTAAATGGGAGAGACATGTTTGAAATGAGTCCCCAATGACCGAGAAGTCATCCATAAACACCTCCATTGTTTCCATCATGTCGTGGAAAATTGCCATCATACATCGTTGGAGCGTGCCAGGAGCATTACATAGGCCAAAAGGCATACGTCTATAGGCAAAAGTTCCGTATGGGCGGGTGAATGTGGTCTTTTCTTGATCCTGTGGATCAATGGGGATCTGAAAATAACCCGAGAAACCATCAAGGAAACAATAGTACTCGCTCCCTGCTAATCTCTCAAGCATTTGGTCCATGAAGGGTAGAGGAAAATGGTCTTTTAGGGTGGCGTCATTCAACTTACGATAGTCAATGCAAACACGCCATCCCGTAACCAATCGAGTTGGAATTAACTCGTTTTCTTCATTTGTGACAACATTAATGCCACCCTTTTTAGGAACACAATGGAATTGGGCTAACCAAGGACTATCTCGAGATCGGGTAAATTAATCCCGCATCAAGAAGTTTGAGAACCTCTGTTTGATAACCTCATGGATTTTGGATTCACCCTTCTCGATGTTGAATTGCTTGGTTTGAAATCATCCTCCATCAAGATTTTGTGAGTACAAAACTCGGGGTTGATACCCTTAATGTCGGAGAGTTTCCAAGCAATTGCTTGCTTGTGTGACTTCAAAACCTTTATCAAGCGGTCTTTTCATCTTTACTCAAATCTCGAGCAATAATGGCGGGTAATTTATCATCACCCTCAAGAAATGCATACTCGAGATGAGGTGGTAAGTCCTTAAGTTCAACTTCGGGAGGATCATTAGATTTTTCAATGGTTTTGATTTCCTCTTTATGAAGTTCTTGAGGAGGGATTGATGAAGGATCATCATTGAGCATCTTCTCGATGAGAAGAATATCTCCTCGATGTCAATTGGAGCGTGATCAATTTCCCATGAAATCGAATCACTAGACAAGTATGCTTCAATCTCTTCCAAGATGAAGTCACTTTCCTCAAACGAGTGAGAGAAGGAGTTGAATTGGCAATGATGGGTTGAGATGAATGAGTGAGATTATCACTCGAAGAATTATGAACATAACCAAGAACTTCTTGAGAGTACTCTTCAGAAGCAACATCAATGATATCTATTCGTTAACGACTCGGAATCATAGTTTGCGGAGTACCTCGAAGTTTGATCAAGGTTAAAGGTGACAACTTCATTACCCACACGTAATGTGATTTCTTGCTCAAATACATCAATGAGAGCACGCCCGTTCTCATGAATCCTCGTCCAACAATGAGAGGAACCCGATGATCGGCATCGAAGTCAACAACCACAAAGTCAGGTGGAAAATGGAACTTTCCTACTTTCACGAATACATCCTCGGCAATGCCAAGAGGACGCGATATTGAACGATCTGCAAGCTCGAGAGTCATGCATGTAGGAGTAAGATCCGGAAGAGAAAGTTTCTTCCATCTTGAATGAGGCATCGAGTTAATGCTTGCACCAAGATCGCTAAGGCAAAGCATTCAACCATCCACGGAAATACACAAGGTAAGAGAAATTTTCCGGATCTCCAAGCTTCGAAGCTTCTTTAACGAAGCTGGCGGTTCTCGTTCGAGGAGATTTAGCCATTTCAAACAGTTTTTCCTTGTTGCTTAACATGTGTTTGAGAGTTGATGCAAACTTGGGCATCGACATGATAGCATCCGCAAAGCTTATGTCAAAATGTAGTTCTTGGAAAATTTGAAAAAATTTGTCCATTTGATGACTAGCTTTTTCGCGGAGCTTTTGCTCATTCAAACGTGATGGGTAAGGAATAGAAGATTTGGATTTGGGGTTTTCAACGGGGGCTACTGGAGGTTCAAAACAACTCTGGTTTGGATTTGGGTTTCGGGACAACTTGAGGATGGAAATCGTTGGTACCTCCGTTATTAGTAGGAAGTTCCTTGTCCTTTGTCGCCTCATGTTCATGTTCCACTACCTTAGGAGAAAGAGAAGAAGAGGTAGGAGGAACAATGGGTCCTTCGTATGATACACCACTTCTTGTTGTGATCGCCTTTGCATCGCCCCTCGGGTTAGCGATCGTGTTGCTCGGAAGTTTTCCTGAGCCCGAGGGTTGATCATTTAAAGACTTCTTAATGTCGAAATCGGCTAACCAACAACCTATTCATTTCATCTTGGGATTTCATGAATTGCTTCAAAAGCTCATCGATGATGGTCGGTTGGAACAATGGCATGAGTTTGATTAGGAAAATTCGGCCTCTATTTTGGATTAGGGCCTTGATTTTGAAAATTTCCTTGGTTAGGATTCATATTCCCATTAAATTGATTCCCTCGATTGAAATTGTTTTGATTAAAGTTTCCTTGATGTTGGAAACCTTGATTTGGTCGGGGATAGAAATTACCTTGGTTTTGATAACCTTGGTTCATTCTAGGTTGGTTCGATTCGGTTTTGCATGTTATGATTCGGTTAAAACCGGGTGGTCCCTGATAAGTATTAGCACGGTAGTTTGGTTCATTTTGAGGACGGTATTGATTACCTCCCGGATGTGAAGTACCGGCTATAGCATTGGCTTCAAATGGACTACCATCGTTGGCGATACGGTTGTAGTATGCATGAAGGCCACCACAAGTGACACAGACCTCGACTTTCTTCACTTCACCATGTGATGGTGTGTGTGTGAAAGTGACTTTCTTTTGGTTAGCAAGAACCAAAGCTTGAATAGCATCCGTGAGTTTGTCAATCTTAGCATCGGTGCTAGATGTACTCACGTGAGATGAAGTAGAAGGTCCGCATTAGGCTGAGCCGATATGTCTTTGTTCGCAAGGCGGACACAGGACTTGTTTTCAATGATTTGCAAGGCTTCTTTTGTGGTCTTGCTCAGAAATTACCTCCGCTGAGGCATTTAAAGAGTCTTGGCGGCTTGGCTCGGACCATTGTAGAAAGTATCCATTTGCATTAACTTGGAAAAACCATGATGCGGACACTTTCGAAGCAACTCTTTGTAACGATCCCATGCCTCACCGAATGATTCATCAAATCTTTGAGCAAATTTCATTATCTCATTCTTAAGACTTGTAGTTCGGGATGGAGGATAGAATTCGTTAACAAACTTAGTGACTAAATCCTCCCATGTCTCAATGGAACGAGGGGTTGTTTCTCAAGCCAATTCCGGGCTTGTCCCTCTAGAGAGAATGGGAAAAGAAGAAGCTTAATTGCTTCATGTGGGACATTCTTGTATTTGATGGTCGATGCAATCTTATTGAACCATCGAATATGTGCATGAGGGTCGCCCCGCTCAAAACCATAAAATTGGCTTTGGGTTACAAGATTAAGCAACCCGGTTTTGAGCTCGAAGGTATCAACCACGATGGTTTGGGGACAACAATGGCATCTCCGTACCCCTCGATGGGTGCTTGGAGAAGCTCTTTCATCGGTTTATCTTCTGCCATTACGACAGGGGGTGGTGGTGCTAGGCGTTCCCACGGCGGTGAAGGAGCGAACGTCCTCTACGTTTACGTGGAATACTTGCAAGCTCTGAAAGTGGACGGTGGAGCGGAAGAACAGTGCGCATGCACTAATTATAAAAATCAGTTTTCAAAACAAATGCGAGGCAAAACGACAAGTGAACTTAAACCAATAATCACAAATGAAATGGCTTCTTTAAAAAAGGTACACCAACTCACAAGGACACAAAGGCAAGTTTTGATCTTTAAGATTGGGAACTTATTAATGTTCACACCCCAGTTGGTAGTGTTCGCCTTGGTTTGCGGTGGTTGATTTTTATGTATTTATTAAGTAACAATAAAAAGGCGTAGGTATGGATTTGTGCTAAGGGTTTAAAACTTTTGGACAATATTTTTGGTATCGTCTCGTTTAACCAAATCGTACCTCTTTAAGAATCACCTTAAAGAAAATACAGGATAAGCGTTACGATTGTTTTGTTGTTTTATATATTTTTGGTGTTTTTAACACTTTAGGAAAAGTGTTAATGAACTTTTTGATTTTGATAACTTTACAAACAACTGTTTACAAATGGTGGTATATGTGCAAGTATGGGTCTGAAAATGTTTAGTTCACGCCTGTACCCGGCAGCGGCGCCAAAATTTGATTCGTTCCAAACGGTCAGGTTTATTACACAAATCAACCACTTGTGAATGGTCAACCGTAATAAAAGTCAAACAGTCTAAAACCAATGCAATTTCCCTTGGAATTTAGTGGATTCAGGATCGTTAAGTCCCACGAAGGTTGAATGGTGTTTGAAAACGTTCAGACGTAGAATGATCACTAAGGATAATGATCGATGGATTTTGATTGATAACTACACTCTTGATTGATTGGAATTGTATTTGGATACGAACTATAGAGCACAACAATCGATTAAACAAACGTAACGCTAGCGTATTTTTGTTTCTTGAATTTTACGTAAGCGTATAAAATAAAACGTAAATATAAAAGAATAAAACACCTATGGATATGAAAATGATATTTTACAATCCTAATAATAAAATAAAATTATTGGAAAATTAAAATTATTTTTATAACTATTTATTTAATTATTATTAATTAAAACTATTTTTAACTATTTAATAATAATCTAAAATATAAGAAAATATGAAATAAAGCTAGAAAAGTGAAATTATGACTTAGAAAAATCTAAAATATTATAAAACTAATTTTAAAACTGAAAATATATTTTTTATGCTTTTTATTTATTTATTATTAATTAATTAATACTTATTAACTATTTTAAATTCTAATAAATACTAAACAAGCTAAGAAAATTCTGAAATTTTTTCTATAAATATCCTATGATGACAGAAAACTAAGAAAATTATAAAAACAGAAAGTGCTTAATAATAAGCTGAAAAAGAAAATTAAAAAGCTAATTTATATTAAATAAACGCTATCACTATTTTTAAAGTGATGTTTTTGTGTTTTTTATTTTATAAACCTATAATACTACTGATTATAAGCAACTTTAATAAAGACAAAAATTTTGGAACTTGAAAATAAGCAGTATGTAAGCTAAAGATCTTAACAGTTTAGCTTTTGGCTTTCAAAAGGATTTTAAGCTCAAACAAGTGGCTAAATAAGCTAAATAAAAAGAAACAAAAGTGAAATAAAATGTAAATAAGCTAAAGGCACTTATATTAAGCTAAAAGGCACAAAGAAACACACTGAAAAGCTTAAAATAAGCTAATAAGCACTTATACTAATCCTATCAACCAAACAGGCCTGCAGTCATTTATACAAGCAGTTTAAGCTTATTAAATAAGCTGAAAAGCTCAAAACAAAGACTGAGGTAGCAAGATGGGTTGGTGGGCTTTCTAAAAAGTCCAAGCTCACACACTGGGAACCAATGTGAGCTTTTGACAAGCTTTTGAAAAGGCTTGTAAACACTGACTATTCAGTGTTCAAAGGAAATGGGACAACTTAAAAGCTACAAGCAGCCCTACTAGATAAGCTAAAAAGTTAAAAATAAGCTTTGGAACTTTGAGATGGCTAGATTGGCTTTCCAAAAAACCAAAGTACACAAGCTAAGGTTCACTGATGAGCTTTTTATTAGCTTGTGAAATAGACCTATTCAACGTACACAAGGGCACTTTTTTCGAAAAAGTGTCTAAAATAAGCTAAGGAATAAGCAGTTTAAAAAGATAACTAAAAATTATAAAAATTACTATGATAAAGAGGAGCAACTAAATTCTAATATTCCAAAAGCATAAAACATGAAACTCTATATTAAATCCTATAAAAAATTATCTATTTTATTCAAAACGCAAATAAGAAAAATTTGACTTTTTAAGTTATACTAAAAAGTTGACTAAAATGAACTTATGATTGATCCTACTAACTGATTATGTTATATTAACCTAAGTTAAGATGAAATTAAGCTAGATTAACAGGTTATGAACAACTATGATGAATTTTACAATCTAAATCCTAACGGTGAGCTCATAGATGAAGATTAAAGGCTATTTTGACTTTTTAACAAGAAAGGTGTGTATTTTATGGTTGCAATGAGTTATTAGATCCTATTGTGACATGAAACAACAACAAGCAACAACACAATCAACCTCTAACACAGGTAACTCAATGAATCCAAACAACCCTTTATCAAACTGATTTTGTGATTTCCAAAGGATTTCATAAATTAATACCATGAAACTGATTCATAACCTTATATTATCATATAATGAGGCTAAATAAGCATTAAACAACAACAATAACAACATAAAACTCAGGTATGACCATTATGCTATAATAACTGTTAAACTAAGATTTTTTTAGTAACTACAAATTTTAAAGAACAAGCAAACTGTTTTAATGTTTAATTTTACTTAACTACAACTCAAAAACATAAAAACACACAACTTTAAGTTAATAAATGACTTAAACAGTGAAATGCTAAAATAGAGTAAAAACCTTACAAGATGGAATCCAAATGAAAACTGATAACCAAGAACTGAGAACACTTCCTATAGCTTCCCAAGAAGCTTCTAAACCAAGGGCAATCCAAAATTTACCCTGCTCCAGCTGTGATCATCTTCTTGATTGATTTTTGATTTATAACTAATTTTTTTGTATTTTTGGTATTTTTTTCTTTTTGATACTAAACAAAGTTTTAAGGTTTCTAATAGCTATATTAAGCTATCTAGGAGCTTATATGAGCTTAGGAGTCCATAATAACAACTAATAACAACATTAAGCTAATATGAGATTTTTGAACTTGAAATTTGCATAAACTGAAATTGAAACTGAAACTTGAAATTAAGGTTTACAGAAGTTTTATTATACTCTAAAAACATGAAATACAAAGCTTGAAAGTTAATTGATACACTGGAAATTTGAAATTAACTAAGTCGACACTACATAAACTAAAATTACACTAGATATATCTTCACATTGCTCCTTTTCTTCTTTATAAAGATCTTTTTAACTCTTTGTCGACCTCTGAATGTTTCCCACTTCTTTCCAACCATTTGATCCTTCTAATTCATCACAACTGTCCATTTGGCATTTTGGCGCCAAAATTTCTTTGAGCAGGTTTTAACAATTAATGAACTTTGGGTGTTTGTGGAGGTGTAGGGAGTGGGTAAACAGCTGGAAAGGTGGTGGTGAGGTGGAGGAACAGTGGTGGAAACCACGGTGGTTTCTCGGTTTTGGCGCGATTGTGAGAGAGATGCACGAATGTGGTTTGACTGGGGGTTTGACCCGTTTTAATAATAGCTGGGAGTTCAAAATGGGATTTTGAACAGGGTCAAGGGTTCAAGGGTCAAGGTAAGTTGGGTTGGGCTTATTTGTGTTTTGGGTTAATAATACAAAGGGTCCGTTTGGCTTAGGAATTAATACACAAGGACCATTGTTGTAATTTTCTGATTTTTGAGGGACTGAACCTGCAACTTTTCCAAAGTTAACACAAGGACCTATTATGCCATATATGAATAGTACAAGGTTTACTTTTGATTATTTTCACTTTTTAAATTCACCAAAGACTATTTTTGACAATTTTTAAACTTAAGGGACTAAAGTTGTCATTTTGTAATTTTTAAACTTTGAAGGGTTTGTTTTGACAACTTTTGAATCCCATGGACCTTAAATGATATTTTGCTTTATTTTGATTTACCAGGGACTTGTTTTGACAACTTTTGAAACTTGGGAACTAAAATGCCATTATTATGAAAACTTGATACGTTTTTCACCTGCTTTTGGTATTTTTGCATTTGAAACACATAAAACACTTATTTATGATATTTTTATCATTTTGATGCTTTGACAGGTGTTTTTGGATGTTTTTGGCAGTCTATAAGGTACAAAAATGATGAGTATTTGCATACTCATCAATAAATGATGATAGTTTAACTATACTTGGCTTAATGTGACTTGACTAATATGTAATATAACTAAGGTGATGAAGATGTCATGTTATACACATGAATTTTAACAATATGTTTTAATCTTGTGTTTAGAATCTAAGATTGTAAGATCTAATGAATGACATCTTTTGTGTTGAGTTGAAATGTATACTATATAAGACTAGGGAGTGGAATATGTTAAATTAAGAACGTTCTCAAGAAAGCTCCTTTTTATTTAACAAGAATCTAAATAAGGTTACCAACTTCAATAGATCATGTGTATGTTCTAGAGATGTGTAGTTTTAACCTTGGATGTGCACAAGGTTTGAGCAAGGTTAGGTTATGATGTATGCTTGAAAGGAAATGGATACAAATAGTATCTTTCAACAGATGAGATTATCGCATGGGATAAATTTATCATGCTTATGAAAATAAGTATGACAAGATGAATTGGATACGTTAGTTCATAGAACTTGTAGATGTTCGTTTCAAGATCATTTAGCCAATGAGGTGTAATGAAATCTCTTGTAACACAACCATTTATGTCGCAAGGAGAGAATGATGCATAGGATATACAATATCCTTTTAACAAGATGAATACCTAACGCATGATTTCTTAGGCATAATGTTTTTCAAAACATCATGTTTTCCTAAATGAAGATATGAAGCCAAAGTGTTTGAATCGGATAGTCCCATCTAAATAAACTTGGTCTCAAGATTATATTCACTAGATGATGACAAGAGGAATTCACTATAGTTTCTTATGTATACTCCTCAAGAGTCATTGTTGCTTGGGGTGTATGATGTTGGCTTTGAGATTGAATTTTAACATATGTTGTTAAAATATTGATTTGAGGTTTAACAAAATTTATGCAGAAGTTTAACAACAAAGTATTACTAATACTTTGATAATTTGTGAAGGTAGTACCACTTATACCTAGTGGAAATTGACAACAATTACCAAGAGCACCATGCTTATTTGATAGTTGAGATTCTAGCCATAATGAATTATCTAAGTCCTTATATGTAGGAAAGGATGTTTGAGTTTGTTAAAACGTGCATTTGATTCAGTACAAGTGTTGGACACAAGGGCTTTTTGAGCAATACACTCAATGAATTCAAATGATAGTAAGGATGGTGGATTGGTTGATCTAGGTGGTAGGTCTTCTAGTGTATCTAAATAAGGATGTGGTGATGTAGGGGTTTGTTGTGCTATGGGAGTACTTAGGTTGATTATTTGTCCATAGATGTTGAACACAAAAAGTACGGATACTAATTCTTATGGTTCATTGGTTGCTACAACTAGTGGGTGAAGTGCTTAAAGTTTTGGTTATGTCTATGAAGCTTAGGGGATGAGGTATAGGTTCACCTTGAAAGGGCACATTTGATTTAAAGGATGCTCTTGGAAGTTCATGAGCAATACGCTTAATGGTGCCAAAAGATGGAAGAGGGATAGTAGGTGTCAAAGAGGGATAAGTGGCACAGTGGGTTTTTTGTTTTGGATAAGTGTTTCAACATGTGTTGTTAAAATACTTGGGTGTTGATTTTTCGGATATGACTTTTAATGACTACAATCGTAAGTCGCATATACTTGAATATTTCGGATGAAATACTTAAGTTGTCAATCCTAATTTGTTGAGATTATAAAGCTTAGATTGAACTTCAAGGATAACAAGACTTGATAGTATGTCTTTAACATGCGTGTGAGTTATGACTCGATGTAAATACTTATCGTCTTGAAGGATGACACGTTAATTTCATGTTAACCAAGTGAGACAATACATGTAGATACAAAACAATATATATAGTCATATGATAGACTTATGTATGATATCTTTGCAAATAATGAGTCCAGATGTGTTAGTCTCGGTAAGTCATCTAAGTCATCCGCAAACGGGTGAGGAGATGTTGGTGGTGTTGCACAAAGTACAAGTTTTGGAGACTTTGGTTGTGAAGGTGTTTTGGATGGTTGTGAAGTAGTCATAATGATGGGTGATTTTGGTGGTGGAGTTGGAGTACTTAAGTTTAGAAAGTTCACATCTTGAATGGGTGATGAGATGTTGAGAGGTAACGAGTCCGAGGATGAAGAGTTCAAGTTTAATGAAGCAACAAGATCGAATGCTAATCCTAGTGGTTTATTTGAGGTTGAGGATTTAGTCATTTTGACTTTGCTTTAGGAAATGCTAAGCTTAAGGAAAAGTAACAAGTGTAGGTGTGAAAATGACCATCCGAATGTGTCGATTTATGGAACTAAAGATTCACGGAGATGTGTTTTATTTGATGTTAATCCATACAAAGATGGTAGTTTCTAATGAGATGGAAGTGTCTAAGATCATGTCAAACATCCTAAGTTAATCCATTGTGGATGTGTTGAGTGAGATATGAAAGATATGCATTAATAAGTATCCTAGAAACGAGATTTGGTAAATTAGATTGCGGAATTTAGTAAAATTCAACAACTTACCTGTAGGATCCACGGCACCATTTCTTTACACAGGCGGTACCCTTAAATTGGTGCCGCTGGTCCTCTGTACAGGTATGGCGATACCAAAATGCATAACAGACGGTACCAACATTTTGGTGCCGTCTGATCTGTGGACACCAGAAAAGTTCACAGACCCATTTTTTAGGTGTCGGGGAGTTTTCCGAAACCTGAAATTTTGCTTAAAACATGTGACATTAATTACTTCTAGTTAGGAAAAGTCGATAACACATATACAAACATAGTGGAGCATAGACTTTGACCAGGGGCTAACGATTTTCACATAAAAGTGAAAATGGGTAAATTTTGATAACACACTTGTGCTATCCACCTGCATAAACCGGTTAGCAAACAACATTGTTTTAAGTCATATTATCATCCTACAAAGTAAAAACAAATAAATTACATCATACAACATTGTTTTTGTCCTTGTACCAAACACTCTCTTAAAACCTCCATTTTTCAAAGTACTTGACTAATTTACTTAGTACTCATTGCTAAGCGAGTCATGACATTTCATAAGTTATGCGAGATATTAGTATAACCTATGCAAAGGAAGTGATCTAAGTCTATAAGTGATGGTAAAATAATTTTCTAACTAAGTGCACAAAATCTAGCAAATGTCCTATTGTGCATAAACAAGAAATCGTCAAGCAAGCGAATAAATAACATGGCAAGATTGACACTTTTATTATGCAAACAAACAAGTGTAAACAACAATTTGAAAATAAGCAAGCAACATATATGCAAATAACATAAACAAATGGTCATTTAGCATAGCATAACAAGAAAAATACTTTTCTTCATTTATCGTTTAAATGTGATGATGTTACCAAGCTTGATTAGTTTTCTTTAAACATATTACATAATTATTTAGTTTTAAAATAAATTATATCAATGTTCTAAGAATACCATCTTAAATTGCTTGACTCAAAAATTTAAGTTTTTATGTTAAAGCGAAACTTAATATTTTGGACATACTCGTAGTATTTGGTCTATTTTACTTATTTAAAATTAGACTCAGGTCATGAGAGTAGTTTTAAATTAAATTAGACTCAATTCCCTTTAAAATGATAGGTGGCTCGACTCCTACGGACTTACGGTTAATAAGTTATGAATTTTTTAAGTTGGCCAAAAAACTTCTACTCTACGTCTTGAAATGCATGACCAAGGAACCAAAAATTTACAAGGAAGGAGCCCCTTTTTTGGTTTCGCCCAATCCGTGGTCTTCACAGAAAGTTGAAAAATGTACTTACTCATAGCGAAAAAGTGTAGGACTTACTAGATTTGATAGAAAAATATAACACACATATTTTGTTTATTATTTTTACTAATGTGACTTATCTAAACATTTAACAACAAAATTTCTAAGTATAATTAGCAAAACATTTTTCATATTATATTTCGCTTCAATGGTAATTTGATACATGGATCGTGCTCCATTTTAAAACCATTTGTTTTGCAAATAAGAGCTACGAGGCTCTGGTACCAATTGTGAAAACGTAGAGGGGGGGTGAATACGTTACCGTTTAAAAACGTTAGATCTTTAGTATCAAATCGTTTATGAAGCTTGTTATAATATGAAAGTACCAATTATTTTTTGTGACTAATATAAAGCATAGTAAACCAAGTTGTCACACAAGCATAAACACCAAACCACATCACAAGCAATTATAAAAGTAAAGAAATAAAGAAATGAAAGTGCAAACCGAACACGAGGATTTATAGTGGCTCGGTCACGGATCTCCTCTGTTGGTTTTATGGACAATAAATTAATAGACGTGTGTTAGGATCGAACTCGAGATCACGGGATTGCACACTTTGCGTATGAAGAGTAAATAATTAATAATTATTTATAAAATATTATATTTAATTATTATATACACAAAATATTTATATGATCGAACTAAGAAAAAGAAGGGGTTGAGTGTCGAGTTTTGAAACTTAAAGAGGTGCTTGCAATGACTTGTTAGACAAGGTTTAATGCTATATATATACACACCCTTGTCTTTTATGATGATTCGGTTGGACAAGAAAAGAAAAGACGATCGGCACACATGAATTACAACTCCATAGCATGATTGTTTAATCCGAAAATTCATATGCATGAATACATGTGTGACAGTGTAATATGCATGTGCTATAATTGGTTTATTAATGATTATCTCATGAGCATGATATTTTTGAATGGTCATACGCATGAATTAATATTAAATGCATGTATTATATATGCATGACAAATTACATGCAGTGGTGGTTTTTTCCTTCTTCATTATGATCGAATTTTGAGTGTCAAGAAAATTGTTTTGTGTTATTATTACTAGCATAATCTTTTACTTGGTATTAGTACGTGTGTACAAGAACGTGGTACAATCACACTATTAATTGTATCTTGGATTGAATTACAAAACGGTAAGGGGTAATTCTTATAATCCTTTAAACCCTAATTAGGGTTCATCCTAATTGCTAGTTTGTGGATTTGATTCTTGTTCGGATAGAATCAATAAAGGTACGCATATTATTGTTTATGTTAATTAATTATTCGTTAATCTTTCTTATACGCTTCCGCTTGATTACTTTGATGTTTTGTGGTTATTTATTTGAATGTCATGTTATTTAATTCCAACAGTGGCATCACGAGTCATTGGTTTTTAATGAGTAATTAATTACATAAACGCGTAATAAAACAAATAATTGTATGTTGTTTGATATGTTAATCTAGGGTTTATGTTTATTTTATTGTTTGGTCGATTTTTTTTTTAAGAATTGGGGCGAACCCCTATTTTTTTTAGTCGACACATGTATAAATTTTTTTTTAGGGTTTTGAAAATTGTTTGCTAACCTTATTAAAACCTATAATTAATATATTAGTTACGTGATTAATTCATGAATAATTTGTTATTTGTCATGGAATTTTTTATATGCGATCTTGTGACTATTTGTATAATTGTTATGATGTATCCATGATTATACATGCATGTTAGTCATGGATAAGTTACTTTGATATTGTTTAATTGTTAAAAAATATTTATTTACGATAAATCTTGAATTGGGGAAGACTCCAATTATATATATTAATGAATCAATTATGTGCTAATTGGTATATTTTAATTATGGGTTTACGCAATCGATTCATCGATGTATGTGGCTCACTTTCTATCGCTGGAGTGAAAGCCCTAATTAATATACATAATTTTAACCTAGATATCGATTATTAATAGGTTTTATCGAATAAGTTGCATGTGACTACTTGTTTACACGTATAAATTGTTTATTATGTGCGCATTGTTTTTTAGTTGTTTATTTTTTATTTATTACTTGTTTGTTTATTATGTTAGACAATTTTAAGCAAAGAGCAATTTTGAATAGAAAAATAATACGGACTAAACAATGGCGAAATTTGATTTGTTTTGGAAGAGTTAAGTTTTCAATAGTTTAATTGATTGGTGACTTTGGTACAAATGACTGAACGGCTCACCCATTAGAATGAACTATAAAGGGGTTAATAAAGAGTGCGCCAGATCACACTGAAAGGATTTCTAAGGTTATGCTTTTGCGCTTACCTGGTCCTCTGCCCCCTGTAAGTTCGAATGGAGCTACTTAGTAAGCCATAAATATACAAACTCATCTTAAGGGCGAATTAGTTTTAATTCCATGCGCCACTTTGGTGGTAATTACCCGAAACACTAAGTGTTTACACTTATGCAAAATTACGGTATAATGGACGATAATTAACACTAAATTCCTTGATTGGTGAACCCAATACCTCAATCAAAACTTTGATAATTTGATCTTTATGAATTGGTAATAAAAAGTTTTTTATTAAATTTATGCTACAAGATGAATGCGTGACATCTTTGTACATATTTGATTTGACCACATAAAATCAAAACTAATACCCTTTTAAATTAAGTTATATGCCATCTAATTAAAGGGACACTTGAAGTTGCAATTTACGTCATGACAGACTTGGCTTGAGATTGTAATGGAGAAGTAAATCTCTATGTAAAGTCAGACCTTACATGGACATATTTGCAGTTCTTTAAGTTAGACACTTAAGTTGAGTAGGAAGTGAGACTGGACTCAAGGCATAGATGGGATGAAACATGTTTATATTTGCAATAGCGTTGGAAAATATAAATCCCATAATGATCTAAGAATTGGAAATTGTTTGCCAATTATTGTTCGACAGATTACCCTATTATGTGCTTTCGTTACTAGCGGATCAACTGATGTAATGGAACTACGATAATTTGGATCCTAGTTTTCGAGAAAATTCTATGGTTATATGAATATTACCTTGGGTATTTTATTTTCTTGAAAAGTTTAATTATCAAAAATACTAAAATTGAATTTTGCTAATTCTTTAAATGTATTAATGCAACATTAAACCGTAAACGAAGGTTATTCCTGTATTGGTAAATTGATCTACACCTGTAAGGGTTTTTGGTAGAGTCAACTTTGCTAAAAGAATAAATCTAGTCCTCTTTTCATAAGAAAGAGTGAGATTCAATCCTATTCCTTTTCATGAATGAAGAAAGGTGTGATAGGACAATTAGAATTGTCTAAATTCTAAATACATAACTCGTAAGCAATTTTTTAATAGTTAAGAAAGTTGCATATTTCTGAGTTATTAAATTAGAAGCTAGACTAATTACTATATAATTGGTAAAAGACAAACTAGCATATTGTATCTAGTTGTTTTGTTTTGACCATTTAAAAGTACTACTTACAATCGTTGGAATAGTAGAACTATTAAGAAACAAATTGCATGCCCAATTATTTCAAGTTAATAGCATTGATGAATAATTCATAATCTACATAGTAGAATACATTCTTTTAAGTACACAAGTAATTGTTATGTATGGACTTTCTCAAAGGTGTAGGAAGTAAATAGTACACTATTTTCTTTTACTGGTTAATGAAACACTTACAATGTTGTCAAATCCAGTGGGAGTGTTGTGTTCTTATTACTGAATAAGGAATTAATGTAATGATCTCTAATTCAGTGGGAGTTACAAGCTTTGCCATCTTGGTAGTAACCCAGCTTATCTCTAGAATGTATTAAGATAATTACTTTCCACTTGTAGACACTTATGTTTTCAAGGATAGTCATGTACGTTTCCTTATTAGACAATGGGGTGGTTCTACATCTACTAGTTATGCTAATATCAATGACACAATCATATTAGTCACATAAACAAACATATGTCGTGTTGTTTATCTGCTACATGATGTTGTTCCATGCACAAGTGGGA
This sequence comes from Chrysanthemum makinoi, assembly GCA_910596185.1. Taxonomy (NCBI): domain Eukaryota; kingdom Viridiplantae; phylum Streptophyta; class Magnoliopsida; order Asterales; family Asteraceae; genus Chrysanthemum; species Chrysanthemum makinoi. The sequence goes on from OU343221.1 coordinate 205,408,226, forward strand.
GAAATCTATATTGTGTGCAAGGTACAACATATAGGTATATGATTTAACGGATTCTCTTGACTGCAAGGTAAGAGACTAACATTCTAATATAACTTGTACATATCTAATTCAAGAAACACTTGGTGTTGCAATTTACGTCATGTCAGAACTTGGCGAGATTGCAATAACAAAGTTAATCTCTATGTGAAGTCAGACCTTGCATGGACATATTTGCAGTTTCTAAATTAGACAAGTATTTAGAACATGTGTCAAAATGATATATAAGACTACTTCAAATTAAATATTTATGTATTATTAGAATGACATAAATAAATGAAGTAATCTAATACTACTTTAATTTGTATATTTATGAATTTTTGGAATGACATAAATAAATGAATAAATAATGTAGTCCTACATTATTGTGAAGTAAATAAATTAACTTGAAATTACTATTGAAACCAAGAGTTGTGTTCATAATTACATTAGTTAAACATGTTTATGATTCATTGTAAAGACATAAACATAAAGTCTTTTAAGACTTATAATAAAGTAAGACGTTAACTTGTTATGTTTTTTAATTAAGACATATACAAGAAGTCATTGAGTTGATCAATGATTTATCACGTTAAATGGGATTATAACAAATTTATGTTTTCTTGATGAGACATGGATATGAAGTGACTTGGTTAAAAAGTACTTGTGTTATAAAGCATGTAATTGGCTTGAAAAGTCTATTATAACATTAAGTTGACTTAGTTGGTAAATAGGTAAGCCAAAAGGAATATGTTTATCTTATATATTGTTAGATTGTCTTACAATATTAATTCTACTGAATACCACAAGTTGATGGTATGTTCAGTTAGAAGAATCAAACTCTATTTGATTTGTTTGATTCAAGATAACCATAACTTCTTTCTTAAAAAAGTAACAAGGTTAGAAAATTGAGTATGGATTGAATATACTCAATATGACTCCAACCTAGAAGATTGATAAAACACCATTTTATTATTGAATGATATGAATCACATTAAGTTTTAAAATTGAAGATTCTGAATTTGTTAAACTACTTATGAATAGGTTATTAACAAACTAAAGTCCGGAATTATCAATGTGTATTTGTAATGTCCCAAAAAGAGAACAATGTAGTTTTGCTCTAATGGCTAAGTATATATAGATAGTCTATATATTACAAAAGGCAAGTGGGAGTTTCTTTTTATCTTGAAAGATAAAATTACAAGATACATAATCTTCTAAAATACACTAGTAAATATCATGATGAGGTTAGACATGTTAATGATAGACCTCAAGATGATGGAATTTTCGTTCATAGATCTGCAAGGATATCTCAGACATTTGACTTATATGCTGAGAAATATGAGTTACAGGATTATAGTAAACCTGATAATCATTATGATGGATTACCAAATATTGAATTGGGTAAATTACTCATACTATGAATGTTAAAGATGATGTCCATAAAGATAATCAATTTTGGAAATTTGGTTTATCTTAATAGTTAGACTAGAGAATGGAAATGAGTTTCTTCAAAGAGATGAAAAACCCTAGTGGTTTGAATTTCTATGTAGAAATCATATGGACAAAATTGTACACATATTTAATGCATGTTTTATGACAAGATTATTAATCATAATTAAGAAATTAATTATGATTGAATATTCTTTTCAAGACACATTAAATATATAAAGATGATAATTGTCATACTGGATTTCATTAATATGAAAAATGACAATGGAATATCAAAACTCTTTCTTGAGAAATTACTTGAGCGAAGATGGTAAGTAATTGAAAGGTTTTTTTGAATTCATATAATCTTTGGAAGTGTACGAAGTGCAATAATTCATGAATGGATAAATGCATGCATCTATAAAATTATTCTTATGTTAAATTATTAAATCCTAGTTTCGATTTATAATTGAAATAAGATAAATTTTAAGTATTCCTAAAAGCTAGTGGGAGTAATATGTTAAGGTTTTTAAATCTTATATGTTGTATAACATATAGGAAGTAACATTCCTTGTAAGCTAAATGTTAAGTCTTAGATTGGAATGAAACTTCACTTGTAAGATTTAAGAATTAAAACATACAACCTTGGAATATATGTTTATTATTAATAAACATGTGCAGTAAAATAAATGATTCTAATAAAACATGATATATCATTTGGGAAATGGATAAATATCTTTTGACAAGATAGAACGTGAATGAAGTCTAAGTTTGACATGTGGATTCATCATGTACATCATGTTGTGTATTAAAATTGTTGTATCATTCTTGAATAAGAAGTGATTTGACAACATTGATATCTAACTAAAAGTTATTAGATAACTTGTGTAATGAATATTCTAAAAGAATTACATCCTCAGCCTGGAATTGCTCCTAGATTCTATGGATGAACAATATGTCAATTGGTGTGCAAATTGTCATCGGCTTTAAACTTAAAAGTTAGGAAATCATCAAACATTACACAATAAGATATTAAAGTTTATGGAGTTTTAATGAGCATATTGTTGTTTGTATACAATGATGCTGGTTTAATTGAGATGACACTCAATACTAGTCATGGTAGGATTTCATCCTTGTTAATGGCCATGTGAACTAGTTGTGCTACTAAGAGCACAGTTGCATTATACATTAAAAGAATAAGAATACTTTAAACTTGAAAATGTTTGAAAGTTTAAATTGTCATAAATTGGTGATAGAGGATGTTACACACTTTATGAATTATTATGTGGATTGGTGAATGCACACATACAAGGATTTCACTAATTGAATTCTTAAAATAAGTATTCTCAAAATTATGATAGATCAATTTGGTTGATTTATGCCTTGTCAACAAGTATGATTGTCATTACTTGAGGCATAATTCATCAACTGGAATTTTCATGCATTGATCTATTTAGTATTTGGATAAGGGATGTTAAACAATTGTTATAATAAATCAAGTACTTGGTATGTTTGATTTTATAATATATTGTATCCTATATTTGCATGTTTAATCCGTGAATAAATTTATTTATTCTAAATCGTCCGTTGTCAATTAATGATATGGGAGTATCATTAAACTAAGACAAATCTGAGAGATATGGTAGAATATACTTGAAAGTATATTGATGTGAAAGCATACCAATTTCAGATTATATTCAATGAATTTAATATAGGACTTATCCCAACTACATGATTTTACTTTATGGATATTGTTATTAAGTAAATCATAAATAGTTATCCTCAGACTTGAGATACCGGATAAGTGTCATGAATGTAGTGCACTTCTGTGGAACAACTTAACGCTATACGTAACTGGTAGTCATAAGGTTGTTTCCTGAAGTGTTGCAAAGTTCGTGGGTTATTCTCGTAGTCAAGATAGAATTTGTTCCTTCAAATTTATTTGGAGTTTATACTGCTGGGCCTCGTAGGGTTGACAAGATGTTTGTGTGGCCACCCAAAATCTCCATAAATATGTTCATAAGATTTGGTAATCTTGCTCAATCACTTATAACGAGAAACAGAATGGTTGTATAAAGAATGACTTAATTCCATATCTTTATTTAACATGGTATTAGAAACAAAAGGATAATAATAATGAGAAATCATTAAAAGGTTTTCCAGGAGCCTTACTCGAGTTGTACTAGAGGCATCGAAGTGTTGCTAGACGCTAACCGATGTGATCACTCTATTAAGATATGTCCAAGTGGGATCTGTTGGTTTTATGGACAATAAATGAATATACGTGTGTTAGGATCGAACTCGAGATCACGGGATTGCACACTTTGCGTATGAAGAGTAAATGATTAATAATTATTTATAAAATATTATATTTAATTATTATATACACAAAATATTTATATGGTGAACTAAGAAAAGAAGGGGTTGAGTGTGAGTTTTGAAACTTGGGAGGTCTTGCAATGACTTTGTTAGACAAGTTTAATGCTATATATATACACACCCTTGTCTTTTATGATGATTCGGTTGGACAAGAAAAGAAAAGACGATCGGCACACATGAATTACAACTCCATAGCATGATTGTTTAATCCGAAAATTCATATGCATGTATACATGTGTGACAGTGTAATATGCATGTGCTATAATTGGTTTATTAATGATTATCTCATGAGCATGATATTTTTGAATGGTCATACGCATGAATTAATATTATATGCATGACAAATTACATGCAGTGGTGTGTTTTTTTCCTTCTTCATTATGATCGAATTTTGAGTGTCAAGAAAATTGTTTTGTGTTATTATTACTAGCATAATCTTTTACTTTGTATTAGTACGTGTGTACAAGAACGTGGTACAATCACACTATTAATTGTATCTTGGATTGAATTACAAAACGATAAGGGGTAATTCTTATAATCCTTTAAACCCTAATTAGGGTTCATCCTAATTGCTAGTTTGTGGATTTGATTCTTGTTCGGATAGAATCAATAAAGGTACGCATATTATTGTTTATGTTAATTAATTATTCGTTAATCTTTCATATACGCTTCCGCTTGATTACTTTGATGTTTTGTGGTTATTTATTTGAATGTCATGTTATTTAATTCCAACATCCTCTACGCCCTACTCCACTCCCCGAGTACCCAACTCTAGAGTTACATCACTAAATCAACAAGCTCCCTTCTCGGCGGAGAAAACCTTACAATCGTCACTTACACTTTTTCCGGTACAAAGCTAAATACCGGGTTCTAGTTTACAACCACTCCCGTTATGTTTTATGGCCCAACATAACAAACCTTGTGTTTTATGGTTCAAACACATAACTCATCTAATCTAGTTTGGTGAAAGTGTTGTGATGATGCAATAATGTTTACAATGATGATCCATGACATAAATGTCTAATGGATATGAATGACTAATCTAAATGATCTTCTTAAATAAGAAGTCTTCAATCAATGAGGATATCAAGAGATCTTGAATCTTCATATGTTGATATGCTTTGGTGAATGAGGATGGCTAGATCTCTAAACTTTCATTGGTTGATCAAAATGTAAAATATGCTTACAACAAAGATGAATGTTAGAAGCATTATGATCATGTGATGGTGAGGGTGATTGATGTATGCTACTACATGTTTATCTATAGGTCTAAGTGATGAAAGAATGTTAGAGAGAATATATGTTGGAAGGGATGAAGATATGAGAAAAACATGGGATGGTATTTATAACCAAAAGTGGTAATCAAAAATATAATAATTTATTAGATTTGATATCTTAGAATATCTTTCAAAATCTTTCCAAAATCTTTTAAAGATTTAGATAACACTATGCATGAGGTAATAAAAGAGTGTTTTCCTTTTTATGAAAAATACATTTAAACAAATGTATATACTTATTAAAAAGGTAAGTTACTTGTAAATAAAATGTAAGTAACCTTTTGTAAAATAAAATATCTAGTTGAGTGCTTGTCAAAATAAAATATATTTTGTCAAGTGTAAGTAAACTTTAGTACTTGTATGAATATTATAGTTAGTTTACTTGTACAAATAAAAGTATATATTTGTTAGACATTTTACAAAAGATGTATTTGTATAAAATACTTGTGAATGCAAAATGTAAAATGAGGTTCGAAATAGAATGGTTAACCTATTAAAATACTTAGTGACTCTAAACGTATTTTAAACATTCTAAATGATTTATTAATGGGTTTGATCATAATGGCACATAACAAATATGTACGAACCTGTGTTATAACATACGAGGATTTGAGACATCGAGAGGTGTTGAATGTATGTTGAGACAAATGTAATTACAAGTAACTTGTACATTTTACGTTATGTATTACAAGTTACATGTTTATCATCAATCAAAACAAACGAGACTGTATAGATTAAATATCGTAATATTTTCACTAACAGATCGGATGGAACCTTATGCTTTGGCGATAGAAGTTGGATACCACTTTATGGAGGAATACGGGAACTCATCATGCATGATTCTCACAAGTCTAAATATTCCATTCACCCGGGATCCGAAAAAATGTACCAAGATCTCAAGAAGCTTTATTGGTGGCCGAACATGAAAGCTGAAATTGCAACGTACGTTGGGAAATGTCTCACATGTTCTCGAGTCAAAGCCGAATGTCAAAAGCCTTCCGGATTGTTAACTCAACCTAAACTCCCAGTTTGGAAGTGGGAGAGAATCACTATGGATTTCATAACCAAACTGCCAAAGACTGCTAGAGGTTACGACACGATTTGGGTTATCATCGATCGCCTTACCAAATTCGCTCATTTCTTACCCATCAAGGAAAATGACGAAATGGAAACCCTTGCTCAACTATACCTAAAGGAAATTGTATCCCGTCATGGAGTGCCAATTTCCATCATTTCTGATCGTGACAGTCGTTTTACTTCTCACTTTTGGAATTCTCTTCAAAAGGCTTTAGGCACTCGTTTGGATATGAGTACCGCATATCATCCTCAAACCGATGGCCAAAGCGAAAGGACTATCCAAACCTTGGAAGACATGCTTCGAGCATGTGTGATCGATTTTGGAAAAGGTTGGGATAAACATTTTCCCTTGGCGGAATTCTCCTACAGCAATAGTTACCACGCTAGCATCAAGGCAGCTCCATTCGAGGCACTCTATGGTCGAAAGTGTCGATCGCCCATTTGTTGGGCCGAGGTTGGAGATGTCCAACTCACTGGACCTGAGCTTGTCCAAGAAACAACCGAGAAGATTGTGCAAATTCGTCAACGACTTCAAGCTGCTAGAGATCGACAAAAGAGTTACGCCGATGTTAGAAGGAAGCCCATGGAATTTCAAGTTGGTGATCGAGTTATGTTGAAAGTATCACCGTGGAAAGGAAAGGTTCGATTTGGAAAACGAGGAAAGTTACACCCTCGATACATTGGCCCTTTCAAGATTCTGGAGAGAATCGGCCCGGTTGCATACAAGCTTGAACTCCCGGAAGAACTTAGTAGAGTGCACCCTACCTTCCACGTCTCGAATCTGAATAAATGCTTGTCGGATGAATCTCTTGTTGTATCACTAAAAGAGATTAAGCTCGACGACAAGCTCAACTTTGTTGAAGAACCAATTGAAATCATGGATAGGGAAGTCAAGCGACTTAAGCAAAGTCGCATCCCTATCGTCAAGGTTAGATGGAACTCCAAGAGGGGACCGGAGTACCCTATGCGTGTTAAGTACCCACATTTGTTGCTAATCTAACTCCGACAACCATCGTAAACTAAAATTCCGAGGACGGAATCCTCTTAAGGGGTAGGTATTGTAGCCACCTGTAAAATTTCACTATTTTAATCTTCATATTAACGAACTAGATTGTTTATCAAAAATTTATTTGATCTAAATTGAGCATTTTAGCATGTACATTTCATTTTATTGCATAAAAATTTATGCATCTCCGAGTAGTCTTATTTAATCATGCCCGATATTTACTGATAGCTAAATCAGCCTCACAAGAAATTTTCTTGTCTTACGAGCCGCACGCGTACCGACACTCAGTTAATTATGGCTAAAGTCAAATAAATATTTTTCTGTGTTGGAATTAATATTTTTATTTTTACCTTTATAAAAACATGCTCAAAATTATATATTACACGTTTCGCCAAAAGCGTCAAACCTATACACCGCGACACACATTTAAGCTCAAACGGGACACGAAATACACCACAAAAATTCAAAAAAAACTATTTTCCCTTTAATATCTTTGGTTTTAGCCGCCCATGCCAACTAATATGATCACATGTTCAACTTATGATATTGAGAAAGTTAATTTACTATACAATAAATGGGTAATACCATGTAAAGGCCTAGTACTATACATTATTTATAAGGGCAAGAGACTTTCTTTCCTTGCTGATGAGTGTCTAAATACTCATCATTTTTGTACAATATAAACTGCAAAATCATCTGAAAACACTCAGAAATGCTTTAAAATGATGAAAATATCACAAATCAGTGTTTTATGTGTTTTAAATACAAAAAAAATCAAAATCAGATGAAAAACGTATAAAGTTTGCAAAAATGGCAGTTCTAGTCCCCCAAGTTTCAAAAGTTGTCAAAAACAGTCCCTGGTATATCAAAATCAAGAAAAATGTTATTTAAGGTCCATGGGATTCAAAAGTTGTTAAAACAAACCCTTTGAAATGTAAAATTTGCAAAATTACAACTTTGGTCCCTCAAGTTTGAAAAATGTCAAAAATGGTCCTTGGAAAGTTTGAAAATGGCAAGTTTAGTCCCTGTACTTTTGAAGATTGTCACTTTTAGTCCTTGGAGCAGCTTTTCAGAAATGGCAGCATAGGTCCCTCAATTTTCAGATTTTACACATATGGTCCCTATAGTTATTAAACCTTTAAACCCATTTTGGACCCTATCTAAACCCAAAGTGACCCCTGCCAACTCAATTTTGGACTCCCTGTCATATTGCATTTTGGACCCCTGGCTTATTAATACTGCCTTGGTCAAATGGCAGTCAAACAAACACCCACTTGGCGCCCTTTTAGTCTTCCTTCTCAACTGCTTCTCTGCAAGCTCAAGCTCCCCCTCACCTCCACCTCAACATATCCCCTCCATGTCCCCTCCACCTCATCTAAACAACAAAAACCATTAAATGCTCATTCTCCCATTTCACTCAACCCCTACACCTGGCTAACACGTTTTGGCGCCAAAATTCAATCGATGGCCAATATCAATCCAAGCTCATCCAAGGGTCAGGAATAATGGTGGGATTAATTCAGAAGAGAGAGAGGAAGCTGTTGGGGTATAAAAGAAAAGAGATAGAAGCATGAAGAGAGTAGTTAGTTTTTATAAATTTTACTTATGTCGTTTTTTAGATTATTGTCCTAGTTTAAATTAAAATGGTGTAATTTCAGTTTCATTGTATCACTTTCAAGTTTACAAACCTTTGTAAGTTACTTTTGAGTGTCAATTAAAGTTTTTTATGTAAGTTTATATTTTCAAGTTTACTGTTACAGTTTTCATGTTCAAATTCTATGTTCCAAGTTGTTATTGGCTTATTTGAAGCCTTACTAAGTTTATCTAAGCTCCTTGTAAGCTTTGTATAAGCTCATATTACAGTTTCAAACAATTTTCCATTTTAGTCAACAAAAGTCAACAGGAGCTCAAATTAGAATGGAAGCTGATAATGGGTGCACAGAGGTTTATTTGGGTTGAATTTAGATTAGGTTAGCATAGGTTTGGATTTGGTTTTGGCCTGCAACATAGCTGGACTCTTGTGAGTTATTATCTCATTTTCAATTTTCTAGTCAATTTGCAATTTTATTTGTACTTATATCTGTGGTAATAAACTGCTTAAACTTGGTTATAAAGTTGCATTTAGGTCTTGTAATCTCACTTTGATCAATGGTGTTATCTGTTAAGTGATTGTGTCAATTTCAATTTGCAAAACATAAGTTAAAGGGGTGTTTGGATCTGTTGTTTCACTGGTCCATTTGGCTTGGTCAGTGCTTAGCTCTTGATGCTTTAAGCTTGGTCAACTCCAATGCCCTCATATCTGTCTTCAAATTGAGTCTGCAACTCATAAAAGTCAAGCTCACTTATAATCTGTCTCAATATACTTACTGTTGGAATTTTTACAATTCAAAAGCTTGTTTTATGTTCTAAATTCATAGATCTTACTTGCTTTAGTTTTATTTTATCTTATCACATCATTTTCAGTTCATAAATCATGATCAAAATCCATAAAAGTCAACTTTCCATGTTTTTATCAAAAGTCAAATGGTGCAAATTTCAGTTTTGAGCCAAATAGGAAGATTTTTCATGAGCTCAATTCTGAGTCAATTTCAATGAAATTTGTGGTTTTAAATAGTCCTACTGGTCTAGTTACTTATCTATATTTTAGTACATTTTTGTGAATTTGGTAGAAGCTTCATTCAGGCTTGTCAATTTGGGCATAAGTGCCCTGTGCATCTGACTCAGTTAACACTGAGTCTGCACAGGGATTTGGCAAGGTCTGCACAGAGTTCACTTGGGCTCATCATGGTCTGGTATTTGGATTAGTAGTAGCTGGCCAGGTCTAGGTGAGGCTCCAACATTTGCTTTTTACTTTCTAGCTTAATTAAGTGCTTATTTTGTGGCTGCAACTAAGGCCCCAAAACTGTTTTTAACTTAAACTTTCAATACATCAAAACTTGGTTATCAGCATTCAAGAGGTTTAAAGCAGTTGTTTTTTGTTGTATTCTGGTTCTTCTTGCATATTATTGCTTCTGTTATCAGTTGGTGCTTATTGGTGCTCATTAGCTTATCTCAAGTGCTTATTTTTAAGCACTTATGCCATCAGTTCCTTATTCCTACAAACAAGCTCCTGTTTTTCCAATTTTCCTAGCTTCCTAATATTGTTTAGGACTTTTCCTGAAATTTTCAGATTTTTCCAAGTTGGTTTGCTATTTTTCTTATTTTAAATTGATTTTTAGGCCTTTTTAATTAGCTTTAAATACAAATAATTAAGAAAAGTCTCAAAAAAATAATTTTTCAATTTTCTTAAGTTTAGATAAATATAAAAAGACAAAAAAATATTTTTCCATATTTTTCTTAGTTAAATTTGTATTTTTAAATAATTTAATTAGTTTTAAATAGTTTTAATTCTAGAAAATTCAAAAATAATCATAAAAATACAAAAATAGTTTTGAAAAGTCTATTTTGATATTTTAGAGTTTTCTAAGTCTTAATTTTATTTTTCTAGCTTTATTTCCTATTTTCTTGTATTTTAGGTAATTATTAAATAGTTAAAAATAGTTTTTAATTAATAATAATTAATTAAGTAGTTATAAAAATAATTTTCTTTTTCTATAAATTTTCTTTTATCATTAGGTTTGTAAAAATGTATTTTTCATATTTTTAGGACTTTTATTTCTTAGATTTCACTTTTTATTTTGTACGTTTACGTAATTTTTATTTAAACGTAAGTTTTAAGTTTTAAACGTTCATCACTTTAAATATAGTGATAGCGTTTATTTAATATCTTTTATCTTTTTAATCTTCTTAATTTGTATTTAAGTCGCTTTATTTTATAAACTTTTTCAGTAGTGTAATTATCCATCCAAATCCTTTCCGATCACTATCCTTAGTGATCATTCTATCGTCTGATCAAGTGTTTTCACACCATTGAGTCTCCGTGGGACTTAACGACCCGGGAATTCATTATATTCTCTGATCTTCATTGTATTTGTGTCTGAGCAGTTTTAAGCTTCTTACGGTCAGTCATTCACAAGTGGCTGGCTTGTGTGAGGTAGTTTGACTGTAGTTCAGCACAGATCACTTGCTTATAGTCGAATGAAACACAGTCCAAAAGTCACATGTCTACTTTATTATTTGTGAGAATCCACTTTGCTTACTATTATTTAGATAATAGAGATTAAAGGGCCATGTATGTTATTAACCAAGAGACTATTGGGCTTGTTAAGATCTAACCATCCTAGTTATAAACCATGCGACACCCTCACAATTTCATTTCATAAACCTCTTTCAAAAACTTTCACAAAAACCATTTCAACACTGTTAAGGAGTTGAACTTGGAATCTTGGGTAAATAATTTGGCATTTGGAATTTGGATTAAAAAAAAAGCTTTGCTCTTGGTTCATCACCTCATTCGACACACACATCATTCACTGTAAGGCTTCCTAGACTTCTTATTTCACTTAAAAGACAAACATGTTAATACTTTCTGTTAATATAGTTCAGTTTTATGAAACTAAATGTGTGCTCGTTTTCTTTAGTACTCAGTATACATGCATACTAAAATATGATGTGCTTTGAACTTGTGTGGTAATCTTGAACTTGTTAATACTTGTAAACATCTAAAAACTAAGCTAGAGCTTATTTGTTTGTTTACTCGACACCCCATAAACTTGTGACTATTTTGAGTTATTTTGGACTGAAAATGGCTAAGTAAACATAGATCTAAAGTTAACTTGAGTGTTGGTTCATCCGTGGAAAAGTGCCTATTAGCTTAATTATAGCTTACTTTCATTTTCAAGTGCTTATTAGTTACTCTTGGACATGTGTTCTCATTCGACAAGTATAAAACCATCTAAAACACAAGTAGGTTGACACACTACTCACTGTGGTGTATATATATATATATAATGAGATCACTGTGCAAAAACTTAATATATAGAAATTGTTTTGATAACGTTACACAAAAGGCTGAGTTGGTCTACTGGTTGGGACGCAACCTTTTATACGAGAGATACAAGGTTCCACCCTTGTGCCTGTCACATTTTAATTAGTTTTTTTTGTTGTTGTTGTGCACATCTAAAACTTTTGAGATAATAAGGGTTAAATGTTATTTTCTTCAACTACATTAACACAAATCAATTTGGTTAAGTTATAATTATATATTGCCGTGATCAGAGTATTTTGGCAACATTTGATAAGAGGGGGAAAACTAATAATTACGGACTGGTCATGCCCAATTTTTTTTAAAAATACTATACTTAGTTTATTTTCATAAACTTGGCTAAATTATGAAAACTAGATATTAAATATAACATAAACTTTTTTTTTACTTGTCACCCACTAATTTAATATAGTATATATATGCATACATATATAAATAATTATCGTAGAACATAAACACTTATATTATAAAAACTTGACGTAAGTATTTATTATTTACCGACGACGTATAAACATCACAAACACTTTACTTGTGAATATTTTTCCGTACTTAGTCATTCGGTTGCTTTCAAACCAAGGACTTATTCGTCATGACTATTTTTATATAATTATATACGTAAGCACTTTTCCAAGAGCCAAAACTTACAAGTGTTTCGAAACTTATTTAAACTTAACCATTGCCACACAAGCGATAATAACACAAACTCTTGAGAATACTTCAACCGTTTTCAATACATTAAATCATGGATAAAAACAATAAACTAAGACTTGCCATACTAATTATAGGTCGCGTGACGGTACTTCGTGCTCTTACTACTTGATCTTTACACTACTCGGATACTATTTTGCTAAGGTGAGTTCATAGCCTCGCTTTTACTTGTTTTTCAACCCCCGCGAGGGAGATGCATGTTATAATCTGGAACACAAGTCTTTTCTTAAAATGTATGCTTGCCTGATCATTATTATTATAGCCTAAGTTGCCTGCCATAAGTCCCTTTTATCATAAACCATTAATCACTTGCGAGTGAACGCGAATATTGTGGATAGTACTATGAGAATTAACGACCCCGACTCGGTTATCGGAAATAACCGGGGCGCACTATATTTGGTTAACTATGGAATTGGCAATTCCATCTGAGGGCAATTTATTTACTTACACCAGTAATTAGGTGTATGCAGTTAGTTTGGTGTCATGAGCTTATGGTGATTGTCTTCGAAGCAATTATCATCTCTTACTTGTGTTCAACCAATTTATTAAACCTATGAATATCACTCAACTTTTGTTGATCTTTTTAAGCATGTTCATCTCAGGTACTAATTAGGATATCATGAAGGAACGGAGTGGACGTCTCGGATTGCTAGAAGTGGTGTTTTTAAATAAAGTTATCATTTCGTAAACAATTGAATTATCTTTTGTGTAATTTCAAAACTTGTGGTATTTTCTTTTGTGATCCAAAACATTGAGTTTTTATGAAATGGTAACAAGCTTTTATTAAAACGTCTCTTTAGAGTCGTTTTCTATGACTTATGACTGTGATCCTCTAAGTAATACCCCAAATAGTCTTCCGCTGTCACATTGTGATTTTGGGGGTGTTACACCGTCCACCACCAACAAAAAAATATTTTCAAAAATAAAAATTATAAAATATAAAAAATAATAAAAAAAAAAGTTTTTGAAAAAAAACAATCGGTAAAAAAAGTTTCCAAAAAGAATTCGAAAAAAATTTAGAAAAGAATTTTGAATTTTTGATTTTTGATTTTTTTTTTTTTTTTGATTTTTTTTTTATTGAATTTCTTTTGGAAACTTTTTTTAGCAAATATTTTTTTCAAAAACTTTTTTTTTGAATTATTTTAGTGGTGATGGACAGTGCATGAAATGATTATACAAACTCAAGGACAAAACACGTAATTTACTAACAATGCGAGTTAACAAAAGTTAGAAAAAAACCTAAATCCGCTAACAAAAAGTTGAGTGCCTTTATGTGCAAGAAAAAAAGTAGAGTACCTTGATTGGAAATAGACCCTAAGTTGAGTGTCTTTTTGTGTCATTTGCCCATAAAAAGAAAAGCACATTTGGTGATCATTTCAAAAGAAAGAAGAGTAAATTGCAAAAATCGTCCTCGTGGTTTAGCCAAATTGCAGATTTCGTCCGTACTGTTCATTAAGTGCAAAAACAGTCCTTATTTGACACTGTTTCGTCCAGTTTTGGTCCCCCGAAACTAACACCGTTAGTTTTCGTCCAGTTTTGAACAGTACGGACGAAATCTGCAATTTGGCTAAACCACGAGGACGATTTTTGCAATTTACTCTGTTTTTTATATAAAAACGTTTTATATAAAAACGTTTTATAAAAAAGTTTTTATATAAAACGTTTTTATATAAAGTTTTTTTATATAAAAATGTTTTTATGTAAGAATATTAAAAAAGTTTTTTTATATAAAAACGTTTCATATAAAACAACATTTTTATATAAAAACTTTTTTATATAAAAAACATTTTCGAAAAAAAAGTTACTTGACGATAAAAATTATTCAAAAACGTTATTTTTTTCCCGTTTTCATTTTTTTTCCATTTTCATCCGATTTTATCTGTTTTCATCCATTTTTGTTTGTTTTCTTTTACTTTTTATCTGTTTTTCTTACGATTTTGTTTGTTTTTATCCGTTTTGGTTTGTTTTGCCCGTTTTTCTTACGGCTGTTTATTTATATAAATGGGAAAGAAATTACGTTTTTGTTCGAGTTTTTATATAATAATTTTTTATATAAACAGATAAAATCGGATGAAAATGGACAAAAATGAAAACGGGAAAAAAATTACGTTTTTGTCCGTTTTTATCCGTTTGGCTTAGTAGTTTGATTAGATTGTACATTGTGGTTAAATTGTTGTATATTTTAGTGAAGGGGTAAATTAAATAGTGTATTAATTGTATGTCTTGAATAGTGTTTTTTAGTTGTATTTGTGCTTCAAATAGTTTGTACATTGTGTTTTATAAATTATATTTTTTATCAAATGGGTGTTTTAAATACGACATTAATTACAAATGTTGACCAATCAATATGTGTAGGTGTTTATGCATAAAGTAATTATACATATAGCTTAAGTAGTTGTATTTGCTTAAAATCTATATATGGAAATCTTAAAAAATTAGAAGAGAGAGAGAGTCATCCCTCCATTATAAGTAGTATAGACTAGCCGAGTACCCGAGAGAGAGAGTCATCCCTCCGCGGCGACATAGTTGCAATGACATACTCGTCTTTAATGACATAGTTGCATATAGATGTTGGTGTTGTAAAAATTGGCATAGTCTAAAAAATCGGCTAAATCGAGTATAAATCGAACAAAAAATGACTAAATCCGCCAACTCGGTTAATGCGGGTCAACTTTTTCCAAAAATTAAAATTGAGATTTTTATTTGAGTAAATTGCAAAAATCGTCCTCGTGGTTTAGCCAAATTGCAGATTTCGTCCGTACTGTTCAAAACTGGACGAAAACTAACGGTGTTAGTTTCGGGGGACCAAAACTGGACGAAACAGTGTCAAATAAGGACTGTTTTTGCACTTAATGAACAGTACGGACGAAATCTGCAATTTGGCTAAACCACGAGGACGATTTTTGCAATTTACTCAAGAAAGAATCTTAGGTAGCGTTTAGTTGTAGAAAAAAGTTTATAATGAAACGATATATTATATATGAGATAAAGCAACTTTTCTTTATAACAATCATGATATCTACGATGAGTTTATTTCATGTATTCATATTATATGAGATAAAGCAACTTTTTTTGTGAGGTAAAATATTACATTTGATGTATTGTTTTTGGTCATATAGCTCATTTTGAACCTCGAGACATCATGCCTTTGAAACAAGGGGCAATTTCATATTTCTCCAATATTAAAGGTTTAGAAAGCATATATTTGCAATTACGAAGGTTTATAAAAAATAAATATGCAATTACAAAAGTTTAAAAAAGATATATATGCAATTAGTAATTAAAGTTGAATATGTATACAATTTTTAAGCTTTTAAAAGAATAGGTATGCAATTATGAATTTAAGTTAAATATATACGCAATTTTGAGCTTTTAAAAGAATATATATGCAATTCCCCTTAATCATAAAACCGTGATTTTCACAGGTCTAATAGACACTCTCTAGATTTCAAAATAGCCATTAACGAGTTAGACAAGACTATTAACACAAATCAACCCAGTGACCCATAAATGAGTCAAAATATGGTATCTGATAAAAAAACTATACCCTGAGATCTAAGTCCTTCTCACTCTATATAAACAAACTAATAAAATTAACCATCCTGAACACATTAATTTAAACTGTCATAAGCTCTGCAATCATTGTCAAGTGTCACGAGATGTAACTCAAGCTCCAGCATTAAGTGATTAACAAACATTTAACATCTTAGAAAGGATTATCAAACAAAACATAAACATCCTGGCTCAAAAATCAGTTGTTCCTGCTTCTATCCGAGATAGCAAGTGCCCCGTAGATTTTGAGTACTCAAAAAACTGCATACAACATACACTGCCATTCAGTATCATAAAAAATTATATAAGATCATTGCCGTTCCGCATTTTTAGTTTTTCCATTATATTCTTAAACATATAATGCTTACTTTTCACGCAATCACAATTTTAGAATCATATCAGTCAGAAGTATACGGATGATTGATTTGAAGAGAATGTACATTGAACCATTATCCAAAACTTATGATAGGTACTTGATTTATACTATTACAGATTGGATTGCATTTTATTAGTATACATGCAAATGATCAAATACTTTTTTTTCAAGTATCAAGTATTTCATTTAATGGAATTAGAAGGAAGAAACTGAAAGGACTTTAAGTTTTACCTCTTTAGCAATCTCGTCTTCTTTAGCGAGTAAGATTTGTTGTTTAGCTGTTGCTGAATCTTTCACCTCCATGACATTTTTATTTATAGCAGCCCCCTAACAGGTTTTAAAGAATAAAAGAAAAAAGAGGTAATAACCAATGATATCTAATTTATTATTATCTAAAAAGGGTTTTTCGGTAGACAATTCCTATACCTCTGAAACCAGAGCTTCTGCGTTCCTTTCCCTTTGTTCTAAACCACGCCTATTATATTCCACTTGTGCTCTTACATTATTTAGTTCTTTGGAAGCTTCTTCACACTTGAGGTCTTTTTCTTTTTCTAGCTGCTTTAGTAATTCCTCTAGCTGATCCACTGAAAAAGAAAAATAAGATACAACTTTTAAGTTCTAGTTGATTTTTAAAGTTGAGTAACTTAAGTTCATTGACAAGAACTACCTCTGCCTTGCTTTTCATATAGTTTGGCTTCAAGTGATTTGTCCGACACTGTATCATCACTGTTCTTAGTTTTCAGAACCTTGACATCTTTCTCAACCTTTTTGGCTTCATTCACCTATTCAATAACAGATAAGCCTCAAAGAATTGTTTTTAAAAGAGTTGGCAATCAACATGTTTACTTCTGAATATGTCAGTGTGGGTTGCAATTTGTATCAAAAAAGTCAGATAGGTCAAATAAAAAAAAAGAAAATGATTTAGAGACCTAAACATGTGACTACTTTTGTGCCTAAATGGATGTGGCAATTGTTTAGTGGCTTGTGAAAGTGTGGGTCCATGTGTTCTCACCAATAGAATGTTGACATGCAGGTTTAGGCATATAATTAAACTAGCTAACACGCTAAAAAGTCTATGAAATTGAAAGTGGTGTCTATTTTTAATATATAAAAGAATACAGTCTCTCCAATTGTTTCATTCAAATGTTTAGATAGTTGTAGAAATATTCTTTTTAAATCATACTGAAATAGTAGTATTTATCAAGAATAAAATAGAGAAAAAAGATTGGTGGATGAACCCAACCCGCCTGTTTCGACCAATACGAAGATTGACTCATTTTGACCCACCATCTTGCTAGCTCTAGTTTTTAATGAACAAAAGCAGGCACTTCTGAGATGTGAAGACACATAAATCCTAACAGATCAGTGGTCTAAAAGAAAATAATCATTTTGAAGAATATTTCGAGGTATAAGAAAAATTGTTCACACTCAATTATTGCCCAATCCTCTATACAATTAAAACCAAAACCATGACGATAAAGAGCATGATAGCTGTAATAGAACAGAACCTGCTCTTGTAATATCTGCATTTGCGACAGAAGCTTGGTCATTTTCTTCCTAGCCTGCAAAAGAACATACATGGGAAGTGGTTATTATATATACGTAAACTAGATAGGCAAGCACATCCGTATTTCTGTGTCTAATTGCAAACAGAAGATAGTCTTGCAGACAAGCTCCACAAGGTCGAATGACTAAGATGAATAAAAGTAGAAGCACATCAAAGGTTGGTTTATTTGTACAGGTCCGTAGTTCATTTACACTGCACTTGTTATGGATCTTGATAGCAATACGGAGTTGGGAAAGTGGTCACTTATCGAAAAGAAGTGTAAGAAAAAGAGGAAATTTACAGGCAGCGTCCGAGCAGTAGCCCCTCAAGAGATGTGATGGGTGGGAACTCATGCATCTCCTTGGATAGTAGTTCAAGGTGTAGGTATCACGCGTGAGTCAATTGTTTAAGTAGGGAGGATTGTAGCAACTCATCCCACATAGATAAAAGATGACACGTTTAAAAGTTAAACACCTAATAGGCTTGAATCGTAGGCTATAGATAACTTCCACCATGGTCTTATATATCAGAGTTTACATAGGGCATTGAAGTTTAGAACAAGAAACATAAATTCGATCAATTTACGAATATGAGCATATGGCTCTGTTCTCTTGCATGTAATTGCCTAACTTCATATACAATAAGCTCACGAATATAAAGAAAGTGCACCAGTTAAACCCTAGGACATACTCTCTGTAAACAAAGAGCATTCCAGAATCCTCTGTTAAAAAGGACACTACGTTGGCAACCTCTTTATTTAACCACCACGATGACAAGTAACAACAACAGATAGTATATCATATAGGGCTAAATACCTTTGTATATACTTCATCCGTGGCAGTTTGTTCATGAAAAGACTGCATCGCCGCTCTTTCTGCATCCTTTGCCTCAACTTGAGCTATTTTTCTCTCCTCCAGTGTCCTCTTTGAATTGTTAAATCAACAAACATTTTGAGAGAGAAATGTGAGAAGTTAGAAACTTTGGTCACAAAACCATATCTGGGAATTAACAATACCGACTGTCCCATACCCAAGTACCCAACCAATTTCACCCAAAGTAGCAGAAATATGTTAACGTATGTTATACTTTACTTGTCACGTAACTATGCCCTTCACTTGATCATTACATACAAATTTTCATCTAATCAGCATAACTTGTTCTCGTATAAAAAAACATATATAAAGTGGAGTACAACATTTCTTAGTGACCTGACTGACTTAGTTGTTTTATGCTGAAAACCATTTCATTCTTGTACATTGATTCTCACAAACATATGACATATCCATGGGATGTTCAAAATTATAACAAGCATTGTAATAGCTGACTGGTTTCCCTTAACAGTGCCTTTAAAGAAATGGGAAGTGCCTATCGAAATGAATACAAACACCATAGTTACTACTATGATTTGTAAATACGCTCTTTGAAAATCCTATCGCCAGAAAACATGATAAATGCGTTAAACAAAAGAGGCTTTACTTGTTTTAATCTTCTAAGCTGCTATTTTAACTAATTTGAAGATGGCAAACATTGTAAGAAGTGAGTCCTGATGATGTAATTTATAATACTTGCCTATATGCTACAGATCTATAAATGTTTTTGCCTAACCTGTGGCTTTATTTAAACAAAATAACAAATTCAGATGGGATATTGTGCCACTTCTACACATGCACTGCAAATGAAATTCAGATAGAAAATTGTATGCTTTCTGCTTGTACCTGCAGTTTATCGGGAGATTGAACAATTTTGGAACGCAGACTGCGATTTTCTTGAGCAGTTTGTACCAAAGCAAACTCGGCACTAGAAATCTGAAGAAATCCATACAATACTGTAAGACTTTAAACAAGGATATAGCGATATAAAGATTCACTGGTGTAAGGTAAAAGTAAGAGATAGCTAATGATAATGTAGCTGCATTAGCACAATGGCATAAAGTACGAAAGATGAGAGTTTAATATGGCTTAAACATAACTCATGTATAATGATTAGTGGTTATACAGGTACTTTGCCCTTCAAAAATTTGAAAATCAAAACTTAGCTCACTATAACCTTTTTAAAACCTTGCGATCATGGGTTAAAGTACAACAGAATTCAACACAATTCATTCCTGCAATATGACGCGCATTATACAGCTATTAGTATCAACTGTTGTTTAATTGAGCACCATGATTCAACATTTCCATTCTTAGTGAACTAAATAATATTTCACCTGTCGTGTACTTGAGCATACAAACAACAGTACAACAACAAGCTGTTTCGGCAGTCATGCACTTCACTTCATACTTAATCTAAAGTCCATGCACCAACAACAAACTTACCTTCTGATCCATTTCCGTAGACGCCTCCCTCCTGTTTCTAATCGTAATCTTCAAGGAATGTTGTTGATTATTAAGAGCCGTAATTTCCTGCTGCATCTCTTTAATTTTGGTTTCGATTTCTTGAACAAAAGGCATCTCCCTTTCTTTTGCTTCATTTAACTCTGATATCTCATCATTTAACTAATAAAAAGGACTGCGTTAGATGACTCATTTAGTTCAGTCTGGTTATTTGACCAAGCAAATATATTTCTAAGACCAACCTGTGATATTCTTTCATCCAGCTCTCGTCCTTGATCATCAAGAACTTCAAATTCACCCACGATCGGTTGTAGTATATTCATTCTATATTCTCTGTAATGTTTAAATCCAACATAACATGTTACTCAGATGCTCTCATTGTTAGAGTAGAATATAACTTCCAACTAAAAACAGACCCATACTTGAGGGGTGTTTGGGTTGACTTAAGCTTAAGATTTTTAAAAAACTAAGAAAGCTTTTTACATAAGCTACACCCAAACATTTATTTTGAGCTTATTGGGTTTTGATAACACAATAGCATTCAAGCCCTATAAATAAGTAATTTGCATAGCCATTAATAGCTTATTGTGTTCTCAAAACAAGAAAAGCTCATACAAAAGGCGTTTGGATATATGTCATGTCATGAGCTTATTAGCTTATTTGTGAGAATTCAACGCCAAATAAGCTCATGTAACAATTTTTAAGAATGCATAACTCTTAGGCATAAGCTTACCCAAACAACCTTGTATATAGAAACTGCAAGATCCTCTACCGATCACATAAGACAACGCAAAAACTCACATCACCATTCATACAATAATCGTATCATTTTGAGTACTGGATTCTATTTCGTACAAACCATAGGCAATTCTGGGTCCATTTTGATTTAGTCATCCTTTTCTCTAAGCATATCTGGTTATTTTCTTAGTACCTTTACAGAAAACAAAAAATACATTGTGTGTGTTTGAGCTTGCATATCTGTAATCACAAAACAATCGATGTGGGCCTTAAAATTCCCAATTACGGTTCCAATATGACTCCCTATGTCAAACAATCTAGAAACACAAGTAACACGTTGTCTAAAATCTGAACTTTCACAAATTAGTGTACAACAATATCAACTAAAAGAAAAAAAATCTAAAAGTACCTGTGAACGCAAAAGTTGAGTATAGCACTAAGAAACAACTGTGTGCGATCAGCTTCAGGCTTAACAATATCTTTTAAATTGAACTGTCTAGGACAATGGAGAGCAGCAATGACTTCCTTTATTTTGTGATACAAATTCATCATTTTCACCGAATCAACATGCATATCTGGATTGTCAAGTTGTTCTAGGTCTGCAAACTCGACTAGCCCATGGTCTTCCCTGCAAAAATGAACATGAGTTTCAGAAACTTGACAGTAAATAAGGTAAATGAAACAGCAAAAGTGAGTCTAAATGTAATATCTTAAAGTAATATGAATAGAAAATTGGTTGTAAAACATGGAGTACTACGTATACCCTGCAATTAGATGCGACCTTATATACTGAAAGTTTGAGAGATAGTGATATTGCTAGTTTGCTACTTCACATCTGAAGTTTGGTCTTTGTGAATTGTGATTGCTTATTTTTTCTGTTTATGAGCTAATAAGCAGCATTCAAAATAAGCACTTTAAAAATAGTGCTTATGCCATTTAAAAATGTTTATAAAACTAGAAGGTGGATAAATAAATGATGAGATAGTCTTAGAAGAGAACATCTTCGGATAGCCGAGGAAAAGCCACGAAACGGCCACCGGATACCAGTTAGGCCGTGTATATCAAAGCGTTGGCTCGACTTTCCCGAGGAACCTAAACTAAAATCCTTCTCCGTATGGTAAAAAAAAGGTAATTCTACCTTAATCTCAAATAAGACACTTAACTATAAGCATGTCCCAATCTACTTATTTTAGGGGTGTTTGTTTAAGCTTATTTTTGGGTTTATGAGCTTATGGGTTTCGGCTTATATTTTATAGGCCCATTCTTTTTTTGAGCTTTTAAGTTTTTTATGTCATAGGGGGTGTTTGTTTAAGCTTATATAAGGCGAAAACACATAAGCCCACAAATAAGCTTAAACAAACACCCCCACCCCCCAAATACAAATAAGCAATCCCAAAGACCCTATCCAAATTCGACTCATTTTTGCGCCTTTTTCAACACAAATTTAGCATAAACATAAACAAACACATAACTAATAGTATCAATTTTAACCTAATAATTATATAAAATAAAAAGTAATAGATAGGATTATTATTACTGGAGACAATTGATGTGAACGAGAATGCGAGTGAATAGATCGGTGACGAAATCGGAGTTAGGTTTAGTGAGATCGGCTTCGGTTACGGTTGCGATTCCGGTCTCGGCGAGTACTACTATTATTTCCTTCAGTGGGAGTCGAGGGTATTCGAACCGCGACATCTTTCTTTTATGTATGATAATTCTGACTCAGTCAGTCAGTGTGTGTTTTTGTTTGTGTGAAAGAGGATGATGAAATGGTTTCAATTTTTGTTTCCCGCCAGTGTGTTTACAATTTTATAAGGCCTTTGTTTGGAGGGATCATTCTTAAAAGCCTATGAAATTATGCCTATTTTTTTTTTATTAGAGAAAATTCCCAAAATAAGCAAAAAAAAAAAAAAAAAAAAAAAAAAAAAAAAAAAAAAAAAAAAAGTCATGTTATGGTCATTTTTTTTGTGACTTTTCTCATTTTGGTCATACTCGACTGCTCAACTGCTCAACTCCACCCAAATTTTGACACGTGTCATTCTTTTGTACTTTTTTTTTCAGAAAAGTACATAAGAATGACACGTGTCAAATTTTGGGTGGAGTCAAGCAGTTGATCAGTCAAAGTCGAGCAGTTGAGCAGCTAAAGGAATGGCACGTGTCAAAATTTTGATTGAAGTCGAGCAGTCGAGCATGACCAAAATGGGAAAAGGCACAAAAAATGACCATTTAATGGACCATGCATGACTTTTTAGCTTATTTTGGAAATTTTCTCTTTTTATTTTTTTTAGCTAAGAGCATAAGGTGTGGTAACCTCAAGTTAAGGTTTAACACTTGTCACGTTAGCGTTAAATCAATTTTAATATTTCACTTTAACTCAACAAAAAACACCTCTTATCATAACTTACCTAAGTTAAACCTTAACTCAAATATTTTCAAATTCAACCCTTAAACTAAAACAAACACTTCATTTATTAAAAAACATATCATTAATTCTTAAACATATTACAATACAAAATTAATAAAAAAAATGTTACAACAGAAAAAAAAATACGAAATAAAAAACACACTGCAAAGTAAACTACAACATAAAGGAAATGACGAAAATACAATCTAGTGACGAGGTTGCAAGTTATATTTTTTGATGATTCGGTCTTTTTCTTCATTGATCCAAGCTACAACGTTTGGATCTTTGCATGCAGTGTCAATCACCAAAAATTTCATCTTTTCCAACCTTGTGATCGTTTCATCTTTTACTTGGGCCGCCCGTTACGCCGCTTGGGCGGTTTCCCGTTTGATACGATACTCGGTTGTCATAGTCTCGATGAATTGGCTTGACGAGCTCGTTCCTCCGGTGCTCGCTCCCCCAGTACTTGTCGTGCTATCGGATCTGGCTTTCTTGGAAGCACTTTTTTTTCCCATGGGGCGTGGTTGTTCATTATAACCAAACAAAGCCTCGTTTGTTTGGCTTGGGACATCGCCGGTTAAATCAATCGGATCCGATGTGTCCCATTTCTTATGACCACGCAAAACCTCTCAAGCCTCCTCGAGAGCAAACGACGCGGATTTTTGCTCGTCACGATAAATTTGTTTCGCCCGTTTGAGGACATCCATCTCACTTTCCCCACTTCTCTGTTCTCATTGTGCACGTTTGTAATACGCGTTTAACTTTGTGCAATCACGGTTCAACGTATTCCACTTGCTTATTACCATATCCTTGTTGCATGGTTGAAAATTGAGTCTATTGAACTCATTTTTGACCCGATGCCAAAACGTATCATATCCTTGTGCAAGCCCGAGAAGCGGATCCTCCGTAGCGGCTACATAATACTTAGCAAGTGATTCTTCCTCTTTTGGTTGCCAACGTCCAGGGACGTAGTTGAGATTTTCTTCATCCTCATCGATTGGTTCGGGGTCTTTGGATTTTTTGGACTTTCGTTTACCACGACTTTTGGGCTTTGGAGGAGACGTGGTGTTTCGAGAACCTCATGTGTTTCAGTTTGTGAATGTTGTGAATGTTGTAAGAATTGTAGATTTTGGAAATTGGTGTTTAGTGTGTTTTGTTGGCTTTGTTCCCAATATAGAAATCGTTGATGTTGTAGGTAAAGTTCTTGGCTCGACAAGCCGAGTGGGTTAGGAAAAGAGAAGTTGGGTGATGATGAACCCGTGTTCAGGTTTGAAGATGAACCCGGGTTTGAGGTATCCCACCCACCGAGAAGATTCATGAAAGAATCACCGTTGTTGTTGCCTCCCGACATTTTTTTTAGAAAATATAAGTATAAGATAGATTAGATTGAGTTGTGGAAGTGTGAAAAAATTGTGTGTTCATTGGGTATTTATAGCGGTGGGAAAATGGTTTTGAATTTTTTTTTTTTTTTTTCTAAACAAAGTAGCCGTTTAACCCAAGGGGATGAAAGTGATTTTTTTTTAAATGCAATGGATACTTTAGCCGTTGTAGGGGGTGTTTGTGATTTTTTTTATTTGAATGTGAGGTTAACGCAACATTAAGGGGTTAAGGCACCCTCGTTAACGCTGCCTTAATGAAGCGAACGGTGTGGTTAACGCACCTTAACGCTGCCACGTTAAGGCTTAACGCCCCTTCAAATGTTAACATACCCTTTGCTCTAAGAGCGAAAATAAAATACTTTTGATGTATTTATTTTAAATTTTTTTAAGACTAAAATACACCGTTGGTCCTTAAACTTGTCCAAAAACATCGTCTGGAACCGTAACATGGATTTTTCATCGTCAGTAGTCCAAAGTATGGGTTTTTGAGGCTAAACTGGTCCCTTGACCCGTAATGCCCAGGTCAACGTCTGTAATCTGTTATTTAGTTGATGGTATTACAGTCCATACGCATTTATACCATACCTTAGTTAAATGTAACCCAACCTAATTTCTTATTTTTACCACCAACACACAAAGGGGTGATTGTTTGTGCTGATTATACCATCACACCTGACATTTCGAAGTTTGACTTTATAAAAGGTCAATTAAGAACTAGTATGGACACACAGGAATATAACCTCTAAGACAAACAAACACATATTCTACATAACCAACAATTTAGCAAGTTGACTTATAACAGTCAACTAGGGATTCATTGTCTGATACAACATGAAAATGACTAAAACTAGTGATTCATTGTCTAATACAAGGTTCTACTGACAATTCACAAAATAGAAAACATGATGCAACTTCCACTTCAAAACCTTCAACTGATGAACCTTCTAATGATCTACATATTGGTACTGGATATCCATAAACTGATAAACACACAAAACATGAACCTTAAACTAATGATCATACTACTATTGTGTCTGCAAAAACAAGTATCCAAAAAACAAATATTTAAGTTAGGTATTGTATAATTGCATGTGCAAAATATTAAACACATGTCATGCTATTCATCATTGAAACCCACCTATGATGGCCTTTAGGCGAAAAGTGCAAGGACGCAGTTTTTAATCCTTTCTCTGCTTCTAAAAGATGTCTTAACACCACTAGACACATGACCAGCAGCACCACCAACCCTGGTTTAAACACCAGCAGCACCAGCCATGTTTTCAACATCAAAACCTACAAACTTAACCATTTTAGCCTTCCCCTTCTCATCAAAACCTCGCTTAAAATTTTGAACAACTTATTTGCCCTTTTTCTTGTGCAAAACATCCTCTTCCTCAAGGAGCTATCATTTTCCCTTATTTTCCTCCTTTTTGTTATCAAAAACCCCTTCTTCCTCTTTGATAACAACACCACCTTTCCTTTGTTTGCGTCTTGGTTACACTCCCCTGCAATTTTTTCCTATTTATCCCCTTCCATTACGTCAAGTCCTAAATGGTGTTGGACTAGTTATTCGAAAGTTAGCATCTTGCTCTACCCAACCCACAACTTCTAAACTTATGTTTTTTAAGTAAAATTGTGCTAACTTTTGGGGCTTGTGTGCAACAAAGATATCAACTGACTCATGTGTTTCAGCCAATGCAAACATCGTATGAACATCATCATATATATTAATCAAATGCAAACCATTTTCTAGGGATTGTTTAGGATCACAGAAAAACAACGCCAATTTTTGTTCATTAATCTCTGATAATACATTATCAAGACTTGAACTAAATGTATCCCTATCACTGGTAAAGGCACACAAATTAATTAATGATCCTCCTTCATACCTGAGTAAGCAATAATCAAATAACCCATTATAGTGGATTATGAACAAGACCTCACCTTCTTCTTCTTCTTCCTGAATATCCTTAAAAGTTGACACGAATATACTCCTGTCCTTTATGGTTTTAGTTGGTGTGTTTTACGAAGGTGGTTGAATTGATGTGTGTTACGTGTGTTTACGAGTGTGGATGTATTTTAGGTCTAGTTTGGTTGGGTTTTTGTTAATTGGTTTGGGTTATTAGGAGAGTTTATGTTTTCGGATCTTGTTAGTTGGGTTTATTGGGTGTTTGGCACTACATCAATTGTGTATACGCGTATCAAGGAAGGAAAATGTCAAGTTGCAGGCTAATAATTTTCATATGTCACACTTGGTTCTTGAATTTGGACAGTTAGCCGTTTTTGCATTTAAAATTCCCACGTATTTACAATACATAACTTGTCTATTTAGGTTTTAGTTATTTCGCAATTAGTCCCTGAATTTGTAAGGTCCCGTTGTCTTTGGTATTTAAGGGTTCATACCCTTAAGCATTTGCATAACAACAATCAAAAAGACATATTATCACAAAATCACAACAATCTCCAAATGGCTAACTTCACACGTCTACAAAAACTCGCCACTGCTGCCAACATGTTCGATTCGATTTATCTTTTTTATCAGAGAGAAAACGATAAGGACATGGAGATTGCAAACAGGCTCCAAAAGACTTTCGTTGAGCTGGTTCATGCTGTAAACGAAACCCAAGAGTGTATCACTGAGTTCGAAGGATATCGTCCTTCGGTCATGACATACAAGGTTCTTGTGGATCTTCTCAAGAGTCAAAAGGCCAATGTGTTGAAAGCCTTGGAGCTCAGGAGATGATTTGTCAAACTTATTGATCATCAACAGAAATATCTTTTGTTGTAGAACTAAAGTCTCCTTTAACTATAACAAACCAAAGATCTATATCTTTTGATTTTACATATGTTTCAAAACGGTTTTTCCAATAGATAAATCCATTGGTTTCAAAGAGTGGTGGTCTTTGCATAGATTGCCCTTCTTTAAAGCTTTCGTAATCCATGGATCGTTTCAAGTTTATAAAATACAATATATTTTATAAATTCTTGAGCAACGAGGCTCTGGTACCAATTGTGGAAAACTAGAAGGGGGTTGAATAGTTTACCGATTAAAAACTTTGTTTTGAAACTTATTGAAAGATCAATTGATATTGATCTTAGATATGTTAGTGAATGGTAATCAATATGCAAACAATATATAAAGAGTAGATAAGGAAAGAAATAATCAAACCACGACAAGTTGTTTATAGTGGTTCGGTCTACAAGGACTCTTTTTCCTTGCCCTACTCCACTCCTCGAGTCTCACACTCGAGAGTTTAACTTCACTAGTCAACAAGCTCCTTTCACTGGCGAAGAAACCTTTACACTTCGCTTACACACTATTTCCGACACTAAGCTAGATGTCGAGTTCTTTTCAAGGGTACAACCACTCCCACACACAATGTATTTTAAGGACTAAAATACTAACCAATCACACTCACAAGATTATGATGGTTTGGTACAACAATGATGTATGAATCAACACAAGATCATACAACAACAAACAAACAAGACTTCCAACAACTTGTTGAAGCTTGAATATGCCTTAATCTTCTTTGCTACAAAAGAGATCACTAATATGATATAAAAGTGAGTTAAAAATGTTAGAGAGAAGGAATGTATGTGAATATGATAGAAAGGGATGAAAACACCTTGGTTTGGCTTTGCTATTTATAGCCAAAATACTCAGCAGGTACCACGGACCATGGATCCCTCAAAAGGGTTCCGTCCGTGTTAAGTTTTGGGGCCGCTGGGGTCTGACAGCAAGATCACCAAAATCTTACCAAAGTCAACCATATCTATCAAAGATTGTGTAAGATATGTAGAGTCTAAATCTACACAAAGTATCTAGTGAAATCTTCTAAGGATTTCACTGATGCACTACATGATGTCATGTGTTTGTTTTCTATTTTTAGAAATATGTTAAAATGTAAATACATATGTAATGTTTTGTTTTAAGAAACCAAAATATTCTTGATCTAAAAATATTAACATACATTATGGTTTAGACTCATATCTTAATCAAAATGTAAATGCTTGAGTGATGAAGATATTATTTGAAAAGCTTGTTTTAATATCAATTGAACTTGACAAGCTTTAAGCTTTATAAAAAGTAAATTGACTTTTGTCGTTAACAAAACTTAGGTAAAAATCATAAAATATAAATAACGTTTAATGACAATATTTGTATTAACAATCTCCTCCTTTTTGTTGAGGACAAAACATAAATTTTATTTTTATAAAAGATTTAAAGATTGTACAAGAGTTATAAAAATATTAGTTTTAGAACTTGAAATATAAAGATGATAATGGAAGTATGTCCAATTTAGACATGATGTTGACTTTTCAGAAAGTCAAAGTGTGCAGTTGATTTTTTATAAAAGTCAAAGTCTTCAATAGTTGAAGTATGATGTTGACTTTTCAGAAAGTCAAAGTATGCAGTTGACTTTTTATAAAAGTCAAATTTAACCAAGTTCTATATATTTCTTCCCCTTTTTGTCTCAACAAAAAGAAGATGCGAGGCGGAATATGTAATGAGCCCGAGCCATTATCTCCCCTTTGACCAATGCTCCCTCTAAATTAGGTGCCAAGAGAAAGATACATGGATTGTGAAAAAGCTACAAAAAAAATGTTAGTAATAAGCATCATCACAAGCATTTCCAAACACAATATAACAATCAACAACAATATAAGAAACACCATGCATTTGTTAAATTTTTTCATGATATAAGAATCATGAAAAGGGAACACAATGAAGTGTTAGTACAATAATAAAATCCTAGAAAACAAAAAAAAAATCCTAGAAAAATAAAAATGCTTAAAGAAAATAAACTAGGACCCTCCTATTGAGGTGGTGGATGAGCAAGAGCATTGATGCGCTCTAGGATGTGATTGAGGATGAACCTCATTTCGTCTTGAAGCTCATGGACCATCACCCGGGTCCTTTCGGTTATGTGGGCGGTCCGCTCACAATTGGAGCAACCGTGTCTAGGAGGGTAGTATGGTTCATGATTTTGTGGTGGTGGAATGGTGGAGTTGTTGGTGTTGGTGGTTGGAGTGGTGATTATGGAGGCTAGAAAAGCACTTTGCATTTGCATGGCATCACTAAGATGAGAGTCCACCATATTGGAAAATTGGTGGAGATGATTGAGCTCGGCTTCAATCTCTTCTTTAGTGGGGTGATCATCCCACATGGATTCCTCAATGTCCTCTATATGAGAAGGCATTGATGTTGTAGGTAGTGGTTGATCCCCATACAAAGGACCATGGATTTCCTTGTGGATGGGATGGAAAAGAAGAGGTCTTGGCCCTAACGGGGCGTTTGGGTCAAATGATGAACATGGAGACTCATGAGCTATTCGCTCAATAGTGCCAAAAGATGGTAGTGGTGGTGGATGATTGGGCCTAGGAGGCAAGTCCTCCAAGTCTTCCAAAAATGGATTGGGAGATGTAGGTGGTGTAGAGAATAACTCTAATGGGATGAGTGTTGGAGATTTTGGAGGTGATGGTGATTTTGATGTTTGGATAGGAGTCGGTGGTGGTGAGCTAGGAGTCTTTGTTGGTGGTGGAGTAGTGACAATGATAGGTGATTGTGGATGTGGTGTAGGAGTAGCCAAAGTGAGAGTTGTCTCATCTCTTATGGGAGATGAGATGGTTAATGGAGAGGACTCGAAAGAGGAGCTTATGTTGACAAAGCAACAAGGTCTTACGCTCATTCTAGAGGTTCTTTTGCAAGGCTTGGTTGATGGTGAAGACTTAGTCATTTTGGCTCAAGTTTTTGCTAGTAGATGATAAGAATTGAGAAAGTGTGAAGATGATCATGGTAAAAGCTCTTAATTTATAGGATTGGAAAATTATGGAGAAATGTGTTTGGTTTGATGTTAAATCATAGAAGATATGGGGTTCCTAATGGTTTTGAAGTGGGTTTAATGCTAGTCATATCACCCAAGTCAATCCATACAAGAAGGATGGAGTGAAGAGACAAAGATTTGCAATAAATGTGTTCTAATGATTGTGGGATCTTTAGAATCAGATCACCCACGAATTGCAAGGAACCAAATTTTTGGTTCCTTCCTTTATGAAAAAGGGTTCCTTGGGTGGATTTTTGAATTTTTTTGAATTTTGGTGGGAAATGGATATCCTATATGCCTAAGTGTGTTAAACTAGTTCTAATATGGGTAAAAACTAGTTAAGACTATCCTAGAAGCAATGTATGGTAATTTGGAATGTTGAAGTAAGCGAAATTTAGAAAATTACCTGTAGGATCCACGGCACATTTCTTTACATAGGCGGAACCCATAAATTGGTGTCGCCTGGTCCGCCTGTACAGGTATGGCGGTACCAAAATCCATAATAGACGGAACCAAATTAATGGTGTCGTCTGGTCCGTGGAGACCAGAAATCTTCATAGACCCCATTTTTAGGTGTCGGGGACTTTTCCGAAACCTGAAATTTTGCTTAAAACATGTGACATTAATTATTTCTAGTTAGGAAAAGTCGATAACACATATATAAACATAGTGGAGCATAGACTTTGACCAAGGGCTAATGATTTTCACATAAAAGTGAACATGGGTAAAATTTGATATCACACTTGTGCTATCCCCCTGCATAAACCGGTTAGCATACAACATTGTTTTAAGTCATATTATCATCCTACAAAGTAAAAACAACCAACTTGTATCATACACCATAGTTATTGTCTTGTTCCAAACACTCCTTCAAATAAACCTCACTTATCCAACTTCTTGTAGATCTTTGTCATCATCCTACCAAGGCACTTGAACATCCCCTTGGTTTGCTTGAACTCCGCCGATTCATTCTCAATCTCGGGGAGAGATGCATAGTACTCTTGAGGTGGAAGGCGAGAATTTGGGAGACCGTCCTCTGAGCTATTTGATGATGATGATGAAGGAGTTGGAGGTTTTTCCCATTTGCCTTTAGTCTTAGCCACTCGCTCGTCACTCAAGGGTACAAATATGTGAGGGATGAGAGCATAGTCAAGCTTCAACCCTTTTGGGCTTGGTGGAATGGGTGCAAATGCTCTATAGAGACGGGTGAGGAGCATCCTGTAAGGAAGAGCGACCGATCCTTGAGTTGGAATCTCTACCATTCTCCTAGCAATGTAGTAGGCTAAATTGAATGGTTTACGGGTGGACAAGTTGTAGAGCATGTGACAAAGGCAAGCATTGATATGGTCCCTATTTCCTATAGTGTTAATGAAATTGGCTCTTAGGAGTTCCTCCTACTTCTTAAATTCGGGCTTAAGCTCATTGAGCTCCATACCATATGGATCTCGGTTCAATTCCTTTCCCTTTCGGGTGACACGAGTTGGAGCGGCCCTTTCATTAAAAAGGTGCTCACGGCTGACGTCCTTATCCGCTAAAGGAGTTTGGTAGGGAAGAGAGCGGTCATTGATTGCATCAAGGATAGTGAGTGACCACTTATCCGAGTAGACACATGTACCTCGGTTGGGAATTCCTAGAACTTGAGCAAATTGGCTTAAGGAGATGGAGTAGTCGTTTTGATTGATCCTAAACCTAAGAGCCATTTCATCGTCCTCATCAGTGAAAGCGGTAACACTAGCATAGAATTCTAAAACAAACCTAGGATAAATGGGTTCATCGATGTCAAGGAGACAATCGAAGTTAATGGTGACAAGTTCTTGACGGAGATTGGTTACGTCGACAAAGGAGGAGTGAATTGTTCTACCCTCATGGAAGTACCTTTGCTCTAGACTCTTAAAGATTTCGACTTGTTCTTTGGAGAGGCCCTTGGTTTTGTGGTGTTTAGGGATGTAGTTAAGAGTATCCTTGTAATCATAGAATCTTGCGGCTACCATGGTTATTCCTATGAGCAAGAATTTACATGTTAAAAATAAGAACAAACTTAGCGTTTTGGTTCTAGTGTGAGCCTATATGAAAACGATTTGGAGTTGCGGTTATCTCGACTCATTTTATGCATAAAATGGTTTTTAGTGGGGGTGTTTGGCAAAAGGCATGAGATAACCCAAACGCTCCTAATTCAATGTGGCTTCATTTGAATATACCTGGGAATGCATATTAGTTATGCATTACCTTTAGTATTCAAGAGCATTATGCAAGTGATGAAAATTTACATTTCTATTTGTATTAACAATGAAAAATTGTTTTCCTACAAGTGAGAAGTTTTTCAAAATTTTTGACATGGGGTGTTTGCTTATTTAGAATAACGCCTTATAGTCATTATCTTTTGATTAGTGGGAAACATGATTTGTTTATGCAATGTGACAATGTAGTACCTAATTTCAATAACTAGTTATGTAATTTGCCAATTGAATCAATGTTTTGTACAAGAATATACATAATCCCCATGTAATGATTTTGTGCACAAATTGAAATCCTAGACTCATAATTAGGAGATGTAATGTAGTTAGGATACTTATAATGACGTTATCTTCAGTGATTAATTGGTGAGAAAGTGTCAACAATGAGTTAGGTATGATGTTGAAACGTTTTGGTAAAGTGGGTTGTGAGGAAGAAGATGTTTTGTAGGTAGTCTTTTTGCTACTGTTGTCACCACGGACCAGACGACACCAAAAAATTGGTTCCGTCTTTGTTGTCGTTTGGTGCCGTGGGAACAGTAGAAGAATTAAACTAATTTGTTTTGTTTTGTTTGTTCTAAGATTTAGACTATGTTTTAACTACATGTTTGGTTCCATTAGCCCTAAACCAAGTCTAAGAAGATTAAATGGTTCTCGTTTGAGAGGATTAGTTAGAATGTCGGCAATGTTGTCTTCGAAGGATACTTTCTCAATTGAGATGTTTCCTTTTTGAACATTGTCGCGAAGAAAGTGTCGGCGAATTTCAATATGCTTCATACGAGCATGTTGGACGGGATTTTTGTTGAGATCAATTGCTCCTTTGTTGTCGCAAAATATAACGATATCGTTGAGATGAATTACGTAATCCACGAGAGCTTGCTTCATCCAAAGAGCTTGTTGACATGCTTTCCCGGCTGAGACGTATTCGGCTTCAGTAGTTGAGATAGCTAGAGCCGTTTGTTTCTTTGCAAACCATGAGGTGAGACAATGTCCAACAAAAGTGCAAATACCACTTGTACTTTTTCTATCGACATAGTCACCGGCATGGTCCGAGTCGGCATACACTATAGTTTCTACACCCGTTCCTTTGGGATACCATAATCCTAAACATGTCATTCCCTTAATGTATCTAAATATACTTTTCAAGGCTTCTAAGTGTGATACCTTGGGATTTTCTTGAAAGCGAGCGCATAGGCAAACACTAAACATAATGTTGGGTCTACTAGCCCGTGAGATAGAGTAGGCTACCAATCATTCCTCTATATTTAGTGTTATCTACCGATTCACCTTCCTCATCCTTGGTAAGTTTAGTGTCCGAAGACATCGGTGTCTTAGTTGGTTTTGAGTCTTCAAGACCAAATTTCTTAAGCATATCTTTTATGTATTTAGATTGGTTAAAGAATATGCCATCTTCTAGTTGTTTAATTTAAAGTCCTAGAAATAAGTTTAACTCACCCATCATACTCATCTCAAACTCATCGTGCATGATTTTAGAGAAATCATCACATAGCTCTTGACAAGTTGATCTGAATATGATGTCATCAACGTATATTTGAACAATGATAATGTGTGATTCCTTTTTCTTGGTAAAGAGAGTATTATCTACTAATCCCATGGTATATTTGTTTTCAAAAAGAAAAGTCTTAAGTTGATCGTACCAAGCTTTTGGTGCTTGCTTAAGACCGTATAATTCCTTCTTGAGTTTAAAGACGTGATGGGGTTTCTCAAAGTCGGTAAAACCGGGAGGTTGAGCGACATATACTTCTTCGTTAATAAACCCATTAAGGAATGCGCTCTTAATATCCATTTGAAATAATTTAAAGTCATAAGCACATGCATATGCAAGTAAGATTCTAATAGACTCGAGCCTAGCTACCGGTGCATAAGTTTCATCATAATCAATCCCCTCTTGTTGATTATAACCTTGTGCGACAAGCCTAGCTTTGTTTCTAGACACTACATCATTTTCATCCATTTTATTTCTAAAAACCTATTTCGTTCCAATTATAGTTTGATCTTTAGGTTTTGGAACTAACTTTCAAACATTATTTCTAACGAATTGGTTTAAATCTTCTTGCATAGCAATTACCCAAGATTCATCTTTTATTGCTTCATTTATGTTTTTCAGTTCAATGGTAGATACAAAGCAAAAATGATTACTTTGATTTTGGGCTTGTGATCTTAACGTTCTTTGATTTAGTTGTCCTATGACCTTTTCTAAAGGATGACTTTTGGATTCTTTGATGTTTGTAATTTCATTATTTAATGGTTCATCTTCCTTGTCATTTTCAATTATTTCCTGACTTTCTACAAGTTGACTTTCAACTAAGTCATCATCTACCAAAGGTGATGTCTTAGAGGGAGGTGGACTTTCGTCTAATGTTATGTTCAACGATTCTTTGACTCTCATTGTTTCTTTGTTTAAGATAATGCAAGCTTCACTAGTTTGTGAGTAACCAAGAAATACACCTTCATAAGACTTTGGGTCAAACTTGGTGAGATAGTCTTTAGTATTAAGAATGAAACATTTACATCCAAACAATCTAAAATATCCTAAAATTGGCTTTTTACCTTTATATAATTCATATGGTGTTTTGTTTAAGAAAGGACGTATTAAGACTCTATTAAAAATATATGTAGAAGTGTCTACGGCGTTACACCAAAACTTTTGAGGAATGTTTTGTTCATTAAGCATTGTTCTACTCATTTCTTGAATGGTCTTATTTTTACGTTCTACAACTCCATTTGATTGAGGTGTTCGAGGAGCCGAGAAGTTGTGTGTTATACCATTTGTATCACAAAAGTTTCCAAATTGTGTTTCATTGTCAAATTCACGACCATGATCCGTTCGGATCGACACAATGTTAACACCTAGTTGATTTTGAATTTTCTTGCTAAGAATTTCAAATTTATCAAAAGCTTCATTTTTAGTTTTCAAAAATAACGTCCAAGTAAACCTTGAGTAATCATCTACTATGACCAAAGTGTATAAGTTGCCTCCATAGCTTCTTATAGCGGATGGACCAAACAAGTTCATATGCAAAAGTTCTAGACACTTAGATGTGGACACCATGTTTTTAGCCTTATGACTACTATGAGTTTGTTTACCAATTTTGCAAGCGTCGCAAAAATGTTGGTCATATTTAAGTTTTGGTAAATTCCTAACTAGCTCTTTCGAAGATAGGATTTGGATAAGTCTCATATTAGCGTGACCTAAGCGTCTATGCCAAAGAGTTGAGCTAACATCTAATGTTGTTAGACAAAGTTTGTCATTAGATGTTTTATCTATTTTCATGACGTATATGTTATTTTTCCTAACTCCTTTAGCTATGGTGATACCATCTTTTAGTATTTTACTACCATTTTCTTCAAATAGTACTTTATACTTTTTATCACATAATTGACTAATACTAAGTAGATTAAATCCTAACCTATCGACATGAGCAATATTTTCAATAGTTATGGAGTTATGAGCGATCGTACCTTTGCCAATGATTTTGCTTTTGAGATTGCTACCAAAATTGACATTACCTCCGTCATACTCTTGGTATGTTGAGAAGAGGCTTTTGTTGCCCATCAAGTGTCGTGAGCATCCACTATCTTTTATCCACTCATCAGGTTCCAATCCAACTTTCAAGCATACCGCGTTTGATTCATGTGTCATTAGAGCGATCTCATCCTTGCTTGATTCTTCATCATCCTCACTATCACTCCAAGCACCACTTAAAAAAGCTCGTTGAGTTTTGCTTTTAGGTGGCTTGGGACAATCTCCTATTAGATGACTTGCATCACCGCATCTAAAATACTTTCTTTCACCTTTACCCTTTTTGTCATCCCGATCTTTTCGGAATGGATTCTTTTCTTCTCGAGGTTGTCTTACAAACTTTCCTCTTCTTCTAAAGAACTTTTTGAAATCTCTAACGGCCATGGCATACTCCTCATCTTCACTACCGGAGCAAGATTCGTCATCATCACTTGATTCCGTTCTTGCTTTTAGAGCAACGGATTTGATTTTCTCTCTTTTTCCTTTGATGATTTTTGAATCTTTCTCCATCACCATTTCGTGTACTTTGAGGTTTCCGATTAGCTCGTCTAGTGACATTTTTTAGAGATCTTTTGATTCCTCAATAGCCGTCACTTTAGCTCTCCATTTCGGATGGAGTGCTCTAAGAAATTTCCTGACAAAGTTCTTACTCTGAAAAGATTCATCAAGTGCTTTAAGAGATGTAATAATAGTATTAAAGCGAGCAAAGCCACAATCAATGGTTTCATCTTCAGGGATAACAAATTGTTCATATTGTTGAACAAGAAGATCAATGTTGTTATCCTTGACTTGTGAATTTCCTTGATGTATAATAATCAAATATTCCCAAATGTCTTTAGCGGTTTCACACATAAAAATTCTTTCATATTCTTTTCTAGGCAAAGCATTATAAAGCATCATTTTAGCTTCATTATTTTTAGCTATTAATTTCTTTTGATCATCAACATAAATATCTTTTGTTGTAGAACTAAAGTCTCCTTTAACTATAACAAACCAAAGATCTATATCTTTTGATTTTAAATATGTTTCAAAACAGTTTTTCCAATAGATAAATCCATTGGTTTCAAAGAGTGGTGGTCTTTGCATAGATTGCCCTTCTTTAAAGCTTTCGTAATCCATGGATCGTTTCAAGTTTATAAAATACAATATATTTTAAAAATTCTTGAGCAACGAGGCTCTGGTACCAATTGTGGAAAATTAGAAGGGGGGTTGAATAGTTTACCGATTAAAAACTTTGTTTTGAAACTTATTGAAAGATCAATTGATAGTGATCTTAGATATGTTAGTGAATGGTAATCAATATGCAAACAATATATAAAGAGTAGATAAGGAAAGAAACAATCAAACCACGACAAGTTGTTTATAGTGGTTCGGTCTACAAGGACTCTTTTTCCTTGCCCTACTCCACTCCTCAAGTCTCACACTCGAGAGTTTAACTTCACTAGTCAACAATCTCTTTTCACCGGCAGAGAAACCTTTACACTTCGCTTACACACTATTTCCGACACTAAGCTAGATGTCGAGTTCTTTTCAAGGGTACAACCACTCCGACACACAATGTATTTTAAGGACTAAAATACTAACCACTCACACTCACAAGATTATGATGGTTTGGTACAACAATGATGTATGAATCAACACAAGATCATACAACAACAAACAAACAAGACTTCCAACAACTTGTTGAAGCTTGAATATGCCTTGATCATCTTTGCTACAAAAAAGATCACTAATATGATAGGAAAGTGAGTTAGAAATGTTAGAGAGAATGAATGTATGTGAATATGATAGAAAGGGATGAAAACAACTTGGTTTGACTTTGTTATTTATAGCCAAAATACTCAGCAGGTACCACGGACCAGGAATCCCTCAAAAGGGTTCCGTCCGTGTTAAGTTTTGGTGCCGCCGAGGTCTGACAGCAAGATCACCAAAATCTTACCAAAGTCAACCATATCTATCCAAAATTGTGTAAGATATGTAGAGTCTAAATCTACACAAAGTATCTAGTGAAATCTTCTAAGGATTTCAATGATGCACTACATGATGTCATGTGTTTGTTTTCTATTTTTAGAAATATGTTAAAATGTAAATACATTTGTAATGTTTTATTTTAAGAAACCAAAACATTCTTGATCTAAAAATATTAACATACATTATGGTTTAGAGTCATATCAAAATATGATTAATCAAAATGTAAATGCTTTAGTGATGAAGATATTATTTGAAAAGCTTGTTTTAATATCTATTGAACTTGAGAAGCTTTAAGCTTTATAAAAATTAAATTTACTTTTGTCATTAACAAAACTTAGGTAAAGATCATAAAATATAAATAACGTTTAATGACGATATTTGTATTAACATATTGTATTTTGTACCTTTGTTGGTTTGTTTTGGAAAAATATGTACTGAAGTTCATGTTGAATATGAAATGAACGAATCTATCTTTTATATTCTTGTGTTATAATTTTTTTATTTTGGTTTTTTTCCCTCTTTCATTGTTTTGATATGTGTTTTGATTGTATTCGTTGTTGTTAGAAGTATGGTCATTGCATAAACAATGTAAACATATATGACTAAGGTTTTAGTCTACTATCATATGGTCACATTTGCATAAATGTGTAGGAATGCATCTATTCTCACTGGTGTTGTTTGACCACATTACCCAAATTTGAATTCATAACCCTAAAGCCTTAATTAACTGAAATTGCTTCACAATGGGTAAATCTAGAGATCGTAGACAGATTAAATGCTCCAATTGTCATACTGTTGGACATAATAAGTCTAGGTGTCACAAACCACCAAAATAAACTAAGGTGCGAGGAAGAAAAAGGCATTGTGATGGCAGAAGACAACAAGTATTCATTTAATTATCATTTGCATAATTAATGTTCTTACGTGTTAACATTGTAGTTGATGTCCGAATCTATTACTTTTGCAGTGGGATGGATGAAGACGAGATAAGGCAGACTATGGAACAAGAGTTTCTTGAAGCTCTTTTTGAGCAAGAACAAGAACATACAAGGTTGGATCAAGAAGAAGTGCAAATAAGGTTGGATTACGAAGCATTCCAGCAGTTTTTGGAAGAGGAGAGAATGTACACAAAACTTGAAGAAGAAAGAGCTAGGAAAGAAGCAGAAATGGAGGCAAGGGAAGAGACAGATTATTGGAAAGACTTTGGATTGGATGTAGATTTCACAATGTTTCTTGTAAAAAATGGTTGTCCTAAACTGGTGTTAGTAGGTTTTACCAATGTGTAATTTGGACACCATCATGTTTGAAATAAATTTGTTTATGTTGACTTTATAAGTCATAATGGGTTATTCCAAACACCCCCAAAACTGCAAATGCAATTGCTAACTGAAAAATGTAAACAGCAAAACCAAAACTAAAAATGCAAACAAAAGATGTTCTAAAAGATTATAACAATTCTGTTTGGTTAATAAATTTTGGGAATATGTTGACTTTATAAGTCAAAATAGGTCATTCCAAACATCCCACTAAACTGCATATGCAAATGCAAACTGAAAAAATGGAACCAACAAAACCAAAATATAACATACATCACCAACTAATTATACCATATACAACAAAATAAACATGTTAAGAAGTATCGTTTTAAGTAACCATCATCAGCCAAATAATTTACATGTTCATTACATCAACAACTAAAAATAACAGGTGAATTTTTTGATGGGAGACTTGATATTCATGGAGGCGACTTGAGCTCTTTAGGGGGAGGCACATACCACTCATTCCTCTTTGTGCTGGAGCATCCCGCAGTCGCTCCAAGACCAAGTACAACATTTGTAATCCTTTCCCTTGTTTTTGGCCTTTTATGAACAAGGGTGGTAACAGATTATGAATTGGAAGCATTGGGCGTAGAAGCCTTGGAAGCTTGGGAATTGGAACCTTTCAAAGTAGTAATCTTAGAAGACAAAATCCCAAAATCATCATCAGATATGTCTGAAATAATAATGACATCAACCTCATTTCCTTTAAAGTTAGTATCTGAAAAGATAGCCAAAACATAAAGAAATCAGAGTTCACCCATTACAACTATCTTACTTTGCAAACATTTAATCTAACCTTTTGCAACCTCCTTATTCCTATATTTTAGCCACGTCTTCAAGTATTACATCAACAATTTCATCTCCTATATCCCACTTATTCCCATAAGTAGCCATGACATACTCACTCATTCTGACATTGCTTGTATTTCTAGCAAATAAGATAGGGTTATTTAGGCTCATTCCTGACTGCTAACCTTAAAATGGCAATCACACAAATACAGAAAAATGAACTAACCTTTCATCACTTCAGCTTCTTTCGCAAATCTACATAAATATTCAACTATCTCATCAGACATTTCATTTCCTTGTAACTAAGTATCCCCATATTTGGCTTCACATACTTTACCATCTCATCAGTTACTGCTGTAAAAGTAAGGTCCTTGTCTGCCATTGTTAAAGTGTCTGTGAGGGTTGTGTGATGAGGAAGGGAAATAATCAAGAGTGTATACAAATAGGTTTTCTTTGGTTGAGTTATATTTAAGTATAAATGTGTATGGACTATAATACCCTCGACTAAATAACAAATTAAAAACGTTGACCTGGGCATTACGGGTCAAGGGATTAGTTTAGCCTCAAAAACCCATACTTTGGACTACTGACGATGCAAAATCCATGTTACTATTCCAGACGATGTTTTTGGACAAGTTTATGGACCAACGGTATATTTTAGTCTTTTTTATTATTTAAAATGCGTAGGTAAAAATTTTTCTCATTCTTCTGGCTTTAAATTTTCTTCTCACTATATCTACGGGTGTTCATGGGGCGGTTTGGTTCGGTTAGTTAAAAGATTTAACCTATCCATCGCGGGTAATTCGTTTTACTACCCAAATTCGAACCGTACTGGGCGGGTAACCGGACATGCAGGTACCCGAAATGAGCAGTTACACGTTGTTCATGTTACGGTTAACCATTTTTTATGTTTAATCAAATTTAATATTGAAATAATTACGGAATGTATTCATATGTATAGCTGTAGGATATCTTTTTGTTTTGTATGTACTTGTTTTGCAGCTCTACTTTAGAAAAAGATCATAGCCTCTCATGTATATATGTGATGCCTCTGAGGAATGAATAAACAAGTAAAAACAATAACCATAAGTTATTATTTATGGTACCATAGCAGGGCAAAGAAAACCCTACCTAATTAACCAAGTCTGGTGCAATGGCCACCATGGGTGACATCGATGACTTTGCAAATAAGTCGGGTGATGACCAAGCTAAAAAGACAAAGAAGAGTGATGTAGATACTTTTTATACATACTATCTTCATCCTTGTGATCATCCTGGAATTAACATTTGCCAGGTGGTTTTGAAGGGCAAAAATTTTCAAGAATGGGAAAGGAGTATGCGTAATGCCTTTTAAGCGAAACGAAAATTAGCTTTCTTGGACAGTGTTGTTAAGAAGCCTGATGATATGGCTCTAGTAAGTGAATATTGGTGGAGTGTTAACTTCATGCTCTTAGCATGGGTATTTAATTCTATTGAACCTAACCTACATTCTGTAACACCCCCAACATACACAGC
Source organism: Chrysanthemum makinoi (assembly GCA_910596185.1). Classification (NCBI taxonomy): domain Eukaryota; kingdom Viridiplantae; phylum Streptophyta; class Magnoliopsida; order Asterales; family Asteraceae; genus Chrysanthemum; species Chrysanthemum makinoi. The sequence goes on from OU343221.1 coordinate 205,450,571, forward strand.
GGAAGATAGTGTCACCAGGGTATTACTTCATAGTACAATACTAAAAAATTATAGAAAATGACTCTAAATGAGACGTTTTGAAAAGGTTTATCATTCGATTACAATAAAACATCAGAGTTTAAAGAGGTCCCATCTTCACAAAGTTTTTAAAATGTTTCATCGAATGATAACCAAATGCAGCCTTCAAAATATCCATGTTACTTCGTGTCAGTCAAGTCCTCAAAAACCTGAGATAAAACATGTTGAAAAGGTCAACACAAAGGTTGAGTGAAATTCAAAGGTTTATAAGTAAAACAGTTGATCACAAGATTTCAAGTGTTATGGTGTCTAGTTGTTGTCCACCCATAAATCAAAAGTAATTTTTACTGCACTAAGCTCATGACATGCAAACGTTAACTGTGCATATCAAAACAATGATAATAATGGCCCCGTGTAGGTACTTGCCGTGTACCTAGTATTTCAAATTTAATGCGTCTGGTTACCTATCCGGCTAACACAAAACGGGATTCGTCAATCCCACAAGGCATATCCACTATATTCGCCTTTACTAAAATATAGGAATGAATGGTGCATGATTTGGGTTCTTTCTGGCAATAAAGGTACTTAGGTAATAATATTTTCAGTTCAGAATATATTTTTCAAGCAATTGTGATCATAGTGAAATTCATGTAGCATGTATCTCCCCCAAGGAGTTTATAAAGCAGTTAAACGATAAAAAGTGGGTATGTGAACTCACTAGTAATGACGTAGTAATAGTGTTCGGAAAACGAGTACGAAGAGAAAACCATGAAAGTCACAAATGACCTATATAGAAAATGTAAATGTCTTAGGATCGAGGAATATTAAGTAATAACTTATACTTAAGTTTTATATTGTCCTTAGACTTATTTTACCATAATTTATGTTAGTTATAAGGTTTATAGCAAGACATTGGTCAAAATGACATTTTTATATGCTTATATGGGTTTTAACGTAAAGCTGATGAAAATTTACTGAAAATCCCGCCTTAAACAGGCCGCCATTTCTAAAGCGTAAGTGATAAAATTAAGTTTTTTTTCATGCTCAGAAAGGTACGAGTCTCTACATTTAAAAAATGTGGGTCTCACTTTCCTGTAAACTTTATAACCAAGGTCAAATGTCCATTTTACCCCTGAGTCCAAATGCAGAAAGTTTTCAAGTTACTTTTGTCTGACCAAAAAGACTAGAACTATTGATCTACAAACCCTATGGACCCCAAACCAACGGGAAAAGTTTTATTTAAGTCTTAGCTACATTTCATTCAAAAGGATCAAGTTCCAGAGATTCTCAGAGAGTCAGAGCTATTAGTTTTTTCCCTTAAAAGACAGATATGCAAATCTGGACACCTTTTAGCAAAACTTTTATTGAAAAATCGTCGGGATGTTTTAGGATGCAGGGATTTCGGAAAAATGACCCTGAGACGTAGGGCTAAGTCCTTATATTTTAATTTTAGACTCAAAACTCAATGAGATAAAAAAGGGTGGGTCATTTTAGGCTACTAAAATTTCTACACAAAATTGACTAATCACAACCTAGTTACTTTATGCTTTTTAAATTGGTTTTTGTGTAAAACATGTAAAGACTAATCATGAACATCATTACTATGATTGAAAATACTAAAATGACCAGGAGCATGAAAGAGTTTAATAAAAAATATGGATGGTTTTTATGAACACAATAAGATGAAATCAAGATTAACACTCAAATAACCAACAACTCTTGCAATCAAAACCCATCCAAGCGTAAACTTACTAATCTAAAACTAATAATCCTATGAAAACTTGATCAAAATCTTCCAAGTATACATGCAAGAATTGTAATATTCTACCCTAGAAAACCTTTAAATAGCTCTAGAAAACAAAGACCTTGAAGAGGAAAAGAATCAAGAACTAGTTAGGACTCTTGAACCTTCAATATTGTGCACCTAATCTTTAATAGAAAATCAAACACAAAGGGTGTTTGTGTTTGCTTAGACACAACCTAAGAGGAAGAAAAAGAGAGGAAGAGAGTGATTTTGATCATGTGTGGTTATAAGAGTGAGGTGAATTGATAATAACTATGTAAACAAGTATGTAGCGGATGGACATGCAAATTGGAGTTTACACTTGTCCAATGAGTTGGGCAAGTGTCCAATTTCGTGGTGTGAATGGGGGAGGGTTGAGTTAATTTGTGTAGTGTTGGGTAATATAAGGTGTAGTTTGAGATTATAGTGTGTAGATTCGATCCCGGTAATTTAAAAGTAAAGTTTTTAAGACGCGTAATGTAAAACCGGGTAACGTAAAAATATAAAAATCTTAAAACTTATTATAACTTATTTTAGTTTTTTAGATGAGTGGTGAGTTCATCGTAGGGTTTAAACGTTGTTAAAATCCTAAAAACGTAGATTTAAATCGCGTAAAACGTAAAAGGTGCAAGGTTTACGTAAAATTAGAAAAAGTAAAATATGACTCTTAATATAGAAATGTAAGGAACCAAAAATGCATGTAATGTGTAGACTGGGCATAGTCTAGTGTCGGTTTGAATTATTTGTATGTTAATCTACGTATGCGATTAAACTAATTCGGTAGCTCGTAAAAGTAAATCACTTAAAATAAAAATATTAAATAACGTAAATAATCAAATAATGACCTTATAAATTAAGAATTGTTACATTCCGTACCCCATAAGGGAATCCCTACCCGGGATTCAATTTGTGTTAGGGTTGAACCAAGGTTGACGAAGAGGTGAGGTTATTTGTGACGAATGGTTTCTAAGATAACTAGCGAAGCAATTCAACTCGTCGTTTTGGAATACGGAGTAGAATGAGGTTGACTTTACATGGTAATGGTAGGATAAGAGTCTGATTAGTTGTGTGCTTAATCGTATGAATACTCACGAATTGCTTAAATGATATAAGTGAAAAGTCGTTTTTAATTAAACTTACAAGCGACTGCTCCCAACATAATACGATCCCTCCTGAATTAGACATAGGTAATTAGGTTATGTATAATTCAGGACCGATAATGTAATGTTCGATTTAGCCAAGCAGTTTTATGATTCTCAATATTATATAGATTAAACCATACCGTATATAAAATAGTAGTTAAAGTAATTTATAAGATTATATCAAAATGGTTTATAAGAAAATGGCGAAACAATTTTATAGGTGATAACAAATCAGTTTATAATATGGAAATAGGAAAGGATAATAAAGTAAAATAGATGGAAGTTATCACAACGAGTTGATAGAGAATAGTAAATAGTCTTAAGTCATAAAAATCCCATAGCTAGGATTAAAAATACACAAAATACAGCAAGTTCGTAAGGAAGTACTACTGTTAATCTCTAAACAGTATTAGTCTGTAGCGTCATTATAGTCCTGGGGAGCTTCTCTTCCTCCTAGCACATATGCTCTCCCGCGAGCACCTTCAACATGTTTACCATGGTTTTGGGGACATTGGTTCTTGTAGTGTCCTTGGTCTCCACATCCGAAGCACGGGGACATGCTAGTGACCATCCGATCTGAGATTATTTAGGGAACGCGCAAGCGATCTGGGATGTACATGTATAAAATATCTAAACACTTACGTCAGAAACTTTATTGCTAACTGTTTTCATGCATGTACTCATGAAGGACAGGAGTTCCATCAAAGACCATTGCCACCATCATTACCATCAACATTTCATTTCCACATGCTCATACCCACATCATAAAAGCATTCTCATTAAAGATCTAAGCTAAGCAAAGTTCAAAAAGATTCTACGTTAAAGTCAAAGAATCTGCAAAGTTAAAAGACAAAGATCAAAGCTAAAGAATGAAAGCTTTACATGTATGAATCACATGCTTCACAAGAAGTATGAGCATATTGAAAAATACATAAAGCACCAGCAACAAAGATGTTGATGAAAGGCAGACAACACCAATATCTGATCACAATAACAAGAACAAAGAACAAAGAAGCAAAGAATCAAAGACGTCACCAAATATAGAATGCCAAAGAAGTTCAAGACATCAAACGACCTAAGAATGATGACCATGATGACCAACCATTAGGGGAATATTGTTAGGAATACTTTATAAACACGTTATAATCATGAAGTGTCGGTCATTATATTTGTAATAGGTTATTAGTTAATATGGTTTATAATTGTTTATTATTAAATATCTGACTCATGTAGTAAGCCCATAGGCCATGATGTAAGGTACTTCTAGAACCTAGGGCAACGCCACCTTCTATGTAAACACTATAAATACCCCCTCCCTTGTAGGGAGAGGGTGTTGGTTCTTTGAGAAATAAATTTTATTATTATTTTCATAAGTTCCTTCCTCTCTCTCTCTCTCTCTCTCTCTCTGTCTCTCTCTCTCTCTCTCTCTCTCTCTTTCTCTGTTGTTCCCCGTTCACTATTGTTAAAAACAGTTTAAGTTTATAAAACAAGTTAATAGTGAACTATGACTGAAATTAACATAAGGAAAACACACTAAGTAATTTTCAACATCATATTCTTATTAGAAATAAATCAACAAAGAATACGTTACCCAAGTACTTGCAGAATAGTACTTGGGATTGAAATGACAAATTTGGGTGACTCCTCTCTAAGCTCAGGCTAAGTTTGAGCACAACTCTTAGAGCTCACTGAGCTATCTCAGGAACTAAGTTGTATTTGGAGGAGTGAAAAGATGGCTTGCGTGTATGTGTGTTTTACAATTCACAAGCTTAATCTTTTCACTCCATCTCTTATGTTATTTATACATGTATGAGTTTTAACTCTTTCCTAAGTGACAAATCGACATCATACGAGAAGACAAAATCGATGTATTTTGTCTCTGTTTAAAGACTATTCTAAGTAAAGGACAAGGTCGCTTTCCATATTTCAGGATGACACCGAGCTTGTAAGTTAGCCATTCAGGGAAAGTTGACTTATGTTGATAAAAACTTCTTTATCCGATTCAAACTTCTCCGCCTTGTCCCGCTCTTTCTTGATCTGTTTATCCTTCAGTCTTCTTCTTCGCTTTGTCTTCAAGTAAGTAGTTGGAGATGAATCTTAGGGATTCAGTGAGTTATTGTCATCACTCACTGAATCCATCATCTTCTTCTTGACTCGGTCTTCACCCTTTAAGTTCCGCCTTACTGAGTGGAGAGACTTCTTCATTGCCTCGTCTGAGTATCCTAAAGATGACTCACGGAATGGCTATGCACTCATCGACACGATTGTGTTTAACGGAAGAGTACTTGGGCTATTTTTTATTCAAATCCTAGATTAAGGGGTTTGGGTATTTTCAACCCAAATCTCCCCTATTTGGATATTCAAATAGCCTAAGTGGTTGATCAGTGTAAGTGAGCAAATGGCTTCTTCCTACACTGAATGTACTAATGAATACAATAAGGAACACCGAGTAAATGAATAAAACATACATCGTTTATTGATCGATTACATAGTTCCTATCACTAGTACAAAAGATAAAACAAAATGATGTCAATCCAGATGGATTCCCAATGCTTCTAGCTTGACCTTTTTGGTGATGAGTGTTTCTCTGTCATGATGGTCTCTTATCTTGGCATTTAGGTCTTGGAGAACCTGATATTTCTTTGGGGATTGGATCCGAGAGGCCACTGGAATATAGCTGATCATTGCAGCTACACCAGCCTGATCAATATCACTCCATCTTTGAAATGCCGGGTTTCCATAGACATCAATGTGAAATAGCCCTCTTTCAGGCTCTTCAATCACTAGACAATTCACAAATTTAACCCCTTCAGGTAGCTCCCTATTACACTCGAAGCCAAGCACTTTTATCTTAGGTTGGAACTCAACTCTTTTCCTTTTTCGGTGGAAGTTTGTGGTTGAGATCCTTGAGGTGCGCAAGGCGGTTTGAATTCCTAGTTGTGGTGCATCCCTCAGCCTTTCATATCTTTTACTAAGCATCTTCATCAGTTCCTTGACCACCTTATTTTGCTTTTTTCCAATGATCGGACCAAGTTCATCAAGTTCGGTGATCCCAAAGTCATCAATTTTAAGGGATCATGAACCTCAAAGTGTCTTTTGTCATTCCCTCTGTAAACATTCATAGCTAATGGTTTGGTGTTGGGAATAATCTTGACATCGCTGATTTTTAGGGAAGCCTTCTACATTGTCGCTTGTATTCCTCAATTCGCTTTTCGAGAGCTTTTTTCTTTCTCCTTTCTTTATCGCTTTCTCATTGCGCCATTTGAGCACGAGCATCCTTGAACTTTTGTCCTGCCTGACCCTTTGGGAGCTTGCTTGCATCTAATCCCATATTCTCGGCTTCTTCGACTACTTTTGCGGTGCTTCTCGTTCTTTTCTCTTCCTCGGCTAGTTTCAATCTTCTTTCTTCTTTAGCAAGATGTTTACTCACCGTTGAGGTGTGAGGTATTCGCGATTTTATAGGGGATCTTCTCAGGCTCAGCAGTCGTCATTATGCCTTTGCCTTTGTCCTAGCCTGAAGAAGATGATGCAACCAAGGGTGGTGTTGTTGTGATAACTGCCAGTGTTGTTGATGATGATGTTGGTGGGATGGATGAGATGGGAGTTGCTTTGTGGTGGTGGTGATGTTGATGTGGGAGCTATAGAGATGATGATGTTTGCCCCCTCGGTGTGAAGAGGAGTTTCTTCAAAGAATATTCTCCCCTCAACTGTTGCCGTGCGTCGGTGAGGGCAAGAGTTGGTGTTGATGCTGAGGGGACGGAGTGCTTGACCCTTGAAGGCTTGATAAATTTCGGTGATCATTGCCTTCATGTCCGAGGTGTCATTGAATACCGTGACTTTTGCTTCCAAATTAGCTTGTGAAATTTCAAGAGCAGTCATTCGGGCCCAAGATTCCGTGCCGAGATGAGGATGCTGAGCCAATGTAGCCACCTGCGTATTCGAGAGTCCATTGTAGCTTGTAGAGACTGGATGAGGATGGAAGACCCGAACATTTGTAGACTTGAGCATATTGAGCGGTTCGGTGAGGTTTGAGGATTGTTTCAGTGCGCCTCAAGAGCTTCCAAGACTTTAGAGTTGGTTCTTGGGTCTTCTTTGACAAACTCCCGATTTCATCTATCGTGGTACCTACACCTGAAGATGCACGAGGAATTTAGCCATGTTTTCATCCAGTCGGTGAATGTTGTCATACATCGATCTCGTGCTCATGAACATTTTCATCGAAGCCGTACTTACGCCTTTAAGATCGGTAACTTGCAGCCTCGGTATGTTGTTCCCACAATGTTTTAGTCACCCTCGAGTATAGCTTCCTTGAAGCCACGGTGATCCACGAGCCAACCGCCTTTCAGAGGGGAAGAACATTGTCAAACTCTTTGAATTCATCGAGCTTGAGGATTCGTAAGTATGATCATGTCGGAATGAAGATTCATAAGCTCCTTTGGATCGGTGAGGTTCTTGTTCACTTGAACCTCGGCGTCCATTTCTTCTCCGGTGATAAGATTTCATCATCGGCCTCAAGCTCATCTTCAGAGAATAATATCCTGACATCGCAATTGTGAGAAAGGGGTTGGTTATGGGTTCCATATCGGGGTGGTTTATATCCTCCGAGTCTTTGTCCCCGTTGACCCCTCGGACACGGTGGGTGCTTCCCGTGCCTTCACCGGAGTCGATTGGTTGTGGGTTCCATATCGACGGGTTGTTCCTTTCCTCCAGTCTTTGTCCCCGGTGACCCTCGAGACACGGTGGGCATTTCCCAGTGCCTTTAGCGAGTCGGTGATAGTTGTATCCCTATCAGCGGGTTGTTTCAATCCTCCGAGTCTTTGGGAGTGATCGGTGTGCCCTCGACAAAGGCTTGGATTTGCTAATGTCATCACTAGGCGTTGTGGAAGGGGCTCCCCTACCGCGGGTTGTATGTTTCCCTCTGGATCTTAGGGAGTAGTAGGTGTGACCAAGGGCACTGACTGTGATGTATCAGTGTCCTTCGTTGTCACCGGGTGATTGTTGCTGGTCACGGGGTGTCTTTTTGGTCACAGGCTTTTGGTACCTCTTAGGTTGTGCTCAAGCCTCGGGACCGAGACTTTGGTGTGGTCTTAGTCCCACCGAGACTTCCCTTTTTCTTTTGGGAGCGGGTTTGGAGACACCGATCCACTTTGATTGTTCACAGCAATCATGTGGGCCGTCAATTCAATGGGAGTGACGAGGGATGGGTTCTTTTGAAAATTTGAAGGGCTGGGATGCCGTAAATTTCCAAAATTTTCATCCCGAGTATAATTTGAACCCAAGATAGCGATTGCAGAGCACAAGAGACAAACCTAGGATACAAAACGTATTTCGTCCTAGTTTTGCTCTGTAGCTTTGTTATGAGATCACTGTAAATGATCTCCCTATGTCGACAGTGACCCCATTCATCAAGCAGTATGCCATCATCAACTAAATAAAGTTAACTTGTTCGGTGGATGAGTGGTTCCCGAGGACTGAATCACAAAAGTGAAGAGGATCCTCCAAGCCACGGGGAACGAGCTTTTAGTGATTGGGGTCTTGTCCAAAAAAGTTGGATCTAAAACGATTTGTTTTAACCTATCCTTCACTGTGGAGGGTTCAGGATGCGCTACATAAACACCTTTGTTATAATCTAACCCTGTTGTAGTGCAAAACGTTTTGAAATCCGGGGTGTATTGTTTCCCCATTAAGACCGAACCGATGAGATACTCCCGAGAGGTCTAAGGTTATTCTCATCAGTAGAAGGTTTCGGGTCAAAGGCTCTAGCTATAGCCCAAAACTCCCGAGGTAGTTTGGGTACAACACTGAGGACATTTTACAAAGGCCGTTGAGTGGGCGTTGAATAAAATTTTTATAATGTCTTTATAGGTTGGGACATTTTCAGGATATTCAAAATTTCCTATGACATTATTTGTTTTAAATTCAACATTAGTAAGATCCCCTACCCACTGAGAAGCAAAATGGAGAGATGGTGTTCTAGCCATTTCCATTAACAAAGATTTTAGGAAAAAAGATGTTTTGACTAGAACAATCAAAGTATTTAGATCTCTTGATGTTTGTGATGAAAAACTTTTGTAAATGTTTACAAGAAAGGTTTTTCCAAAAGAGGTTTTGAAGATTTGAGAACACACAAATATTTCTGGATTTGAGAAAGAATTTTGATAGAGTTTAGTTGCAGAAAATAATTTGTGTGTTTTTGTGTGTGTTGGAAGAGGGTATTTATAGAGTGATAAGAGGGGTGTTTTGTGCACAAATGGGAATATTAAGAGTCGGTTTTTTGAAAAACGTTTGATTTTCCACATTTAATGCTACCACTCCATTACCCGCAGTAAAATCCCGTTTTTCAAGGGAACTGTTGCAGTGCATAGTAAAAGTGCACTTTTTGTAGAGATAAAATATCAATTTGATATTTATGTGTGAGGCATCAAATGCCAAGTTGGATGACAGTAAGACAAAGAGAAATATATTCCTTTATTAAATTGGCATAGTTACCAACTTAGGACATTAAAGTAACTGATACTTGGATCATTTAGTTACTTATTCAATGCTCTTTGTCAAGTGTCAGGGACCCTGAATGAGTCATACTCATTCAGTGAGAGGTTTATTTTGGGTGTCCAGGGAGGATGAATCATTTCAGAGAACTTATCGAGATTGGTTTTCGATACTTGAGTTTCAATGTCCAAGCATTCCCAATTCAGCTTTAGTTTCACGAAGGTGGGTTCATCCAAGGGTTTGGTGAAGATATCGCCAGCTTGATATTCAAGTAGGGATGAAATGAAGCTCTATGTCTCCTTTCATTATGTGATCCCTGATGAAGTGATATCCGATATCAATGTGTTTGGTTCTTTGGTGGAGGACGGCGTTGTTGGAGATTGCAATAGCACTTGTGTTATCACAGAAGATGGGTACCATTTTGTAATGGATGTCGTAGTCACCGAGTTGACTTTTCATCCATAATACATTGGCACAACATCCTGCAGGCTACATATTCAAATGCCGAGGACATAGCCACCGATTGTTGCTTCTTTGCACTCCAACAGACCCGTTTTCCTCCAAGGAATTGAGGACCACGAGGTACTTTTTCGTCCATGTTGCAGCCAGCATAATCAGAATCAAAGTAACCCTTGAGATAAAACCCTGAGCATTTTGGATAGTAGAGTCCAAGGCTTAGGGTTCCCTTCAGTACTGAGTATTCTCTAGGCTGCAGTAAGGTGAGATTCTTTGGGATTGGGTGATATCTTGCTATTAAAACGAGAATTGTATGTCCGGTCTAGTAGCGGTTAGATACATCGGTGATCCAACAATCCCTCGAAATGAGTTTGATTGACTGATTTGCCAGGTCGGTCCAAGGTTGTTAGGTGGGACCATTGGTGTCTTCACCGAGGCAGTCAGATATCTCATATTTCTTCAAGAGATTTCGGTGTATTTCTCTTGGTGATGGATATTCCTTTATCAGTTTGCACGATTTGTAGTCCAAGAAAGTATGTAAGTTCCCTCATCATGCTCATTTCAAACTTCTTTATCATTAGTTTTTCAAATTGTTTGCAAAGTTTGTAGTTTGTTGAGCCAAAGATGATATCATCAACATATACTTGGACTAGTATCACATCCTGTTGGGTTCTATAGACAAACAATGTGTTGTCTATCTTTCCTCTGACAAACTTGTTTTGTATCGTGAAGGCCGAGAGAGTTTCATACCATGCCCTGGGAGCTTGTTTAAGTCCATAGAGGGCTTTGTCAAGCTTGACATAGTCGGGAATTCACTACTCTCAAAGCCCGGAGGTTGCCGAACACACACATCTTCCTTGAGATCACCATTTAAGAATGCACTTTTAACATCCATTTGGTAGACCCGGAAGTTCATGTATGTTGCATATGCAAGGAAGATCCCGATGGCTTCCATTCTTGCAACAGGAGCAAATGTCTCATCATAGTCAATGCCTTCTTGTTGATTGTAACCTTTGGCTACCAGTCTGGCTTTGTTTTTAATGACAGTGCCATTTTCATCAGTTTTGTTTCGGAAAACCCACTTCATTCCTATGACTACTACATCCCGAGGACATTTGATCAAGGTCATGACCTTGTTTTTGTCAAACTGTTGCAGTTCTTCTTGCATAGCCGAACCCAGCTTGGGTGTTTTAGAGCTTCAGTGACACTTTTGGGTTCTATTTCGGATAGATAATCAGCATATAGACATTCATTGGTGAAGCTGCAGTTAGACTAGCGCCATACTTCTAATGAGCATGCCCTCGATGGGTTCACCAATGATTTTTACAAGCTCAATATCCTGAGATCTTGTCCACTTACTTTGTGGTCTAGGATCTGAGTTTGATGAAGTCACTAGGAGGTTCGAGTGAGACTGTTACGTGAGCAACAGATTCATTTAGAGCATCTGTTATGATGTCCTGTTCTGGTTGGGTTTCATGAATCACAGGATCCCGAACAGTTGGTTCAGTGTTACCTATCCCTGATGGGACTGATAGATTATCAATGAATTCACTGATTATTGGTTGGGGTAGGTTGTGAGGTAAGACATAATATGAGATATCAGCATCGGCTTGATATGAGGAATTGAATTGATGGTGAACTCATCAGAGGATATCTTGATGAGTCATCAATTCCTATTTCCTCCACGAGATGTTGGTGAACCGATGCTTTCAGACTTTCATCAAAGGTGACATGAAAGGTTTCCTCAACTTGTTGTCTCCTTGTGTTAAAACCTCGAAGGCTTTGGAGATCGGAGTAGCCTAAGAAGTATCCATCATCACCTTTTGCATCAAACTTGCCTAGATGATCCTTGTGGTTATGAATGAACACAGGACATCCAAATACATGAAAATAGTGATGTCGGAAGTCTACCTTTGACGATCTCATATGGGGTTTTATTATGTCTTTTGACAATGATTGACCTGTTTTGAGTGTAACAGGCGGTTTTGGCTATCCCAGAAATGTTTTGAGAGAGCTGAGCCATTTAACATGGTTCTTGCAGCCTCAATGAGAGTTCTGTTTTTCCTTCAAAGAACCCCATTTTGTTCATGGGTATAAGGAGATGAGAAATTTTGAGAAATTCCTTTTTCATCACAAAACCTCTCAAGCTCTTGATTTCGAACTCACCATTGTCGATTCGATTTGTTTGACAGTAATGTCATTCGATTTTCAATCTTTCGATGAATGACATTATTGTATCACTGACTCTTTTGGAGAGAAAGTATACCCAAGTGTATCTGGAGAATTCATCAACAATAACAAGTGTATACTTCTCATCTTTGGATTGATCCGGGGTGACCGTCCAAAGAGATCCATTTGCAGGAGGTGAAGGCAGCTTTTGATGGAGAAATTTTGTTTGGTTTTGAAAGATGCTCTGTGGTGTTTACCTTTTCACAAAGTGCGAGCATGGTTTATCTTTTGCAAAAACCGGTGATGGTAAGCCAAGGACCTTGTTTTGTTTTGCCAAGTTGTTGAGGTTTTTGAAGTTTAAGTGTGAGAGTCTCTTATGCCACGGCCAATTGATAGTTTCAGTGGCTTTAGCAAAGAGACACGTTCCATCTTGGGAGAGTGTTGACATGTCAAGTACATAAACATCATCTCTCCTAGGAGCTATCAACACAACTTCCTTGTTGGCATTGAAAATGGTACCTTGTTTATCATTGAATTGTACAATGTATTTAGCATCACATAGTTGGATCGACACGATGAGATTGTATTTGAGACCATTGACATAGGCTATTCTAGAGAAAACTATTCCATTACAGTTCTTGAACCATAACCTTCAGTGGGACATGATGAATTATCACCAAATACTACCTTGGGCCCCGGTTCCTTTACATACTTGTGCAGATATTCCTTCACACCAGTCATGCTTCTTGAGCATCCACTGCCTAGATGCCAAATAGGCTCCTGGCATGTCTCTGCACAAGTAGTAAACTGAATTAGTTTCTCTTAGTGACCCACTTATTGGTGGGCTTGGGTCTCAAGGTCTCTCTGAAATTTGCAATCGACTCATGGTCGTGGTTGTGTGCGCAGTGCTACCACAGGTTTTGCATTTAGAGGCTGAGGATGACTCGGTGACTCTAGGTTGTTTGGAATTTCTCCTTGCTTGAATGACACTGTCATGTTGGGATGTCTCATGAGCTGGATTACCGCATATATCACAAAGATGTATTCATGAGACAATCATCCCGATGATGATCATTAAACCCACGATGAGGGCACAGAGGAAAAGGTTTTGCTCTATTATTTGGAGCGACTTTGGAGGATGAAGCATACTTATGACCAACTTTGGTATAGTTTGCTTGACCGACATACTTGAAGATGATCTGTCTGTGATCATCCTTTTGCGCATCATGCAAAAGGATTCATGCGAGTTGTCGATGGTATGGCTAGTGTAATGACACATTTCACATTTTTGTTTGTTTTGGAGGTTGGCTTAGACTTTGAGGAACGGAGGAAGGCGACTTTGTCTCCTTGATTGGTTCAGGGGACCTTTTCAATGGATTCCATTTTTCAGAAGCTTCCTCACAAGTTCGGTCGCTTGTGAATTTGGTCACTTGGGGATAGAGGATGTTGAAGTCTCAGTAGGAGTGGACTCTTGTTGAGTTTGTTTTGCTTGTCTTTGTAGGATGGTTCTACCAAGTCCGGACCTTTCTTTTGGTGAATGAGGATTGAATTGTAGTGGAGTAAGCTCGTAGCTTGCGGCACCAAAGAGGTTTCAGGTGGTGGAAGCGGTGCTTGAGATTCGCTTGCACTCACGATGTGTTCAAGACATCTGGGCACATCAGGGAATCCAAGCATGCTCTCTAGAGCTTGACTTCGTGCTCTAGAATCCTTCCGAATCGAAATTTGGAAGCTTACTCGATTAACCCGTTCAATCCAATCACGGAATTGAGATCGGCTAACATATTTGTGATCATGCCACCGGACACAAAAGGCTTAGAAGACCTGGTCTTTGTTGAGAGGGTCGGGAGATGATCTTCACCTATGACTCTCTTGCTATCGGGGCACCACAAGATCAAAGACCCCGATTCTTAGCGTCCAACTATTAAGAATATCATTTGCCTATTTAAGTTCATCTTGAAGATCCTGATTTCTTTTAACTAGTTCAGTGTTTTGAATTTGCAAAGTGACAACCTCAAGCTTTGCTTGTTTTAACATAAGCAGTTCATCTCTACACTTATTCAATTCAAAACTTAACTTGTTGTACTTAGAAAAAGATTGAGTCTTTGCTTCTACAAACTTAAGGTCTACATTTAGGTAATTCATGTAAGATCCAATCGAGTCATCATCCATAGAAAGTAAAATGTTTACCTTCTTCATTGTGATGTTGACCCATTCTCCATTCCTGGCATGATTCTTTCCAACGGCTAGCTTGTCCTCTTCGAGAGAGGGCCATCGCACTAACATGCACCATTTCATCATCTCGATGACACCGGCTCTTCATCTCGGTCGAAGGTCTCAAAGAACAAGGCCTTTGTTTTACCCCACATTGAACACTTTTTGTTGTTTCTGAGGGACTGGCCTCGAGCAATACAAGCTTAGCTTTAGCTTTCTTATACTTGGCTTCATAATCAATGGTTTTGTTATTATCAGATTTATTTTGAAAAATCTGATGAGACTGATACATTTTTGGTTGAAATTTGCTAAAGCCTCGAGGACCGATTTGAACCTCGATGGTTTATAAGAGGGTTCTGAAATTGTTTTAGAAAAACAGTCTTTTGCAAAATGACCTTTTTTGTGACACTTATAGCATTCAGTGTCTTTTGCTTTTAGCAATTGAAAAACCTTTGTTTCTTTTTATAAACCTTCGAGAGTTAGCAAGGAGTGCCCTTTCCGAAATTCAAAGATTCAGGTCATTTAGGTACTCCTCACTTGATCTCTCATCAGGCTCATCATCCGAGTTTTCTTGGAAATCTTGAACCACATTGTTGGAAAAGAAAGCGCTTGAAATTGGTGATGAGGTGGTGGTCAGGGACTTCTTGACTTCCCGAGACTTCTTTAAGTCAAGGTATCGTCTGTTGATGAGGTTTTCCTCATAGACAAATTTCCCATAAATTTCGGGAAGCTCAAGATTCTGGATATGATTAGCATTCCCGAGTCCCCAGAGAAATTTAACCACTTCTCGGGGAGACTGTTGACAAAACCAACATTGATTTCATGTTTGGACAACTTAACACCATCATTTGATAGTTCATTTAAAAGAGTTTTGTACCGGTGTAAGTTTGAGAGAGAGTTTCAGTCCTTAGCCCGAAGGTGTTATACTCAAGTTTGTCCATTATCCTTTTCCTTGGTATCGATGGTCCTTCATGACTATGAACTAGGTCATCCTAGGTTTGCTTAGTCGTAGTACAACTTATAATGCACTCCATAATATCGTCAAGAAGACAAGATATTATGATACTTTTGAGTCTTTGGTCCTGGTTGACCACTCTCCTTTCATCCTGGGTCCACTGAGCTGAGTGTTTGGGCAACCCTTCAGATCTTTGGAACAAATGGACCTTCATTTATACACTTGATATAATAAGGTTCCATCCCAATCAAATAGCAAAGCATTCGCTTTTTCCATTTGTTGAATTTGCCAACTTCAAGTCTAGGGCAACAATGAATAAGCTCCACCCTTTTTATCGACTAGTTGGGGTACATCAATTTCACCCATTTAGGATCCTAATTTAAAAACTTTTAGAGCGGCCTAAAAACAAGTTTTATAATTAGCCTTGCTCTGATACCACTTGTTGTTCCCCGTTCACTATTGTTAGAAACAATTTAAGTTTATAAAACAAGTTAATAGTGAACTATGACTGAAATTAACATAAGGAAAACACACTAAGTAATTTTCAACATCATATTCTTATTAGAAATAAATCAACAAAGAATACGCTACCTAAGTACTGCATGAATAGTACTTGGGATTGAAATGACAAAGTTAGGTGACTCCTCTCTAAGCTCAGGCTAAGTCTGAGCACAACTCTTAGAGCTCACTGAGCTATCTCAGAAACTAAGTTGTATTTGGAGGAGTGAAAAGATGGCTTGCGTGTATGTGTGTTTTACAATTCACAAGCTTAATCTTTTCACTCCATCTCTTATGCTATTTATACATGTATGAGTTTTAACTCTTTCCTAAGTGACAAATCTAACATCATACGTAAGACAAAATATCGATGTATTTTATCTCGCTTACAAAGACTATTCTAAGTAAAGGACAAGGTCGCTTTCCATATTTGGTGATGACAGAGCTTGTAAGTTAGCCATTCAGGAAAAGTTGACTTATGTTGATAAGGACTTCTTTATCCGATTCAAACTTCTCTCGCTTTGTCCCGCTCTTTCTTGATTGCTTATCCTTCTTCTTCTTCAGCTTTGTCTTCTGTAAGTAGTTGGAGAGGAGTCTTATGGATTCGATGAGTTATTGTCATCACTCATCAATCCATCATCTTCTTCTTGACTCCCTTCACCCTTTAAGTTCCGCCTTACTGAGTGGAGAGACTTCTTCATTGCCTCGTACTGAGTATCCTAAAGATGACTCACTGAGCGGCTATGCACTCAGCGACCTGATTGTGTTTAACGGATGAGTACTTGGGCTATTTTCTATTCAAATCCTAGATTAAGGGGTTTGGGTATTTTCTGAACCCAACATTCTCTCTCTTACTTTCTCTCTCTAAGATCTAGGCTTGTATTTGATAGAATGGTGACCTAACAGTTAGTCTAATAGAAAGTCAGAAAATATAAATTTAACCTAGATTGTTTAAACATGTTCATCAAGTTAACCACTGGTTCAGGGTTGACACACAACTGCATTGACTTAAACTTTACCTGACCACCCTGTCTTACCATCTTCTCTGCTCCTTGTTGGACATCCATTCCATAGTTGACTTTGGAGTTCCTTTTAGATTCATTTTCTTTCACTTGTGAACAAATTTCATCTTGAGCTCTTTTAAATTGCAAATTGCAGTTAATGTTACCTAGTGTAGACAGCCACTGAATTCCTAATACCATCTCATATCCTCCCAATGTCAACAACATTACATCTGAACAAAATTCCACACCTTGCAACTGCCACATAAAGTTCTTACACTCACTACTGCTAACAGTTTTGTAACCATCTTCTACAATTACTGAAAGTTGACATGTACTCTTGATTGAGCAGCCCAACCTTTTGTCCATTTCAAAGTCTAAAAAATGGGTTGAACCAGAATCAGCCAAAATGTGTATTACAAGCTTTCCCATGGTTCCATTAATCCTCATTTTCTTGTAAATAAGAACTACATTTAAGGCATTTAAAGGAATCTATAGACTCCTCACTATCTCCTTAACTTCCTCTTCTCCCAAACACTCCATTCGAGCTTCTTCTTACTCCTTTCCACCTTCTTCTACCAACACAACCAAAGATTACAACTGCCCTGCATACTTATGGCTAGGAGCGTACTTTTGATCAAAATAAAATCATAAATTCTTAGATCTTTTATGTGGAAAACTAGAGGGGGGGGGGGGTTGAATAGTTTTACCAATTAAAACTTGGTTTTAAACTATTTAGATCGATTTATGTCAATCTATTTGTACGTGTGTGTTGGATGTTGATAGACAAGCGTATAGATAAATAAAAGCTAAGATAAAGAGTAAGAAGCACAAAACCACAACGCGAGTATTTATAGTGGTTCGGCTACAAGAACACCTTCCTTGCCCTACTCCACTCCCCGAGTCACCTACTCGAGAGTTTGTAATCACTACACAACACCAACTCCTTGTGGCGGAGAAGCCTTCACAACGTCGCCTACTCTTTATCTAGTACAAGGCTAGATACCTTGTTCTCCCATGAGGTAGAACCAAACCTATCACAACGTTGCCTACCTTTTATCCGGTACAAGGCTAGATACCGAGTTCCATTACAAAGGAGGAACTACTACCCAACACTACATAAATCCTATCCCTAAGGAGATCCGCTCCTTATGACAACATCAACAAGGATATCAATATCCTTTGACCCAATATTAATCTATCTTGTACATCGACACACCATATCGAATGTACACCTTAGGCACCTTTCCCTAATGCCTTTGACTCGACTTGTAGGCACCCTTCGCTAATGCCTTTTGACTCTAATTCTAGGCACCCTTCACTAATGCCTTTTGACTTGACTTCTAAGCACCCTTCACTAATGCTTTTGACTCGGACGTTCGACACCTTTCACCAATGCCTTTACTTTGACTCTTCGACACTTTTCACCAATGTCTTCGTCTTGACCCTTTAGACATCTTTCACTAATGTCTTCGACACAACATTTCTAATGAGAAAGAAGAGAACTATCAACAAGATACTAATTGTAGTCTTGATGATGACGAAGCTAGGCAACCCATGGACTTGAGCTTGCTCGACTTCAAGAGGTGGTGATCTCGCCTTTAAGAAGAACCTAGAGAATCACAAAAACACAAAACTACATACAAAGATCACTTGGATCTGTGGTTAGAGAGTTTACCACTCAAAGAGAAAATATGTGTGAAAAGGGGTCCGTTACAATGAGGAAATGTCTCTCTATTTATAGGCAAAAACTTGCTACTGTCCCACGGATCCCTTGCTTGAGGGATCCGTCTAGTGTATTCCTAGGGATCCGTAGGACGCTCCCCCCAAATGGTTTGTGGGTCATGGATCATGGATCATGGGTTATAGACTTTGAACTATGGGTATCTAAATAGATACAATGTATCTAGAAGATGCAATGCATCTAGTGAATGGGTCATGGGTTAGCTCCATGGGTCATGGAAAATACCCATTATGACTTATGCATGATGTCATGCAATGGGTCATGGATCATGCTCCATGGGTATGGGTCATGGACTTTGGGTTTTACCCAACTTCCATGTGGTTGGGTGGTTGACTTTGATGATTCCTCATAATCCAAAATGGACCATTTGAGGGAAATGGAGAAAAGGATACTGGTGCAAGTGTTGATTCAACACCTTGGTTTTGTTGCACAATATTTTCTATTGAAGAGAGTTTCGGAAATGGTGGAGGATGGGATGACCTAGGAGGTAAGTCCTCTAAGTTGTAGAGATGTGGAGATGATTGTGAAGTGGTAAGTGATATGGCTCTAGGCACCAAAGATGATGGTTGGGTGGAAATGGGTGTGTTTGGTTTAGTAGGAATTGTGGTGTTTGGTGATGATATTTTTGTAGGAACAATACTTTTGGGGATTGGTTTGATTGGTTGATTTGGTGGAGGAGAGATCCTAGCATTTGTGGATTTAACGTGAGATGATTTGGTTGAGGAAATTTCGTGTACAACACGAGCAAGTTTCTTGGGTGGTCCTTTGGTGGATGAGTTAGCACTAGGAGCTTTCCTCATGATGAAATGACTAAGGAAAAGGTTTATAAATGCTGAGAATTAAGTTGTGGTTGATGACTAAGAAGTTCTAACAAGATGACTTATAAAGGGAAGGATTTGGGAAGTGCATTAAAGACTTAAGCCACTAAGATCCTTAGAAATGTGATGATTTGCATGCACAAGGGTCAACCACAGATTTGCAATGATCTATGAGTTTAATTAAGGAAAGATTGAGTGATCAAGTTGGCAAGGAGAGCTTGAAATGATTGTTTTAGCTAGGATTAGCTGAATCTGTCAGCCGGTTCCCACGGTTCCCTCCAATGAGGGATCCGGATCTCAGCAGCCAAGAAAAGAGGAAAAAGATGTTTTGTGAGGTCTAGTACCTACACATCTTGAGTGTCTCAGTCTTCTTAAGTGTCTTAAATGAAAAGGGACTTAAATGATCAAGAGCAATGAGTGATGGTAGCTAATGATTGCCTTTAACGGAAGAAGATGGGACTTTATGAGCACCGATGAGTGATCAAAGATGAAACTAATGGATTTAAGAGTGTCAAGTGATGTTAAATGATCCTGGAGATCAGATGGTAACATAAAAGAAATTTGGAAATTTCTTTAAAATCATAAGAAATGAAAAACAGTTTTTAGCCTATTTTGAGGTAAGGATGACTAAAATCAATTTGCTAAAATTGAGAGAAATATCAAACTAGGTGTTTTGAGATGAGAGGAACAATGTGTAAACATTAGAGCGGAAAGATGGTGAGTTTTGAAGTAATGATAAATCAAAAACACCTTGAATGTGATCCTAAGTCATCCATTACTGAATGTAAGATCAGCTGAGCCTAAAGAAAGTTTAAGTGATCCTAATGTAGCATGTTTAACTAGTCTAATGAGGTCTGGAAGGTTGGATTGATGCAAGGAAGCTAAAATTGCACTTCTGTCTACCCGGATCCCACAAATCCTTCACTTGAGGGATCCGACTAGTTATAGCCAAGGGATCCGGCATCTGAGACAAATTCCTTAACAGAATGGTTGCAAGATTTTGTTCCATGTATCGAATTTTGAAACCAATGATCTCTACAGCAAGCATATATGTATATAAGTCTAGCATAGCAATGAGAGCATGTAAGAATAGCACATAAGCAATAAAATGAGATCGAGCTCACAAATAACATAGAGGTTTATCAAACTTAACAAGCACTATTCAAGAAGCTCAAAACATATTTACGATCTAGATTAGTAAATCGTTTGTATTAACAATGGTGTGCAAGGTATGTGTCAAGAAAGAAAAGAGTTGATTGGTTCCGAACCGTCAAGTTTTGTCACACAAGCTGACCACTTGTGAATGGCCAACCGTAACAAACTTAAAACAGTCTGGAACCAAATGCAATGAAGTCCAGGAGAGTATAGTGTTTCCCCAGGTCGTTATGTCCCAACGAGCTGTGCGAGAATAATCAAACGAATAGTGATCGAGAGAATTTGAACGGAAAAGGATTGTGATTGATTAAACCTAAAGAAAAAAGTTATAAATTACAGGGGCTTAAATGCAAATTAAAGAAAATTAAAAAGATAAAATATATTAAATAAACGCTATCACTATTTGAAAAATGATGTTTTTGATTTTTTTTCTTTTATAAAACTTAAATTAAAAACTACGTGGCATAAAAGAAAATGTGAAATTTAAACAATATAAATCCTAAAAATATGAAAATGACATTTTTACAATCCTAATGATAAGAGAAAATTTTTAGAAAAAGAAAATTATTTTTAAAACTATTTATCTAATTATTATTAATTAAAAACTATTTTTACTTATTAAATAATAACCTAAAATAAAAGAAAATATGAAATAAAGCTAGAAAAATGAAATTATGACTTAGAAAAATCTAAAATAACTAAAGAGAATTTTCAAAACTAATTTTGTATTTTTCTGATTATTTTTCTATTTTCTATGAATTAAATACTACTTGAAACTACTTAAATTACTAAAAATTACAAATTAAACTATGAAAAATCTGAAAAAATATTTTTTTGACTTTTTATATTTATCTTAACCTAGGAAAAATGAAAAATTATTTTTGAAACTTTTCTGAATTAATTGTATTAAAAGCTATTTAAAAATGCCTAAAAACTGTTTTTAATGAAGAAAAATAGCAAACAGTGTTGGAAAATTATGAAAAATTCAGGAAAACTCTAAAATAATATTATGAATCTAAGAAAAATATGAAAACAGTAGCTTGTGTGTAAGATTATGAAACTGCAGTGGCAAGTGCTTATAAATAAGTACTTGGAATAAGCTAAAGGTACCAAATGATCACCAAATTATCACAGAAGCTCTGATATGCTAAAGGTACTCAAAAGCAATTTATTACAACTATCCTAAACCTCTAAAGTACAAGCTACTCAGATTTGATGAATTGAAATTAAGTGCCAAAAACAGTTTTAGCCACTACTTTGTGGCTTAAAACTAAGCTATTGGACAAGCAACAAACCAAAATCCAATTTAAGAAATCCAAACTAGACCTGGCAAGGTGCTTGTAAACCAAATGTGAGCCCTGGACAAGCTCTTATGAGCTTGTTGAGAGCTTTGCACAAAACTTGTGCACACTCAAGATATACAGAGGTGTGTGCAGAAGCGAGAAGGGTGCAACTTGAGGAGCTTATTCAACCTTTATAAAAGCTCCCAAAAATTAACCAAAAATCATTTTAAGCAATTTGACCAACTGATCTTGAGTAATCCAAAATATCACTTGAATTGATCCAATGGTGAATCAATTAAAAATCACCCAAGTTGGGTGAAAACTGAGGTTTTCAAATGTATTTGACTTTTGACAGTTTTGCCATTTTGACTTTAATGAACTTTGATTCTAAAACCAGGGTTATTAGTGATGTATTAGGATGGAATAAGACCTAATTACACTGACCTATGTGATTCTAAGTCCAAATGCAAGCTTGCATACTCATATACTTAACTGATGAAAACAATGAATGAGATTAAAGTGAATTTTGACCATGAATGGAAATGAGCACAAGTTTTTGACTAGAAACTACCACTATCAACTAAATGAAAGTAAAACCACTGCTCCTAGCACATATAGAAGCCTGCAACTTGGTTATGTAAGCTAATCCAAACACTACTATTTATAACAACTTAGAACAAATTTCACTTCACACTGAGAATCTAAGCTTTCATCCAACAATTTCAGATTCCAAACTTCTAATTAGGACTTATTGATGAGATTAAGACAGCAATCACAGGTTCAAACCACATATATCAATTTATTGCGTGGCTATCTCATTGAATAAGACACTTGTGCAGATTCAATTAACTAGATCTATTAGATAATTAGAGCTAATGTGATACACTTACTAACACATAAATTTAGCTAAACTAATCAACTACAAGCTGAGCTTATTAAATCTATACTACTGAGATAAAATTGAGATAGCTTCTAAGACTTACAAGTGTCCTGTCACAATGGCATGCACAATGAGATCAAGTAACCACTATCCTAACCTGTTCTCAACCTCAAATCAAATCAAAACCAACCCATATCCAACTCCATAGCAGCAATGCATCAAGTATTTAAACCATTTCAACTTCCATTTGATCACAGTTGACTTTTGTTGACCAAAATGAGAAATTGCTAGAATATGATTTATAAGCTTACCAAAAGCTAAGAGTAGCTTTAGTAAGCTTATTAGAGTTATAATAAGGCTTATTGAAGCCTGGCTTTTAAGTTATTTAAACTGCATAAGTAAAAGAGAATTTAAAAACTAGAAACTTGGATAAACTTTGAATTACTACTTGAACTCAGATTATAATGATAAAACAACTTTAGTTTGATACATAGGAACAAAAGATTACAGCTTAGAGCTTAATTAAAACATAAACATAAAAAAAACGACATACATAAATATTTAAAACTAAGTACTACTCCTTCTCTCTATCTCTTCCTTCTCTTTTATACACCAAATGTCTTCCACGTGTCCTCTGAGTGAATCCCACTTGTAATTTCAACCATTGGATGACTTGAGCCATTTTTGGCGCCAAAAGTGTATTTGCCAGTTGGGGTTGAGTGAAATGGAGGAGGGGGTATTAAATGCATCTTGGAAGGTTGTTGAGGTGGGGGGAACAAGGAGGGTGGGAATTGAGCTGGAGTGATGGGAGTATGAGTGTTGCAGAGATGTTTGGTGAAGAAGAAGAAAAGGCGGGCAAAGGGTATTTGACTTGGCTTAATATATTGAAGGGGGTCCAAAAAGGCAGGGGTCCAAATGGCTTGGCAGGGGTCACAATGGGTTTTGATAGGGTCCAAGGTGTTTAGGCTTAATAATCATAAGGACCTTTTTGCAATTTCTCGAAAGTACAAGGACCAAAGCTACCAAATTTTCAAAGTTGCTTCAAGGGACCAAAACTGACAAGCTTCAATAGTACAAGGACCAAAATAGACATTTTCACATTTCCAAGGACCATTTTTGCCAATTTTGAAACTTGAAGGACCAAACTTGTAATTTCTCAAAACTTTTGATATTTTTCACCAAAGGACTAATTTTGACAACTTATGATTTTAAAAGGACCTTTGGTGACTTTTCTTTGAAATAAGTGCTCAGGGACTATTTCGACAATTTTGAAACTTGGGGACTTGAAATCCAATTATGCAAACTTAGCTCATTTTTCATCCGATTTTAAACATTTTGCATCTAAAACATATAAAATGCAATTTTGAGATATTTTCAGTATTTTGATGCATTTCTGAGCATTTTTAAACGTTTTGCAGTTCAGATTTAACCAAAAATGATGAGTATTTACACACTCATCAAGAGTACATGATGGTGTTCAAGACAATAGAGTTGCGAGGTGCTAGTTCAGGAAAATCCTAGACTTCATTTAGATCAAGAAGGTGGAGTTGTTGTTTGTGGAGATGAAGGAGTTATGTTTTGAAGAGTAAGTGTTGGATATAGAAAGGCTTGAAACAAGTACGGTTTTGTGAGTTGGTTTTAGCCAAGAGATGTTTACCTATGTGTTGGTATCTTGAAGAGTAAGAAACACATGTATATGCGTCCTTAAGAAAGTGAATTGTTAAGAAAAGTTGTTTTGGTCCACGAAAGCAATGAACTATGTATAGTCATTACGGATGGTGATTAGCATACCATGAGCTTCGTCCATGAAGTCATGTAGCTCTTCTCGATCAAAGCAAGATAATTGCTTGATGAGGCAAGTGGTTGTGATTAACTTAAAAGACAAATTAATTTTACAACTTTTTTGATTAGTAATTCTAAGACAATGCAAAGTATTTCCATTGTAAACTTACTTTAGGAAAACATAGGAATATAAATTTCTAAAGTGAGAGAATGAATATGAGACTATTACTAGCGGTGCTCATTACGGCTAAACCCCATTTTAATTCCACATACCCAACTTCTATCAAGGAAGCAATTCAACCGTTAGGTCAAATTAAGTTTCTAGTGAAAAATAAATTCTCCAGATTCATTCTCAAGTTAGAAAATTTCATATTCCTACAATGGCCTATCGAAGTAACAATGATGAAACTTCTTCGATTTTTTATTAATATTGTGCCTGAAACAACTAATGTGACGAAGGTGTCATGTTTAAATATAAAAATTTAAAGTTGTCCATATGATGAACAAAAATGGTTGGATTCAAGAGCTAGTTCAACATATGTTGTTGGAAAACTCGAAGTTTGACATTTTCGGATATGACCAATTATGTTTCATTGCAAAAAATTTACATTGAGTAAAGTATCACCGGATGAAATAATTGTTGTCAATCCTACTATGAAGCTTGGAAAGCGATCATGAAAGAAACGAGAGTACATCCTCAACACAAAGTGTAGGTTATGATCCGATGTACATTCTTGTTGTTTTAGAAAGAATGTCGACACAAGAAAATATTAAATCAAGAAATCATATAAGCACATAAAACATTTATGTTGCACACATGATAAACTCAATCAAGAAGCCATTTAGTGTATTACACGTTTTAAACATTTTTTAACTTATATGACATCTAAGTATTTAAACTAACATTTTCGACACAACTAGATGTTATCCTAAACACTCTTTCAAATAGCACATTGATTAGTAGAGTATTACTAAATCGACAAACAAGAGAATAAATAGCAAGGTACGGAAACCACGTATGTTATTCAATCAAACAAGAACAAAAGCTATTTGAGATAAGCAAATAATCAAGTAATGCAAGGTAAGACAATTAATCATTTAACATAGCATACGCAAGTTCTTTTCATCGCTTTGTGTTAAATATAAATATGTATACCAAGCTTGATTAACTTCTTTTATATTTATAAATATGATCAAAACCTTAATTTCAAAATAGGACACATTGTTATTCAAAGACGAAAACATCCGTCTCCAATTAGAACAAAAGTTTATAAGTTATGACCGAAAAATGACTTTCTATTGTAAATCAATTATTTTGTAAATTTTTGTTTTGAATCAGTTTATGAAATCATTTTTAAATTAAAGTAGACTCAAATACCTCTAAAACGATAGGTGGCACGTCTTCTACGGATTTCTGTTACCATTAGTTATGAATTTTGAAATTTAGACAAAATTGTCTCACGTCCTGGATCCCAACGGATCCCTTTCAACAAGGGATCGTATTTAGTGGATCCATACACACATTCACAAAAATACATATTTTGACCCGACGAAAAGTTTTAACCTTTGTAGACTTTTTAGTGAGGTTATATTACCCATTCCAATCTTTATTCAAGCTTGAATGAACATATATCAAACACAAAACTTTAAAGAAAAAGATCACTAAAAACACTTTTCATATTTTGCTTATTATAAGATAGAAGCATATCTCACTATTTTATCCATAAGCAATTTAGCACGTCTTTGACCAATAATTGTAACTAAGGGAACATACTTTTGCTATATTCCTTTTTTATGGTTTTAGAAACCATAGACGCGAGATACTTCATGATCTTCTAAGATGCCCAAATCCTTTGCTATGTAGATTTCTCAAAACAAAATGTTAGAATGATCTATCACTATCCAACATTTAAAAAATGATGATTTCTAAAAACATGACTTTTTGTTTTAAGAAATTCCCTTCTTTAGTTTTCAAACATGGATCGTATCAAGTTTTCAAAGTACAATATACTTTAAAAGACTTGTTGATAAGCTCGATACCAACCAGAAAAACTAGAAGGGGGGGTTGAATAATTTTACCGATTAAAACTTGGTTTTAAACTATTTAGATCGACTTATGTCAATCTATTTGTACGTGTGTGTTGGATGTTGATAGGTATAGATAATGAAAAGCTAAGATAAAGAGTAGAAGCACAAAACCACAGCATATTTATAGTGGTTCATTCTACAAGGACACCTTCCTTGCTACTCCACTCCTCGAAGTCACCGATACTCGAGTTTGTAATCACTACACAACACCAACTCTTGTATTTGGCCTTAGCGTTGCCTACTCTTTATCGGTAAGGTTAGATCTTGGGTTCTTCCATGAGGAACCAAACCTGATCTAGAAAACGTTGCCTACCTTTTATCGGTACAAGGATAGAGCAACTTTTTAAGAGTTCCATTACAAAGGAGGAACTACTACCCAACACTACAAAATCCATCCCTAAGGAGATCCGCTCCTTATGACAACATCAACAAGGATATCAATATCCTTTGACCCAATATTAATCTATCTTGTACATCGACACACCATATCGAATGTACACCTTAGGCACCTTTCCCTAATGCCTTTGACTCGACTTCTAGGCACCCTTCACTAATGCCTTTTGACTATAATTCTAGGAACCCTTCACTAATGCCTTTTGACTTGACTTCTAAGCACCCTTCACTAATGCTTTTGACTCGGACGTTCGGCACCTTTCACCAATGCCTTTACTTTGACTCTTCGACAATTTTCACCAATGACTTCGTCTTGACCCTTTAGACATCTTTCACTAATATCTTCGACACTACACTTCTAATGAGAAAGAAGAGAACTACCAACAAGATACTAATTGTAGTCTTTATGATGACGAAGCTAGGCTAACCATGGACTTGAGCTTGCTCGACTTCAAGAGGTGGTGATCTCACCTTTAAGAGGAACCTAGAGAATCACACAAACACAAAACTACATACAAAGATCACTTGGATCTGTGGTTAGAGAGTTTACCACTCAAAGAGAAAATATGTGTGAAAATGGGTCCGTTATAATGAGGAAATGTCTCTATTTATAGGCAAAAGCACTCTTGTCTCCACGGATCCACACAGATCCACTTGCTGAGGATCCGTTTAGTGTATTCCTAGGGATCCGCAATGGTCGGACGCTCCCCCAAATGGTTTGTGGGTCATGGATCATGGATCATGGGTTATAGACTTTGAACCATGGGTATCTAAACCTAAAGATACAATTATAAATCTAGCTTAAGATGCAATGCATCTAGTGAAGAAAATGGGTAGCTCAATGGGTCATGGATAATACCATTATGACTATGCATCATATTTGCAATGGGTCATGGATCATGCTCCATGGGTATGGGTAATGGACTTTGGGTTTTACCCAACTACATTCAATGTATCTAGTTAATGGGTCAAAAACTACGTGACGTACAAAAGAAAATGTGAAACTGAAGCAATATAAATCCTAAAAATATGAAAATGACATTTTTACAATCCTAATGATAAGAGAAAATTTTTAGAAAAAGAAAATTATTTTTAAAACTATATATCTAATTATTATTAATTAAAAACTGTTTTTACTTATTAAATAATAACCTAAAATACAAGAAAATATGAAATAAAGCTAGAAAAATGAAATTATGACTTAGAAAAATCTAAAATAACTAAAGAGAATTTTTAAAACTAATTTTGTATTTTTTACGATTATTTTTCTATTTTCTATGAATTAAATACTACTTGAAACTACTTAAATTACTAAAAATTACAAATTAAACTATGAAAAATCTGGAAAAATATTTTTTTGACTTTTTATATTTATCTTAACCTAGGAAAAATGAAAACTTATTTTTTTGAAACTTTTCTGATTTAATTGTATTAAAAGCTATTTAAAAATGCCTAAAAACTGTTTTTAATGAAGAAAAATAGCAAACAGTGTTGGAAAATTATGAAAAATTCAAGAAAACTCTAAAATAATATTATGAATCTAAGAAAAATATGAAAACAGTAGCTTGTGTGTAAGATTATGAAACTGCAGTGGCAAGTGCTTATAAATAAGTACTTGGAATAAGCTAAAGGTACCAAATGATCACCAAATTATCACAGAAGCTCTGATATGCTAAAGGTACTCAAAAGCAATTTATTACAACTATCCTAAACCTCTAAAGTACAAGCTACTCAGATTTGATGAATTGAAATTAAGTGTCAAAAACAGTTTTAGCCACTACTTTGTGGCTTAAAACTAAGCTATTGGACAAGCAACAAACCAAAATCCAATTTAAGAAATCCAAACTAGACCTGTCAAGGTGCTTGTAAACCAAATGTGAGCCCTGGACAAGCTCTTATGAGCTTGTTGAGAGCTTTGCACAAAACTTGTGCACACTCGATATACCGAGTGTGTCTGACAAGCGAGGGTGCAACTTGAGGAGCTTATTCAACCTTTATAAAAGCTTCCAAAAATTAACCAAAAATAATTTTAAGCAACTTGACCAACTGATCTTGAGTAATCCAAAATATCACTTGAATTGATCCAATGGTGAATCAATTAAAAATCACCCAAGTTGGGTGAAAGGAGGTTTTCAAATGTATTTGACTTTTGACAGTTTTACCATTTTGACTTTAATGAACTTTGATTCTAAAAACCAGGTTATTAGTGATGTATTAGGATGGAATAAGACCTAATTACACTGACCTATGTGATTCTAAGTCCAAATGCAAGCTTGCATACTCATATACTTAACTGATGAAAACAATGAATGAGATTAAAGTGAATTTTGACTATGAATGGAAATGAGCACAAGTTTTTGACTAGAAACTACCACTATCAACTAAATGAAAGTAAAACCACTGCTTCTAGCACATATAGAAGCCTGCAACTTGGTTATGTAAGCTAATCCAAACACTACTATTTATAACAACTTAGAACAAATTTCACTTCACACTGAGAATCTAAGCTTTCATCCAACAATTTTGATTCCAAACTTCTAATTAGGACTTATTGATGAGATTAAGACATCAATCACAGGTTCAAACCACATATATCAATTTATTGCAGGCTATCTCATTGAATAAGACACTTGTGCAGATTCAATTAACTAGATCTATTAGATAATTAGAGCTAATGTGATACACTTACTAACACATAAATTTAGCTAAACTAATCAACTACAAGCTGAGCTTATTAAATCTATACTACTGAGATAAAATTGAGATAGCTTCTAAGACTTACAAGTGTCCTGTCACAATGGCATGCACACTGAGATCAAATCACCACTATCCTAACCTGTTCTCAACCTCAAATCAAATCAAAACCAACCCATATCCAACTCCATAGCAGCAATGCATCAAGTATTTAAACCATTTCAACTTCCATTTGATCACAGTTGACTTTTGTTGACCAAAATGAGAAATTGCTAGAATATGATTTATAAGCTTACCAAAAGCTAAGAGTAGCTTTAGTAAGCTTATTAGAGTTATAATAAGGCTTATTGAAGCCTGGCTTTTAAGTTATTTAAACTGCATAAGTAAAAGAGAATTTAAAAACTAGAAACTTGGATAAACTTTGAATTACTACTTGAACTCAGATTATAATGATAAAACAACTTTAGTTTGATACATAGGAACAAAAGATTACAGCTTAGAGCTTAATTAAAACATAAACATAAAAAAAACGACATACATAAATATTTAAAACTAAGTACTACTCCTTCTCTCTATCTCTTCCTTCTCTTTTATACACCAAATGTCTTCCACGTGTCCTCTGAGTGAATCCCACTTGTAATTTCAACCATTGGATGACTTGAGCCATTTTTGGCCGTTTGATCAATTTTTGGCGCCAAAAGTGTATTTGCCAGTTGGGGTTGAGTGAAATGGAGGAGGGGGTATTAAATGCATCTTGGAAGGTTGTTGAGGTGGGGGAACAAGGGGGTGGGAATTGACTGGAGTGATGGGAGTATGAGTGTTGCAGAGATGTTTGGTGAAGAAGAAGAAAAGGCGGGCAAAGGGTATTTGACTTGGCTTAATATATTGAAGGGGGTCCAAAAAGGCAGGGGTCCAAATGGCTTGGCAGGGGTCACAATGGGTTTTGATAGGGTCCAAGGTGTTTAGGCTTAATAATCATAAGGACCTTTTTTGCAATTTCTGAAAGTACAAGGACCAAAGCTACCAAATTTCCAAAGTTGCTTCAAGGGACCAAAACTGACAAGCTTCAATAGTACAAGGACCAAAATAGACATTTTCACATTTCCAAGGACCATTTTTGCCAATTTTGAAACTTGAAGGACCAAACTTGTAATTTCTCAAAACTTTTGATATTTTTCACCAAAGGACTAATTTTGACAACTTATGATTTTAAAAGGACCTTTGGTGACTTTTCTTTGAAATAAGTGCTCGGGGACTATTTTCTTACAATTTTGAAACTTGGGGGTGAAACGCCAATTATGAAAACTTTGCTCATTTTTCATCTGATTTTAAACATTTTGCATCTGAAACATATAAAATGCAATTTTGAGATATTTTCAGTATTTTGATGCATTTCTGAGCATTTTTAAACGTTTTGCAGTTCAGATTTAACCAAAAAATGATGAGTATTTACACACTCATCAATCCCCCACACTAAACTATTGTTATCTACAAAACATTAGAAGATCCTAAAATATAAATAAACGTTTTTACGGCTTATTTGTATTAACATTTTATCCTCATACTCCTTTTGGGCTAATTGTTTCCTATTAGCAGGCTTATAAGCAATCATTGTCTTACTTTGGGGCAAGGCTAA
This sequence comes from Chrysanthemum makinoi, assembly GCA_910596185.1. NCBI lineage: Eukaryota > Viridiplantae > Streptophyta > Magnoliopsida > Asterales > Asteraceae > Chrysanthemum > Chrysanthemum makinoi. Next base: position 205,481,766 of record OU343221.1, read on the forward strand.
TTAGGGTTTATCGTTTTGATTACTAACTGCTTGTATAACAAGTTTAGTAGTACTTGTGCCACTAGTGTATAACAACCTATTCTTCCTCTTAATTGCATTCAAAGAAGCCTCTTGCAAGTTAGTCAAACAATACATCTCAGCTAAAGTTTTAGGCTTAAACATCCTCACCCCATTTCAATCTCTGGTGGTAATCCCCCAACGTAAAAACTAACATCATTTTCTTCACCTATTTCCACCATACTCAACAAGTTATCTTGGTAGGCTTTAGCAATAATCTCATATTTCACATTTTTTTAACTCAACCATGGGGTCATCAAACACAGTTCCAAATCTTTGAATTATGGCCTTTTTATACACATTCCAAGACACATTTTCACCACACTCTTAACAAATCGCCTATGATATTACATTGCTTTATCATAAAGTTGCATAGAGATGAGCCTTACCTTTGAATCATCTGGAATGCCATCAAGAAGAAAGAAATTTTCAATCTGAACACCCAATCACTGAATCTTGTAAATTCAATTTTGTCATCCTTCCCACATGATTACCTCAATTGTTTCCTCCGTTAACAACCTGGTGTGAACCATTCAAACTTGCAATTTGACCAGCCAAATTATCCAAGATTTGATGAATTCCAGCCAGTTTGTTATCAACTAACTCAAAAGTTAATTGTTTCATAACATCACTAACAACACCTTGATCACTACTGGAACTATCACTAGAACCACTTGTTACAATGACAACTCTTGTAATTGGCACCATTTTCCAAATTCTAAACCAATTCAGTGATTTATATCTAACTTCTAATCTTTGATTCAAAAGAACAAGAAATTGAAGCATTAATGTAAAAAATAAACATACTTGAGATTAGAAAATGGAAGAATTAAGGATGTCGTATTTTGGATTGGAATTTGATCGGAAGTTAGCCTGATTTATAACAGAATAACCGAAGAAGTAACTGAATCAGTTATAGTAACAAAATTCTATTGAGCAACTAATTTAACAACTTTTTGCCAAGATAATATCTCTGATACTAATTAATATGAACTTATAGGGATTAGAATCCGAATAAGAACTAGCAACTAGGAATAAAGAAGAAAGAGAATTGTAGCTCAAAATGTAGTTGAATTATTGTGATTGTTATTAGATAGATGAATTGAAAAAGTTTCTTACAATTTAGAAGAAGAAATATTACAATTTAAGTTGATAAAAACTATTTAAAGTGAAAAAGTGCGTTAAAAAACAGTTATTGGGTTTATTGGCTGAAAAGTTGACTTTTGGGTTGAGTTCTCATTTAGACCCATATCACGTGGATAGTATTAGTTTTGTGTTTTGTTTTAGGGGTCAATATTTTTGTTAAAACTCTGTTAGGGTTAAAGTTGTTATATGATCATGTATTTAAGTTGGATGATCATTTATTCATTCGGATTTGGATCCGTTTGTTGTTTGTTGGATTTTTATTGAGGGTATGATTGGATGTGGGTTTAGTTTAGCTTTAGTAAGTTTGGTTTTGATTTGGATTCAAATTATGAAATACAATTAGGTATTGAATTAGCATAAATTAACATTAGGTTTGATCACAGACTCAAAAGTTATCAGAGATGGTGGTTGGTTGTTGGAAATATTGGTCAGAATCTGGGTTGTAAGATGAAGATACAAGGGTATTTTTGTCAAATCACTTGCAAAGTTACTCATAATAGTACATAAATTTGAAGTATGTTAGCGATAATGGACCTTTTCTAGGAATGTTATGCAACCTGGTACATTTTAAAAAGTATATTACGTTTCTTCAGCCTTTTCCATAAAAAAAAGTAGCAACAACTTTAACTATCTGTATCACATGTCGAAATACTTAATTAGTGACATTACAAATTTACATTAGGGTCTAATGGTTTTGTTTCGTTGTTCATCTGTTTTCGGTCCTATTTTACTAGTACAAAATTGATGGCACATAATGTCTATCAATGACAATTATGTTCAAATAAAATCATAACAATATCAAAGATCCTCCCAAAATTAGAACATAATTCTTTTGTCCAAGACAAAAATACATCCTATTAGAATAAGTCTTCAATCGTAGATAAAGACAACTTTGATGATGCAAATGAATAAAGACTTGTAAGACAAAACTTTCTAAGACAACCAAGATTGAAACCAATGCAGCTAAAGACGTCACAAACCATATTAGAGATAAGGTGTCATAGAGCTATACGACTCATGTTATAACACTTTTTGCTTCACTTTAACTTTTTTTCTTTTAACTCAGAACTTATAACTTAACTCAAAAACACCTTCCCTCCATCACTCAAGTTATAGGACACCCTGGCCCACACATAACTCAATACACAACATAAAATAAAGAAAAGAAAAGCATATGACTTGGCTGGTGGGGATGGCACCAATGCTTATAACTGAAGGGGGATGAGTTATAGGTCCGCGTTATAAGGCTATTACACCCCTAAAAACTTGTGACGCTGTGTGCTCTTAGTATTTTTCATGGAGTTGCACATATTTGCTTTCATAAGAACGACACTTTTGATAATAGCGGTTGCAAGTACGACGCGTGTAAACATTTGCTAAATTTATCTCATCCATCCATTGATGTATCTTTAAAGTGTGGTGTTATTGGTACACCTCCTAGTAGTAGACAATGGTACCCCTAACTCATATTTTATCCACTCGACTTACATGATAAGACATTTCTTTTATCGTTTTCTGTTACGTATTTTCTGTCTTTTAATACTTTTAACTTATCAAATTTAATTATATGTTCCGTACTTTCACTTTCTGTAATTTTATAATAAAAATAAAATTATAAAAATTAAAAATAATTTAAAAATAAATAAAAAAGAGAGGGGTGCCAAATCTATTTAGGAAAGCTATGAATAACCAAACCTATCTTTAAACGTACCTTGAAGTCAACAAGGACCTATTGATCTTGCACCAACCCTATCGAAAATGCCTTCTTTGGTTTCAGTTCTATACTTATTTGTTACGATACAGATTGTTTGGATTGTACTTTTGGCATTCCAACATTTTAATCAAACACAAGAAATAAGTCAAAATTGCCGCTTAACCCAACGATTATCTTTGTTTATGTTGTTGCTTGTTTTACCTTTATTACTGTTGTTTAAAGATTTGTCTTACACTTGCTGTCATATTTATTCATCAAACTTTTTATTTTATGTTTCGTGCTTTCAGTTTTATAGTTTTATAATCTTAACAAAATAAAAAAAAATAAAAAAAAGAGGGGTGCCAAAATCTATTTAAGAAGGGTATGAATAACCAATCCTATCTTTAAATGGGCCTTGAAGTCAACAAGGATGTATTGATCTTGCACCAACCCTATCAGAAATGCCTTCTTTGGTTTCAGTTGTAGCTATAATGTTTCTAAGTTTTCACTTGCAGTTTCGCCTCTTGAACTACGATAACATATTAGATTGTAGATTAGTAGGCCTGAACCCAGTTTGTGAGCTTAAGGTCCAATAAAGTTTTAGGTTATTTGCATTCTAAATAGTCGACCAATTAGACATAATACATACGAGGTTTTATCATTAAGCAAAATACAAGAAGCAAGAACAACACACACAAAAACGTACAAACATTTAGGTAAACAAATAAAGTCTAACATTCACAATCTTCCAACTTAAAAACCCAACAAGTTGGATTAAAATCCATTACATTTATTTTGTGAAAGTTACAGTTATTAATGTATATGATTATATATCAACCATGTATCTTAGCTTCGTGGAGGAATAATCGCCAAAATATTTTTATTCTTCTTCTTGAAGAGCTCTTCCAATTCAGGACTAATGTTCAAAGCAGATTGTAACACCTCATGTGACAACGCTTTCCAAACCGAGTTGTTCCCAGCTAGTTGCTCGAAAATAGGTCTGCCCAAAAATATATACACTCATCAGTGCAATGCAGATCAAGCCATATTTTAAACTTCTAATTAGTTTAAAATTTTACTAAGAGTTAATTACATAAATCGTCCTTGTGGTTTGGTCAAAGTTACGGATCTTGTCCCTATACTTTTTTTTAGCGCGTTTCGTCCTTGTGATTTACAAATCTTACGGATCTTGTCCTCGATCCGGTCCCAAAAGGACTCTCAAAATCTCTAACGCGAGGGCTAACGATCGTTATACAAACCACAGAGACGATTTGTGTAATTTACTCTTTTAAAAAAAAAAGAAGTTTTTTCTTTTTAGTTTTATTATTCAATTTTTTTTTAATTTTATTACGATTAAATTTTTTAATAATTTTTTTTTTTTTAAATTTAATTTTAATTTTATTATAATAAATTAAAAAAAAACAAATTTTAATTTTATTATATTCAAAAAAAAAAAAAAAAAAACTGTTTTTTCTTTAAAAAAATTAATTTTATTAAAAACTGTAGTATTTTTTTTGACATTCTCATTTTATTTTATTTCTCTTTTGATATTGTACATATCTTAAGACGTCATGACATACTTGAAACTGAAGAAATAAGCTCGCTTTCCCTTTAATGGTGAGAATGTTTTCAGTTTGGACTTTAATCAAGGTTTTTTTTTTAAATTTTCTCATGAAACAAATGTTCTCGTAAATTTTACAAGTACTTTTGTAATGTTATTATTATTTTTTCGAAAGGCTAAGATTTTATTAACAAAAAAGTTCCAAAACAAAACCGGAAATTACAAGAAACACAAAACAAAAGAAATCATCCAAGAGGTAGAACATCAAAAAGCCTTCAAATCCATCATTCCAAGCCGCCTAACCATGAGAGAACCGAGCATTTATAAAAAGCCTTCAAAAAGTTTTTTTTTTTTTAATTTTACTTTAATTTTTTTAAAGAAAAAACAGTTTAAAAAAAAATATATTATAATAAAATTAAAATATTTTTTTTTAATTTTATTATAATTTTTTTGATTTTTTAAAAAATTTAAAAAAAATTAAAAATAGTTTTTTAATTTATTATAATAAAATTAAAATTTGTTTTTTAATTTATTATAATAAAATTAAAATTAAATTTAAAAAAGTTTTTATTAAAAATTTAATCGTAATAAAATTAAAATTTTTTGAATAATAAAACTAAAAGAAAAACTTTTTAAAGAGTAAATTACATAAATCGTCCCCTGGTTTGTATAACGATCGTTAGCCCTCACGTTAGAGATTTGCAAGTGAGGTCCTTTTTGGGACCGGGTCGATCGGGACAAGATCCGTAAGATTTGTAAACCATAGGGACGAAACGCGCTAAAAAAAGTATAGGGACAAGATCCGTAACTTTGACCAAACCACAAGAACGATTTACGTAATTAACTCTTTTACTAATAACAAACTTCTATTTAGTTTAAGGTGTTTTTTTGGTAGGCACTTTATTTTGCTTACCCATAAATTCATGCTTACCAAAGGACAAATCCTCACCATCCATCTAGTTTGATATAATGGTGGGGATTAACCTAAGATTTACATGTTTTTTTTCTTGTCTTTTTGTCTTTCTTTTTTTATTCACATATTTTTTTGTCTTTTTTTTAATTAATTAACGTTTTTTTTTATTTAATTCACGTTCTTTTTTAAATTCGCTTTTTAATTAATTCGCGCTTTTTTTTCATTCGCGACACGTTTTTCTTAGTTTTGCCTATTTTCATACGTTTAAATTTCATTTTCATGCGTTTTTGTCCGTTTTCATACATTTTCATATGTTTTTGTCCGTTTTCATCCATTTTCATACGTTTTATCGTCGTTTTCATCAGTTTTCTTTCAATTTCAATTTTCATATCGTTTCATCCATTTTCAAAGCGTGTTTTTCTGCTTTCATGCGTTTTTGTCCGTTTTTATACGTATTGTCCCGTTTCTCTACGTTTTAGTCCTGCTACGTTTTCATACGTTTCGACTATCGTGATATTGAATATCAGTGATATTCGAATATCACTTTGTAATATTCAGAATATCACTTTGTGATATTATGAATATCACTTGTGATTTTCTAGAGATCACTTTGTGGTATTCTGATAATCACTTGTGATTTTCATGTTACAAAACATTAGTTGAAAATCACTTGTAATATGAAAATCACGTGAATATCACTTGTTGATCATCCGATATCACAAAATATCACTTGTGATATTCGAATATTATTTGTGATACTCGTAATATCACTTGTGATATCACGTAATGGCCACTGTGATATTCGAGACATATGAAAACAAAAACATTTAAAACCCATCAAAGCGTATAAAGAACGACTAATATGTATGAATTCTAAACCAAAGTTTGACCATTTTATCTTTATACGTGGTAAATATAAACTTGCATATTTTTATAAGTTTCAAAATAAGCAAATTAAGCTTGTGAAACATAAACCGAAATTACATAAGCTCATAAGCAAATAAAATAAGATTTAACAATTACCCCAAACTATGTAGTTGCTATTCAAATTATATATTTGTGATATTCTGAATATCACTCGTGATTTTCTGGATATCACTTTGTGATATTCTGAATATCACTTTGTGATATTATGAATATCGCTTGTGATTTTCTGGATATCACTTTGTGATATTATGAATATCAATTGTGATTTTGATGTTACAAAACATTAGTTGAAAATCACTTGTGATATTTAGAATATCACAAGTTATATTCTGAATATCACTTGTGATCATATGAATATCATAGAATATCACATAATATCACTTGTGATATTCATAAACGTATGAAAACGTCTGAAAACATTTAAAACGGACGAAAACAAACGAAAACGTGAAAAATGGGCTAATATGTATGAAAGCCGTAAAAGCGAATATAAAACTGACGGAAAACGTATGAATAACGAACAAGCGTAAACGAAAACGGAGCGATGAAACGGACGACAACGTAAGAAAATGGATGAATATGTATGAAAATGGACGAAAACGTATGAAAGCGTAAAAACAAAAGTATGAAAATCGAACGTATGAAAAGAACAACGTATGAAAACAGACGAAAACGTACGAAAGCGGAAAAAAAACGCGAATTTAAAAAACGCGGAATAACCCGAATTAAAAAAAAAAAAAAGGAATTAAAAGAAAAAGACAAAAAAAAAATGAATAAAAAAGAAAAACAAAAAAAAAACATGGACTTAGGTTTATCTATTAAATCTTAGGTTAATCCCTATCATTAGATTAATCTAGATGGATGGTGGAGATTTGTCCCTTGATAAACACTAAAATAAAGGTAATCAAATGAAAATTACTCCGGGTAGTCTAATGTGATTTTTAGATATAGTCTATTTGTAGGTCTCATTCGATCTTCAATTCTTTCACGTGGATGTGTCCGGGTGCGGTTGTAGTTTGGTTTGTAGGCTATTTCTTTTTTTGTATCGTGTCATCTACCCAGCTTCTTGCTATTTTTAATATAAAATTTGCCGCTAAAAAAAACAAACTTCTTTCTTATTTGAAGTGATCGCTTTTGTTAACGTAATTAATAAGTTATATTTACTTAATTTTTCCTACTTGAATTATTTTTTATTTTAATATACATATTTACTTTTTTTGCCCTCGGCCCTAACAAATACAAAGTCGTAAGATGTAACAAAATTACAACCTTTTACTACCCCTAATCCAGTAATAATCTGTTGAAAATTTTGCAAATTTGCACCAAAAATGTTCAGATGTAAATTTTGATTGTATTAGCCTATTGTACAATAACCTTTGCCTAACTTTTTAATGTTATCATCATAGTTTAAAAATCAACGATAAAGAATTACAGCTTTACACTATCACTAAAGAAACCATAGAGACATAAATGTTTGCTATTTTCCGGTCTTTTTCACCAAAAAACATAAACCCTAATAATAACTTAGTCCATTGAACAAGTCTATCTAAGTTTCAAGATAATCATAAAGATCAAACAAAAGGTGGAAACTAAGTTTGTTATCGTTTCATGGGATTAACCTAAAGTAATAATTATAATTAGTTCAATGATATATTTTAAGACAAAAATATAGTGACTCACTCTGAGGAAGTAATAGCAGAAAAAAGCTCAATTCCACCCTCATTTGCTATGACAGAAGCAGCAGAGAACTGAGGAAGAATTAGCAATTCACCCTCTTCAACTTCACCATCAAAACTTGGTTTTCCTTCATTAGCCACAACCCGAATTCGACCACTTCCTTTTGCAACATAAACAGCCGTAACCGATCCATCAGCCACATAACTTGGTGATAAAATAGCCTTACCTTCCAACCTCACAAATCTTGCACTCAACCCTATCTTAACAAGCACCGAAAAGTCCTTTTCGGTTACGGAATCGATGATTCCGCCACCCTTTACCACCACATCAGCTGACGTAGTATCAATAGGTGCATATATCTTCCCATGTACACTAGGGTTTGGAAAAACAGTTCCATTCTTGAGTTTAATGATCACCACACCTTGTTGGCTTGTCAAGATATCTTTAACTTGGTTATTGTCTAGATCAAAGATTTTCTCAACAAAATCGGATTGGAATCCATTAAGAAATCCTAAAATGCCCGTCATGAAAAAGTAGGAAAAATCGCCAGGGACTTGTGCTTTTGTGGTTTCACCAAGGAATAGTACGGTAGTATCGTTGTCACCACTGTTGAACCACCATGAAACAACCCCTCTTAGTAAGGGAAGCACGTCACCTTTCTTGATCACCACCACAATTTCTTGCGAACTATTTGGTGTCACCAATCCAACAGTACATTTAACGTTATTTAGTGGTTGGTTCGTGTTTTGTAAAGTAATTTCCATTAGGGTAATATGTAACTTTGATCTATTATAAATATTCTATTTTACAACTGAGCAGTTGTTGGAAATATATAAAAAAAAGTTAGTAATTAGCTAGTTATCAAAAAGTACCGTCTTCTGAAGGTAGAAGATTTAAGGTAGCGTAGGTGTACCTTCAAGAACGTATGCGAGTTTGGAGGAATCAGAAAAGTGAGGAAGAGCGAATCCAAGAGGGTGGAGATGAAGCTTGCCGGCACCAAGCTTCGTTTCCGCCAACAACGGCAATTTGGATGGTGACCATGAGTAGTATCCTCCTGCTTCACCCTCGTACACTGTCACATCAGGATACTCCGCCGCTAATTTCGTAGACATGATTTTAACTTGAGAATTTTGAATAGAAAATGTCAAACTTACGATATTGAAAGAGAGACGTACAATGAGAAAGCGAATAGAGAACTATATATAGAGACAGTAGTACGGTACCAAGTAACCTTTGGCTGGACACATTGGTTACTTTCCTCTCACATCAACTTCAGCGTTACATCATCATTTAGCTCACTCCACTTACCTTTCAGTTACAATAGTTACCATTCACCTCATCACTATTAAAAATGTTTATTTTATACAAATATACCTAACACACATTTACAAATCAAATAAATAATAATAAACATGCATGATATCCGAATGGTGAGCACCCTCACCCACTGATCACTCTTCTTTTTCCTAATTAGGTTTTGTAATGCTACTGAGGAAATTTGTAGTTTGTTTAATCCTATTGTCAAGGGCTATGATAGTTTTCGGGGTGCCCGTGCACCGCGTGTATTTTTCTTGCGCAATATTAAATTATATTAAATTATGTCAAACTATACTTATTGTTTTGGAAATGCACATGGTCCCGGATTATATGTTATGAGTCTTATTTAGTTTCTTATAAGGTTTGTGGTTAACAAGTTAATTTCTTTTACAATTTATTATAAAAACATGAATAGTCATTAATCACAATCAATAATTTGTTGTGCTATCATGTTTTTCGGGTTTGTACTCATTTTTTCGCAATAGTCAACCATTCAAATAATCATAATTATGCATTCTTACGTATGTAATAAAATACAACTTGTTAACCACAACCCTTATTGATGTTAGCAAAATCCTTTTTATAAAATGCACCTCTTAACTTTTAATCATGAGTCCGCCGCCGCCTGTTATATCCTTTATGATATCAAACAATTTATAGTTTGGTGTTATGGAACCGCCACTTCAGTTTTCCTAACTTTGTTTAAATGTGTACGTCATGTTTTGGATCTAGATGTAGACAAATGACAGTTTTTCCAAACTTTTTGTAAATATTCTGTAACTTGTTTGGATCTAGATGCAGACAAATGAATTTTAACTTGGATGTGTTGGTGTTGTCTATGACTAGTTAGTCAGATATTTGTTCACATAAACATTTAAATTTGAAAGAAAACCGTTCCTAACACATTCATCTTACGCAAACCCTTATTAATTTGTGGTTCAACCGTTGCCACACCGAAATTGGAGACCATGCTAGTGGTGATGGCATAGGTCCTCAATTAAAAAAATAAATTTAAATTTATTTGAAGATCTGATCTTTTGATCTTCTACGAAACTCCATTCATTAGCTTTACCACGTTAACATCAAACTAGACATTGGAATGTCCGCAAATATAATCAAACCAAAACCCAAAAGATAAAAAGTAGAAGTAGTGTAGAACCAATCTGCCTTTATAAGGCTTCTCGTTGTCTTTTCTAAGAAACTCAAATTTTCAATATCCTTAGAAACTTGGATACATTAGAGCAAAATGTATCACAACACAACCATAATGTCATTTGACCCCACTGAGTGACTTATGATCAATCTCACTTTCAACATTCACACCCTAAGTTCAAAAAAAACATTCACACCCGAAAACACCCCTTCACTCACAACATAACCATTTGAGCGCAGCCATCCATAATTAATTTATTTTTCATTTTTTCAAACAAACTATCTATACTACCACTACTACACAAAAGCTTATTGGGATCACCTCAAAAAGATCACTTTTGTTAAAAACTGATCTATTTGAGTGACATAAGGACGGGGAGTGTCAAATATACCAAAAAAAACCCATTTGTTTGTGTTGTTTACTCAAAAAGATCGGTGGCTTAAAGAAAACCCGATCCATTTGTTTGTGATTTTTAGTCAAGCGGGCTTTTCAATTTCAACTTTTCATTAACCCGCCCCTTCAACAAAAAAGACTTTTCATCAGCCGCTACTTTACCAAAAAAAAATCATTTCAAACCTTTCACACATCTCCTTTACCAACATCAAAGCCCCCTAACCCTAACCAGCTTCTCTCATTTCCACTTCATCACAGCCGCTGCCGTTCACCATCCGGACCAAATCGTTTAACCAACACCATTTCATCAGTTATTTTAATTTTCACACAATGATTATCCTCTCAATCTAAGCATAAAGATTGATACATAGCAATAAGGAAACTCCATTCAAGGTATACTTTTTCCCCTTAACAGTAGTCCATATCGTGATTCTTCTTGTTTTGTGTGTTCATTCAACAATATAAATCATTGACAATCAATGTATAATTATGTGTTTATTCGATCAAGGTATAATTTATCCTTTTAATAGCAATTACTTTTTATTTTGCTTTTCATGTTACTAATTTTGCTGTTAAGTGATAAAACTTTATAGTCTTATGAGTCCCTTGGGGTGAAAGTACTACTAGTAATTTGTTAAATTTGTTGATTAGTTATTTTTATACATTTTTAGCCAATAATTTACTCATTTGTGTGTTTGAACTGAATTTTTATACATTTTTAGCCAATAAAAGTACTACTAGTATCTTTTTTTGTTTTTAACTTGCATAGATTTGTATGCGAGTATAATCAAATGATTACATATTGTGTATGTCCTATCAATTTAAATAATCATCATAGATTTAGCACAATAATTTCTACCCAGGGTGTGTTTGGGATTACTTATTTTAAATTCTGCTTGAGTAAAGTAAGCAAAGTAGCAGTTCTATTCGAATAGTAAAAACTGTTTATCTTGCTCAAAATAAGAAACTGATAAGCACTTAAGCAATGTCAATTCCCAAATACCTTCAAAGAGATATTGTATCTGTTACAGACTCTCGAAATTTGTCACTGCAAAAGGTGGACTTTTTTTTGGTATCTAGCTATGTACATGGCTAAATGAGTTTGGAATCCTGCAAAAATCATAGTAGCAATATATGTTACTCAAGTTTCGATTATGTAATTATTGTTTTCTATACTTATTTGGGATAATTATTAATGTAAGACTCTTGTTTTTAAATATAGGTTGCTGTAGGTTTGATGTGTAAGACTTTTGCTACTGATGTAAAGTGTTGGTTTTGCTATTTGGCTGGACTTTTGCTACTGATGTAAGACTCTTGTTTTAAAATACCACTTTAATCTTTGTACAGTTTCTATTTGGCTGGACCGTTGCAACTAGTTTGATCATCAGATTTTTATCACTATGAAATGTAGTATTGTGATTATCCAAAATACATTGTTCTTTTCGTGAATTTGTTGATCTTTTGTGAGTTCCGTAGTTTGAACGTGATCAAGTTAAGATGGGTTTTTTTTTTTGAGTTGAAACTGGAATTGAGAAGCTGACGGAGTATATTAGTTTTCGCTAATTAATATTCTATTTGTGCATATGCAGAAGCTGCGCCTCTATCTGCTGCTTTAAAAAGTGTTCCGCCGCTTAACGCGTGGGTTGTTTCCCCACCGTCGTTTTCTTAAAGGTAACCATCATCAACTCATTGTTTGTTCTCTTTACGACAGTTGATGGATATAGTCGAAACCTTCATGGCGGAAGGCGGAAGTTGTATGGGCTTGCAACATCAATGCATAGGTGCATCTATCATTTCTCATTGGTAATCGGGGATACACTAGTAACAAGCTATACGACAATTATCATTCGAATTATGTTCTTTGTTCATATATAGTTATATGGTGTTGTATTTTTTGAAGCCATTTGGTGTCGTATTGTAAGATGATTATTTTGTTGAACACATGTATTGGAATATTAGTGTATTTTGTGTGATTGGAACAGAAATTTGAAAAATTTATGGGTTTTATTATTTATTTTTTTAACTTGAAAATTGACTTAATAGATCAGTTCTTAGGTATAAACTGATCTATTTGTTGTATTAGTCAGATCGGTTCTCAACCGATCTATTTGTGTTTCGCTCAAATAGATCACCCTTACATAGAGTGGTTCATAACCGATCTTTTTGAGGGTTTTCAACCGATCTTTTTAACGTTTTTTGTAGTAGTGTACATATAATAGAAAAATGGTCAACCTTTGAAAAGTGAAAAGTTGAAAGTCAACGGTGAGAGAAATGTATTGTGTAATTAATTTTCTTATTAAAACACCCAATTACTTAAAAGTACAATAATTTATTTACATTGTACAACCAATTAAAAGCATATCTACCAAATTAGAAACAACCAATTAAAACACCCTTACTAAAAGCATATCTACCAAATTAGAAACAACCAATTAAAACACCCTTACTAAAAAGTACAATAAAATTTTCACAATGTACAATTTAAACAAGCTACAACATAATTCTAAATATAAAATAATTATACACATTATACAAATTTAATAAAACACATAAAACTTCATACAAGCTAACAAGTTGATGGTACATATAGTTTTGAAAATCGGACCGGACCAACGGGTTCAACCGGGAACCGGTGTCGCCACACAGCCATCCGAAAACGAACTAGAGAGGACCCGTTGAAATCGATACAAACTGGTGAATCAGATCTTATCGAGATTTATTTCTCCGGTTAATCGTCACAGGGTACCCGCCACGCAACGCTCGTGGTACCCTCTATACTATATATAAAGGAAAAACCAAAAAGTAAAAGTGAAAATTTGAAACTATTAATACATATCGAAAACCGGGTTGACCGGGGACGCTTCAAACCCAGTGGGTTGACCTTTTTAATTTGACCCGCTTTTGACCCAACACGTCCGGTTGACTCGTTAAATCGCCATTTTTCGACGGAAACGGTTCAACCGGTTGAACCACCCGGGTCGAACCGGGTTTCAAAACATTATGTTTAATCCCCAAATCTTCAAACTTTTGTTATTTTTCGTCTAAAACGCATAAACCTTTTTTTAACAAAAAACGATCTGTCGCTATATAAATATATTATATATATAAGTTTTTCTTCAAAAACGATTACTACCTCCGTCCCATAATAATTGTCCACTTTGACTTTTTCAAGTCTTTTTTTTTTCAATTTTGACCATAAATATTTTTATTTGTATAATATAATACTTGATGAAAAATATATGAATAGATTGGGTTTTAAATGTATTTTTATTTGGTATAATTTTCATCAAGTATTATATAACACAAATAAAAATATAAATGGTCAAAGTTAAACAAGAAAGACTCATAAATAGTAAAAGTGGACAATTATTATGGGACGGAGGTAGTATAATGTTTTAAAATTAAGGGAAAATATGTGCCCGTTAGTGCACATTTAACTTTTCAATAGGCTAAATACGCCCATTTAAAAAAAAATAGGACTAAATATGGCCAAATCTTTTACAAAATAGCCAAAATTAGCCTATTTTTTTTGGCTAATCACATTCATGCTAATTTTGATACTTGCGTTCTTCTTAACAAAAACACTATTAATCCCATATTTGTTAATTTTACGCGACAAGTAACGTGTGTTGTTAGTTTTTATCTCATAACTGATGTAATGTTTACTTTCATTTTCATTAAATGTTTTTATATGTTGTTTGATAGATGTTAAGAATTTTGTCTAGACTTTAGTTATCGTATACTACAACCGTTTGCAATTGCATTTTCATCGGTTCACGTTCTATTTTAAACGCTACACAAAGCACTCACCACATTATCACAAATCATTAAGTATTTGACGCTAGAAATCCGTTTGCCGCTAGGCGTGGGTACTCGCCTAGTATTTCATTAATGCAAATATATTTCAATACGAAACTTTAAAAAAAAACACTAAAACTAAAAAACAAATGGGTAATAGTGATGTAGAATCGACTACTATAGAATAAATACCATTAACCCATACTTAATAATTTGATATATGCATACTAGCAGAAATGCCCGCGCGTTGCAGTGGGGATTCTATAATAGTGGAAGTCATATAATAGTGCAAGTTAAATTTACAGTTTAATGTTTGTATGATACTATTTTAGCCAACGCTTTTATATGATAGTGCAAGTAAATAACTTATGCGTCATAAATTATAGCAACCACAATTATAGCAACCACAGTAGATAAAAGATGCCAACGAACAAATTATACATGCATAATGAATGCGCGTTAAGAGTAACCATATTCTATAAGAACATATAATTATGCTACCCTAGAGCAATGGAAAGAGTAAATGGGGATGATAAGAAATCAAGTCACACTTTGAGCAATTTTATAAGTTAGCGAGGCGATGCGTAAGTCTTCTGCAAGCAATCAATGACAACCCATAAATTGCAATAAGGTGGCCATTTTATGAAAAGCCCATAAAGTCGCGTTTTCTTTGTTGTGCAAGTGCTACAAAACTCATATTTATGTTGTACATTTATGATAAGATTTATTTACAATGCAACACCGAACCAAACTGAACCCACCCCGACCCCCCACCCCCTATACCAACGCCATTACAAGAGTATCTTTTGCAAGTAAGACGGAAGTAAATCACCTGTGATGCAACATCTACATCAATCTCGTCAAGCACCTACACAAATAGACTAAATTTTATCAAAATAAATCCACATATACTAAGAAAATGAACACCGGAATCAAATTCACCAACCAGAACCCACTGAACCCACCGAACCACCCCCTGAATCCACCTCCTGAACCAACCCCCTGAACACACCTTTCTCTCTATTGTTGATCCTGAGCTACATTTCTTTTTTTATATTTAGTGTAAGTAAAATTAACATAAGTATTTTAAGTGCAGTTGGGTCAAACGCATGGAATTTTCTCTATTACCTAAAATTGTCCATAAAAATGAGCAAAAACAAAGACGTACAAAATGAAAATGAAATGATTACGACCTTTACGTCAAGGAAACTGATCACAAAAAAAAAACTTAAACTACTTTGCATATTTTGTATAGACCAAATTTTCAAACTTGCTGATAGGTTGACGGAAGGAACACTTCTTTGTTGCTATATAGACTCTTTAACAATGAGGTCCATTAGCAGCGCTTACCGCACCATAACACAAACCATCATAAAATTAGCGGCGACGAACTAACACCGGCTATATTTAAGGAAGTGGTTGATTCATACCGCCTCCCAAAAGCAATTGTGGTTCCCAATTTCATAGGCTTACCCAAAGCAGGTCCAGTGCGTGTACCCGTCAAAACTGAATACCATATGCCGCTGGTGTCCTTCTGTCCACCCTGCTAGATTTCAAATATATCAACAAAATCTTTTCTCATGAAAGTTGACGAAAAAAAATGGTATAGATCAGTAAAATATACATATGCGTACATTGCACAACTATAAGGGCCACTACTACAAAAAGAAACTTAACTTTCATTAACTCTATGATAACTAATGTAATTCTAGGATCCACAATTTATAATTAGAGAAACACCATTGAAAGCCTTCGACTACAGAGCATAAGAAATATATGTGTTTTTTAGTATGTACCAATAATTATTTAGGTAAAATTAACTAAAAATTCATTTTACATGAATAAAATTCATTTTCTTGCAAAAAAAATATAGACCGAAATGAAGACGCAAATGTAATAGCCCACACATACAGAGGTGCTCAAGAACAGAGACTGAAGTCGTAAATAGGCGCAACCTTGTTGCCTTCACACAGGTCTTAGATGATTGACAACAAAATTTCTTTTCCAAATATTTTCATAGTAATTCCACTGACTAAATCTCTTAAGTCGTGAGATGAGATCCAACTTTATGCTTTCAAAATGCACACATATTACGGAAAGATTATAAATTTTACTTCCATTTCCACTGAGTTCCTTTTCCAGTGGAGTAGATTCTTTTTCAACAATGGTGACTCTAGACCCATTTTCAGAAGCTTATGTGACTGGGTAAACTTAACTCAAATGAAAAAAGTATTGCACTTTAGAATGTGTACCTTGGAACCTGGTTTATGGGTCTATTAGAAGCCCAGAAGTTGCAGAGAAGGTCTAGCAGGTCCATGAGAAAATCCAACAGCTTTTGAAGAGCCAAGCTGTGGTATCTGGAACGAAGCATTTTTCATGATATATCCCTTTACCAAAAAATAAAACTAAAAATAAAGGGTCAAATAAATGGTTAGCTAAAACGGCAACATGTCAAATGGGTCTTGTGGGTTGAAATTGGTTTGATAACATTTTTATCTGCTATTTTTTGTGACCATAAAATTGATAACATTTTTTAGTTTTTGCTTATCTGTTATTTTTTAGGGTTAAGAAAAAATCCGAATTTACTTTTTAAGATTCTTGTAACACAATAAGCTAAAACATTTTGTCCTCCACCAAAGTTTAAGCACAAAAAGTGCTACCAACATTAGAAAAACAAAATAAGCCGATAATCAATTTCTACAGCAAAACCAAAATTATCAACAGCAGAACCGTAAACAATATCATCACTTGAACAAAACCCACAACCATACAATCCCAACAATCCTTATTTTACCCCAGAATAAGCAAATAAACAGAGATTATTTTGGAATACACCTATCTCCACAAATTAATACCCCATTATAAACTATATAATTATCAGGAAACCAATCCCAAACACACAAAGATTCCTAAACTATAACAATCACAAAACAAAATCAAACCTTTTTTTTACTTCAGCCTTCTTTGTAATCCATAAATCTCACTGAAAATATTTGGAACCTGCAACTAAAAAAAACCCATAAATAAAATGACAAACTTCTTATATAAAAAAAATAACTGATGATTTTTTTTATTTTTTATGGTTGGAGCTGAAAGCTGATTCCAATGAAGTAATACCGGTCGGCAAGATTGAGGTCACTGGAAAATTTGTTTTGTATGTGTGTGTTTTTTTTATCTACTAATTGAGTGTTTTTTGGTGAAGGTAGTGTGTGTGTTTTGATAAGATGGAGAAGAAGGATGAGAGACGCTGGAATTTTCTAGGAGATGTTAAGAGGCAGTTTAGTTGGAAAGAAATATTTCATTTTTCCAGAAAAATTTTCATCCTAAAAAGGGAAAAACTGAAAATCCGTTTAGTCGCATTTTTTCCAATAATTTTTCAAAAATATGAATTTCTTATTTTCTAATTTTTAATAGAAAAAATGAAAATACCATTACACCCTTCTCACTTTTTTCATTTCTAAAATAATAATCCCATTTTCTCTCACCCCACTCTTGCCCACCTCCGTCCACCTTTCATCGCCGCCCACCTTCCATCGCCTTCACCTTCCATCGCCGCCCACCTCTCCGTCCACCGTCTCCGTTTTAAAAAAGGAAAAATATAACTCCAACTAAACGGATTTTCAAACTTCTCAACTCTTCTCTAAAGAAGAAAAACCATTCCCTTCTCTAGGAATTTAGAAACAGAAAAACATGAAAATTTTTCACCAACTAAACGGCCCCTAAACTTTACACATGGTAATCCTTTTTTTAAAAACAATTACGGAGTCATTACATGGAACGGGTGATGAACAGTCACCCCAACACCACAATACAGCCAATACAAAAGTGCCACAATATCCACCAAAATAATGTTTGGGCTTAATGATAAATAAGTCATTAACAGTCCACCAATAGGAGGCCTAATTAGGAGAAAACGGAACCCGTAAAAATGTACTGTTGACCCCGTTCAACTTTGGGAATTAGTATATTTTATAATTTATAATATCATCTTATTACCATTTAAACACGTAAGAAGTTATATCATACAACCACTGTTCACATTTTACTCATTCACAAACTATGCAAGATTCTAAACACATGTATGAGACGTTCTATATCATGCAAATTTAAGCATGCTACACAACTCACTGTTCGAACATGTAAACCAAGCTTCTTCGTTTCAAGTAACCCAATATGATTTCATTTTTACGTTCCAAACTTGTAAAACATGCACTCGTCATTTGCAAACCAAGACACGACCATGGAATGATCAACTCGTTATGTTAAAAAAATACAAAAGGTAATTTGTCGTTTTCACGCCGAGAATTCGGCGAAGTGCAACTTGGCGAGCATAACTGGTGTCACGACGGGCATTTGCCGGTGCCGGTTGGCTTGCCATGTGGGATTCGACGGGCTTCACCGTCACCACACGGTTTGCTATTATGGTACGATATTAGTACTACACAAACAAGTTGTTTTCACGGTAAAATCCGTGAGGAATCCGGTAAAAAAAATATCATTTTCCATGAATTTCACACGGGATTATTCTGTTTATAAAAACCTCGTGGATAAATATTTTTCCAGAGTCGTTGACTTATTCAAAACTTCATTTTTCTCCTTTCACTTACGGGCAAATGTATTTAATCCTTCAATTTATATAGATTGCAATTCTTGGATAATCTTGATTTAAACTTGCTGCAACGGTTACTATACTCGGATAAAAGTTTGTTTTCACCTGAACATTTAAACAAGGTGATCGCATTTTCATAGATTAGTTAGTTTTTTTGTTAACTTTTATTGTACACAACTCCACATGTAAATAAATCTAACTCAAAATGAAATCGACAAAGGCAAAGTCGATAAATAAAACTTGAAATGATAAAAAAAATCTCCCAACGCAACGCACGGGCATTATATATCTTGTTATCATCAATTATCATGAAATATCATAGCATGTGCCAAGGTCGGAGCCATAAAATTTTGTTCGAATAGACACACTTTATTAAATTTTAAAGTTACGCAACAAATTTATGGAGGGGCAAATTAAGAGGAAAAAAAAACTAAAGTATTTTAGAGAATTTACTATAATTTTTTTCGCTAGGAGGCCACGTGCCCCTGTGCCCCCTCCTGTCTCCGCCCATGTGTGACAATCGTCACCAAAACAGGATAGTCAACTTCGACTGTAAACACAATATTCGACATCTGTTTTGACTTATTTGGATACGTGATATCTAAAACATATGAAATGAGAATTCTAGGAGTCATGTGGCTTAGTGAGGAGTGCACATTCATACTTGTCATTTAATCTCAAGTGCTATTTCACAAACATTTGGGTAATATATTCTTTTTGATTCGTTTTAATAAAGAATATAAACGTTGAAAAACCTTTTGTGTTTTATCTTGTTAAAACTGATTTTAATTGCTTTACTTCAGTCATGAATCACATTTAGTATTTACTACTGTTTTTGATATTTGTGAAACGGGAACAACACAAACGCATACAATCATGCAATTTAGAAGAACCGACAACATGCATCACCTTCTCTAACATCTCAAAATTGGCCATTCGAAAAAAAAAGTAAAAATGGTTTGATAATTTGCTATGACAAAAGTGCCAAATAAATAGACAAAAAATAATTTATGTAACTTATTTATATTAAAAGATAACATATGAAGAGACTATTTTAATTGTAACTTTTAATGTAAATAAACTATTTTAAATACAAAAGTTATGATAACATAACAACTTATAAACATAATAACGACAATTATTACCAAACATTATACTACTAACAAGACTACAAACAAGACTCGAAAAACAAACACAAAGAACGCAGTCTGTTCATTTCCAACACATTAAATATAACTAATTACATAAAAAGTATCCTACAAACATAAAATAAAATTAAAAAACCTATAAACTTATCAAGAGGCATCTAAATTAGGGGTGTGCACGGTTTCTGTTTGGGTCGGGTTTTTGGCTAAAACCAAACCGAACCACAATATTCGGTTTTTGTAGAACCCAAAACCGAAACCGTTCGGTTTTTGGCGGTTCGGTTTTTTCGGTTTGTTATCGGTTTCGGTTCGGTTTTTTCGGTTTCTAACCGTTAATATTTGGGTATGGCCAAATTATACCAACAAACTTATTTTACGTACAAAATTAGTTATTCTTCGTTACTTTTTTTTTTCAATCTAAGCATAATAATATTTATTGCATAATTCTACAATTACAAACATATAAATGAGACATATACATACAAGTGAACATACACGTAGTATAATCATTATCGAATACTTATTGATATATTCACACAAAATACGCGACATGACAAACACACATATAAATGTAAACGTTTAGATAAATATATTATAAATCCACTCACAAAATGAATATGAATTTATAAATTTGATTTATTTAGTTATTTAATCATATTATATTAATTAGATGTTATTATATAATAAAACCGGTTCGGTTCGGTTTTTGCGGTTTGGTTTTTAGACGAAAACCGAAAACGAACCGTATTTTTCGGTTTCTGAAAAAGTAAAAACCGAATCATCGGTTTTTAGTTTCGGTCGGTTTTTCGGTTCGGTTTTTTCGGTTTTCGGTTCGGTTTCGGTTTTTTCGGTTTTTTTTGCTCACCCCTAATCTAAATGCAGCCATGTGCACATATTCAGCCATGTGCACTAAAATTACGTACAAAACACGTAAGATTCTACCAAAAATCAGTCCGGTGCAATGCACGGGTTAGTAACGCCTCGGAATTTGTGTGATACAGATTTGTCCCTTAGTTTGTAATAATTATGAGTATCTAAAATAACTCAACTCTTCCTAGTTGAAAAAATGTATTTATGGCTTATGATTAGTAAGACGTGGTCAATGTATTTAATAGACTAGTCGGTAACCAACGTGTTGCGGTGGTGGACACCCATATGAGAAACTTTTTCTGGCTAGCAAATATTTTTGATTACACATTTTTCGTGACAGTAATTTTATCGATGTTGTTGCTACAAAAGGAACCTTTTTTCCATCAAAGCAATAACATAAAATCTGTTGATTGTTGCAAAAATACCATGATCGATCCATGTGACCACCAACGGAAGCGGAAGGTACTTTACGTCACACGTAATTGATACAATGCAGTCTATTGTTGTAGAACAATTTCGAAATACACTCTAACATGATCATTTGTTACAATATTTGCAAATTATATAGCGTAAATTACTCAAATGGCCCTGCAGTGGACCACTTGTCCCGCAGTGAACCACCTTTTTGGTCATATCCAATATAGCCCAACTCTTCGTTGCCTCTTGTACACGAAATCAAAACACAACACGTGTTTGGTTAATATTTAGCCAAAAAAATTAAACCCTAAGTCTACTATGTCACTAATTCACCACCTATACAACATCACCGCCATAATCACTTTAGCATTTATTAAATGAAAATATAAAAATGTGCAGAACTCACCCTTTAACTTTTTAATATTTACAACTTTTTAGACTATATTCGTCAAATATCTAGCGAATTAGCTAATAAAAAAAAATATACCGTTGCAAAGAGCTCTGAATTACGAACAAAACGAGCTCAATATTGATATGCTTTTGACATACGTACGATTTTATAAAAATGTTGAATTTTGATATATATATATATATATATATATATATATATATATATATATATATATATATATATATATATATATATATATATATATATATATATATATATATATGGACTAAGCATGACACATAGATAATGCCACCTCAATGATGACTGGACATTTAATTATGACATGGCATTAGTGACATGGCACTATTCTCGGTTAAATATGTAAAAAATTTGTCACATATGGGGATCGAATCCTGGGCAATTGGAACACAAACGAGCGCCTCAACCATTGGAGCAAGCCACAAATTGTGATACAAATTGCATTCCCAAAGTGATATTCAACCAAACCATTTTATCAAAAAAAATCGACTTTTCGAAACCGGATGTTAATACTCTTTTTTTCAAACGGATTTTACCAAAAAAATTGCCCCTTTCCTCTCAATCAATTCATTCCATACTTATCTTCATCATTTTTGGGATTGATTTTTTGATTTTTAAATCATTTCAGAAAATCATGGAAGAGTTTAGACAGGCATCTTCTCTCCCATTACAAAACCTATTCATTATTCCCACCAGGTATGTTTCATTTTTAATACTATCAAATTAGCCACTTATCTTTTTTTACTTTTTCATATGTAAACTGATTTTGATTTGTTGATCATTTGCTTTGCAAGTGATTTCTAATTTTATACCCTATTATTGGGTGATGATTATTTCGGCTCGGTTTTGAGGGTTTTTTTCCCGCCGCTGTGTGTTGATTTGTTATAAAATTATAACATCGGATTTTCATAAACCTTTATCAGGTATGTTTTGCATCCTAATCCCAACAAACAAGCATAAATCAATTTCTTTAATTATGTTTTGTTGTTGTTGTAGAATTCTATTTTTGGTGATTAGGTAGAATGTTTTTTTTATTAAGAGCATGTAGCTTTTATGCCCGCCAAGTGTTTGATAATATTACCCGACTACTACTTTGATACGGTTTGCACTTGCCTCAATCAAAACGCATGTTACGTCCTTATAATTTGTATTCTCTGATTTTCATCAATTGTGTGAGTGTAATCTTTGCAAATAAAAGGTTGTATGTCGAATAGTATTAACTCTGAGATTGATATTTAACCTCAACACACGGTTAGTGTTTGTTTTAATTTTATTAATGTCCATGTTTGTTATGTTAATTTGAGTGTGAATAATTTTATTAGTTTCCATGTTTGTTATGTTAATAATACCACTATACATTTATTGAGTGCTTTGTTTGCTCTTATTTTCTCAGGTCTCCTTCTTAAACATAATCTATATTGAGCAGTTTGAGTTTATTCAAGCCTGGCAAATTCAGTTCCTAACAGATTCAAGTGATATATCCACTTCAGGTATGTTTTGTAATAATGCTTTTAGTTGTGTAATGAATTAAAAGATGATATGAAGCTTACTTGATGGAAGCTCCTACTTAGTAGTGTTTGGATGTGCTTTATAGACTCATTATTTGAACTTGAATTATGCTCAAAAGTAGTCTTTCTTGGATTTAGCTACAGATGCAGGTTTGATGCTGATTAGTTTGTCAAGTTTTAGTAATTAGACTATCCAATGATACAAAGTGTTTACACTCATGATTAGTTTGTTAAGTATAATGGATGTGTTTCTATATTAAAAGTTATAATAGTTTGCCTATCATGGAAGGTTTCTATAAACCAACTTGGATTCAGCTAGCATTTCACATTTAATACATATTAGTTTATAAATATAATGGATGTGTTTTTTGCCTATGAAAAGATAGATTATTTGATTCTTTGATTTGATTTATTTAACTTATACACATGAATACCATGGTTGTAACTATTGTAGTTCAAGTATGACATTTGACCACCTTTCTAATATCAATTATGTATGCTGCTATTACTAATCGTTTTTTTTTTTTTTTTTTTAACTTTTGGCACAAGTAATGGTTGCAAATTTATTTAGTTATAAGGTGTTGAAAATACCAAACTCCATAAGGCATGCTCAAATTGGCATTCTGATTGCGCATGATTTAAAATAGCAAGTCTTTAACCGATTATATATTTAATGATATCTCTCTTGCTGGGTGCATACTAATTTTCATAATCTAAATATGTATTAGTATATCATCCCCATCTTTTAGTAGACAATTATGCTATTTTTTTAGCTTGATTTATGTTACTTATAACTCATTACAGGATTGATCGCGGTGGTATACTATAATAATACCATTATACATTATTGAGTGCATTGTTTGCTCTTATTTTCTCAGGTATCCTTCTCAAACATAGTCTATATCGAGCAGTTTGAGTTTATTGAAGCTTGCAAATTCATTCCTAAAAGATTAAGTGATATATCCACTTTAGGTATATATATATATATGTATGTATGTATATATATATATATATATATATATATATATATATATATATATATATATATATATATATATATATATATATATATATATATATATATATATATATATATATATATATATATATATATATATATATATATATATATATATATATATATATATATATATATATATATATAGAATAAATAAGAATACTTAAAATAAGAATAATATAACCGCAAATCGAGATGCACCGACCTAAATTAGATGCATCCTTCCAATCTTAGATGCATTATAACGCCCCATAGTGTGTTTTCTAGCTTTTAATCGATGCATATCATTATATTAGATGCATTTCATGATTTATCTTGTTTTTTGTTCCTCTACACGTGCCAAAATCATGAAAATCAATTTGCACAATCTATACATCAAATTAACTTTCGAAACTCAAGATGTTGCATCTATATGAATAGAAATGCATCTAATGCAAGCCGTGCATCTCAAATCGTGATTTTGGTCACTTCCACCACTTTTTAATTTTCTACTGATCATACTCTATATATATATATATATATATATATATATATATATATATATATATATATATATATATATATATATATATATATATATATATATATATATATATATATATATATATATATATATATATATATATATATATATAGGGAGGGTTAACGTGAGATCAAACTTAAAGTTGTAAAAATAAGATCAAGTCTAAAAAACCACTAAAACATTTCTAAATAACAATTTTAGCAATAATACACATAAAAATAATATTTTAATACAAATTAACATTTTAGCAACTAATAACCAAATGATACATGAGTTTGGATTAGTGATACACACACATTACAATAAACATTCCAAAATCAGATACACATACAAAAACCTGATACACATTACACTTCTAATCAAAGTGTATCATCTAGGTTTCGTAAATTTTAAAAAGAAATCTATCGAAACTTTAACAATTTTAGTTGTAGTTGATAAAAAATTTATTTTTGTTGTAAAGAGAGTGTCGCTTGTCAAATTTTAGTTTGATCTCATTTTAACAACTTTAAGTATGATCTTATTTAATCTAGATTATATATATATATATATATATATATATATATATATATATATATATATATATATATATATATATATACTTTAGTTGTGTAGTGAATTAAAAGATGATAGGAAGTTTACTTGATGGAAGTTGTTACTCGGTAGTGGTTGGATGTGCTTTATAGACTCATTATTTGAACTTGAATTATGATCATGTAATAAATCTATAGGTTTAATTAGGTCTCTTTAATCATGGAGTTCTTGGAGTTGCATTTAGGAATTTATTATTTGATTATTCAATGGGGCATTTGGGTTCAACTATTATCATTTCCTGTACAAGTATAATGATTTTCTGACCGGATCTTTATCAATATTAGCTTTGCAAAAATAGCTGGAAACAAAGTGGTTGCAACTTGTGGAGGTAAAGATAAGGCTATACTCTTTGGGGTATTTGGGTTCAACTATTATTTCAGCGGCAATTGCGTCATCAAATCACTACAATCTTTACCAAACAGCCTTGTTGCCGCTTGGAAATCGGTACCAAATAGCCTTGCTGCAACACTAAACTCGGTACTAAATAGCCCTTGCTGCAGCAGTAAGTCAGCACTAAACTCAGTAACATAAAGATTATTTTGGTTTGATAAAGATTATATTTTTATTTAGTTTTAGAGACATGTTGGTCATTGGTATTGAAACCACTTTTTAAAGCCACTATAGTCAAAACACCATTTCCTCATGGAAAATAACACAATAGTTACTGAACAGAGCAATATAGATACTCCGTGATGTTAAGTGTACAATGTTTTGGATATAAATTCTCTGAAGTCTGAACGTATAGTTTTTGAGAAATCCATTTATTATTACCCGTGTAGCCTCATTTCATGGCCACATTCACTTGTATTAAAAGTAAATGCATACAGGATATGGCCAAAGAAGGAAAGATCAGTTATAAACTCTTAATCACAGAATTTTTAATTAGGACATCAAAATTCCAATTCAAAGGCTAACCTTTTAAATATGTATGCATTTTTGCTATGTTTGTAATTTGTATGTTGTTTTATTGCAAATGTATTATACCAAGCTCTTTGGTCTTTCGTGCAACATGCATTCACTAGGAAGAATAATTATATTTAGTTGGTGTCTTGGGGTGTTTTAATTGATATTACTAATTTATCTAACAGGAGAGACAAAGCTGTTTACCCAGTTCATTGGAAGGCAAAGGAATCAACCACCCGAGATGTACAGTCACTTTGGTCATACAATGTGGACTTCCTGATAACGTTGTTTGGTCGATGTACACAAATTGCATGAACGGTTTCCTTTTTGTTTCCAATTTAGTGCCTAAGATATTTGCCGTTATTCACTATTTATTTACGTCCAATTAAACTTTGTTAAGTAATCTTATGAAGCTAGCCCGCCCATTCGGGCGGGCTATGAAGCTAGTATATATATATATAGGGGAGAGTTAACGTGAGATCAAACTTAAAGTTGTAAAAATAAAATCAAGTCTAAAAAACCACTAAAACATTTATAAATAACAATTTTAGCAATAATACACATAAAATTAATATTTTAATACAAATTAACATTTTAGCAACTAATAACCAAATGATACATGGGTTTGGATTAGCGATACACCTGATACACATTACACTAATAAATATTTCAAAATCGTCACATGCTGTCAAAAACGATACACATTACACTTCTAATCAAAGTGTATCACCTATGTTTCGTAAATTTTAGAAAGAAATCTATCGAAACTTTAACAATTTTAGTTGTAGTTAATCAAAAATTTATTTTTATTGTAAAGAGAGTGTCGTTTGTCGAATTTTAGTTAGATCTCATTTTAACAACTTTAAGTTTGATCTTATATATATATATATATATATATATATATATATATATATATATATATATATATATATATATATATATATATATATATATATATATATATATATAGGAAACGATATATAATCAAACACGTGTTGTGTTTTGATTTTGTGTGCAAGAGGCAACGAAGGGTTAGGGTATATTGGATATGACCAAAATGGTGGTCCACTGCATGACAAGTGGTTTACTGCAGGGCCATTTAAGTAATTTTCGCAATTATATATCCGTCATCACCAAATGTTTTGATCAACTTTAAATGATCATTTTTATAGTTAAGATATTTCAACTAACATCCAATTAATGAGTTTGTAAATTGTAACCAAAATTTAATTATGATTATAAAATATCAATTTTTTCAAATGAATAGTAGTAAATGATAATAATGTAGATGTTTAATATTTTTTTATCATATATTCTTTTAGTAAAAATTACATAAATTCTAATTATTACAATAACACATATCTTTATTATTTATTTTAACCTTCAAGTCGTTGGCTTAAGGTATTTGTATTATTAGCATCAAAATTTGTATTCCTTAAACTTTAAGACAAATTCATACTCTTTATATAGGAGAATGCACAACATGTTTTACAATTGATAAAAAAGCTTGCAGACATATGCACCCTTTGTCTTTGTATATTAGAGACTCATTTATTTACATGAAAAGAAAATCAGCTCAAATGTATATTATCCTAATTATATTGATATTAAGAAATGCTACTGATATTAAGGGTAACCAATGAGTAATCGAGAATAGATGATATATTTGAACACAGTTTCCAACACTGTCAAGAAATTTAACATGTTTTCTATCAACGATCGCCAATGGGTTGAAGACTTGAAGCCAGAGGGGCTAGACGAGTTATCTAACAGGGCAATATGGGTTCGAATAAAAATTGATATATCTTTTTGGTGCGGGTTAAAAAAGTCGTGTCAGGTTAAAATGACCTGCAAACATATTTTTTATAATCATATAATTAATGTGTTAAATATGATTACAAAGCTATAACAACCAGGATCTGCATATTTTATAAAATAAAAGAAACAAGCCAGAAGGTTTTCTATGCATATGACCTGTTAAAATAAACATAAACCAAGTTGACCCACTCGTGTATAAATGGCTTGAAAATGGACGGGTGTTTAGGCTCATCAGCATTGGTGATTATCAACGTTTTGCCAATATATATGGGTTGAAATTACCAACTTTAATAGTCTAATCACCAGATAACGAATCACCATTTGGTTATTATCATACCATAAAATAGCTGCATACGCTTCTTCTAAAGCATAAAATGTGTTTGACATATAGATAAGCTTTGTAATTTTTAATGTCTTTTGCTTTTCCGTCTTTCATAGTCATACTACAAAATTTAGCTTATAATTTCAAATTGACATTCCTCTCGCTGTCCGGACACTACACAATGTTATTTATGCAGAGGGGTATCATGATACAATGCTCGAATCATTCACTTACATTCAGTATTAACGAGAATCTGTAGGATTATATAGTGTGTGGTAGCTGTCAGTTTTCATTCAAGTGCTACAATGCATCAAGTCTTAAAGACTTGATGCATTTAATGCATAACACATTCAATAGCTAAAGCTTCGAAGAAAGGCTTGATGTTTACCAAGCCTTTGTAGAAAAGCTTTTCAAAAAGCTTTGATTACAATGCAATAAACCCTTCCCAAAAGCTTTTTAGAATAGTAAAAAGCTTTTAATCACTTGACCCATTGTGGATGCTAGAAGTTAGCTGTTTTTCTGTAGTTAAATATGAACTTTCATTTTTATAATAATGTTATTGGTACGCCGCAGGTGTGCAGAAAATCTAAGCAACCACGACATTCTTGGACTTTGTCTGAACGAGATAGTTTGAAACAACTGGGAACCCTGGCGTAGGATAAAGCGTATGCTTAATGATCCATTAGTTAAAAGTCCATAACCGTTAAGACTTCCCAAATACTATTTTGAGTATTTATAAAATCTAAATGCATGTAATTCTGTTTATTGCATTTTACGCCTGAATATTCTCATTTACACCAAGGTTTGTAATCAAGTTCCTTTACAATTTAAAAATGCTAACGATTCAATAGCAACACACTGTTTTTGTTTTCAAGAACATTTGCAAACAAACATGAAGGTATGTCTCCACCTTCGGGTGCTATTTGCTCATCTCCATACACTACTTTTTCGTCTTGTGCCAAACAATAGCACCCATATAGAGTAGAATGTCGCTTGATTTCTATATTTTGTAACTAATTCTATATCAAAGTCTGTTATCTATGCATGTCCTTATTCAGCTTCTTTCAGACACATTCTTATGTGGTAAAAGATACAACTGAATTGAGTGCCACGTCTGAACTTAGAACACTATTAATGATCATTTGAAGTGAAAACCTGATGACTCCTAATTGGGAGCCAAATATACGAGAGGATTGTGTGTGTTTCCGAAACTTTTTCGTGAACGGAGGTGAAGGCAAATTCAACAAACAGGAAACTAAAGAAGAAAGACATCAATATGTATAGACACAGCATCCTATAGGCTACATTTTATTCATATTGTGACTTGATTTCTAGACCGGGAATTTGATCTCTACGGTATTCCCACTTCTTATACGAGTGTCTTTATTCGGTTTATCCAAGCAAGGCTTCTAAAGACATGCTACTATTATGAAGCTTCATACACAAAACGAGTCCGGGCCTATTTCTTTAGTTTGTAATCTGTAATCGTTTTATTAGGACTAATAGACTATCCTGTAACATCAAGACTTGTTTCTTTTTCACTTAAATCTTGCAGCTAAACCCCTTTTGACCACATTACAGATAAAAAATAAATAAATAAATAACAAAAAAGAAGAAGAAGAAGATACTCATACGAACTATTTGTAACATTACTACCTCAATCATCGCTTAATGACTTAATCATGGAATTATCAGAGTACGAAAATCTGCAACAGAAACACAGCTATACATGTATATGCTACAAGATATGCCGAAAGTAATGCACATATAGAACACATAATCCTTTATAAGTTCCAAACTTTAAGTTACAATAAGAGGGATAAAGAGTTATGTACCCTCTATTTTTTCCCATTGATCCTTTCAACAACAGTAATAAGCCCCTGAGTCCCAAGCTTCCCATCACCATTAGCAACCATACCCGAAAACAGCTGCTTACACAAAGCCGCACCAGGCAACACCGTCACCTCATCACCACCCTGCTCCACCACATCCAAACCCATCCCCAAATCCTTAACCATATACTCCGCAAACCCACCCGGCCTAAAATCCCTCCCTATCATCCTCTCCCCAAATATCTCCATCACTAACGACCCCGCAGCCCCACTCCTAACCGCTTCCAACCACTTTTCCTTATCCAACCCCGCTTTTTCAGCAAACACCAAACCTTCACTCAACCCCAACAAACTCCCACCGACCGTTATCTGATTAGCAATCTTACAACTCTGTCCACACCCTGCCACACCTACATAAGTCGGTTTCCCCATTAAACTAAACAAAGGATACAACCATTTCACAACGCTTTCATCGCCACCTGCTAATATAGCCAACTTTCCTTCTTTAGCACCTATATCACCACCCGAAACAGGAGCATCAACAGCCCAACAGTTTTTCGCACGTGCAGCATTATATATCTCCTTAGCTAACGCAGGATGACTACTAGTATGATCTATAACTACACTACTTGGTCTTAAGGAATCCAGTATTGAGTCTAGGACAATTTCCTTAACATCTGAGGGGTGTCCTAGCATTGTGAATATGATATCGCAGGTTTTCGCGAGTTCTGAAGGGGAGCTAACTAAATGGGCACCTAGTGATTGGAGTGAAGCTGTTTTGGAAGGTGTTCTAGCGTAAATGAAGAGAGTGTAACCTGCTGTTAGAAGATGTGATGCCATTGCAGACCCCATTATGCCTGTGCCTATCCATCCTATGATGGTTTTTGTTCTTGGTGTTGGGTAAGGTGTGTTCATAGCTGTGAAGGAGAGTGATTGTTTGTTTGTTGGTGTTAATGATTAGTTTGGACTTTGGATCATCAGTTGGGTTCTTGTTCTTGTCACCAAACACCAAATCTCTATTTGACTGTTGACTCATCTAGTGATACTTTTTTTATATTTAACATTTTGGTCTAGTTGGTTTAGAAAAAAAAAAATAGCTAATTAATTAAAATGGTTAATGATTTGCGCACATTTTTTTATTTATTTGCACACTTCGTATTGTGCTATAAAAAATTATATTGTTATATACTGTTTTTTCAATTTGTATATTGATATGTACAAATAAAAAAAATAAGTATGTCAATCAAAACTGCATTAAAATAAGGTAAGTAATAGTTTACCACTTGTACTTTCAGTTAATTTACGATTTGACTGTTTTAGCTACTTTTAGATTTAACTTTAGTTGATATTTGTAAACTCATTCTTTGTAATAGTCATGTTTAAAGAGCATCCGCAATAGTCATATCTAGAGCATCTGAGACGGTCATTGTGACCACTAACCACCACTATTGCAACCTTAGTCACATCCCTATACTCTCGCTACTTTTAAACTCGACTCGACATTACGAGCCGACTAATCTTAGGACAACCGCCCTTTTAGGTTTAATTTTTTCTTTGCAATAGTCATGTCTAAAGAGCATTCGTAGTGGTCGAGCACCCCTACCACGAGTCCACGACTATACCACCACAATGGTGACAACTTGTGAAGCCGAACCCAAGCATTTTTAAACCCATTGAGGGTGCTCTTCACTTCCATAAATAATTTTTACCACATTCAGGAGAGAATTCTCAGGTTCTCAACTTACTTTTAGAGTTGGGTTGAACCAACAGCTTAAAAGTATAGATTTAGTCATATAATTGTAAACATACTAACAATATGCTTCTCTAAAAAATATAAAAAAACAAGAACAATAGATTGCACATTGTACCCTCTGCGTTTTATAATTTACAGAATGACACTTTTTAATCTTTTTTAACCCAGGTGTACAATGGTAGATTTATAATTATATTGTTCAGTTACAGATATTACTTTTTCCTAATTCCGTCAGCAAATATTACCGCTTCCAAGTGAAGTACCCAGGAGCTACAGCTCAATATCTAGCAACGACAATGGCATTAACCGTCTACTGCATATATTCATGTTCATTTTATGTTTACGCCTCTTGCTCTCCTTTTGGTAACCATGATGGTCGAGAACCTGATACAAAGATGCATCAATGACTGCTACAATGTTAGTTGCGACTTCATAAGAGCTAACTAGAACGTAGATGATTTTTTTTTAATTCCGCCAAACTTTGTATATCAATAATTTTTACAATAGAACTTACTGAAACTTACTGACAGCTAGTTGATGCACATTCGTGTAGCTCATAAACCTGAACAGCCATGCTTCCTTGATCCATAATGTTGGATGATGAATGTAGACGCCCACAAAAAAAGATCTACTGGAAAGCTAACTAGATATCAGTGTCAAGTAAGGCACAGGTAAATGTGGCAATTTCGACCCATTTACTAATGGAGGGGTCAATTTGAGTTATGTTTTATCTCTAACTGGCCAAAGAGGTAAAATATGTTTTAGCTAAAAAGGAAACAGTTCAAACAGGCCAAAAGCCGCCTTGTGTGTATTTTTGATGGATAAACATCAACACATCATAAGTCCTTTTATTCAACAGCTTAGTTTACCATTGAGATAATATAGTTTTTGTAATCATATATTACGCAACTGTTTATAACGCCTTCGACAAAAAAAAGTTCCGTGTGAACCCAACCTAACCCGTGCCAAAATTTACCAGTTACCCAACCCTCCTGTGACGCATTACCCCACGTTATGCAGAAATGTTGGTGAAAGGAAAAGTGAGTTACCGAATCTCTTCATCTTTTACATGTCTCACGTGCTTTTAATGCTTTTGAGCTTTGACATCACCTGTTGTTTAGACAATATCTCAGCCGTCTGTTGGCGTCCAAGCAAATCTGCATTCTTGAGTATTAAATTTCTGGTGGATGGATCAACAACGTAGCCTTGACCAGTCATCCATTCCAACAACTGAAGTAGAAGATCCTTCTTTTCTGGTTGATCTATGTAGCGTGTTACAGCCATGGAAAACAAACCCTGAAACAGAAATATATGCCAATAAAATGCCTCACATTTAGGTGGTGTTTAGATGTGCGTTTTGAAAGTGGTTATGTGATAATGCCATAATGGATCACATGATTAACTGTAATGAAATGAGCAGTAAAAAATAGTGATTGAATATTGTTGAAAATACAAGCACCACATACGCTTCACAGATAAAATGACCAAAAATGCCATCTTTTAAAATGAGAGACGTTTAGTGAAATTGGAACATCTCTTAAATAAGGATATAGAGACGGTAAATGGGTACTTCTGCTTTGACTTAAGAAAATCAGTTTTGTAAAACTAATAATGCAAATTGATATTGTCCCGTGGCCTAAATTAATACTCAATGGCGGAGTTTTCTAATCAGAACCTGATTATTGTTACTTCAAGTCATAAGAATCATAAATTTAGTTTCAGAACACAATTCCAAACACTAACTAGAAGAAACAAAATCTAATTACCTCACCAATCTTGTAGCCGGAGGTGTGGATAGCCTTCATGACATCATTTATCAGATTTATATTACCAAACCTCATAAATGAACTAGAAAACCTCTTCATAGCGGGCCGAGAGATCAACCTTGCATTGTCCTGAACAATGAATTAATACATTTAGCAAGTGAAACTAACAAAACCAAAGATTTTCAAAAATGAAAATCACGCACCTTGAACACAACATATGCATCTTTATATAGCCGTCCAGCTATAAGAATATAAAGAACCTTTTCATGAAGATCCTTGCACATTGGCTTCTTGCTATATCTCAACATATTGTATACGGTATACGCTTCTGCATGGGCACCCGTTTTACCAAGCTGAAACATTAAATTGGAACAAAGTTCCTGCAGAAACGAAAGAATAAATTATAAATGCATATGAAACCAAAATAAAAGGAAAAAAGAAGGGAAACATACTTCATCTAATTGTTGACCTCTGCTGTGCATGTCTTGCAAAGTCTTAAAAGCAAGCATATATAACTTCTCTTTTACAAAATATTTTATCAGAATATGGAAAGTATTTCGGTCAGGATTGATTGACAATTCATCCATTTTCTTCATTAATTTCATAACATTCTCCATTTCCCCGGTTCTGCAGTAGGCACACAGCATCGTGTTTAATATTACAACGTCATATTTTTCATATTTGGCTTCAAATTCTGATGCTAATTCCTTTGCATCTTCAAGCAGCCCATTTCTACAAAAGGCTGAAATCATAATGCTGTATGCATAGCCATCTACATGTAGTTTCAGAACGAAAAGTTAGTTCCATGAACTTCCCAATCAATAGAAAGGTATTTTCATATAACAGCAATTACATGTATTCAATATTCAAGACACGTCATCTTAAATACTCCCTCTTCCCCCATGAAATTGCAACATGTTCTTTTCTTGACATCCCATAAGAAACTGCAATACTTCAAATTTTGGAAACGCCTCGTGTTTAAAATTACTTAAGTTATCATCATTACAAATTACTTGAATGGTATCGATACGGGTCAAGATTTCTCTAACTGTTTGCTACAGAAAGGTATATTGGATATTTAGCAAAAGGCGGGATAGTTTCTTAAACCATATATCAAGCCCCATATTGCTATTGTCGTGGGATGAAGAGAGTAGTTAATAGGGTATTTTTTTCTTTATTTTTCTTTTACTTAGTCTCCAATAGGTACATACCTGTTTTCACATTTTTTATCTTCATTTCACTGAACACCAACTTAGCTTCATCTATTTTTCCAGCTTTTGATAGAGCATCCATTAGCAAACAATATGGCATCTACAGTGAAATCACAATGCAAAGGGTATGTAAAATTACATTTTATATAACTATTTGAGCAAGAAATAAGATTGGCATAGCTCAATATATGAAGATGAATAATTATAGTTCCTTATGACTATTATTCAACTCAATAACAGGCAAATTAATGTAATCAGGATGAGATCGGTAAGTATTACCTCTTCTTCAGCATAGCCGAGGACTTCTAGTTCAGTTAGCAGCTCCCTTGCTTTTTCAAATAAACGTCCTCGAACATACACCTTCAATAATGTTGTCATCACAACCTGCAACACTAGGCTGTGAGCAAACATTGGAACAAAGAGGGTCTTTGTGTTCATGTTTTGGAGCCGATTATCTAGATTATTGCCCAATAATTAGTTTTAATGTTTCCATGGATATGGGGACGAATGTTTTAAGGCACAAGAGGGTGCCCCCAACACACACACACACACACACACACACACACACACACACACACACACACTCAAAATTTAGGACTATTATGTATATTTTTGTGTATTTTACATACAAAAATAGTATAAATAAAGGACAACTAAAGGTTTGGCCCCCTCAGAATTAAAATAATTGTTCAAGTTCCGTCTCTGCCTGAATAAATTATGGATTCTTATTATTAGGTCACTGAGGGGTTAAAAATTTAAATTTCATACAAGTTCTGGATAGTCATTTCCCCCCAGCAAAAACAAAAATCAATATCTCAAGGTAAACTAAATTTTCTTATATACCCATTCTTTTAGTTCAAATCAAGAGAACTTTACTTCCATTTGACAAAATGTCTCTTTGGTAAAAGAAGAAATCATTTTAGGCCATATTATTCTCTATTAATTCCATAAATATTCTGACTTTATCAAAATCGCAAACATCTTACAACTTTAAGTAGCAGAAGCACATCACACACTTCCTCTATCTCTCGTTTAATAACAGCTGATTATCTTGTTTCAATTATTCAGTATCACATAATCACTTTCAAAACGCACATACAAACACCCCCAAACTTTCACAATAATACCATGAATTTTAAAGAAATCGAAGAATACGAAACAAACCTTGTTTGGAACTAACCCTGCTAATTTCATCTCTTTATATATCTCCTCTGCCTTCTCATAGTTTCCATCGACCGAATAAGCATTAAGCAAAGAACTATAATGAAAGTCATTAGGAACATGACCTTCACTCTTCATTTGGTTAAAATAACTCTCTGCTTCTTTGCATTGCTTACACGATGCACAAACAGATATGAGTGTCCCATAAATAACACTATCCACCTTCAACTCACTGTTTTTGAGCTCCTGAACCAGCTCTGTCGCTTTTGTATAACCATCTTGGACTTTAGCACAGCCTGAAAGTAGCTACAGACAGGAAAGAAATAATTTCTCACCGTTTTTTATTGATCATCGCAAAAAATTATAAGGAGGTGAGGTATTAAAGGCATACCGTACTATAAGTAACAACATCTGGTACTAGACCGTCTTGCTTCATGCGACGAAACATGTCGAAGCTGTTCTCAAATTTGCCACTTTTAATTAAGCAACCTAGAACGGAGTTGCAGACTGATGGGTGTACCTTGGTTAACTTATCTTCTATTCCATTGTATATTTCCAATGCCTTAATAGGATGGAGGCTCTTTCCCATGAGCTTCATGTAACTACTATAGGAAGCAAAGTTTAGGTTCACGTTCTGCCGCATCCACTCAAAAAGCTGCAGAATTTCCACAACAGTACCATATAAATAAACATTGATATGGTATCTGAGAGTTCACATAATGTATAGAGACAAGATTATTTAGATGAAGGTCCCTCAAAAGTTTGGCAAGCTCTTGGAAATTATAAGTGATGATGCCGTTGAATAACAATGTACCTATGCCGGGCCAATTTAGTCAGTAAATTTAGTAAAAGCATTCCATGTTCGTCATTCGATTGGAACATACTTTCTCAAATTTTCCACATTGGTCACTGTACAATTCATCAAAACTGATGGAACACATCCTTAGTACAATAAATTATATAGTGACCAATGTCGAACATGGAATAAGAATCACCAAACTAAGTGTTTATAACATGTGATGGTAAGGTACCATTTAACAAAGAATAAAGAAGATACCCTCATTCCAAATGAACTATACCATCTGATTTAATTTCAAATAATTTTTAGTCCTTCCCAGATACTAAATCAAAATGGATTTCGATATGTATATATCACATATCATTACTACACAAATATAACATAACAAGCAAGTTCACCATATTGATATTCAAAAGCAACCACAACTCAAGAGTGTGATGGGTTCAAACTCGACTAACCTGAGAAAGATCCTTCAACCTATTTTGCTTCCCGAATTCGCGCATAACAATATTCAAGTCTTGCACTTTCAACACACCTCCAGACCTGTACACATTTCCGAAGTCAAAACTTAACATGTACTATCGCATTAACTCACATGATAACAAAACCTTTTACAAAAGGCTTAAATAACTAACATTAATTTTCAAAATTAACACTAATAACAACTACAACACAAAATTAAAACACATGGGTATCAAAATTCTAACCAAATAGGTTCTTTTTTCATAGCAAGATTTTTTATTTTCTCACAAAAAAGTAACATTTTTATCAAAATAAATCTTAAAACAACTTCTGAACAAAATCCAAAACATGGGTATTGAAAATTAAACAAAACCCATGTGAAAAAATAAAAAATTTCACCTTGAAAGAGCCAATTGTAAATCTTTGGAATGTTGGATATCAAGCATAGCTGATTGTCTTGATTGGTGAGAAATTGAGTTGTAATCTTTGGTTTTTGGGATATATTTAGTTCTAGTGTTCTTAGTGGTGGTTGTAGTAACAGAGTTTGCAGGTAAAGATTGAGAACATTTTGTAATGGAAAATGGAAGGTGTGATGGGATGAAATATGGGTGGATTCTGTGACCAAGAACAGGGGAGATATTCATTTTTGGGTTTTTTTGTTTATTGAAATTGAATTTGGTCGTGACAAGAAGATTGGAACAAGACTTTGGATGGGTTTTAGAGCATCTCGGTGCAATACAGACTTTGGATGGGTTTTACCGTTTTAGTATGTGTTTGGTTTGAGGTTTTTTACTGTTGAGTCGAATGAAACAGACAAAACTAGTTTGTTATGATACTTTTGAAATCACATACGTATAAAATTGGGCTCACAAAACTTATTCAACTCAATATGGGTGGGTTTGGTTCGTGTATCAAATATTTTCCAGACATTAGTTGTACTATCAAATTTTTAACCATAAAATTATGCCTTTTGCTTCTTTATTATATTTATTTTTTTTTTATTTTTTTTTTCAATTGTATTTTTAATGCAATATAATCTTATAAATTAAATTTATTTATATAATAATAATGTATTTTCTCTCTCTTATTTTTCACTCACATCAAACCGAAATTTTTCAAACCAATCTCAAATTCAAATAAAAAACGTCACATTAGAATCTTATTATTTTATATAAACTCCCACAATGCATTTAACTTTACACAGTTTAATGCATTAAACTTTATATAGTTTAATGCATTTACACATTATTAAATTTAATCATTTTTTAAGATTACATTAATATAAAAATAAGAGACAAGTTACATGAAAATTAAAAAAACATAACTTAGTTGCATAAATAGAAGGGCAAAATATCTATATATATATATATATATATATATATATATATAATAAAAGAAGGTTTTTTTTAAACCTTGCCATGTCATTTAATCCATCTAGAACATACTGCCAGGTCATAAATGCCAACTCAATAAAGCCACGTTAGCCTCTATTCCATGTTTCAACTTCAACAAAGGCAATTAACTTTGTTAAATATAATGAAGAGTCAATATCTTCCTTGAATTAAGCTTTAATTTATGGAAAGTCTCTATTCCAAATTCAATCGACTACATATCAACAAGTTTGACACGTTGATTTGAAGGTTTTTTGAAGATTACTCTGGTTGAAGATTATTTTGATGCATCGGGTTTCGTTTTGTTCATTCGTGTAACAGCCATATCTTTTTTTCTTAATTGTTTTTTCTTTTCTTTTCGGAAGCAATTGCTGCAAATTCTTTGTTGTTTCGACGATTCATTAAGTTAATTTGAATTAATTGATACCGTGTTGATAGTTTGAATTCTTCTATGAGGCATATGTTATATATTGAAGGAGTGCATGAAAGGTGTTCGACGAAATGTCTTAACTAAAAATTCAAAAACTCTTTGAGTCATTAAACTAAATGATTTTACATGCTTACTTTAATTCTTTAAACATGTGTAGAAGTTTGTGCTATAATATTTGTGCTCACATACATTCGGTTTGTATTCAACGTGGCAAAAATGAATAACACCAAGAATTGTTATGTTTCTCTCAAGAAATACTGACTTTGGTTAAGAGGTTGATTTTAAGGGTTTACTAATCCTCTACGGAATCTTGAGGTATTGTCCTAACCTTCAGTTGCATTTTCAAGAGTACAAACATGTTATCCTGTTTCTAAATGGTAAGTTGGATGATATCATTGCCTACTTCATTCATCCATGATTATGCAAGTAAACAAGGGTTCAGTTCATAGCATCTTGATCGTCGTCGCTGATTGAAAATTTTCTCTAATTTGTTGAAACATAGGGATGTTATGTGTATATGAATTGAATGGAAAGGAGTACAAGGGTTCGTTGATTAAATGTTATACTGTTGAACCTATATAAATACACACGTGCAGGTTTTAGCTTGCTTACTTAAAACTGTGTCTATTTTAGATACACTATCTTTAGAGTCGGATTGGTGAAAGTTGTTTAGGATTACTTGTTAAACAGCCGTTCGTAAGCAGTTTTAGTACGAAATTTCGAACAAGCCTGTATAAATATATGGGCTTTTAGATTGCTCATAGATTGCTTACTCATGTGTTAGTTGCATTTTGGCTTAATATTAATATGCTTAGCGTCATTATTATTGTTTTTTTTAACAATGAAAGGGGATGATTCTGACGGTTATTTGATAGAGGGTTCGATTTTGGTGAAGACATACGTAGGATGATTAGACGCACTATGAACTTAGATGTTTTGATTAAACTCACTATGAACATAGATGTTTTTCTTCCTATAAAAGCAGATGAAGATACTTCATTTTTCCGTTCTTCAAATGCAAATGATTTCATTACAAAGTTACATGCTAATGCTACAAGTACTTAATGCAGGTTGCAATCATGATAAAAAGAAGGTCGGATAGTAAGCTTAAAATGATAAGTTGAAACTAATAAACTTTTATAGCAAGTATGAACATTTAGATATATTGTGGAGTTAAAGTTTTTTTCTATAGTCCGATAACTTGTAAATATTCCGGAATAAGGAGTCATTGTGACGAGAAGGGACCGTATTTCTATCTAAGTCGGATATTTGTACATCACACTCACATTATATAAGTAAATCCTGTTCAATGTCACATCATTGTTAGTTTCATTTTGTGAATACTGGAATCGTTTATATGGTATGGCTGCTACAATGGTTACTATTTTAACATTTTGACTTTTGTTATATATTTTTTGACCATCCGATTGTATGTACATGAATACATGATGTATGTTTATGTTAAGATTATTACCTATGTTAAAAACATAAAGGTCAGGGAGATAATCACTAATTAGTTTTTATAGCTTCTAATCTACTCGTGGGGGTATACCATGTGCAATACAATTGATATTTTCTTGTAGTGTGTTTGTGTAGGTAGTCTTGAAACACCTAATATACGCAGTTACAGTTGAGTAGCACGTTATATTTGTTTTGCTTATATCTAATTATTGTTTACATAAATTTTTTGTGCTTTTAAATATGCATTACTTATACCAGTAAAACTACTATCATCACAGTGTTGAAACTTGGTCGTTCCAACAAGAGGCTTTTATTGGAGATTAATGGAAGGCAATTTCCACTACATGGCAGACATTCCATGAAGGTTTTGGACAACAAAAGTGTCAATACTACTTTGAACGTTGTTAGCATGAGTGCTACACAAAAAAATTGACCTGGTCATTATTTTTTAATAAAGTATATACAGTATATGTTTCTACAGCCTAAATTTAAACTCACGTTTGTTACTTCAAATATTTGGATTGTTTTTACAAACTTTTATAAGCCGCCCGTGATTTATCACGGGTTTATAAGCTAGTACAGCAATAACACTTTTTAAAAACATTTACCCTAATTAGAAACTACCATAATCTAAAATTATCATATGACAATAAACTAAGGAATTCCCGAGGACCAACACAAGAATTTGATATCAAATACAAAGGAATTCCAAGCTTCGTGATCGCACAACCCATCACAAGCTTCGAAAAGATTTGTGCGAACATATATGGCAACGCTTTTTGCAAGAAGACAATGAAAAATCAACGAATGTTTTTCGTTGCAAATTTTATTCTGTCATGATTAATTAAGTATAACTTTTATACTAGTACAACTTATTTTTATTGTTTAGCTGAAAAGATATTAAGTTTTTCTCATAATGTTTTAAATTGATAAAAGTGTTGTACCAATTATTTCTATCCATCCTTATCGAAACCAAAAAAATTAAAACACTATGCTCATTTCTTAGCAATATTGTTCTCGTATAGTACTCATTATAAATTCTTTTACAACCCCACTTAAAAAATTTATGTGCCACTTTCTATTAAAACAATTGAGAAATAAAGAAAAGGGGCCATATAACAACCCGTAAAATTTCAAACAAATTCTAATAATAAACTATCGTAATTATATCCCTAAGTTTCACTCCTGGATTTTTCCGAGCCTATTTGAATCAAGAACGATAGATTTTCTCCTAAAACATAAAAACCGACACGCGACACTCACCGACACTGACGGACTAACGGCAAAATTGTTATAATCTAAACTCTTACTAAAAATGATACCATATTAATACGCTCACAAAAACGTTTCCGAAAATATACATTTTATATTTTACGTATACGGGGAAGGTACAGCTACGCAAAGACTCAACGGAACACGGGGAACAAATAATACACTATATATATATTAATAAACACAAAATAAATCTTCCCTTAACCCACCATTCACTGCACCATCGTTTTCCTATCATCTTATTCAGTCTCTCTTTACGCCTCACCCACAAACACAAAAACGGAAGTTTTCCTACTCCTTTTGATGGTCAACTCCAAAAACAACCTTGTCACCATCCTTCAAACAGCCATCCTCTTTCCTTAGTTTTGGCTGATCACAAATGCATGCCCACACCCGTTTTGCATTATTTTACTCAAGCAAGAAAGACAAGACTCATGTTACCCTTACATGCTCTTGTCACTGTCCACTCTTACACACTCCTTTTGCTTTCACTCTTGGGTCTCGACAGAAACAAGGACAAGAAGAAAACTAACCATGCGACTTTTACTAGTTTTATGGCACACTTCAAATACTTACACACTTAACTTCTCTAACAAGTTCAAGTAAACTAGTACGCATGATATACATAAAATAAGTTTCATCTTTTCTTTGGCCTATGCATACTTGGCATATACACACATAACGCTTCTCATTTCATTTTCCAAACTCAAACAATACAAAACATATTCGCTCACTTCACTCTCACTCTCGATCACAGTTAGCAAGGGAAGAAAAGGGAAAGTCTTGGGGTAACTCTCATACCAGATTGTCATCAAGGGAACTAGTCAGGCACAATCATCTAGAAATCTAGCTAGAGTATCAGGTTGTCATGGTCATTTTGTTACTCACTTGTCTCTCCACTCGTGCCTCCCCACCACCTCGTTAAACCATGCATCTATTAAAACTCACCATGAGTTGGTCGTAAACTCTCTTGTATGAAACCTTGCTGTGGAGCCGCGCTATATAACCTCGTTACCGCTCCTTGTCATCTCGATAGTCACATGAACACAGCACAACCCATACATGATGATCTTTGGTCCTCTCGTTTCGGTCGACAACACTCTCACACCCACTGTAAGAGTCGAGCTTTCTAAACTCATATTTCTTTGTTTTCCTTAATGTACAATATAACTACTTTAACTAATACATGCCATTTTGTAAATTTCTCAAGTCTTAAAAACTAAAACCATGATTGTATCCACTGTCAACATATATACATGCATATGCATGCGTACATACATGCAAATGTATATAGGTCAATTTTCATGTGATCGTTAAACTTGTGTGGTTAAGAAAACTCGTTTTGTCGACATTTACAATGGCCTCGTTATCCTTGTCTCATGTACCCGTTCACGATTTAAACCAAACATATCGTCTCATATTTATAAACCAAACGTTGCCTTTTTATCTTTTTGAACCAAACACGACCTTATTATTTTACAAAACCAAACGTACCATATTATTTCTAAAGACTAAATTTGCATATTTAAAACAACATGATAACGTCACAAATATTTGGCTATTATGATCTAGAAGAGTTTAAAAAGATGTCATCTTGCTTATGT
The DNA here is from genome assembly GCA_910596185.1 of Chrysanthemum makinoi. Lineage (NCBI taxonomy): Eukaryota > Viridiplantae > Streptophyta > Magnoliopsida > Asterales > Asteraceae > Chrysanthemum > Chrysanthemum makinoi. Next base: position 205,525,697 of record OU343221.1, read on the forward strand.
GATAGTTTGAACGTAAAACTTGAGTCTTGGCTCCATCTTGGATTAATGCTCAACTCGGTTTGTTGGCTTAGTCCGTGTTTATTTCGGTTTTGTACTCGTCTTTGAACTCATTCTACTCGCTATATATATGCATACTCGACACACACATAGCTATACGAGTTAAACTCGGGAGATATTGGCTTGTTGTTGTTTCTAAACCATGTCGGGTTCATAAGTGGAGCACAACTCGAGAACCGGGTCGTTTGGTCTACTTGACGTTAAAGGAGTTTTGTTCGAAGTGCTTATAGTATAAACACTTAATATGGACAAGCTGTGAGATTGTTTCCCATCTCACTTACCCCTCAAATGTGCATCGAAAAGCACCAAACCAAACAAGTTCAAACATACCTCAACACAAACCCGTAAAGCCCAACAACCGCTTGAATTGCTTGTTTTCGACTTATACATATTCTGATTATTTTGTATTTAATCGATCCCAACTCATAAATCAAGTGCTTGTTAGAAACATTTGAGCTTGATAACGTTTTCATGAAACTCGTTTTAGAAGCTAAGTTCGAAAACTCAAAACATAAAATCATAACACACTGTTAATAAAATTTTAAATGGAATCACAGGTTAACAAGCAGTAACTAATAAATGTTGCAAGGTATAACATAAAAGAACATCTAGTCCACTTGTTTGTTGCTCACTTCTCTTCTCACATAATTGGGTTCGAACCCAGCTGTGGTCATTTTTGGGTTTTATTTTTTTTTAAAAAATACATCAGCCCAATTAGTGATATAAACACGAGTTTTACAACTTTAGCCCCTCAACTTCGAATCACCTGACACTCTTCTTAAGACTTTTTATAAGATTGAAACTTATATTATTTTCGACAACTTTAGTCCTCCAATTTGAACAACTTGTCACTTTCGCTTAAAACTTTTACAAGTTTAAAACTTATATTAAAACCTTACACTTCAGCCCTCTAGTTAATACTTTGACACTCTTCACTTAAAAACTTTTATAAGTTTGATAAACTTATACATTTTACCACTTTTTCGTTTAAGTAAATATATTTAACGCATATCTTTTGACGACCTCATCGGCGTAAACTTTAAAAATATATTTTTTCCAAATATATTATTTAACCACAACTCCGATAATATATATATTGTATATATATTTTCACACCTTGAAATCAACAAATCTAATAAATACAATTCGACTTGTATTTATTTCCCACATCGATAATACTTGAGCCAATATTCGAGTCAACTCTTGTACGAAAGTTTCGTATACACCATTCCTCCATTATTCCAAGAGCCAACACTTAAGAAACATTTTCACAAATATATTTTTATGTACATTGTTAAGAATCGAATTAACTTATGAAACGTCCATTTAAGCTACGTGACATAAACACACGAGAAAATATTTGAAAACATTCATTTTTGAACTATAAGCATTTTAGAAACTGAAACATAAGAAAATATTTTGTGTTTAAACTTTAAGTATTACCACACAAGTTATAACGATACGAGTGTCTCACAACTAAACCATTTTTCAAACATTGCCATTTAGGGTTGTAAACGGAATATATTATCTAAGACTTGCCATATTATATCTAGGTTTCGTGTTGAAGTCGTTGTCATATCATACTTGCTATTGTTGTGCATTTCCTACCATATCACTAAGGTGAGTTCATAGCCCCACTTTTACTCTTTTAACTGTTTTATAAACTCTTTGGGGGAGATACATGCTATAAACTAGAACACAAGTCTTTTCTTAAAAGGTATGCTTGCCTGATTATTATTATTATAGCCTAAGTTGCCAGCCAAAAGTCCCCTTCATCATGAACCATTAATCACTTGCGAGTGAACGCAAATATTGTGGATAGTACTATAGGAATTGATGACCCCGACTCGGTTATCGGAAATAACTGGGGCGCACCATATTTGATTATCTCTATGTAATTTGCTATTACATATGGGGGCAATTTTATTACTTACACCAGTAATTAGGTGTATGCAGTTAGTATTAGTGTCATGAGCTTAGTACATAATAATAATCTCTGTTTTCTATGGTAATTGTCTTCGAAGCAATTATCATCTTTAACTTGTGTTCAACCATTTACTAAACCTATGAATATCACTCAACCGTTGTGTTGATCTTTTTAAGCATGTTTATCTCAGGTATTAAAAAGGCGATAGCTAACTCTGGAGGCGCTTGAGCATTAGCATGACATGGTCATAGATGACTCTGATTTACGTACGGGGATCACATTTTATTAATGGGCAATTTTTCCGCAACAATTTAACTTTTTTAAACTTCGTTTTACCAAAATAAATGAAATCTTTTATGAAAAATCTATTATTTTACACCTTGTGTTATGATCCAATGGAGTAGCACCCCAAAAACCTTTTCTTCCGCTGCAAACCATTTTTGGGGGTGTTACAGATTGGTATCAGAGCCTTGGTTATAGAGAACTAGGTATTTATAAATACCTAGACTATAACTACTTTTACAAAAACTTAACCCTATGACCGACACATGCCTGCCAAGCTGATTGCCTCACTTATGACTCGTTGAAGTCATCTTTGATAATATAGGTGTTTATTACTGCCAACTTAGTCTCACTATTAGCTAGGATTGCCTTACTTATACGTATGTTTACGTATCACAGCGCTACGCCTTCTCCCCCACATAAATTAAATAATTGTTCAACCTTTCATAATAAAATTTAAAGGCATTAGGACATGTTACTAGTATAACTAAGCTAAGCATTGCAAGATTCATTGAACCTCGGGTGAATATAGCCTGATCACCTATATTCAACCAGGGACAGTGGGACATAGCCTGATCACCTATGTCCGACTCAGAGGTGAATGTTGCAATACTGAAAGTAGTTATAATAGTGTTATGTCCAATCGACCTCCTGATTAACTTCTAAAAAGAGTAAAATTTTCATCATAAGAGTTATAAAGGTTTACTCCTACACATCACACACTGACGTCACAACATTTTCTCACTACGATACTTTTTCTCCTAAGTGGAACGCCTTTCTCATTACTACACTCTCTAAACCGACCATTTTACACCACTACCTTACGCCTCCGCGTCTACATCTTACTAGCAACTTGCATGGAGATTTGCCTGGCAGATGATGCACACTACCACTTCGCGCAAGGACACCACAGTGATCCATGTTGAAATGGACCACTTTACGCCACTACTTCGCGCCCTCCGTGCCTACGTTATGTTTGAGATTTGCATAGCAGATAATACGTAACCAGTGAAATGTTGCATGATGCGAGAATTTTAAATTACCGCACGACATTACTCTATGTTTATATTATATTTTTGGGTCACTACAATACCATGTCTTTTGTCTTCCCGTCCCATCGACTTATCGTCTTCATTACGGAATCATTAAACCTCTATTACTGGGTCATTGCAACCCATGTATCCATCATCCCATCCTATTATCATCCTTTTAGACGTTGAGATCGAAGTCATCTCGTTATCCATTGCGATAACAATGTCACCCCTACCCCAAAACTTGTACTCAATCGATGAACCGGATTACATCTCTAGCCGTTCTAAGAACAACACACCTCGACATCTACGAAGGGAACCACTCGCTAAACATAAATAATAAATAAAATGACTAAAACAATCTAAAAACATACCAAGAGTTAGCTTGCAACTCGAGCCACTTTTTCTGAGAACGACTTCCTAATCTTCCACTCATCCCTTTTAAACACCAATTGTCTGTCCTACTACCCTCTTATGAAATAGTAAACTTTGTCGCAAACTACTTTCAACTATTTTTCCGATCACTTCACGGTCATTTTCCCAAAAAGTCTTACTATTGTGCCATTAAACCAAAAATTTATGATTTTACTAACACTTTATAAACAATGACCTTACTGATACTTTGCAAACTATTTTTCTCATAGTGTGATAAACCGATTAATTTACTACTATTTTATGAAATAACAAACAATTGCAATAGCAAGTTATTAACTATATTACAAATTTCTCCTGCAAGTTATATTACAGTCTTATAAACTATTTTACCCTTTTGGTGAGCTGTTTTAGCCACTGTCTGATTTAAAACCATAAAACTTGGTACTCTTACCTCACAAACTATTCGCCTTTACTTTACCGACTAGTTTATTTTCACCCTATAAACCACCTTGATATTAATTGAACTACGAAATCTTCTACTATTTGACAAACAATACGTTGTTTTCTTATAAGCTATTTTACAAATTATTTCACGAGTTATTTTACAACCTGAATTGTTGTCTTACCAAATTCTCACCAAGTTAACTACGATTGCACTAGTACTCTATAAATAATAAATAAATCATTTTCAACTACCTTGTAAGCTGTTTTAACAATCACCTTACCAAGTGTTGCTTTAATACCAAACCACAAACTACGATTTATCATGACAAAAGCATTTTCTTCTTACTCAATAAAGTAGTTTTACAAACCTTTTCATGAACTTTACTGCAATTTCCTTACAAACTATTTACTCCTCAAAAAAAAAAAAAAACTTTAAAAGATGGTTGATATTTTCTTTTGTAAATAGAACAAATCATCGGAGTAAAAATAAGCGCTTTGTTTTGAAAACAATAGATACACATTTTAATGGGAAATGCTTGGAAACGAAACTGATTCATCATCTACAAAAGCTAAGGTATTTGAAACTATTTGAAATTGCGAAACAACTTTTGAATTCACATAAAAACTTCCAACTTGGAACCGATTCCATGTTGTCGCTTAAAACCTTATTTAACAAGTTTTCATCTCAAAAACTGAAATTTAGCAACTTTCTTTACATACAAGTTCTCTCTTAAAATTTTAAAGACCCTATATTTTTATATATACCGTTCAAATTAGAGAAGCATAACTTTAACAACTAAATCATGCCCATAAACGCCTAAAACTTTTGGAAACATACATACCCAACCACATTTTCTTCTATGACATTTTCAAACTTCGAAGACATTTCTTTCAATAACAATTGTACCGACAACAAAATGCGTGGTGACATTTTGCTAAAAGGATTCATTCTAACGAGTCAAAAATCTTCTGGTCAAACCCTATTGAAACTTCTTATACTAAAAGAAACAATAAACATCGACCTTTGCGAAATTGTTTTATTTACATCACGTGTAAAAACCGGTTTTATTGGATCCTTTTGAGGATGCAAATTTCTTACCCAACTTTTCATCTCAAAGAAATTGTGCCTCTTGAAATATTCTTTTTACTCGAATAAATTTATCCACGTCACGTTTGCAAACAAAACTAGAAAAATTTCAAATTTATCTTTCGTTACGTAAGCAATTAACACAAACTTAACCTCGAGGACGAGGTTCCCATAAAGGGTAGGTACTATAACAACCCGTAAAATTTCAAACAAATTTTAATAATAAACTATCGTAATTATATCCCTAAGTTTCACTCCTGGATTTTTCCGAGCCTATTTGAATCAAGAACGATAGATTTTCTCCTAAAACATAAAAATCGACACGCGACACTCACCGACACTGACGGACTAACGGCAAAATTGTTATAATCTAAACTCTTAGTAAAAATGATACCATATTAATACGCTCACAAAAACGTTTCCGAAAATATACATTTTATATTTTACGTATACGGGGAAGGTACAGTTACGCAAAGACTCGACGGAACACGGGGAACAAATAATATACTATATATATATTAATAAACACAAAATAAATCTACCCTTAACCCACCATTCACTGAACAATCGTTTTCCTATCATCTTATTCTGTCTCTCTCTACGCCTCACCCACAAACACAAAAACGGAAGTTTTCCTACTCCTTTTGATGGTCAACAGGGGCGTAGCTCTGTGGGGGCTACGGTGGGCCATGGCCCACCCACAAAGCCTTAATAATTAGCATATGTGGTGTAGTCCAAAGCCGAATTCACTATCATATATTAACATTTGATCCACCTACAAACTAGATATCTCTATTAGTTCACGTACTTAGACCCTCATCCATCCATCAATCCATATTCAGTCCTATAGCCAATAATTTTGGTTCAGATTAATTTTTAGATGATTTTGGTTATGCAAATGAATGTCGTGTACAACCAAAACGTTGAATGAACAAATATGTTGCAAACTTTTTACATAGTTATATATAATACTCCGTAATCTTTTGTTTCCTTTCTAACATGCCGGTGTCTTTTAAAAATTTTTGGCCCCCCTGAAAAGAATTCCTGGCTACGCCCCTAATGGTCAACTCCAAAAACAACCTTGTCACCATCCTTCAAACAGCCATCCTCTTTCCTTAGTTTTGGCTGATCACAAATGCATGCCCACACCCTTTTTGCATTATTTTACTCAAGCAAGAAAGACAAGACTCATGTTACCCTTACATGCTCTTGTCACTGTCCACTCTTACACACTCCTTTTGCTTTCACTCTTGGGTCTCGACAGAAACAAGGAAAAGAAGAAAACTAACCATGCGACTTTTACTAGTTTTATGGCACACTTCAAATACTTACACGCTTAACTTCTCTAACAAGTTCAAGTAAACTAGTACGCATGATATACATAAAATAAGTTTCATCTTTTCTTTGGCCTATACATACTCGGCATATACACACATAACGCTTCTCATTTCATTTTCCAAACTCAAACAATACAAAACATATTCGCTCACTTCACTCTCATTCTCGATCACAGTTAGCAAGGGAAGAAAAGGGAAAGTCTTGGGGTAACTCTCATACCAGATTGTCATCAAGGGAACTAGTCAGGCGCAATCATCTAGAAATCTAGCTAGAGTATCGGGTTGTTATGGCCATTTGGTTACTCACTTGTCTCTCCACTCGTGCCTCCCCACCACCTCGTTAAACCATGCATCTATTAAAACTCACCATGAGTTGGTCGTAAACTCTCTTGTATGAAACCTTGCTGTGGAGCCGCGCTATATAACCTTGTTACCGCTCCTTGTCATCTCGATAGTCACATGAACACAGCACAACCCCAACATGATGATCTTTGGTCCTCTCGTTTCGGTCGACAACACTCTCACACCCACTGTAAGAGTCGAGCTTTCTAAACTCATATTTCTTGGTTTTCCTTAGTGTACAATATAACTACTTTAACTAATACATGCCATTTTGTAAATTGCTAAAGTCTTAAAAACTAAAACCATGATTGTATCCACAGTCAACATATATACATGAATATGCATGCGTACATACATGCAAATGTATATAGGTCAATTTTCATGTGATCGTTAAACTTGTGTGGTTAAGAAAACTCGTTTTGTCGACATTTACAATGGCCTCGTTATCCTTGTCTCATGTACCCGTTCACGATTTAAACCAAACATATCGTCTCATATTTATAAACCAAACGTTGCCTTTTTATCTTTTTGAACCAAACACGACCTTATTATTTTAAAAAACCAAACGTACCATATTATTTCTAAAGACTAAATGTGCATATTTAAAACAACATGATAACGTCACAAATATTTGGCTATTATGATCTAGAAGAGTTTAAAAAATGTCATCTTGCTTATGTGATAGTTTGAACGTAAAACTTGAGTCTTGGCTCCATCTTGGATTAATGCTCATCTCGGTTTGTTGGCTTAGTCCGTGTTTATTTCGGTTTTGTACTCGTCTTTGAACTCATTCTACTCGCTATATATATGCATACTCGACACACACGTAGCTATAAGAGTTAAACTCGGGAGATATTGGCTTGTTGTTGTTTCTAAACCATGTCGGGTTCATAAGTGGAGCACAACACGAGAACCGGGTCCTTTGGTCTACTTGACGTTAAAGGAGTTTTGTTCGAAGTGCTTATAGTATAAACCCTTAATATGGACAAGCTGTGAGATTGTTTCCCATCTCACTTACCCCTATAATGTGCATCGGAAAGCACCAAACCAAACAAGTTCAAACATACCTCAACACAAACCCGTAAAGCCCAACAACCGCTTGAATTGCTTGTTTTCGACTTATACATATTCTGCTTATTTTGTACTTAATCGATCCCAACTCATAAATCAAGTGCTTGTTAGAAACATTTGAGCTTGATAATGTTTTCATGAAACTCGTTTTAGAAGCTAAGTTCGAAAACTCAAAACACAAAATCATAACACACTGTTAATAAAATTTCAAATGGAATCACAGGTTAACAAGCAGTAACTAATACATGTTGCAAGGTATAACATAAAAGAACATCTAGTCCACTTGTTTGTTGCTCACTTCTCTTCTCACAGACTTGGGTTCGAACCCAGCTGTGGTCATTTTTGGGTTTTATTTTTTTAAAAAATTATATCAGCCCAACTAGTGATATAAACACGAGTTTTACAACTTTAGCCCCTCAACTTCGAATCATCTGACACTCTTCTTAAGACTTTTTATAAGATTGAAACTTATATTATTTTCGACAACTTTAGTCCTCCAACTTTGAACAACTTGTCACTTCCGCTTAAAACTTTTACAAGTTTAAAACTTATATTAAAATCTTACACTTCAGCCCTCTAGTTAATACTTTGACACTCTTCACTTAAAAACTTTTATAAGTTTGATAAACTTATACATTTTACCACTTTTTCGTTTAATTAAATATATTTAACGCATATCTTTTGACGAACTCATCGGCATAAACTTTAAAAATACTATATTTTTTCCAAATATATTATTTAACCACAAATCCGATAATATATATATTGTATATATATTTTCACACCTTGAAATCAACAAATCTAATAAATACAATTCGACTTGTATTTATTTCCCACATCGATAATACTTGAGCCAATATTCGAGTCAACTCTTATACGAAAGTTTCGTATACATCATTCCTCCATTATTCCAAGAGCCAACACTTAAGAAACATTTTCACAACTATATTTTTATGTACATTGTTAAGAATCGAATTAACTTATGAAACGCCCATTTAAGCTACGTGACATAAACACACGAGAAAATATTTGAAAACAGTCATTTTTGAACTATAAGCATTTCAGAAACTGAAACATATGAAAATATTTTGTGTTTAAACTTTAAGTATTACCACACAAGTTATAACGATACGAGTGTCTTACAACTAAACCATTTTTCAAACATTGCCATTTAGGGTTGTAAACGGAATATATTATCTAAGAATTGCCATATTATATCTAGGTTTTGTGTTGAAGCCGTTGTCATATCGTACTTGCTATTGTTGTGCATTTCCTACCATATCACTAAGGTGAGTTCATAGCCCCACTTTTACTCTTTTAACTATTTTATACACTCTTTGGGGGAGATACATGCTCTAAACTAGAGCACAAGTCTTTTCTTAAAAGGTATGCTTGCCTGATTATTATTATTATAGCCTAAGTTGCCAGCCAAAAGTCCCCTTCATCATGAACGATTAATCACTTGCGAGTGAACGCAAATATTGTGGATAGTACTATGGGAATTGACGACCCCGACTCGGTTATCGGAAATAATCGGGGCGCACCATATTTGATTATCTCTATGTAATTTGCTATTACATCTGGGGGGCAATTTTATTACTTACACCAGTAATTAGGTGTATGCAGTTAGTATTGGTGTCATGAGCTTAGTGCATAATAATAATCTTTGTTTTCTATGGTAATTGTTTTCGAAGCAATTATCATCTTTAACTTGTGTTCAACCATTTACTAAACCTATGAATATCACTCAACCGTTGTGTTGATCTTTTTAAGCATGTTTATCTCAGGTATTAAAAAGGCGATAGCTAAATCTGGAGGCGCTTGGGCATTAGCATGGCATGGTCATAGATGACTCTGATTTACGTACGGGGACCACATTTTATTAATGGGCAATTTTTCCGCAACAATTTAACTTTTGTAAACTTCGTTTTACCGAAATAAATGAAATCTTTTATGAAAAATCTATTATTTTACACCTTGTGTTATGATCCAATGGAGTAGCACCCCAAAAACCTTTTCTTCCGCTGCAAACCATTTTTGGGGGTGTTATAGATTGGTATCAGAGCCTTGGTTATAGAGAACTAGGTATTTATAAATACCTAGACTATAACTACTTTTACAAAAACTTAACCCTATGACCGACACATGCCTGCCTGCCAAGCTGATTGCCTCACTTATGACTTGTTGAAGTCATCTTTGATAATATAGGTGTTTATTACTGCCAACTTAGTCTCACTATTAGCTAGGATTGCCTTACTTATACGTATGTTTACGTATCACAGCGCTACGCCTTCTCCCCCACATAAATTAAATAATTGTTCAACCTTTCATAATAAAATTTAAAGGCATTAGGACATGTTACTAGTATAACTAAGCTAAACATTGCAAGATTCATTGAACCTCGGGTGAATATAGCCTGATCACCTATATTCAACCAGGGACAGTGGGACATAGCCTGATCACCTATGTCCGACTCAGAGGTGAATATTGCAATACTGAAAGTAGTTATAATAGTGTTATGTCCAATCGACCTCCTGATTAACTTCTAAAAAGAGTAAAATTTTCATCATAAGAGTTATAAAGGTTTACTCCTACACATCACACACTAACGTCACAACATTTTCTCACTACGATACTTTTTCTCCTAAGTGGAACGCCTTTCTCATTACTACACTCTCTAAACCGACCATTTTACACCACTACCTTACGCCTCCGCGTCTACATCTTACTAGCAACTTGCATGGAGATTTGCCTGGCAGATGATGCACACTACCACTTCGCGCAAGGACACCACAGTGATCCATGTTGAAATGGACCACTTTACGCCACTACTTCGCGCCCTCCGTGCCTACGTTATGTATGAGATTTGCTTAGCAGATAATACGTAACCAGTGAAATTGCTCCATTTTATTCGACTTTCACTCTTAGTAAGAATACCAAAGTGCTAGATCTCTCTTATCTCTTCAAGTGACTTTTTTGAATAATGCAAAAAGAAGTTCGTATGATGAAGTTATGGCCAAAATACCCCCAACAATTAAACAAGAAAAAGTTGTTGTGGTATTTTGGCCATAACTTTCTTATACAAACACCTTTTTGGGTGATCCAAAAATCCACTAAACGAGAAAAAAGATATCTACAATTTTCACATTCGATAGGAGCGTGAAAATCGAAGGAAATGCGAGAAATTAGTAAAAATTCGCAAACCTTGTGAATTTTTGGAAATTGCTCCATTTTTCGGCCCATTGGTCAAACTTCCCGAACGTCTTCCTCCAAAGAATCCGTTGCTTCTTCGCTGAGATTCAAACCACCATGTGCCGAGCCTGATGTGGTGTGTGAGGTGGTTTCCGACATTTTTGATTTTTCGAGAGTCTTGCCTTTGAATTTGTAAAATTGTGGCATCTCAATCTCTCTCCTATTTTTATGTTCCCTCAAAAAATTCCACGACTCGGTCAGTGTAAAGGGTTGATTATGTGTTGCTTGTTATTCTTTACACGCTTAATTGAACACAAGTTAGTCACTCTGGTTATTAAGTTTCACATTATCATGAATCGTACAAAATTGACCAACTTACGAAGCCTATTTTTCCATTTGTAGTTGAGGGAATCCTATCCTCTTTTCGATTCCTTGTTTTTCTTATCAAAGTAACCAAGTGCTTCCATACAAAACCCAATAGCCTTTTGAGTATTCCTTTTCACACTATTCTCGAACTGGTTTATCTAAGCTTTGTACAACACTATCTCTTCCTCTGGGGTCCATGGTTCAGCAGCGGGAATCTTCTTGGATTTTTTACACCTTTTTGTTGTCTTCTTAGCTTTAACGGGTGCCAAACTTGTTTTATATAACGATTAATTTTCTTACCTAAACTTGTTTACAATATACTTAAGTCACATATCTGATAACAAAGTTAATTTCATACGAATGTCTTAAAGTGAAAAACCATATGAATGTCTTAAAGTGAAAAACCATAAGACGAAAACCAGTTAAAAAGTTTAATGATACCATCATTTGCATAATTACATTTTAATTTAATTTAATTTTAAGTATTAGCAAATCTTAATACTAATTTTTGTTAATAAGTTGACTGTTAAACACTTGAGATGAGAACAATAGACAACAAAGGAAATGCGCAAATATTACAAAAATGTATCCAACTTATACCCAATTAATTTAAGGTATTTCACTTTCTTTTTCTCAATTTACTGTGTCAATTTTTTTTATTGCAATGTAAACCACCAGCGAGTTTCCAAGTCATTTAGCTGGTTACTAAATTTTCCAGCGACCTGTTTTTCCGACAGCCCACCACCACAACCTTCATCTACGGCCAACCATAGCCGGTTTTAGTGGTAGCGGCAACCGTTGGTGGTTGTGGTGGTGGTGGTGTTGGTGGATTATGGTGGTTGTGCTGATAAACGCATGTCCTAGGTTGAATAGGGCATCGGGACAAAGGCATAACAACCCAAATCAAGTCCTAGTGATTTGTGGAAACAACCCAAACCGTGGAGACAATGACAACCCAACCCGGGGGTTGAGCATTTGTGATGGGTGCTAATGAAGCCCGCCAGGACCTGAACATCGTGACGGGCACGTTTTCCCTAAACGATCATTATGCTACCATATTGTTCAATTCTGGTGCCGATTATAGCTTTGTTTATTACATTCATGCATGCAAGAACAACCCACCCAAAAAATCAACAAATCATTAGCAAATGAAAACTCATATTAACGATAATTACGGGCTATAATTTTCTTATACGCAATAGAATATTATTCGACAAGTACACATGTGGCATAATTTACATATTGATTGGGTGAGGTATTTACATATCAACATACGAGCAACACACGACATATTAAAAATCGATAAATCAAACCCCGAAGCATTTTCGACTTAACAATTCATCCCTGTTGTCAATATTCCATAGATATCTACACCTTTTTCCCAACACCACAATCAACACAGACTGAATCTCGAGACGAGATTCCATTTAAGGTGGTGAGACTGTAACCACCGGTAAATTTCCACTTGTATTAATATTCTAACAAAAAAATACTTATCCATTTTTCACGTTTTTTTTAAAGATTAAACGTTATCAGTTTATCCTATCACAACAACAAACTAATGTGACGTAACTCACGTTCTTAATAAACGTGCTCACCAACACCAACATGTATTATGTTTATAAATATCCTTATGTGTCAAGTATAAAAGTTATCAACTTTTATTTAACACTTTACGTTTTTATTTAATCTTACTACTCTGCCTTTATCCTTTTGGGATTATGCTTTAGAATCAGATGTTCGCATTCTAAATATGGTTTCCACAAAGAAGTTTGATAAGACACCATATGAAAAATGGCATGGTAAAGCTCCTAACTTGTCTTATTTAAAGGTCTGGGGTTGCGAGGCGTATGTTAGACGTGACTCAGCAGATAAAATTCAACAAAGATCTATAAAGTGTATCTTTGTAGGATACCCTAAGGAAACTATGGGTTACTACTTTTACTATCCAACTGAAAATAAAGTAATTTTTGCTAGGTATGGAGATTTTCTTGAAAAGGATCTCATATCTCAAGAATTCAGTGGGAGAGTTTATGATCTGGAAGATGATCATGAAGATACATTACCTTCTGAAAACATTAACGTACTTCCGGTAGAACCTGATAGTCTGGGTCCTTCACAAAAAGTTGAAGTGATTCCCATTCGTAGATCCGTAAGGACTACGCGTGCACCTGAACGTCTATATCTTAACATAGAAGTTGAGGAAACTATATTAGGGGATCTTGGAGAGCCTACTAATTATAGAGCTGCCATGGCAAGTCCTAAAAAGGACAAATGGCAAGCTGCAATGAATGGGAAAATGCAATCCATGAAAGATAATGAAGTCTGGGAAGAGGTTGACTTACCTCCAAATGCTAAGGTAGTTGGAAGTAAGTGGCACTATAAAATAAAGACTGACATGGATGGCAATGTATACATCTATAAAGCTCGTCTAGTTGCGCAAGGTTTTACTCAAACTTTTGGCATAAATTACGAGGAGACTTTTTCTCCTGTAGCAGACATTAGATCTATTAGAATTCTCATAGCTATAGTAACGTACTATGACTATGAGATATGGCAGATGGATGTCAAAACCGCCTTCTTGAATGGTTGCTTAGATGAAGACATCTATATGAAGCAACCTGAGGGGTTCGTGAATCCACAATTTCCAAACCGTGTATGCAAACTTCAAAGGTCCATTTATGGATTGAAGCAACCATCGAGGCAATGGAATAAGATATTTGATGAAGAAATCAAAAGGTATGGATTTATTCAAAATCTTGATGAGCCATGTGTATATCACAAAGTTAGTGGGAGTGATGTAATTTTTCTTATCCTTTATGTCGACGACATATAAATTATGGGAAAAGACATTTCAAGTTTGCAAAGGGTGTCCTGTAAAATTTCAAACAAAATTTTACAATAAATTATAGTATTTAATTCCTAAGTTTCACTCCTGGATTTTTCCGAGTTTATTTGAATAAAAAACGATAGATTTTCTCGAAAACCGACACTCAACACACCGACACCGATGGACTAATGGTAGAACGATTATAATTTAACCTTTACATAATTACTTTCGAAAACGCTTCCCAAAATATGATCTTTAAGATTTGCGGATATCGGGAAGATACGTTTATTTAGAGACTCGACAAAACACGAAGTAAAACTAATACACTAATTACTAATAAAAACAAAACCTACCTATCCCTCCTATCCTAATCCTAGCCGCCCCTACATCTACTCACCTTATCACATTCCTTTCAAAGTAAAAAAAAGATGGTACAGTACATCATTTTCTTCTCTCTTCCCCAAGGGTGATATATCACTTTCTGATTTTACTTTTCTCTTATTCCCAAGTTATGTCACAAGAATACATAAAAGGAGACGATCGATGGTGATCTGTACTCAAAACGTTTCGTCACAAAACCCCATGGGAGAAAGCATGGTCAAGCTTTACTTTCTTCCTTTCTTTTAAAAGTTGTCGAACCATAGGAGGGATTCACACATCCATTTTCAACAAACTCTCACACAACTATAAGTCTCTCAACTCACTAAACGCTCATTCACCCACTCTAGAAATCTTTCACACTCGAATCAGTTTGGGTAAAAGGTCTTTGATTAGCATCAGGCTAAGCATTGGAAGCTTTGGTCATTTTCATTTCGGGTATTAAAGCGCACAAGGGTTTCTGTGGGATATTTTGCATCGAGACACATTCATTCTCCTTCGTTATTTCTTTCCACTCGATTTCTTCCCACCTCCTTGAAGGTGTAGTAAGTTTTCCTCAAACCATTTCTTTCCATTCACATGCGTATGCATGCACAAATAATATGACCTTGTTATGTTTAATAACTTGTGTGGCACTCTTAAAACTCGTAAGATCCTTTGGTTTGTAAAAACGATACTCACTTGCACACATGGTGAAGTGAAATGAGATTTCGAACCTTGAACAACTTGTGAAAACGAATAAGATACGTAAGGACTGAGTTTTTAAACTCGAAGTGACATGAAGAAAATGCAAAACTAAACTTAAGTGTTGGCTCTTCTTTTGGACAAAATTACGTAACAACATAATCGTACCTTTTTACCTTAAGCTTAACTCGTTTTGTTTCATGTTCGGCTCGTTGGGCCACTCTTGAACCGAGAAGCCCATAAGGGGTCTCGGGTGTAATTGTTCGAGCTTCTACGTCTCCTTGCATTGGGTCGAGTACTTATTGACGGAATGAGTAATACTTACATGTAAACACTAAGTCTGTTAAGAATATGAAACACAAAACACAAATGCAAGCCACGACCTCAGTGAGGTTCTTTTGTTGAAAAAAAACAAATCATACAGTCAATAAAACCTTTAAATATGTGTGTGTAGCAAACAATTACACCAAAGTTGTAGTCTGCTGGTCTGTCATTCCCCCTTCTCCCAACTGACCCATGTTCGAGTCGTATGGTGGTCAGTTTTGTTGTTTTATTTTTCTTTGGTTATTTTACAACTTTCACATCTTGGCAACTTTGGCCCCTCAACTCCGAGCAACTTATCTGTTTTCTTAGAATCTTTATAAACTTCGAAAATTATACTATTTTGACAACTTCAGCCCTCAACTTTAAGTCACCTGTCATTTTCTAAAAACTTTTATTAATTTTGGAAACTTTTATTAATCTTTACAATATCAACCCCTCAAGTTTGATACTTGACACTTTTCAACCTAAAACTTTTATAAGTTTTATAAACTTATATGTTTTACACTTTTCGTTAAATAAACATGTTTAACACATATTTTCGTTTAACGACTTCATCCCCGTAAACTATAAATACTATATTTGTCCAAATATATTATTTAACCACAACTCCGATAAATATATATTGTAAATATATTTTCACACCTCGAAATTTAACAAATCTAATAAATACAATTCGACTTGTATTTATTTCCCACTTCGATAACACTTGAGCCAATATTCAAGCCAAATCTTATATGAACGTTTCCTTTACGTTTTCCCACATCTATTGCAAGAACCAATACTTAAGAAATGTTTTCACAACTACATTTTTATGAATGTCGATAATCAAATTAACTCATGAAACGTCCACACAAGCTACGTTACACAAACACATGAGAAGGTATTTGAAAACATTTATTTTTTTTAACTTTAAGAATTACCACACAAGTTAAAACGATACAAGTGTCTCACAACAAATCATTTTTCCCAACATACCATTTATGGTCATCAACGAAATATATTATATGAGACTTGCCATATTATATCTAGGTTTCGTGTTGAAGCCGGTGTCATATCGTACATACTATTGTTGTGCATTTCCTACCGTATCACTAAGGTGAGTTCATAGTCCCACTTTTACTCTTTTAACTGTTTTTATGAACTCCTTGGGGGAGAATACATGCTACTACTACTTTTATGATCACAATTGCTTGAAAACTGTTTGTTGTTCTCTTGATATTATTATTATGCCTAAGTTGTTTGCCAAAAGGCCCCTTCATCATGAACCATTAGTCACTTGCGAGTAAACGCAAATATCGTGGATAGTACTATGGGGAGTAACGACCCCGTCTTGGTTATCGGAAATAACTGGGGCGCGCCTTATTTGAATATAATTAGGTAATTGGCTATTACCTCCTTGGGGGAAAATTTATTACATACACCAGTAATTAGGTGTATGCAATTGAGTCTTGGTGTCATGAGCTTAGTGCAATAATATCAACTTTCTATTTTGGGCATACAACATCTTAGCCCAGGTTTACTAAGACTTTGTATGCGTACATTGTCGATTTTACAAACTGATATATCTTGTGATCAACTGCTTTACTACTAAACCTATGAATTCACTCAACTATTGTGTTGACCTTTTAGCATGTATTTTCAGGATGAAAAGGCGATAGCTAACTCTGGAGGCGCTTGGGCATTTGCATGGCATGGTCATAGATGACTCTGATTTACGTATGGGGACCACATTTTGTTAATGGGCCATTTTTCGCAACAATTCAACTTTGTAAACTTTGTTTTACTACAATATATGAAATCTTTAAAAAAATCTATTATTTTATACCTTGTGTTATGATCCAATTGAGTAGCACCCTAGAAACCTTTTCTTCCGCTACAAACCATTTTTAGGGGTGTTACAAAGTGTTAAGGCTTATCTTGGACAATGTTTTTCCATGAAGGATTTAGGAGAAGCTGCATACATTCTGGGAATCAAGATCTACCGAGATAGATCAAAGCGGTTAATTGGTTTAAGTCAAAGCACTTACATTGATAAAATATTGAAGAGATTCAGTATGCAAAATTCCAAGAAAGGATATTTTTCAATGGAAGTAAAGCATGGCTTATGTAGCGATATGTGTGCTTCAACACATGCTGAAGTGGCACGCATGCAAAAAGTTCCTTATGCTTCGGCAGTAGGATCTATCATGTATGCTGTGAGATGCACAAGGCCAGATGTGGCGTTCACTCAAAACATGACCAGTCTATATCAACAGAATCCAGGTGAACTTCACTGGACTGCTGTCAAACATATTCTAAAGTATCTTAGAAATACGAAAGATATGTTTTTTTAGTTTATGGTGGAAATCTAGACACAGAGCTTGGTGTTACAGGTTTCTGTGATGCGTCCTGACAGTGTGATAAAGATTATACGAAGTCTCAGACGGGTTATGTCTTTGTCATTAATGGAGGAGCAGTAGACTGGAAGAGCAAGAAGCAGAGTACAATTGCGATGTCTGCGACAGAGGCCGAATACATAGCTGCTTCGGAAGCTGCAATGGAGGCTATTTGGATTAGGAGAATTCATTTCAGGGCTTGGTGTTATGCCTTCAATTGAATCGCCTATTGATATGTATTGTGACAATTTTGTTGCAATCATATTTGCCAATGAACCTGGAGTCATGAATGGTACCAGACATTTTCTACGGAAGGATCACTATGTTCCGGAACAAGTCCGCGAAGGTGAAATTAATCTATTGAAAGCTCACACAGATGATAACTTAGATGATCCTTTCACTAAGGCTTTACCTAGAGAAAAGCTTATTGGACTTGCCAATGACATTGGACTTCGTTTGGCTAATAGTTTCATGCATAACTGTGATTAGTATTTGGATAAAGGATATTGTAAACATTTATTGTTTTGATGAAATAAAATTTTGATTATGTTTATTTTCATTTTAAATATTGTTGTCCTATATTTTCATGTTTAATCTATGAGTAAGTAAGTTATTCTAAATTGTCCGTTGTCAATTAATGATATGGGAATATCATTATGTTGGGTTTTAGGTTCCACTGAAAAAAATTATTCTAAGTATGGAACCACTGCTAGAGTAAAAGAAACCACGGCTAAATGAGTTGAATCCACTGCTATGATTAAACCACGACTAGTAGTCTATGTAACCACTGCTAATGTATTGTAAGCACTGCTAGTTAGATATGTCGGTTTAATATTTTGTATTAGATAAATATGGAAAAGATATTTATCTTGTAGGTTACGTATTGTATATTGTAAAGGACTCCTTAGCCTATAAAAGGAGGTCCTAGATTAGAGTTAGATATACATGTGTTTGATATATCTAAAGTCGATACACTTCAAGGTTGTAAAACCCTTATACTATTCAGAGTATTCGTATTAATAATATTGAGGTGTTTAGTGTTTATTATTGTTCTTTTTCTTAAAATTAAACATTATATTCCGCGTAGTGTTTAATAAAATATTGATTAAGTCAGTTTCTATAAAGGATCGTTTGCTCAACTGGGATCAACAAGTGGTATCAGAGCTTGTGATCTAGAAACTGTGATCAAGAAGAAGTCGTTTTTACTCTAATCTGTTTTATTCAAGAAGTTCAAGATGTTTGATAAAACTCATATGGTAACTGCATCAAGGGTACCCATGCTGAAGCATGGTGAGTTTCAAGTTTGGAGAATGCGAATGAGGCAATACATTCGCATGATTGACTACACCATCTGGGAAGTTGTTGAGAATGGTGATACTCTACCTAAGAAGGGTGATGATGGAAAGGTCATTAGTATTGTTAGTGAAATTGACAAAGCAAAAAGGAAGTTGGAGATAAAGGCTCACAGTATTCTCAGTATGGGAATACCTAATGAGTTTGCTTTGGATTTTCAAGAATATGAGACTGCAAAGGAACTTATGGATGCTGTTGAAACAAGATTTGATGGTAATGATGCTACCAAGAAATCCAGGAAGAATATGCGTAAACATCAACTTGAAAACTTCACTGCCCTTAATGGAGAGAATCTTGATGGAACCTACAACAGATTGCAGAAGCTCATAAGTCAACTCAAATTGGTTGACTACAAAATAGCTCAAGAAGATGTCAATCTTAAGTTTATCAGAAGCTTGTCACCAGATTGGGCTGTGCATACAGTTGTGTGGAGAAATAAAGATGATTTTGAAAAGATGACTCTTGAAAATCTCTACAATAACTTGAAGGTTTATGAGTCTGAAAAGAACATTGCTGGCTCATCCCCTTCTTCACAGGACATTGCTTTTGTGTCTACAAATCATAAAAGCTCTCAGGAAGCATCCACTGCTGCTTATGGAGTTTCCACTACTATTGCTAATAATACCACTGTTAGTGATAACATTAGTGATGGTGCTATCTGTGCATTTTTGGCTGATCTTACATCAAGTGTTACAGTGCTAAATCAGGATTTGGATCAAATAGATCCTGATGATCTTGAAGAAATCAATCTTCAGTGGCAAATGGCAATGTTAACACTACAAGCTAGGAAGTTCTTAAGGAGGACTGGTAGACAAGTTAAGTATGATGGTCAAAGAAGAGCTGGGTTTGACAAAAGTAAGATGGAGTGTTACAACTGCAAGAAGAAGGGGCATTTTGCTAGGGAATGTAGAGCTCCTAAGAGGATTGGTGAAGGCTACAAGAAGGCTACTGAAGAACCAGTTTCTTCTTCTGCTTTGGTTGCTTAGGATGGACTTGGTGATTATGACTGGAGTGATCAAATTGAAGAAGGACCCAATGCTGCTTTCCTGGCTAGTGAAGCTTCAAAAGAGCATAACTTTGCTCTTATGGCCTATGCTTCATCCTCTGGTTCTGATTCTGAGGTATCTAATGAGTCAAAAAGTTCTACTTGTTCTTTTAAATCTTGTTAGGATAACTTAGAATCACTTAGAGCAAATATTGAGAGTCTGAGAAAAGAGGTAGATAGACTTGCTTTGGATAACTTAGCTTATAAAGTTGGTCTTAAGAATGTAGAAGAGAAACTTAACTTTTGCATTAAATGTGAGTTTGAGTATGTAGATAAGATAAACATACTAGGTGGTGAAATTGAACTTAAGGATAGAGAGATTAAGATGCTTAAACAGAAACTTGAAGAAGCAGAGAGTGTAAAACAAGACGCCCTAGAAGAAAAAGAGAAACATGTAGTCAGGGTTGCTAAAACACAATTTGCTTCTGATTTGGTTCATAAATCTATAGGGTGTCAATTAATGAAAAAGGGTTCTGGGATAGGATACAATAATATGCCACCACCCTCTCTAATGAAACATGCACCACCTGGCACTGAATTGTCATTTAGCAGTGAGTTTAGTTTCAACAAACCTGTAGGTGAGATTAGTAAGTCTGAATCTCCTAAGATAGGTTCTGAAGTCATCGGATGGTCCAATTATTGAAGATTGGGAATCAGATTCTGAGGAAGATTGGACTGAATCAACACAATCTAAGAAGTTAGAAAATGTTAAGTCTGTTGATTCTAAACAAGTCAACCTTGTGCCTAGATTTGGAGCACCAATTTCTAGGAAAGTAGTAGACTATAATGAGATTCCTAGGGACCAGATGAAAAGATTCACACCTAGAGGAAATCAAAGAAACTTCAATTGCTTAATCTCAAATAGATTAGGGGAGGAGTTTCAATGTGTCAAAAAGGCTTGTTTTAATGTGGTAGTTTTGAGCATCTACAAAAAAACTGTTATAAAAATCAACGACAAGTCTGGAATCATTGGAGGAGGGTGAATCATAAAAATTTTTCAAAGAACACCATCCCTCACCCAAACAAAAACATGGTTCCAAAAGCAGTGCTAATGAAAAATGGTAAAACAAAGTCTATAATCACTGTTGCAACCAAATGGGTTCCAACCACTGCTAAGCCACAAGTAAACACTGCTGAGCAAAATGTTTCCACTGCTAAGCAGGATATCACCACTGAATCAAAAGAAGTTTTAACTATTCCAAAGGTGATCACTGACACAGTGGTTGGAAGCCATTTTTATGCTGTAAAGGCCTCAGCTAGCTGGCAATGGAAACCTAAGACCAAGGTTTTACATAATGCCAGTAGTGCATCAATGGACCTAAAGAAATTTGATTATGTTGATGCACAGGGCAGACCCAAGTCAGTATTGGCTTGGGTCCACAAAAGGAACCAACTTGTTTAAATTCATGTGCAGGGCAATCTACAGGATGAGCTAAAAGACAAAGGAATTTTTGATAGTGGTTGCTCTGGGCACATGACATGGGATGGGAGAAACCTTGAAGACTTTGAAGCTTATGATGGTGGACTTGTGGCATTTGGCAATGATCCAAAAGGAGGAAAAATAGTAGGCAGAGGAACTATCAGAACAGGAAAGCTGGATTTTGAGAAGGTTTATCTGGTACAGGGACTGAAGTACAATCTATTCAGTGTTTCTCAAATGTGTGATAAGAAAAACTGGTTACTTTTTGGAGAAACTGAGTGTGTAGTGTTATCTCCTGATTTTAAAATGCCTGATGAAAAATATGTGCATTTAAGGGTACCTAGGAAAGAAAACATATACTGCTTTAACATGAAAGATGTAATTCCTAATAGGTCCTTAACTTGTTTCTTTGCCAAGGCATTAGTTGATGAGTCAAAATTATGGCATAGAAGGTTAGGTCACCTTAATTTTCAAAACAATCAATAAACTGGTAAAGGGCAACTTAGTGAGAGGGTTACCTTCTAAGGTTTTTAAATGTAAAGAACTTTGTGTGGCTTGTCAAAAAGGAAAACAACATAGAGCCTCTTGTAAGACCAAGACAATTAACACCATTACTCAACCACTGTTTATGCTTCATATGGACTTATTTGGCCCTACCTTTGTTAAAAGTTTGAACCATAAGCAGTACTACCTAGTTATTATTGATGATTATAGTAGATTTTCTTGGGTATACTTTTTAGCTGCTAAGAGTGAAACTAGTGAGATCCTCAAGAGTTTCATTACTAAGATAGAAAATCAAGTAAACCATAAGGTCAAAGTAATCAGATGTGATAATGGAACTGAGTTTAAAAATGATGTGATGAATCAGTTCAGTGTGGTTAAGGGTATAGAAAGACAGTTTAGTGTTGCTAGGACACCACAACAGAATGGTGTAGCTGAAAGGAAAAATAGAACACTAATTGAGGCTGCAAGAACAATGTTATCAGAATCTAAGTTACCAACTACCTTTTGGGCTGAAGCTGTAGGAACTGCATGTTATGTGCAGAATAGAAGCAAGGTAGTGAAGCCTCATAACAAGACCCCCTATGAGCTGTTACATGATAGGAAGCCTATGATAGTTTTCCTAAAACCTTTTGGGTGTCCTGTTACTATCTTAAATACCATAGACTACCTAGGCAAATTTCAAGAAAAAGCAGATGATGGATACTTTCTTGGCTATTCTTTCAATAGTAAGGCCTTTAGAGTATACAATAGGAGGACCAGAATTGTAGAAGAAAGCTTACATGTTAAGTATAGTGAAGAGACTCCTAGTGTTGAGACAAAAGGACCAGAGTGGCTATTTAATATTGATATGCTAACCAAGTCTATGAATTATGAGCCTATCATTGCAGGTACATCCACTAATATTGATGCATGTACTCAAAAGGATTCTGATAGAGAAACAGATTCTAAGGAAGCTGATTCTCTAAAGGAATTCTATTTGCTTGAAAAGTGGAAAGCTGGTCCTGTCTCACCCATCATTGAAAAGAAGAGTCCCATTGATGATGATGGTTTGGATTCTGGAAGCAAGGGTGATCATCATCATGATAATAAAGAGTTGTTTCATGATAACTCAGTGTTGGTAGAAGAAATTGAAAAGCAGAAATTTTTTTTGAAAGCACTGCTAAGCAAAATGAAAGCACTGCTAAGCCAAATTCTACCACTGCTAGTTCAAGTGAAACCCCTGCTGCAAATTCTGATAGCAGTACTTATTTTGGAATCCCTGCCAAACCACTATTTGGTGATGATGAGTATCATACTGATCCTGATATGCCTCCTTTGGAAGAAATGGATACTCCCACTGATGATGAAAATATGGATGACTTTTTCAATAATGCTGATATTACTAGTTTGGAAACTGTCATTACAGAAAGTCCAATTCCTATCACCAGAGTGCATAAGAATCATCCTAAAGAGAAAATTCTTGGAGATTTGAATACTTCAGTTCAAACAAGAAGCAGGGCTTTGAACACTAAAACCTTTCCTGAACAAGGTTTCTTTGCCAGATCACTTCACAAAAGGAACCGTCATCAAGATCTACAAAACTATTTGTTTGCTTGCTTTTTGTCACAAAAAGAGCCCAAAAGAGTTGAAGAAGCATTAGGAGAAGAAGGTTGGATTGAATCCATGCAAGAGGAGCTGCTACAATTCAAGATTCAAGAAGTGTCAACATTGGTTGATCTTCCTAATAGTAAGAGGGCTATTGGTACTAAATGGGTATTCAGAAACAAAAGGGATGAAAGGGGCATTGTGGTGAGGAATAAATCAAGGTTGGTTGCTCAAGGATACACATAAACTGAAGGTTTGGATAATGATGAAGTATTTGCCCCTATTGCAAGAATTGAAGCTATCAGATTGTTTTTGGCATATGCTCCATTCAAAAAAATTTTGGTGTATCAAATGGATGTTAAGAGTGCCTTTTTGTATGGTACTATTGATGAGGAGGTATATGTATGTCAACCTCCTGGTTTTGAAGATCTTGATCATCCTAATAAGGTCTACAGGGTGAAGAAGGCTATGTATGGTTTGCATCAAGCTCCAAGGGCATGGTATGAATGCCTTTCTACTTATTTGATGAACAATAGTTTCAAGAGGGGACTGATTGATAAGAACTTGTTCATAAGGAAGCTCAAGGATGATATATTGCTGGTTCAGGTTTATGTTGATGACATCATATTTGGCTCAACCAATAAGGAGTTGTGCAAAGACTTTGAGAAACTTATGCATGATAATTTTCAGATAAGTTCTATGGGTGAACTCACTTTCTTTTTGGGGCTACAGGTTCAACAAGGGACTGATGGTATCTTCATTAGTCAAGACAATTATGTAACAGATATTTTGAAGAAGTTTGGTTTCTAGGATGTAAAGAGTGCTAGTACACCCATGGAGACTCAGAAACCACTCCTACCAGATGATGGAAGTCCTACAGTTGATTTGAAGCTGTATAGATCCATGATTGGGTCTTTGATGTATCTCACTGCTTCTAGGCCAGATATTATGTTCTCAGTATGTGTGTGTGCAAGATTTCAAGTCACACCAAACACATCACATATGAATGCTGTGAAAAGAATCTTTAGATATCTTAAGGGTCATCCAAAATTGGGCCTTTGGTATTCTAAGGATTCAGCTTTTGATTTGGTGGCCTATACAGACAGTGATTATGTTGGAGCTAGTTTGGATAGGAAGTCTACTACTGGAGGATGTCAGTTTTTGGGAAGCAGGCTAATCTCATGGCAGTGTAAAAAGCAGACAATTGTGGCCAATTCCACCACTGAAGCTGAGTATGTGGCTGCTGCTAGTTGCTGTGGTCAAGTGCTTTGGATTCAGAACCAATTGTTGGACTTTGGGTACAATTTTATGCATACTAAGATTTACATTGACAATAACAGTACAATATGCATTATTAAAATCCTGTTTTGCATTCTAGAACTAAACATATTGAGATAAGACATCATTTTATTAGAGATTGTAATGAGAAAAGGTTAATTCAAATGGTAAAGATCCATAATGATTTCAATGTTGCTGATCTTCTCATTAAAGCTTTTGATGTGGGGAGGTTTCAGTACCTTGTAGTCAGTATTGGTATGATAAATCTCTAAATCTCAAATTTTTTTTGTAAAAGTTATGTACTGTTATTAGTTGATCTTAGTATTGCTTGTTTAGTTCTATCCACTGCTTGTTTCTTTGTGTTTCCACTAACTATTTTGTAGATCAAAGAAATAAATCACCACCAGTAAGATGCAATGGACTTAAAAGGAAACATGGTACTATTATTCATTAATAGAACTGCATACAAGGATGCAGAGTTACAACCATACTATTCAAACTACCATCAACAGAGTACTACAAAAGGCCACAACTTAAAACAACCATCTAAAGACAACAAGCTTTACAACATCCACCTACACCACCTATGGCTTCCTGGAAATGGCCCATGCTGTCATCTCCTTCTGGACTCCTTGTCCACCAATCACATCCCAAACTTCGGGACAAGCAAGTCCCCTCACTCTCTCTCTTATGGGAGGCACAACCAATGCTCTAGAAGAAGCTTCATCATCTGTGTCTTCATATAGAGACACATAGCTTGGAATGGAGCTTAAGTCTGAACTTGTACCAGTAATGATGGCTTGTTGGGGCACAGGTTGAATGGAAGAAGGTCCAGCAGCTGAAGGGTTTGTCCTCATAATAGAGAAGGATCTTTTTCTTGAAGCAAGAAACTCTTCCCAAACACTAAACACTGTCTGAGGAGGAACTGTTTGAGTCAGATGAGAGAACAATAGGGTTTGACTTGCTCATGTTGCTGATCTTGAAGTGTTTTTAGTGAAATGGTTTTTGGGAATGTGAGGAATATGTGTGCTATGTGGGTGATTTACTCTTAAATAGAGTTAAAGTGAAATCACAAAGTTAATGTGAGGAAGGTGTAAGTAGTTGAGGAGTAAATGAAGTCTTTGACTTTGGTGGACGTTTAAATGACTTGGAGTTGACCTTTGACTGGATGTTTAGCACACTTGTTAACCACTGCTAGTATAGATAAAGAAACCACTTCTAGTTATTTCTAACCTCTGCTAACCTTAACAAAATTCCTGTTTTTGGTTTGTGTTTGTGATATGTAGGTTTGAAGGAGCTATTGTAGCTTATGGAACCTATGGAGCTGTAGGAGTAGCTGGGAAAAAAAATCTGTGTATCTTTTGTAATCCTTCAAATTAATGCATGATATCACAGTTTTTGGCTTGGATTTTGTTGCAGAAGTCTTAATCAAAAGATTGGAGTGTTGGTGATGTATCCACTGCTAGAGTATTTCTAACCACTGCTAGTTGTGGTCAAACCACTGCTAGAGCACTTTTGCTGACGATGGAAACTTGAGGGGTTATTTTGTAACTTCTTTGTGATAACATATTTATTCCCCCAAATCACTGCCGGATCATTTAATTGATCTTTGAACACTTCCAATTGGCTCTAATCACGAACCCTAACCACTCCCAACTGCTTAATTCACAAACCCACATCATTTTCAATCATTACTCACAATGGCGACTTTGTATTCCAAAACCCATAACCTTGTTGCATACTTGGTCAAGAATAATCAATCAGAAGGATTCCATGAGATGATTGATTTTCTTAAACACAGTCCCATCCACTTTGCGTTAACAGTAGAACCAACGATTCTTAAAACTTATGTTCATCAATTTTGGTGGAATGCTGAAATACAAGAGAGAGATGGATTAGAGGTTGTTAGGTCTGTTGTTGACGAGGAGGATATTTTGGTCAACGAGGATGTAATTAGAGGTGTCTTGAGGTTGGAGGATGCTGAAGGAATTGTTAATTTTTCTAATGATGATATTTTTGAAGGATTAGCAAGACCGGGTTATGAGAGAAGGGGTGATAGAATTAAGTTTTCTTAAGGTATGTTTTCACCCCAGTAGAAGTTTTTGATACACACTTTGCTGATGTGTGTGAGCAATAAGACCACGGGATTTGATGAGTTTCCCTCCAAAATTGCAACTGCCATTATATGTCTTTCTGAAGGGAGGGTATTCAACTGGTCTAGGATGATCTTTGATGGTTTTCTGAAGAACATTAGAGACAAGGGGAAGTATTACTTATATCCTAGGTTTGTCCAATTGATAGTGGAAAGTCAGATCAAAGAACCTATTGCTCATAACAGGAAGTATGAGGTTCTTCTTATGCTTCCTAAGGTGTTTGCACACATGAGGCACCAAAATCCAAATTTCTCAGGTAAAATTACACCATTGTTTCCCAATATGCTAAATTTGCCTGACATACCTGAGAATGAAGAGGTCTCTGAATCACAACACACCCAAACCACTGAAGCTGAACCCACTGCTACCACAACTGCAACCACTGCTACTCAACCTGAACCCACTGCTGATCCCTTAACTTCAACTTCTGAACCACATAGGATTTTGTTTACTAGGAGGAGGAGGAAGGGCACCAAGCTACCCCAGGCTGGTGTTAGTGGTGTAGTAAATGAGGCTGTCACAAGAGGTGAAGGTGACATGAGTGGAAGGGCTTTCACTACTGATTCAGGCCTAGGTGCTGAACAGGACAGTGAAAACATAAGTAAGACCCAACCACTGGCAACTTCTAATGTGGAGAGTTCTTTTGAGCTCAACACAGGTGGAGGAATCCCTAGCCAACTGGCTATCTCAGGGTGCATGGATGATCAGACTAGGCCTGATGCCATGTTTTCTACACCCCATGATTCACCTCTCGGAGCAGGTTACACAGCTCGAAGTGATGAGGGTAGTTTGGGACATGATACTGAATTGACGGGTACTGAAAATGTACAAAATGACTTTTCCAAGGATCCACCTCTCGGACCAGGTTACACAGGTTGAAGTGGTGAGGATATTCTTGAACAATTGAATGAATTGATGGCTAAATGTACCACAATGGAGAATAAAATCACTGGTCTTCAGGAACTTGTAGTGTTTCAGGCTAGGCATATCAGACGGTTGAAGCACATGGTATCTGTATTGGAAAGACTAAGGAGGCCAGGGATTACTGATTTTAGGGAAGCCAAGAGGGTGCATAAGAAAGATAGCTCTTCAAAGGATCAAGGTTTGGAGGATGAATCCAAACAGGGGAGGAGTGAGTGCATAGATTCAGGGGAGGCTTTGAACTTGGATGATGATTTGGATTTGGAGAGTGGGGATCATGGAGATGAGTATGTGGTGACTGACAAAGATGGCAAGGAAGCAGTGATTGAATCTTCAAAGGTTTCAGTTGAAGAAAAGATGGAGGAAGTGGTGCAAGCAACAACTACTGCTAATGTTGCTGCAACCACTGCCAGTTCAAATCAAACCACTTCTGCAACCACTTTTTAGGTAATTCTAAACACTGTTGCTTCAGATACACCTATAGCCATTACAACCATTGCTACCATTGTTACAACCACTGTCACACCACCACCCAAGTCTAAAGAAGTTGAGAAGGAGGCTGCTGGTACCCTGCTTAACTTAAGCAAAACCTCATCAAACCCTGCACCTACTATTGCACCTTACCCATTATTCTAAAACCAACTGGACCTAAATCCTTGGGCAAGAGTTTAAAAATTGGTGAGCCTGTGAAGACTAAGGTGGTTCTACCAGATATTGGAAAGGGGAAAGGTATTGCTGAGCCTGTTTTGAAGTTCAAGAATAGGCAAGAGCAAATTTTACATGATGAAGAGCTTTCTAAGAAATTGCAAGCTGATGAATTTACTGCTGAAGAGAAAAGAAAACAAGAGGAAGAGGAAGAGGAAGCTACTTTAGCTACTATGAAATTGATTGAGGAATGGAACAATGAACAACCTTTTCTTCAAGCCTCTAAACAGATAAGAACTGAATACACTACTCTTGAATGGGCACTACTAGATGTTGCTACAAGGTCTAAGGTTTTAGCTGAGAAGGCAAGAAAGATAAGTCAGGAGAAAAAGCAAGCTAAAAGGAAGAAACCTCCAACTAAGACTGAAATGAGAAATCAAATGATGAAGGTTATTAGACATATGGACCAGCATATTGGTGTTAATTTGAGAAAGTGTACATATGAGCAGGTTGTGGAGATTTATCAAGCTTGTAAAAGAAGAAATGATGACTTCATTCATATGAATTTTGAGAAAGAAGCTGAATGGATACAGAATATACAAAAGAGAAAAGCTGCTGCTCAGGAGGAATCTAGTTCAAAAAGACAAAAAGTAGATGAAGAGATGGAGAAACAAGAGAGAGTAAAACAATAGCTTTTGGAGTATGATAAACCTGAGCCTATTAATCCTACTCCAATAAGAGCTATTCATCCTATTGAAGATTGGCAGATCATCACAGCTAATGATAGAGAGATGATTGAAATTACAAGAGCTGATGGATGGAAGAGCACTTACTTCAATTTTGGATGTCTGTTGTTTAGTTTGAAAATGGTTGATCTGGAACAATTATGAAAGGTAATGGAGTTTAGATACGGGAAGTTTGGGCCAACTAGAGTGTTAGCAAAATTTGTGTGGACTGCTATAAAGAACTTGTGCCAGCCTAATCCAGATGATGAATTTTGGGAAGACTGTAAGGTGGTTGAGTGGATGCTGTATCAACCTTGCAGAGTTCATGTTGTGCAGACTACAAAAGAGAAGTTCTTCATGTTTATTGATAAGGATTATCCATTATCAAAGAATGTTGCCAGAAAAATGTTGGAAGCCAAACTTGCTCCACAGGGGACAAAGCCCACAAATCCTATGATTGATCAACTGTTCCAGAAGAGTGAAAAGATTGCAGATCTACAAGGTCCTTTGGCAATCAAGGCTAAACCTCAAGGAAGACTGAAGAGGATGGCTGATAGGTCTAAAGCTGTGGATTACACATCTAAGTAAGAGACTGAAGAGGAGGTTGAAGAAAACAAGAAAAGACTGATGGTTCTTACAAAATTGTCTTCATTAAAGGAGCCAGAGGTTAGTTGTACATCACCTCTTATAGGTCATCATCAGATTATCTCATATACTTTTGAGTTTACTGAAAGTGGAGGATGTTGGAAATTTGAGAGAACCAATGGTGAGAGTTATGGTTTTGTTAACTTTTCTTAAATGCTTTACTTCTTGGAAAGAGATGATTTGATAACCATCTGGAAGTTATACAAGAACATATTTGGAGATGTGGCACCAGATGATTATCATGAAAGGATTGTATATTATAATTTGAAGATCATATTTGAACCCACTCATGATGAACCTGAATGGAATAGACTCTTCAATGGCAGTGTTAGAAGTTGGTATTTATATCAGTCTTGTGAAGTTCATGTATTATCTATTTCTGGAAATGTTATTCATATGTGTGTAGAAAGTGATTATCCTAAATTGAATAATCATCCAGAAGTCATTACTCAGATGTTACAGCCTCGTGGATTAAAGTTGCAGAAACCCTTTGATTATCAAGCTTATAGGTTGCTGAGAAAGTTTGAGAAGTTGTTACATCTTGGTAAGTGTTTGGATACAACCTCCAAGTGAAGACTGTATGAGCTTTAAAAGAAACTTGATGATTTTGGTTGAAAATATCAAGTTTAGGAGAGGATTGTTGGGTTTTAGGTTCCACTGAAAGGAATTATTCTAAGTATGGAACCACTGCTAGAGCAAACAAAACCACGACTAGATGAGTTGAATCCACTGCTATGATTAAACCACGACTAGTAGTCTATGTAACCACTGCTAATGTATTGTAAGCACTGCTAGTTAGATATGTCGGTTTAATATTTTGTATTAGATAAATATGGAAAGGATATTTATCTTGTAGGTTACGTATTGTATATTGTAAAGGACTCCTTAGCCTATAAAAGAAGGTCCTAGATTAGAGTTAGATATACGTGTGTTTGATATATCTAAAGTTGATACACTTCAAGGTTGTATAACCCTAATACTATTCAGAGTATTCGTATTAATAATATTGAGGTGTTTAGTGTTTATTATTGTTCTTCTTCTTAAGATTAAACATTATATTCCGCGTAGTGTTTAATAGAATATTGTTTAAGTTAGTTTCTATAAAGGATCATTGCTCAACTGGGATCAACACATTAAACTAAGACAAATCTGAGAGATGTGGAAGAATACACTTGAAAGTATATTGATGAGAAAGCATACCAATTTCAGATGATATTCAATGAATTGAATATATGACTTATCCCAACTACATAATTTACTTTATGGATATTGTTATAAGTAAATTGTGAATACTTATCCTCAGACTTCAGATACCAGATAAATGTCATAAATGTAGTGCATTTCTGTGGGGCAACTTAACGCTATATGTAACTGGTAGTCATAAGGGTTGTTTTCAGAAGTGTTGCAAAGTTTATGGGTTAGTCTCGTAGTCAAGATAGAATTTGTTCATTCAAATTTATTTGGAGTTTAATACTGCTGGGCACCTCGTAGGGTTGATAAGATGTTTGTGTGGCCACACCCAAAATCTCCCCTGAGTATGTTCAGAATATTTGGTAATCTTGGTCAATCACTTAAAACGAGAAACAAAATAGTTGAATAAAGAATGACTTAATTCCATATCTTTATTTAACATGGTATTAGAAACAAAAGGATAATAATAATGAGAGATCATTAAAAGGTTTTCCAAGATCCTTGCTCGAGTTGTACTAGAGGCATCGAAGTGTTGCTAGACGCTAACCGATGTGATCACTCTATTAAGATATATCCAAGTGGGAGCTGTTAGTTTTATGGATATAAATTAGTAGTCGTGAGTTAGGATCGAACTCGTGACCACGGGATTGCACGCTTTACGTATGAGAATTAAAGTTAATAATTAAATGTAAAATGTTATATTTATTTATTAATTACACGAATATATAACGGAAGTTAAGTTAATTAAGTGTAATGGACTAACGATAGTTAAATGTTTTATGGAAGGACTATATTGCAAAATAGGGATTGGAAAGGTTCCGGAATCCCTTTGGGATAGCCAAACCGATCAGCCAAATGGAATCCCAACCCAACCCAAACTTAACTTGGTAACAAAGTTATCTTGTGTATAAATACAAGGCCTAGGGTCTTTGTTTGCATATCTTGTACTCATTGTCTAAACCCTAAAATTGTTTTGTGTGTGTTTTGCTCCAAATGATCGAACACCTATTCCAAGGTGTTGATCCACTTGATTTTCCAAACTAAATTGTTTCGTGTGATTAAAACTAGCATTACTTTAATTTGATTTAGTACGTGTGTACAAGAACGTGGTACTAACATACTTTTGTTGGTATCTTGGATTGAATTAAAAAAATGGTAAGGGGTAATTCTTATAATCCTATAAACCCTAATTAGGGTTCATCACTTGCTAGTTTTGTGGAATTGATTCTTGTTCGACTAGAATAAAAAAGGTACGCCTAATTTATGTTTATGTTAGTTAATTATTCATTATATGTTCCTATACGCTTCCGCATGTTTCTTTGATGTTTTATGTGTTTTATATATGATTGTCATGTTATATAATTCCAACAGAAACTTGTGTTCAACTGACTATTATACAAAAACTATGAATTCATTCTATCTTTGACCTAGTTAGGGAAAACAAACGAACTATGGGTAAGTTATCGATATTTGTATTTGTTGCAATTATCACCCAAACTTAAAACTACTGAACTCAACTGTTTTACTTATAAACTCTATGAACTCACCAACCTTTGTGTTGACATTTTTAGCATATTTATCTCAGGCTCATAATTTACGAGGATGGCACGGAAGGGCATGGATACTCAAAAAGGCTATAATATATTTTATCATTCGAAAACTTATTTTATAAACTATGAAATTATTGGGACCTCATTTTGTAAACTCTGATATTTATATAATTCGAATGATAAATCTTTTTAAATGACTTGATTAGAGTTCGTTTTCTATTGTTATAATTGTTGTGTCATGAAGTAACACCAAGCTTGAATTTCGCTGCGTATCACGAAATTGGGGGTGTTACAATATATGTAACATTTGTTACGATTCTCTTCTTGATCTAAACTCTCTCAATCTATATTTTTGTATATTGGTAGATCCGAATTGTGTGTAAGTCGAGAATAGTTGTGTAAGTGTAGATCAGGTTGTAAGCCTGTGAAGTGTTGTGTGTAGATCCGAAAAAGATGTAAGTCTGTGAAGTGTTGTGTGTAGATCCAAACGAGGTGTAAGTCCCTAAGGTGTTGTGTATAGAGGTTAGTATTGTGTGTGGTGTTGTGTAGATTGGCTATAGCTAATATTAGAACTCGACATTTTGCTTAGTGTCGGAAATCGGTGTACGGTTTTTCCACCTAAAAGGAGCTTGTTGACATAGTGGTTGTGAACTCTCGAGTGTGATACCCGGGGAGTGGAGTAGGGCAAAGATAGAGCTTCGTAGCCAAACCACTATAAATCTCTGCGCATAAGTTTAATCGTTCTATCCCTCTTCTATCTTTACTTTCATACTTCATTATTATTTGTCGTTCATATTTACTGTGTTCATATATTGTTGATTTATATACATAAACTTCGAATCAAAAAGATTTTCGAAAATGACAAATTTGTTTTTGAAACGCAACTTAAAAACGGTGAAACTATTCAACCCCTTTCTATTTTTTACAGGTCCACAACAATTAACATATATCAACAAGAACAAAGCTCGTGAAACATTGAGTATTAACAAGCTATTCACTTTTGTCTTAATGTATTGTTAGCATGCCACGGAACTTATGATAGATTAAAGATACAAAAAGTCCTTATTCACTCTTCAACTGGGTTATAAATAGCGCGAGGAGTGGCGTGACGGCATGATCAAGCCTCACGCTTTTAGGTTCAAGGAAAAGCTTCTGCGTTTATAAAGCGTGGCATAAGGCGACACAAAATATGAAAAAATTTATATATTTATATCATATTTCATATATATCGAGTTTACAAAAATATTTCATATATATCGAGTTTACAAAAAGATATGGCATAATGCGGCGTGGTGACATGACGTGGCGGCATAACTAAGCCCCACGCTTTTGCAAGCATCTAACTACTTGAGCCTATTAATTGAATAAAGAATCGGGAAAAATTATAAAAAATATAAGTAAAAAAAACCTCAGGTTAGCTGGGTTGCCTCGAACCTGAATAGGCAAAGTATTTTGAACTCGACACTCGGACTCTAGTTCATAGTTAATCAGGTTGACACGATTAACCCGAATTAGATTTTGGACCCGAGTAACCAGACCCGATATCCTTCTGGTTGGGGTTCGGGTCTGGTGTGGATTTATGACACCCTATGTTTACATCCTGTATGGTTTTGCCTTTTCAAGGGTTTTGGCAGTTTTGTGTATCTCGTAATTAAGGGTGTTATTCGGGTTAACCCGACCTGAACCGACCCGAATCCGAACCCGACCCGAGTCAATTCGGGTCGGGTCAATCGGGTTTAAAAATATATTCGGGTCAATCGGGTCAACCCGAATTGACCCGAGTTCTAAACAAGGTCGGGTTCGGGTATATTTTTTTAGCCTTGACCCGACCCGAACCCGACTAACCCGGTTCAACAACACTTTTACAATGTAAAATACTCGGGTTGACCCCGAACCCGAATTGACCCGACCCAAGTTGACCCGAGTTTTAAACAAAGTCTGGTTCGGGTATGTTTTTTTATGGCTTGACCCGAGTTGACCCGACCCGAATAACACCCCTACTTAATACAACCCTCCATCCTCAACTCTTTAAAACCCTAAAATCTTCCACTTCTTCAACCTATAATTTTCTAAAATCAAAATGTCTGATAACATACCTTTCGAAATGCAAGTTGAAATCATGAAAAAGCTTCCCATAAAACCATTGATTCAATTCAGATCTGTTTAAAAAACATGGAAGTCTCTCATTGATAGCTCTCAGTTTATAGCTGATTACCAACAACAAACTCATTTGCAACAATATTTCCTTGTAGGAGATTTTGATGAATCCAATTATGTTTCATTTGTAGACAATGATACTTTCCTACATCAAAAAGTTTCTGTAACTGCTCCTAAATTAACTACGATAGTTGGTTGTTCTCAAGGATTGTTTTGTTTTTATACTTATTATGTTGAAGTTCAGTCTACGAAAAAAGCTATTATTTGGAATCCAACAATTAGGAAGTCTGTTGATGTTGTTGTGCCCAATGTGTTAGATAGGCGGTTTAAGGACACTGTTATTGGTTTCGGGGTTTGTCCTCGTACTCTTGACCCTATTCTTGTTAAGATTTCTTTTAACCGCGGTCTTCATGGAATTATGATTAATGCCACTTGGCTGGTTGAGGTTTTTAGATTAAGTTTAGGGGTTTGGAAAAATTTGTCTGTGGATTTGACTCGACGCTCTGTTGTAGTGGGACGGGGTCAGGTAGTAATAGATAAGTTTATTTATTTTCTTGGATTTGATGAGATTAGTGATTGTGATACGATTATGTCGTTTGATATGATAAGTGAAGAGTTTACGGAAATACGTCTTCGTGATAATTTATTAGGATTGAATGCTGACACTGCCAAGGGGTTGACTATACGTAAGTTAAAGGAGTCTCTTATTGTGCTGAAATACTTTTGTGATGAATATGGTGTATGGATGATGGACAATGGTGATCCGAAGTCGTTTAAAAATATATACACCATTAAGACTGACATACTCGATGCACCAACGATCAAGGTAGCAGGATGTGCGTTTAGGAATAATGGAGAACCTATACTTATTATGAGAAAGGAGGTTGAAAATTATGAGTATGAACTTTGTGTTTATGAATGCAACTCGCGACATGTTAATCGTATGGGGATTTCTGCAAAACAATGTTCATGCATTGTGAATTATTGCTACAAGGAAACGCTACTTTTACTTGATCACTGCAACAACAACAGCAGCAGCAACAACAACCGCAAAACCCAATCCCGCCGGAGCAGGGTAAGGGGGAGGTGATAAGTAGATCCTACCCCTACCGCCAGGAAAAAAGGACCATATCAATCTATCTCATACGTATTATGGTGATGGTTAGTTGAAGTTAAGGAAAAATTAAAGGATTACATATTTATCTGAAATTCAAATGATTGATATTAGATATGTTCTGTTACTATCCACTATCTCATGAGGAGAGTATGACAATATTTTGCCTGTATTAGTTATAGTTAATGCCACTCAAAAGTTTCCTCGTTCACACTTTTTTTTTCTTTTATCTAATCTTAATATGAAATTCGAACCTTGGTTGTACCCTGCCAACAGTATAATCCTCGTATATGTAAATGATGTGTATATCTCATATAATTAATGTGTGTGAAACACTTGTTCTGCTTTAATCCTATGCCAATACTTGTAAAGAGATGATGTTTAGTAGTAATTATTTCGACATGCTTATATCTATAAGGTGCTGAACTGCTGGTTATCTTTCTTATGATCTCTGCTAGTTGATCAAGGTAATCAGTGGCGATAGATTTACATTAGAAACAGTTATTACGTTTATATCTGGAAAAGAACAAGTTATTTCGAACATATTGTTGACCCTTCTTTGGTTATAGAGAATAACATAACAGGACTGTGTTTCTGCTAAATGATCATGTAAGATCAGAAATTTATTTGTGTCTCCATCCTTCAATTTATCCTTTTCTTTTTTACTTTTGGCTGAAACTGTTTGGGATTTTGAGTAAAAGCGATTTACTCTGATATTTGAGGTATATCCTTCACCCTACTGGGGTTCTAGGGTTGATAGTACATCTAATGATGCTGAAAAGTCTATTTCTAAAGTTCAGGGTCTGCATATTTGCATGCTATTTAAGCAAGGTCATATTAGTAATTTTCAGAATTGTTACAGTTGCTAACTAGATGTAGCAGGAAGTTTACAAAGAAGTGTGAAGGAATGTTCAAGGTGTGTCCTTATATACTTACCTTACTATTGGAGAAACTGTTTTTATTATGATGTTTAAGTTGTTGCTGCAATCATATAAATGTTTTTATTGTTTAATGAGCAGTATATAGTTTGGCATAGGCATAGTGCATTAAAGGTATCCATATGATTAATGATATTAGAGATGGACAAATCATGTAAAGCCCAAGCCCTGCCCAGTCCTACCCGACCAAGCCTATATCAGATTATCAGGCTAACTTTTAGATCCTTGAAGCTCGGTCTGGCGCGGGTTTTAAGCCAGCTCGGTCAAGTGATTCTTTAATAGTCCCTGAACTTTTTGGAAGGTCATTGATAAGACCGATTTGAGATGGTCAATCTCCCAGGAACTAGATAATAGACGAGATTCGATCAGGCCCGTTGAGCGGGCAAGACTCCAAGAAAAATAGATAAACTAGAGAATTTTCCAACAATTTTCTTTCTGCTTGAATTCCATAAGATGCAATGCTTACATATTTATAATAAAAATTGTAACTGCTAGTCTAACTACCCCACTATCCTACATACTGTATAAAACTTTCATGGAACGTGCATGTATGTGTCGAGACCACTTCTTCATAAATTAAGTACACGCATTTACAACTAAAAGCATAACTAAAACGGTAGCTTGACCACTCCATCTAGCCAACATAAAATGCAAGATATATTTGGTGACATATTAGTCATCTATGTGATTTGAACTTGAATTGTGAGATACATTATAATCTAACAAATTGCAGGATAGCTGAGTGTTAGTAATTACTACAGGTATTCTCTGTCAGTGTTATCTGCTTCTCTGCTGCTGCTATATCTATTTGAATTTGTCTGTTGTGGCTTGTATGTCCTAAAAAAAAAGTGCCTAGAACTACCAATGCACATGTTGACAGTTAATTACCAGTAACTCAACTGTTTCTTAAACAAGTAATCTCTAAAAGAATATAGATGTCCAACGAACAATAAGCCTCCTAAGATGAACAATACAATTAATCTGCCAAAACCTTATCATTAAACTAAATTGTAACCAGCAGTTGCTAAACAAAATAAAAAGCCCATTGCATATTTTCATACACTTTGGTAACCAAATGATTTTTCTTTATACCTTAAACAAGTACATGTTTAATGCAATAAGCCTCTCAAGATGAACATTATTGTTGCCAATGTCCAAGTCCCATTAAACTTCGAATACGAAACAAGATTAAACACAACACAAAAGACATATACAAGATGTTTAATATGACCTCTTGAGTTTTTAAAAAAGAGTGGTACTTATCAATCCGATTCTGATACATCAGATACTCTATAGACCCTAGAATAATTATCAATTGTGAATATTTTCCAAGTCTTAATCCCATTAAAACTAAGATCATCCATATTTTAACTTTTCAAAGCAGGACGGATGAAAAAAATCTGATGCGGCCGAGTCCGACCCGAGACGGCACGGTAGGCCTTACTACGGGTAGCCCCCGAGCTTTGCCCGTCTCTAGATAATATCATATTTTTTGGACATTGAGTTCTCGAAAATGATTAATAGAAAAATCTTTCAAGTTACGATAAAACTGGCACAAGGATTTGAGATGAGTGTTCATGTCATGACAATGACTGCCTGCTTTACTATTCTTTAATGTGCCAATTTTGACCCATTTACTTTTAAATGGGTCAATTTGGGTCATGTTTTATCTTCAACAGGTCAACTTAGTTAAATTAGTTTTGACCCATAACATACAGGTAATATCATGTTAAATGCTTTTAGATATGTTTTGTTAAGATCCAAATAAAGCTTTAAGGATCCTGCTTTACTACTAATTCTATCAACAATAATATGACAGACAATTAGCCAATGGTGCCTGTTTGAATATAAATCAAGAACCTACTTTTTAGTTATATTTTGTTGTTCACTAATAGGATCTGATGTGGGAATTTTTCTTATATTACATGGTTATAAAATGTTGTTTTAGAAACATAGTGGGTTAATGCATTATCATAAGTGAGTACTAATTTTATTTGTGACCTTTAGTATTGTTTGCTAATAAGATTATGCTGAGATTCTAGAGACAATGGTTCAGATTCATCCCAACATTATTAGCCATTGTCAATAATTGTTTAGCTGTTTGGTTATTCAGTTCATTTCAGATTTGATGTTTTTTAGGTTTATGTCTGGCCTCAAATAAGAATTATATACATTTTTCAGTTTTTAGAAATTGTGTAGTGGTTTTAGTAATTTGGAAAAAGCTTGGAGTTGATTTTGGTTGATACGGTTAGAATTAGGACCGAGTAATTTGGAAAAATCTTGTGTAGTGGTTTTTGTAATTTGCTCAAACTGTTTTAAAAATTGCAGTTCCTGTTAATTGTCATATTTTACTGAGATTTTTAATTGTAATTATGTCTGAAATAAGTTTTCGCCATTTGCTGACCTGAATCCGTTTAGCCCACCTAACTGACGTTATTTAGTGGTATATTTTAGCTTACATAAATCAAAGGTGGGCACGTACATCAACGTTTTGCAATTTCTAATTCATTGCCACATGTGTTGTTGCCGTTATCAAGTAAGGTGAAGACTCTTGAGTGATGAAGGGTTACTTTCTCGCAAAGTAACAAATATCGAAACAAACACTTTAAAGAGTATTCAGTTTAATGTTGATTCGTTTTACTAGTATGAGGATATTTCATGTCAAGTCATGTTACTGCATCTCTAATCCAAGTCAAATTATGCCTTTGTTTTAGAACAACTTAAAATACTGTGAATGTTATTTTGACGAGTGGCCCAGTGGCAAAAGGGTTTGTGACTATTAAACAATCTTAAAGTGGCCACGCCAACCTCTTGAAAAAGGGTTGTGTGACAGTTTTGTTGCAAG
This sequence comes from Chrysanthemum makinoi, assembly GCA_910596185.1. Classification (NCBI taxonomy): domain Eukaryota; kingdom Viridiplantae; phylum Streptophyta; class Magnoliopsida; order Asterales; family Asteraceae; genus Chrysanthemum; species Chrysanthemum makinoi. The sequence goes on from OU343221.1 coordinate 205,565,867, forward strand.
GATTTTTGCCTTTATTATATTCTTTAGTGGTATGGAAGGAGCTTTTTAGTCCTAGTGTTGTTGGTTGTAGTAACAAAATTTGCCGGTAAAGTTTGAGATTTTTTATGGGTTTGGTTAAAAATAAAAGTTGTGATGTTGTGAGTGCCGATTGAATTATGTGACCAAGAACAGGGGATATCCATTTTCATTTTTGGTTGATTTGGTTATTCAAATTGAATGAATTGTAAAGAAGACTCGAGTGACAAGATTTTGGATGGGTAACAACACTATTATACATGGACGTGTAATTTTATTCTAAAGTAAATGAAATCGTTCATTTTCGGAAAGCACCGTGGTCATCGTACAACCCTATTCCGACCATCATAAAGCTTATGACTGACCACCACCACCTGCCCAACCGACATTGTCATCATCATTATCGAACCAGCATCCACCCACCAACACTAACACCTCCACCATCTTCCAAACCGACAAAGTGGTGCTTTTGCGTGATGGTTTTTTTTCTTCAGATCGGATGTTTCTTTGTTTTGTGACGATGATGATGATGATAGTGGATGTGATGCAGCAGGAATTTATTACTTAATCAGTTCCAGAAGTCTAAGTGGTTTGCCTTAAGTTCTAGTAGTCTAAGAGTTAGTTTAAAATAAATAAGGGTCTGCTGGTTTTCTTATCTTTTGGTCTATAAATTGACCTCATATCAGTATAGGAAGGCAGACAACAAGTTTTTCATATCTTTGTAATAAGCTTTTAAGCTTGATTATTAATATAATAAGCAATCTTCTTCAACTCCAGCCTTTACTCCCTCTTAGTTGCAGATTTACTGCACCAGTTGGTATCAGAGCAGGTTGTCGTTTGTGCTTTTGCTTAATCATGCCTCCTAAACATAGGCAACCATCAAGAGCACATACCAATGTACATGTCGATCCAAGAGAAGAGGTGAATGAACTAAGGAGGCAAGTCGAGATCCTGACCCAGCGATTGGCCTAACTCGAACCTTCTCAGGAGGAAGAAGAGTTTGAGTCAGACGATGCCTTCCAAAACCCATTTCATAGGCATGTTCGTCAACGTGAACCACCTATGCGTAATGATCGTAGGTGGGAGGCTAGCATCAAAGTCGAAATTCCAGACTTTTCTGGAACTTTGAAGGCCGAGGAGTTCATTGACTGGTTAAACACCGTTGAGCAGGTGTTTGAATTTAAGGATGCACCTAAAAACAGGAAGGTAAAATGGGTAGCCATCAAGTTAAAGGGCCGAGCCTCTGCCTGGTGGGAGCAATTCCAGTTGATGCGAGAAAGAAGAGGAAAACAGAAAATAGTAAGTTGGGATAAGATGAAAAAGAAACTCCAAGAGAATTTCCTTCCGTTCAATTATACACAAACAATGTTCCAGCGATTGCAAAATCTAAGGCAAGGAATCAGGTCTGTAGAGGAGTACACCGAAGAATTTTATGAGTTGGTGTCACGTAATGATTTATCAGATAGTGAAGAACAACTTGTTTCAAGGTATTTGGGTGGTTTGCGCCAAAGCATTCAGGATGTGCTTTGTCTCTACACCTTCTGGTCAGTTTCTGAAGTATATCAAAGGGCTTTAGCAGTAGAGAAACAACAAACAAGATCTGGAAATCATACTGGGGGATCACAAAACAAATTTGCTGGTCCGAAGCAAGCTGAAGATAATGTTAAAAGTCAAGAATCTGATGTTGGTTTTTCAAAGAAACCAACTGTAGTGCGTGGAAGTGGAGTTGGAAACACTACTAGTTCATCAAAAAAAACTTTTAAATGCTTCAAGTGTGGAGAACCAGACCACAGATCTTCAGATTGCAGAAAAGAGAGAGGTAAGCAACTAATGATCGAACATGGGAAGCTTGAAAGCCATGATTATGAAGACGAGGTAGAGTATACCGCCGAGCCAAGTTACGATGAGGATGAAGAACACAATGAAGATAGTCTTGTTTATGGTGATATTGGTCAAATGCTAGTTATTAGAAAGACCCTTCTGCTACCAAAAGAGGAGTCTAATGATTGGCTTCGAAAAAACATCTTCCACACGACATGTACTATCAAAGATAAGGTTTGCAACCTCATCATTGATGGTGGAAGTTGTGAGAATGTTATTTCTCGAGACGCTGTAGAGAAGCTGGATTTAAAGCAAGAGAAACTGTTAGGACCCTTATATTAATCCATTTCACACAATATAACTAGAGAGATGAAGAAAAGATATGGTGACTTGAATGAAGATATGTGTATTTTAGAGAGACAAAGAGTAGAAGATGAAAACAATATTCATATGAAACACACACACACACACTCAAGCACACCCCTCAAATGACATACTTGAGGGGTATTTATAGTAAGAGAGATGATGCCCTAAGGCTTGGCCATGGGCCGTGAGATGGGCTTGGACATGGATTGGGTTACATGAACTTATACAAGGCTAACTTAACTAAACGTCTAACCATTTAGCTTAGCCCAATCCATGAGCCCTTTGACTATTCTAGCACGATATCTAACACACGTTACAAAGTTCCTAAATGTGAATGACCATCACTTCTAATAAAAACTATTAAGGCTAACAATCTCCCCCTAAGGGGTGGTCATTCAAATGATGCTCCACTTGATTAGGTCTTTACTTTTCTTGAGCTTGAACTTTGTGTGTAGATAATGTGGTTGTCTGCCGTTGTCAACTTCATTGGTTAGGTGTCTCCACGTCTTTCTCCACCATGCTCACACTTCTATTTGACTTTGATTTACCAATGACGTAGTTCTCAAGTCTTTAAACTTTGTAGATTCTTTGACATTGACGAAGAATCATCTTTAACTTTGTGTAGCCTTTGATTTTGATGAGAACTTTCATGTGTTGTTGGTATGAGCATGTGGCGAGTCTGCACGATCCATCCGCTCCGGAGCTTCCATAAGAAGAAAACATAAAAACAGGTTAGTAATAAGCGGATTCCGGCACTTACAAGTTTGAATTTCGAGGGTGTTAACAGCATAGTGTGAAAACACGTCTCTAATTCTCACAAAGGCCGTTCCTGAACTGGAGTCCCACAAGTGAGATAACACGATATACCGAAATACATGTACAGTTCAGATGAGTCGCTGAGGTACACCGAAGCATCACCCCACGACTGTAGACCGTTTGAGACACACTAAGCGTAATCCACGGGAGTTACCGAAGTGACCTGCTGTCAGGGCTGCTTGATGTTGACCCTGGCAGGAGTTTCCATTCAATCACTGAAGATCACAAATGTGAAACTTCTCATAAATGTTCTGGCAGATTGCTAAGATCTGCGTAGGACTCTAGAATATATCACTTGTGTCCCTATTGATGAACAACAAGCGATGTCATGTCATGTGTTCCTATGAGATCTTTTGATGAATCTCGTGGCTCTAGACTCAATTAGTGCATTTTGGTTTTCCTGAGCGGAGACTAGGGAGAGGGTCTCCTTCTTCAATATCAACAATCTCTAAGAGAAAGTCGATAGATTATGTAGGGTTCCCAGTGAGAATGAAACAAATCCTTTTAAGAGGAATTGAGTGGCTAGAAGGTTTAGTGCAGTGCGTCACTGGGTCCATGACGTCTTTGTCTTCAATACCAGTGTCATCTAGTGACAAGTAGTAGTAAATGTATTGAACCCGGTTTCTGCCCTAAGGTTGAATATGGAGGGCTATTTCTTTTCACCCTTTTTCATTACATTTCTTTTTAATTCTTCAACCCCTTCTTTCTCCTTTCTCACATTACTCCTTTTTTCAATCATACCTAAGGACTTCTAATACTAACTATGGGTATTGTCCTTGGGTAGATCCCTCCGGCTCTGGCGGATCATAGGACGGATTTCCTATCCTTAGACACCTTATAACTCCATGACTGTCCTATTGTTGCCATAAAACCATTTTTCTTGAAAATCTCACAGAGTGTTTATGATAGAAAACATGTTTGAAACACTCCGAGAGTTTTATATTTTCAGAAACACTCCCCCTTCATATGTGCTTATAAGTTTTGACAGAAATCTACACATATAGGGTAGAGTTCGCACTTTTGAATTGATCAACTTTCAATAGACAAGACCGATTCGAGACACGTTTACATCACTAGTGAACTAGCTTGAAATTATTACCCGGCCTGGTCAAGTCCAAAGAAAGTTTCTCGAAAAGGTACATTCTACTTAGACAAGTCCTATTCGAGACACGCTTACATCACTGGTTAGACCAGCTTGAAATTATTACCCGTCCAGGAACAAGTCTTTTCGAGTACTGACTTTATATTATCGTCAATTCATTGGTTACGACTGAGTCGAGCTCATTTGAGATTCAAACACCGATCATAAAACATTTTTGATCACCTTTTAATCACGTTTCTCCCCCTCAAAAATAGCATATCTATAATGTTTTTGAAACAAAATGATTAAAAGATATGTTTTTCGGAAAGCATTTGGAGAGAAACTGATTTAGCATGAATTTTGGAACAACTTTGGTTTAATACTCCCCCTTAACGAAAGCATATTTTTCATACAGAAAATTTAGAATCAATTAAGGGTTTAGAGGGAGTTATCTTGGTACCAAATGTGAGAGGTTTTGAAAAATCTTTTTGAAAAATTTCGAATCAATGGTACTCAAGATGATGAAGATTTTGAAAATCTTTTGAAGATAATTAGAGAAGAATTATCTTCATTTGTTTTAGGATAAGTGCTCGATATTTATGAAAATCGATTTTGCGTATCACTTTCCTTTCTTTAAAGATCGGGTTACAGTAAGAAGTAACTGCAAGCCATTATGATTTTAGGAATAGTGCTTGAAAAAATATTTAAAAACCTTTGATTTTGATAAGCACTTTCCTTTCTTTGAAGCGCGGGTCCTGAACTGATGTGTCCAGAAGCCATTATGTTGAAGTCCGGGTTTCGTACTGAAGTATACGAAAGCCATTATTTGAAGAAATTTTGAGAGACGACATGTTTTAGAAAACAAATAAATAACTCTCGCTCAAGCATTTGTACATACCCGTATCATTGTTGAATGACATTTCTAGAAAAATACAGAATATCGATTATACGGGAGACATGTCGTGAGAATAATATTTTTGGATTTTTGATTTTTTATTGTTTTTGTATTTTTTTGAAAGTTTTATATTTTTATATTTTGCTTTTGTTGGTTTTTCAAATTTTTTATTTTGTTTTTCAAAAATATTTACAGCGAAGATTTGAAGAAAGAGAAATTAAGTTGGGACAAGTAAAAGTGGAGATAAGAGTGGAACTAGAAAAGGATTTCCACATGCGAATTTGGCATAAAGTTCTTCTTTACCACACGAGGTATATGAACCTTCAACACTTTTACAAGTACCTGCATCCACAGAAGAAGAATTTTCACAAATAACAGTGTTAGAAGTACATGATTCCTCACGGTGAGGGTGATCACTATCAACGGTTGTAGTGGATCTGACTTCCTTATCCGAATGATTTTCACTATTATCTGTGTTGGTGCAAGTATCAAAAATCTTTCCTGTGGGAATCCATCTAAGACCTACTTGGTTGAAAACTTTTCCCGTGGGTATCCACCTAAGGTAAGATCTAGGAGTTGTTTTCTTATCAGATGTAGCGGAAGACTCATTTTTTGAAAAACTGCGTCCTGAAGAGATCTACCTATTAGGTTTCCTTTTGATGTTCATCTTGTCAACGGGTTTGTTTCGGTTTGGAGTCTTAGTGGATTGTGCCTTGGCACGAGAATTATCTTTCTTGAGATATTGTGAGACACATGCATCATGATTAGCTGAAAAGACACATTTTTTACATGTAGTACAGACAAATTCAATGTTCTTGTTTAAAACAGCAGCATTAACTTTGTCACTACAGTCTTTTGGAAATTGATTCTTGTTCAAAAAAGACTTAGAATTCCTAGTGTTGTTTTCTAAGGGCATAGCATTTTCTTTTACGCAACTACTCTTAGATGCAAGCCAATTCCTAGTCTTTTGTAGAGTGTTCCTAGGTAATGGTTTACTACTATTAGCAATGCCTTGAAATCTTGTAGAATTCATCACCCTAGATGTTGCACATAAAATTCCGTCTTTTCGAGTCTGTGCCTTTTTCCTAGCTTCTTCTAGATAGTGATTGTTGACCATGTCGTTAGAACCGACAGATTCTTTAACTGGATTTTTGGTCACATTCCGTGTACTATTCCTAGAAATGCCAGGTGTAATCACTTTTTCTTTATCAAAAACAGGTTTTTCAAAACCTTTGATAATTCTCTTTTTAATAGGCAAAGTCTGTGGAGTGACTGTTTTTGACAAATCATTTTTCTCATTGACTTTTGGAGGAAACTGAGAAATAGACATTTTTGGTTTGGAAACCGGTTTGGGAACATTTGTTTTCTCCTCAGTCAATGGTTTTGCAAACTTAGTATCCACAGCCTTTCCTTTTAGACTTTCCAGCTGAACTCTCAAAAGATCATTTTGCTCTTGCATGTCCTTGTAGGCACGCTCATACGACAGTTTGTCATACTTGCATTCCTCGGTTTTTCGATCAAGCTGTTTAAAATAGGACACGTTTTCTTTTTCAAGTTTCTCAAGAGCATTTTCATATTTTGAAACAATTGCGGAGGTCTCAGACTGGAGTCTTTCATGATCTTCAACAGAATATGTTTGCAAAATGATGGACATGATATCGGTAGTCATAACATCTTCGAAGAGAGAATCATTCAAGTTTTCCAAAACTTTGATGTGTTCAAAACATTCATTAGCTTGCTTTATCACAGATTTATGGTCCTTGACAAAGTCAGCTGTTTCTTTCAAAAATGCTTGTTCAAAATGAATTACCCTTGCACTGATGGCATTTAGCTGAGGGGCAATTTGAGTTTCAAAAAACTTTTTCTGTTCATTATCAAAACTAGTGAACCAGATGTTAGTTGTAATGTTGGTTTTAGTTTTAACAGTGTCTTGAAGATACCCAATTCTAGTTTTAACGTCATCTAAAATGCTTCTAGCATCACTTGTGTTAAAAGGATTGTTTGAAGACATTTGTTCGATTTTTGAAAGAGATTTGGAAACTACAACTGGTTTTGAAACATATTTTGAAACTGGTGTTGACACTTTGTTTGAAACACTTGGTGTGATGGAAAACTTTGACTTTTCTTTTTGATTAACAAAAGTAATTCCATTAATTTTGTTCCATTTGTTATAATCAATTGGTTTGAGATCTGGATTCTTTTGTTTCATTTTTGATCTACTCTCCTCAGATAGTTCCAACGTTTCAAGAGAATCATGCACAATTATAGGTTCATGCAAAGGTTTTCCATTGTTTAACACATTCCGTTCTTTCTGAGCTTTCTTGAGGAAACCAGGAGGTGAGTTACCAAGAGCCATTTTATGAGTAGTATGAAAAATTGGATTTACATGATTAGAAATGTGCAATTCGTAATTTCAGGTCATTTTACAAACTTTAAAAATTTACTATTCATCTCGGGAATTTACTATTCACCGGCTACTATTCAAAATTTTACTATTCACCATTTTAGAAGTCGAAGTAATATTCTGAGAACGTATTTCAAAATTTACTATTCACGAAACACTATTCATTTCCGGAGAAAATTTCTATTCAAGTCTCTCTATTTCATCATTTATCGTAAACTAGGTTTACGAGTATCAAATTCGCGTAACCTTAATGGTTTAGCTGCGAATTCATGAACATTTCATCAAGGACATTTCATATAGACTAGGTTTAGTCTACATATCATTAGCATCATTATCATCATTTCAGTTCATGCATGGATTTGCATTTTTCATTAAACGTTTATTTTCCTATTAAATAAACGCTATCGCGTAATCATTTATTTTGAATATTTGATCCAACAATTCCAAAAATTATTCAGATATATTTTTATACTCATTTTAAGACTATAAAAATTATATTATTAGTTTACCCGATGTTTTCAATTTATTTTGTATATAAATTGTTATATTTATATAATTACGACGGTTTTCGTAAATTCAACACGATAATTATTATTTCACTCAATTTTTGTAAGAAATGTATTTTTATAATTTTTACGGCTTCAATATATTTTATTTTGTTCTGTTAAAATCTATTTTTAGTTAACGCTACAATTAATACTTAATTATACATACAAATTACACTTGAAACTTACACTTAAATACATTTATACAACACAAACACCTCATCCCCCCGCCCTTTACACCTCATGGCCGGCCACCCCACATGAGTCACAACAAGTGATCATTTTTATTTTTGCTACTTATTTGATATTTGTAACATATACAAGATATTATTTGCAAAACACATACATCACACACATTGAAGGTGTAAACCAAAAATTTTCCTCTCCTCTCCTCCCCATTGATGGTTCGGCCATGACCAAGAAAACATGAAGAACATCAAATTTTTCCTAGCTCAAGTGTTTATCAAGTGTTATTATTAATCTATTTCAAGGTTTTGAAATAAAAACCTAAAGATTTATTAAGGTTTTAGCTCAAAAACTCTTCAACATCATTCAAGTAAGCATTTCATGATCATCATAATTCTTTCATATTCATCTTTATGTTATTTCATCATTTTTGCAAGAATCATGCATGTTACATATGAGTTTATACCACTTTTAGTGTTTTTATTACCTATTATCAATTATAATCATCCTATAAATTATCCCTTGAAACATATCACTTTTGGTGATGTCTTCTAGTAAAAGTAAGTTCGCCAAGTATATTTTCCAAAATGTCCGACCGTTTGTCTAGCGGAGTTGTAATGAATTAATTACGGTCACTCAAACTTTGCCGAAAACCATCCTTAAACAATATTTTGGATACAAGTACCCTACTTTACCTATGTTTTTCTCCGTGATCGAGACCTCTATAATAAAAACTTAAATACTAAAACTTTGAGATATTGATACAAGCTTCCCAAAACCGTTGAGTTCGTTTCCTAATGCTCGACGTGCACCATTTTACGACTAGCTTTTCGAGGCCGTTTTACTTTCATGAAATTTCAACGACATTATTTTACGACGAAAAGTTATAATTTCACAATAAATCATTAAATAACTATCGTAAGATATCATTTCAACATAAATACTTGTAAAGTATTTTATAACATGACGAGATGTCATAAACATATATTTCGACGATAAATTCTATTTTCAAAAGCGTACAAGTGGTATAGATTACATGTGGAATTGCATGCATAACATTACATCATAACTTATCATAGAGCATATCATTCATAATAGGTCACAGTCCGAGGTTGCGCCTCATTTCAGTATTGCCATTATATCATCATTATCATTGCAACAAGTGAGTTTTCATAGCCTCGATTAATTCAAGTTTTTACTTTATTTCAAACCCACGGGGGAGAATACATTGCACATCATTATTTTTATGCGAGCCCAAGTATATTCAAATTCATTACATTGCTTAAGTTACCTCATGCCAATTGAATGTCCCCATTATATAACATGAACCGTTAATTTCATAGAAGCGAGGTTGAGTGGATAGATCTATCGAGGGTGACTCCTCCATCCGGGTTGGTGGATTCCAACTGGTTAAACGGATGCATTTCATTTAATATCATTATTTGAGTTGTTTGGCAAACACTCTGTTGGGGCGAACATCATGATCAGTCTAGTTTCGGTGTCATGGGCTTATAGCAATTGTATCATTTTTGTGACATCATTGTCATATAAACTTATACTTGTGGTAGTCGTATTATTCATATACATAAACTCTATGAACTCACTCAACCTTTGTGTTGACACTTTTAGCAATGTATTTTCAGGTAACTAAGGCTTTCACTTCATGGCATGCATGTGGACATATCATAGAGTCGCGATGACGACGCGTCTCACATGGGATTTATATACTTTAAAAACATCATTTGACTTGTATCAAACTTATTTTCCGCACATAGTAACTTTCATTTGGGACCTATCTTTGTAACTCTGAATGTTTTTATTAAATCAAGCGATGTATTTTCCAAACGACACTTTAGGTCATTCAATATAACTGTGATTGTGATGCTATGACAGTCAATCCCCAGGAATTCCATTTCGTTCCAAAACAGGTAATTTGGGGGTGTGACAGATTGGTATCAGAGCTTCGGTTATAGAGAACTAGGTTGCATCATTGACCCTAGACTATAACTACATCATCATAGCATCTCATCATTTCATCATATGTGCATAGTCACTATACATGCGGTTTCATACGCACATTTTGCGAGTTATTTACTTTCATTTCGAATCGATTGTCACATTAATGCCTTCAAATACCCATCCCATCATACTCACATCACTTTGACATGGAGAATGCCCTGTCATTCCCTATCACAATTTTAACATCAGTTGACTCAACACCGATAACATCAAATATTGAGACTGAACCCTTTTAGGAGGACGAAGTTGCACCTACACCATCACGATCACCATTGATTCACTGTAGGATCAGGACAATTTTTATCATTCTGTTGAGACAGATCATACCATTTGGTAGGACTTACAAGCTTAGTCCTAGTGGACCTATTAGTCATACATTTGATTTGCCGCTTGGGAAGCGTGCATAATTTGACACACCACTACCATCTACCACTAAGACTACAAAAACTACACTATCTTATAGATTTGACGACTGTGAGAGTTTCAAAGTTGTTGTTGCTAGACAGCCTACTACTCCTACACTTGAGGCATGATTAGATCACCGACAGGAACCGATAATAAGTACCTTTCTAGCTAATGTAATCTTTATCATTTATTTTCACGATAATCACAACCTTTGTTTATTTCATTCCTTATTCCAATTGCCCAATTTTCAATCATTTCGCGATGATACCTCACTATCTTACTAGGGGTTAGGCCAACTTTATTCTTGACCAATTAGGAGACTATTACCATTCTATGAGGTTTCCCCATGTATTCTACAAACCATTCCTCAAATTTTATTTCAAGTTATTCTGCTACTATTTCATGAAATTATTTCACTTAATTTTATTTCGAGCTATTTTAACACTATCTTAGAAACATTGTTTCATAAAGTTTTAAAACAAAGTTGTTTCGTTACCACCCTATCAATTGGCTTTCAGTCATTTTATCAACTATTTAATACCATCATGCGAAACGATTTTCATGTTACTCTGAAAAATTATTGAGCCATTATCTCACAAAGCAAAACGTTGAATACCATTTAAAACTTTGGAGGAACATAATACCATTTCAACAAAACCAAGCATCACATCATTTGTCCTTGATTATACATGGCTTGATCACCTATGTATAATTTAGGAAGAATTATGTCATGAAAACAATCTTCACTCAAAAGCAAAGCTTTGTAATCAGATAAATTGTTCATAAACTTTTCTTCTTGTTAACACTCTATAGGAGCCTACGCTATTCATCCCTCACTCAACTGATATGTTAGGATTTGACGAGTGACCTTTTTAGGAAAGGTTTCCTATACAATCTATGAGGATGATTCCTCGATACAAGTAAACAATGAAAGGATTTCGGAATTTCCAACAAGGACTAGAAGTAGGTAGCGAGATCTTTCAAAACTCAATAAAAATCTTAAAGACATGACGAGACATTCCGAACCACTATTTTGTACTAGAAGCCAAATTATATCATTTCAAAAATACTAGCTAGACCGAATTACAAGATTTAGTACGAAGCGAATACACACGAAGTAACACTATAGGAACAAACCAAGTTTTCTAACTGAAACTACAGAACATTTCGCTAAACATGGCTTCAACAGTATGTGAACTTCCCTACAACGAGTTTACCTTAAAGGAAAATTTGGTTAAACTAAGGTTATCGATATACACTTTCCCTAAGGCATTGTGTTCTCTAGAAATTACGGATAACCTCACTTTCATATTAAGAGATGCAACAAGTTAAAACATATCGAACAATCAATGACTCTCCATCTACAAGTGAAATTAGAACAAACATTCCTTAGTATAGTATAAGCTGATATCTATTTTCTGGCTAGCATGATAACAATGTAAGTGATGAAATATTTTAGAAGCACTCAATATCGGGAAAAATTTTGGAAATCAATCACTACACCACATCACTTAAACATTTCAGGTTTTGTGACTTTACGACATAGAGCATGGAAATATTTCGATAAGAGAAATTAAGAGAGTCATCATCAAACAATAAACATTTTAGTCATGGAGATTAAACACCTTAGGCAAGTAAGATTCAAGTCATGACATTCGCTAGGACAAGAAACGCGAGGAATCACAATTGTTACCCATAATCTATTCCTTTCTATAAGTTCCTTTTCGACAGACTTAACATGTTGAAATTTGGCAAGAGACACGTGGTATCAATTCCAGTTGTACATATTATAAGCTATTCGATTCACCTTAGGTTTCTAACAATCATATCAGGATTCCCATGGAACCTACTAGGACATGATTACCACCTATTATCTTCATCTCACTGGTTAGAGCGAGAGAACAATTCCAACATTAAAAGATATACTCAAGGCATGTGTAATTTTCTAGAAATGAGTAGGCAAATCATTCTTCATCAAACAAGTTACTTTACAACAATAGTTAGCACCTGAACATGTTGACTACACCAATTGATGCACTCTATAGTTGAGGCGTCAATCACTTATTTACGGGCAAAAATCAGGAAAGTCCAACTCACTAGTTAAAGACTCATTTATGAAACAACAAAGAAATCATACAAATAAAAAATCAGTTACAAATAACAACATATAGCTAGATAAGCTACGTCGATGTACGACGCAAAATATTGGAAGTATGTTCCATAAGTCGCAAACCATTAGAATTTCAAGTTGGCAACAAATTTATGTTCAAAGTCCCGTCTTGGAAGGGCGTGGTACGATTCAGAAAACAGTGGATGACCCAATGCGACTCAAATATTCTCACCTTTCACCGATAACATGGTAGAACCTAACATGGACTGAATTCAGGGACTGAATTCCTTTTTGGTTGGGCGAATGTGACAATTCGTAATTTCAGGTCATTTTACAAACTTTAAAAATTTACTATTCATCTCGGGAATTTACTATTCACCGGTTACTATTCAAAATTTTACTATTCACCGTTTTCGAAGTCGAAGTAAAATTCTGAGAACGTATTTCAAAATTTACTATTCCCGAAACACTATTCATTTCCGGAGAAAATTTCTATTCAAGTCTCACTATTTCATCATTTATCGTAAACTAGGTTTACGAGTATCAAATTCGCGTAACCTTAATGGTTTAGCTGCGAATTCATGAACATTTCATCAAGGACATTTCATATAGATTAGGTTTAGTCTACATATCATTAGCATCATTATTATCATTTCAGTTCATGCATGGATTTGCATTTTTCATTAAACGTTTATTTTCCTATTAAATAAACGCTATCGCGTAATCATTTATTTTGAATATTTGATCCAACAATTCCAAAAATTATTCAGATATATTTTTATACTCATTTTAAGACTATAAAAATTATATTATTAGTTTACCCGATGTTTTCAATTTATTTTGTATATAAATTGTTATATTTATATAATTACGACGGTTTTCGTAAATTCAACACGATAATTATTATTTCACTCAATTTTTGTAAGAAATGTATTTTTATAAAATTTTTACGGCTTCAATATATTTTATTTTGTTCCGTTAAAATCTATTTTTAGTTAACGCTACAATTAATACTTAATTATACATACAAATTACACTTGAAACTTACACTTAAATACATTTATACAACAAAAACACCTCATCCCCCTTTTACACCTCATGGCCGGCCACCCCACATGAGTCAAAACAAGTGATCATTTTTATTTTTGCTACTTATTAGATATTTGTAACATATACTAGATATTATTTGCAAAACACATACATCACACACATTGAAGGTGTAAACCAAATTTTTTTCTCTCCTCTCCTCCCCATTGATGGTTCGGCCATGACCAAGAAAACATGAAGAACATCAAATTTTTCCTAGCTCAAGTGTTTATCAAGTGTTATTATTAATCTATTTCAAGGTTTTGAAATAAAAACCTAAAGATTTATTAAGGTTTTAGCTCAAAAACTCTTCAACATCATTCAAGTAACCATTTCATGATCATCATAATTCTTTTATATTCATCTTTATGTTATTTCATCATTTTTGCAAGAATCATGCATGTTACATATGAGTTTATACCACTTTTAGTGTTTTTATTACCTATTATCAATTATAATCATCCTATAAATTATCCCTTGAAACATATCACTTTTGGTGATGTCTTCTAGTAAAAGTAAGTTCGCCAAGTATATTTTCCAAAATATCCGACCGTTTGTCTAGCGGAGTTGTAATGAATTAATTACGGTTACTCAAACTTTGCCGAAAACCATCCTTAAACAATATTTTGGATACAAGTACCCTACTTTACCTATGTTTTTCTCCGTGATCGAGACCTCTATAATAAAAACTTAAATACTAAAACTTTGAGATATTGATACAAGCTTCCCAAAACCGTTGAGTTCATTTCCTAATGCTCGACGTGCACCATTTTACGACTAGCTTTTCGAGGCCGTTTTGTCACTTTCATGAAATTTCAACGACATTATTTTACGACGAAAAGTTATAATTTCACAATAAATCATTAAATGACTATCGTAAGATATCATTTCAACATAAATACTTGTAAAGTATTTTATTACATGACGAGATGTCATAAACATATATTTCGACGATAAATTCTATTTTCAAAAGCGTACAAGTGGTATAGATTACATGTGGAATTGCATGCATAACATTACATCATAACTTATCATAGAGCATATCATTCATAATAGGTCACGGTCCGAGGTTGCGCCTCATTTCAGTATTGCCATTATATCATCATTATCATTGCAACAGGTGAGTTTTCATAGCCACGATTAATTCAAGTTTTTACTTTATTTCAAACCCACGGGGGAGAATACATTGCACATCATTATTTTTATGCGAGCCCAAGTATATTCAAATTCATTACATTGCTTAAGTTACCTCATGCCAATTGAATGTCCCCATTATATAACATGAACCGTTAATTTCATAGAAGCGAGGGTGAGTGGATAGATCTATCGAGGGTGACTCCTCCATCCGGGTTGGTGGATTCCAACTGGTTAAACGGATGCATTTCATTTAATATCATTATTTGAGTTGTTTGGCAAACACTCTGTTGGGGCGAACATCATGATCAGTCTAGTTTCGGTGTCATGGGCTTATAGCAATTGTATCATTTTTGTGACATCATTGTCATACAAACTTATACTTGTGGTAGTCATATTATGCATATACATAAACTCTATGAACTCACTCAACCTTTGTGTTGACACTTTTAGCAATGTATTTTCGGGTAACTAAGGCTTTCACTTCATGGCATGCATGTGGACATATCATAGAGTCGCGATGACGACGCGTCTCACATGGGATTTATATACTTTAAAAACATCGTTTGACTTGTATCAAACTTATTTTCCGCACATAGTAACTTTCATTTGGGAGCTATCTTTGTAACTCTGAATGTTTTTATTAAATCAAGCGATGTATTTTCCAAACGACACTTTAGGTCGTTCAATATAACTGTGATTGTGATGCTATGACAGTCAATCCCCAGGAATTCCATTCCGTTCCAAAACAGGTAATTTGGGGGTGTGACAAGAAAGCATCTTGTTTGTCTTAGCGGAATGACCCGTTGTAAGAAGTAAATTATCCAATTTTTTGATTGTTTCATTTTTATCCAGAATTTCATCAAGAAGAGAATCTTCTCGTTTTGAAAAATCAGCAATCAACTGTTTCTTCTCTTTTTCAAGATCAGAAAGCAGTGTTTTTTCTTTAGAAAGTTGATCATTTAGTTCAGAAATTTCCTTGTTTAAAGATTTTATTTTCAAGTTCAGATTCACATCAAGTGTATCATACTTGAGTTGCAATTGTTTTTCTCTTAAAACAGAATCTCGATAACCAATTTCTAATTCTGATATTTTGTTTGTATGAAATTCATAGGCTCTTGCATTCTCTTTGTAACTCTTAAGCTCAGCGGTCAATTTCTGATTCGCGGCCTTAACCTCGTGATTGACCTTACTCACTTTCTCAATCTCAATACCACAATTATTGATTAATGATTCAAAATAAGCATGGGTTTCCTCATCAGTCTCAGTATTTTGTGCCACACAACCGCCATTAGGATCCACATCTGGAGTTTCAGAGTTCGTATTGCTACAACTCGGATTGTCCGGGTATGTATCATAAGTAGGTGCTGATGTCACTGAATGCTGTTCATCATGAGTAAACTGAATAGCAACATTACTATAATTTGGTACCTCATTGAGTGAATTTGTGTCATAGACTGGAGGTGTATCAAAAGTATCGCTTGATGTTGTGTCCTGCTGATTGAATGTATGACTGGAGGTTGCATGTACGTTTGCTTTATCTGTCCGTCCTGGATTCATGAATTCGTATTCCTCATCAGTCCACTCAATTCCCGACTCTTCTTTCTCAGCTAACAACAACATGTACTTGAGCTTTTCAGACGATATCCTTGGTTTGACACTGCATTCTGAATATCCTGAATCATGGCTTTGAGGTTCGGAAGTAGCATTCTGAGCCGAAGTCATAAAACAGTTATTCCCATATTTTTATCCCATATTCTGATATCCCAGATTCTGATTCACAATCTGACTCCTCTGATTTTTGTCAAACTGCCCTGCATATTGCATCTGTTTCCCCATTAGTATACCCGTAGCAAATGCATTTTGATTCCTAATAACATCAACCATTTGTCCTCCTTGACCCATATGCATACTTGGTTGAGCAAACTGCGGATTATACGATGAAATCCATTGGTTGTTGTTATTTGGTGTAGTTGGACTAATGTTTAGGTAATTGAAGAATGAATCAAAGAAAGCAGTTTTGAGACGATCTGCCAGAGGTACCATTGAGGAAGGTATGTATGATAAAGTTGATGTAGGATCGATTCAACGATAAAGGAGTTGTGGTTGATGAAGATTAAGCTCGGTTGAGGTTTTTCTGAAAGTCGTACTCGTAACCTTGGTTCTTAGGCGTAAAACATTTTCTCCCAAAATTTGAAATTCACTATAAAAATCAATTCTAAGGTCGTATGAAAAATTTGAGTTATGACAATTTTGACGCCAAATTTGGCCGAAAAAATTTGAATTTAGGCCCAAAAATTTGAATTTTTGACCAAAATTGTCACAGTTGAACCAAAATTTGAATCTCGCGTAAAAATTAAACGTTTAGTCTCATCGAAAGGTTGTTTTTCAGGAAGGTGATTTTGTGTGGGCTGTATTGACCAAGGACAGAATGCCAGCTGGAGTAAATGTCAAGTTGCATGATCGAAAGGTTGGTCCTTGTCGGATTCTGAAGAAAATTAATGATAATGCCTACAAGTTGCAGCTGCCAAGTCGTCTCAATACCTCAGACATATTTAATGTTAAGTATCTTGTTCCGTTTAAAGGAGATCTTACGAGCAACTATAACTCGAGGGCGAGTTCTTTTTCAACGGGGGGCGACTGATGCAGCATGAATTTATTACTTAATCAGTTCCAGAAGTCTAAGTGGTTTGCTTTAAGTTCTAGTAGTCTAAGAGTTAGTTTAAAATAAATAAGGGTCTGTTGGTTTTCTTATCTTTTGGTTTATAAATTGACCTCATATCAGCATAGGAAGGCAGACAAAAAGTTTTTCATATCTTTGTAATAAGCTTTTAAGCTTGATTATTAATATAATAAGCAATCTCCTTCAACTCCAGCCTTTACTCCCTCTTAGTTGCAGATTTACTGCACCAGTATGTATCGAATTCTCAAGATCCGTGCATTCGTATGGATTGTGTTTTGTGTATCTTTGTGTTGGTTGCGGTTGAAGATGGATGTTAATTTGAAAATAAGTAGAACATATGTTGAAACCACATAATGTTTGATGAGGCGTGACAGAGAAAGGCCAATCCAGCCGTGACTCGGCTCACCTCGTATGACTTCCAGGGCTCCAAAGCAAGCCATAAACTCGTGATTCCTCTAGCCAAATACTATCACAAATACGTTCATCCTCAACACTAACGCTCGTTTGGAATGTTCCATACTGTCATCATATTAGACATTAGACACTTGAATCAAATGCTTACAAAGAAAATAAAAAATTCCTCTGCAACACTACATAGTCTTCACCTTACTTATTAACGGCAGCCAGTAGACTAAATGGTTCAAGTTAATTACACCCTAAATAATGTCAAATTTTGGAGGGCCGGGTTAATCAAACTTTGCTCCTTCTCCCACTCCAATGGATAAGTTAACTGATTAAGAGGAGCCACCAACTCGCACTAAAAAGAAAAACCATTTGTGAGTTAAGTAGGGAACGGCTCGAGTGAACAAAATAAGCACATGCCCAAAACTAGTAAGATGTGCTTTGATATTAAGACGACAAAGATATTTTCTTACAAGTTACAAGTATTTAAACATCAATTTGACATGGGTTGAAAGGATGCTCACATGAACAAATGCTGAAAACCAATTCCAAACAGAAATTTAATTATAATCTCAAATTATATATGACATCTAACAGGTGAAAATAGTCTCAAGGTGCAAAATATTTTAACACTTAATAGTTGATCCGACTTCCAGCCGTGTAAAGTCAACTCCAAACTTTTTTCCAAATTATTAAAACCACTATACAGTTC
The DNA here is from genome assembly GCA_910596185.1 of Chrysanthemum makinoi. Lineage (NCBI taxonomy): Eukaryota > Viridiplantae > Streptophyta > Magnoliopsida > Asterales > Asteraceae > Chrysanthemum > Chrysanthemum makinoi. Next base: position 205,584,547 of record OU343221.1, read on the forward strand.
ATACTTCATACATTGTAAAATGTATATGATTCTTGTTTCCGGTGAGACATAAACCTAAGAAAATCCAAGCCGATAAAAATTGAAAAGCCAAACTGTAAAAACGATAACCAATTTACTATGAAGCGGAGCGACTTGTCGAGTCTACGAAGCTTCGTAGTTGCTTCCCCCTATTTGTCCCCATCAGTACAGAATAATTTCTCAATTTGTTCATTTTTAGGAGAGGGCATTTTAGATGTTAGACTAATAGTCAAACCTTCAACAGGAAAAAGGTTCATAGCATGAGGGTGAACTTTGGTACACATAACTAAACTGTTCTCGAGTTAAGATTAAAATGGACAGGCTGAATATCTGTCATTATTATTGATAGAACTATTAAAGAAAAATCATAAAGGCTTTATTTGGATCTTAACTAAAACAAATCCAGAGGCATGCAAGATAGCCCTCCAGCTATGGGTTAAAATCGATTTTACTAATTTGACCCATTGCAGATGAGACATAACTGCAACTAACCCATTTATAAGTAAATGGGTAAAAAATGCTACATATAAAGAATAATAGCAGAGCATACATGGTTGTTAAGACATAAGCACTCATCTCAAATCCTTGTGAAGTTTCATCTTAATTTTGATTATTTATTTATTTATTTATCATTTTCAATAACTCATTATCCTACATATGGTATTATCAATCATGCGTATATAAGTACACGCCTTGAACATTCCATCAAGCTCTTATGTAAATATCCTGCCACATCCAGTAGCAACTGCAACAACGACGAATATAACTGATATTGCAAGAATCTGAACTTGCTTACATCATCATGTAAATATGCAAACTCAGAGCCTTATAGAACATAGACTTTTCAGCATTAGTTGATGCACTATCAACCTTAGAATTTAAAAACCAAATATGGTGAAGGAAAATACTTAAATATCAGAGTAAGTCGCTTTATTAGCTTACTGAAAATCCCATACAGTTTTAACAAAAGATAAAATAAAAAGATGAATCGAGAATAATGGAGACACAAATAAGTCGATTATCGTGCATGCTCATTTAACAGAGTCTTTGATAACCGAAAAACGGTTGCCAATATTTTCCAATAATAACTTCCGATTAGTGTTAATGTATGACCACAAATTATCTTGAACAATTACTAGAGATCATAATCAACACTGTAGCACCTTATACGGATAAGCATGTCCAAGCAATTCGGTTGACTTTTTCTAATAAACACCATCTCATTACAAAAGTTGGCATAACATTAAATCACAACAAGTGTTTAACACCCATTTGTTATACAAGGAAAATGGGTCATCTACATATAGATGGATTATACTGTCAATAGGGTAGAGCCAAGATTCGAATTTCGTACTACTTAGACCAGTAACATAAAAAAGTGTTAAAGAGGAAACTTTTAAATGGCATTACTTCTCCATGTCAATGCTTTTTCCTGCTTTCCATTAATTTTAACAGTTACAGACGTACAGGCAAAATATTGTCATACCTCCTTATGAGATAGATCATATTGTAAAGCAAACTAAATAAATAGTAACCAGACATGTCTCGGAAAATTTGTTTGAGATCAAATAGTTTTTCATTAACTTTAACCAACCAGCACCTGAATACCTATTAGAAACAATGATATCACCTCTAAGTTAAGCATTCAATGTATAAGTAAAAATGCATCAAAATGTTGGTAACTCCACATTTTGATAATTTTAAAGTCTCTTTGTCTTAGAATCATGTTAAGTAGATTCCGAAAACTCAGTGATCAAGCAAAATAAGTGTTTTCGTGTAGGAACTCACAAAGAACGAAGACCTCTTTGAAGAAATCCCAAGTTGATTGACGTGTTGTGAGTTGGGTTCATAAACAAAAAGTTCATACTCTTCTTCTTCTTCATCAAGCACCTTAGTCATTTCAACTATAGGTTCTTCGTTCCTATTAAATTCAAGTACAGTTTTTAATAGTGCGTCAGGTATGTTACACGTAATGGTGTAGATGTTTTCAAACGATTTCAGATCACCATTGCCCATCATCCATACGCCAAAATTCCGACAAAAATCAGTGTCACAATTGAATTGCAGCACAACAAGAGACTCCTTTAACTTACCTATAGTCAACCCCGTGGCAGTTTCAGCATTAACTCCTAATAAACTATCAGGAAGACTTATTTCCTTAAACTCTTCACTTGTCATATCAAACGACATAATCGTATCACAATCACTAATCTCATCAAATCCATGAAAATAAATAAACTTATCTATTACTACCTGACCCCGTCCCAGTACAATAGAATGTCGTGTCAAATCCACAGACAAACTTTTCCAAACCCCTAAACTTAATCTAAAAACCTCAACCAGCCAAGGGGCATTAATCTTAATTCCAGGACGACCTCTACTTTTAATAAAAATCTTAACAAGAATAGGGTCAAGTGTACGAGGACAAACCCCGAAACCAATAACAGTATCCTTAAACCCCAAATCTAACACATTGGGAACAACAACATCAACAGACTTCCTAATTGTTGGATTCCAAATAATAGCCTTTTTCGTATTGTACATTCCAGCATAATAGTTATAAAAACAGAACAACCCTTGAGAACAACCAACTATTGGCTGTTCGTTAAGTTTTGTAACTGACTCGGGAACAGTTAAAGAAACTCTTTCATGTGGGAAAGTATCATTGTCCACAAATGAAACATAATTGTGTTTATAAAAATTTCTTACAAGGATATGTTGTTGTAACTGAGTGTTTTGTTGGGATTCAGTGATGAATTTAGAACTGTCAATGAGAGACTTCCATGTTTTCGAAACAGATCTGAATTGAATCAATGGTTTAATGGGTAATTATAGGATATTGGATTTCACATACACATCAAACCATAACACAAAGTAGGCGTATAAGTGGAATTCTAGAGAGAGAAAGTTAGAGGTTTAGGGAACTTTAGAGAGAGAAAGAAAATTCTTATTATGAGCTCCAACTCTCTACCTTGGAAGGTAGAGAGTATTTATAGTCTTACAATAAAACGCCACACAACGGGCTGTGGATCAGGCATACAGTGGGTAAAGACCCGTCCGTCCTCCACGGTGTTACTAAACTAAATACTACTTAACATAAAAGTACTGACACTACGAGCTTTCTAACGATTACATATACTTGAGGTGACCGACTCTTTAATACCCGGAATTTCTAATTCCTAACAATCTCCCCTAAGGGAGGTCACCTCAAACATATACTAAAATGACATTGAATACAATCGGATATTACATTAACAATTGATCTTGCATTCTTGATGTAGTACTTTGCTCAAAAGCTCGTAGTCATTGATTCCACTCATTGCATGTTTGGTTAATCCTAGTGGAGGTCTTTTACTGATCCACGTGATAATAATGTTGAGCTAGCTTTTGAGATCATCAGCTAATTGAAAATCTCTGATACATCCATTGTGGTGTTGGTATTATGTGATGTTGTGACTTTCGGACCGACATGCTCACATTCTGGATCATGATATATTCTCATTAGAGTAGCGAAAGCTTTCGTTGATTCATGATATTGGCAGCAGCGTAGCAGAAGCATGGAGTTAGAATATCAGAGTCATTGATGCACCAATCATGATTTCTTTCGATATGAATGTGTTGTGTGAGCATGCGGCTATGGATTGACCGCTCCATTCGATCACCAAACGCGTCGGGGTGTACCTGCATAAGACGCTTAGCAATAAAGCGCCGCAAAGTGTCTTTGATCACTTTTGATGAATTGAGGTACACGGCCCACGATTCCCCGTTGATCAGTACAAGTACTGCTGTGATCGGTATAATTCCGAAGAATTTCCTTGACGTGGTTTTCGCAGAATGCTCTAGTCGTTCTCAAACCGAACGTCTCAAAGAAGACAACACGGAGTGAGTGAACGTAATTTAAGTCCACTGATTAATGAAAAGAGATTTGAAAAACAATCGTGTATTGCTCAATAGAAATTGTTTTTGCAATATAATGAAGGTTTTAATGAAAATCAATTATCAATCATAAAACACCTTTTGATTTGAAAAATTAGTACACGGTCGACGTGCTAATGAAAAGAGTTTTAAAGCAAAAGACCGGTTTTTCAAAGGTATCCGTCAATCCATAACCTGAACCAGGATTGATTCAAAAGATTGAATCGCCCATTTTTCGTTCAGTTGTCACATGGTTGATCTCATATAATAGATCTCACATGCCACCTACCGGAGCTTGTTAGATGTTGGCTCGAAGGCTTTCCATCTTCACTGCACACCCCCAAATTACGTGTTTTGCAAAATGGAATTGAATACCTTGGGAGGACCTGTCATAGCATCAAAGTTACAAGTATATCGAATCGACCTAAAGTGTCGCTTAGAAAATACATCGCTTGATTAAGTAAAATAATCAGAGTTTACAAAATGTAGGTCCCAAATGAAAATCAATGTATGCAGAAATAGGTTTGATACAAGCCAAACGATGTTTTTAAAGTGTATAAATCCCATGTGAGACGGGTCGTCACCACGACTCTATGATGGTCCATATGCACATGAAGTGAATGCCTTAAATACCTGAGATAAAACATGCTAAAAGTGTCAACACAAAGGTTGGTGAGTTCATAGAGTTTGGTTAACAAGTAAAGCCTTAAAAGAGTGTTTATGTAACAAAGGCAAAGTTTTGGTCATATATAATAGTTCGCAAAGCAAAGGCATCGAAATCCACTCAGCCCAAACCCCCATACAAAAACTTGCAACCTCGTGTGTTTACAACCCAACGCTAAAAATAGTATGTCAATCTTGTATGCATGTATCATAGTAGTTAAAAGTATCAATGTTACCATTAGGGGTCTCCAACACCGTGTTGGGATGTATCCATAAAAATGGCCTTCCAACATATAAATGCTGGGATGTTCCTCCAACGCCAATGTGATCCAAATTAATGGCCTCCACCATATAAATGATGGGATGTTCCTCCAACGACGACGCTAGTCTGATCCAAATTAATGGCCTTCCAACATATAAATGATGGGATGTTTGTTTAAGTCTAGTCACCACACGCACTAAGTCTAAAGTATGCAATGTTGTTTTGGCAAAAGAGTTTAAATTGTTTGACCGCTCCCCGCAGAGTTAACCAGCTTGTTAAAGTATGTATATTGATGCATAATAGAAAACAAGTTTAACACATTAAGGCAAAGATCGCAATAAACCACACAAATGTCCAAAGTGGTGTATAGTAAACACAATTGTATAAATGGTTTGAATATTCGCAAAAGTAAAAACAAGTATTTAAGCATGTATCTCCCCCAAAGAGTTTGTAAGAATTTAAACGAAAGTAAAATGGGTATGAACTCACAGTAGTATGTCAAAGTTTAGAATATTTGTGAAAGTTAATGAAAATAGTTTGAGCATGTATCTCCCCAAAGAGTAGGTAAGTTAAGTAATAGAAAGTGGGGCTACTTAACTCACCTGATGTGATTGATATGCTAACAGTAATGAAGTGCACGAAAATGAGGCTCTGAACTATCCGCGATCTAAAATGAATGATATGACTTGAGTTATGATAGGTTGTCGTGAATGCATGATTTGAAAACGTATCACCCAATATGCCACTTGAAAACTAGTTATATAAAAATATTGTTACTTGAATGTGTGACTGCCCATGTCAAAATAATTACTTTTGAGCTAATGGTGAAAATGTAGTTAAAACTATGTAACGGTTTTAGTAATTGAAAAATCGGTTTACATTAGACTTGAAGTAATATATACATAGGAAAACTAACTCGCTTTTAAGGTCCGCTCTCAAACGTCCGCTTAGGCCTCAAAACCTTGATTAAAAATCCCGACAGCATACTAATGCTGTGAATAGTGTTTTCAGCACGCTGACTCAAAAGTTCAAGTTAACCATAACTCACTGCTTAAGTCCGCTTTTCAAGTTCTCTTATATCCACGCTAAGGTAAATAAGTGTACTAATATATTTTTAAACTTTGGAGATTTCACAGAAAGTTTAAGGACACTGTTTGGTCAGTTGAAAATCGGGACTGCATGTACACTTTCCCGAAATGGTAGTTTTAAATCGTAACTTTAAAACCACGATCTTTTTCGCTATAACTCCGCTTTAGTCCGCTCAAAAGGCCATGCTATGGATAAAAATCTATTTTCTAAAACTTTAATAAAACTTAGAAAAATGACTAATCTTTTCTGAAAAATTATAATTTCCGCATTCCGCCACATTTTAATAACTTCTTTACCATTTTTCTACTTGTTTAACCACAACTACACCACAAAACCTTGAACTAACACTGCCAATCCTACTAAAAATAAAATACTAGTCGAACCAATATAAATAAAATGACCATTTTTGAGGTTTATATGACTACTTATAACATGTAATTAAGCATAAACTACATCAAACCTTCACTAGTAAAAGATCAAAACTTACTTTGATAAACATTTTTCAAACTCTCATTTTATAAACTTTTAACTAGCACATGATTGTTATAAATATTTATATAGTACATATGGGTGATAATCTTGGATGATAATGAATAAAATCACAACAAATCAAATATGACCATGAGGACTTCATGAAAATGTATGAAAAATATATATGAAAAGGTAAAAGATGAAGTTTCATGCTTACAAGAGTGTATGATAAAGATGGTGATGTTTGGATGTGATGAGAGCAAGATGAGCACCGAACCCAATTAAAACCCACAATCTACTAATCAAAACACACCATAACTTGACACTACTTGAAACTTGGAAAGATTTTCTTCTTGGTCCTATACCAAATTTGAGAGAGAGAAAGAAGAGATGAATTTTTGATCTAGTTTTTGTAAAATGAAAGAATGAAGTGAAAGAGTATTGGTATAATAATTGACCAGATCTTTTGCAAAAATCATGGTGTCTCACCTTAAATGTCAACACCCACATGTAAAGAAATAGTGTTGTGCATTTTGTACATATTAAATGTATTAGTGTAAGGTGAAAGTGTAGTTATTTTAAGGATAATTGGTAACTTGTATACACATTTGAATATTTAGGTAGCGTAGATAAAAAAATAAATTTCACTGTTAAGATAAAATATATTGAGGTCATAAAATTATAAAATACATTTTGTAAAATTTGAGTTATAGTAATTATCGGTAGTTTAAGAAAAGTGTCGTAATAATATAAATTTAATGATTTGTATACAAAATAAATTTAAAACACTAGGTAAACTCAAAATATTATTTTTATAAATTAAAAGTAAATATAAAAATATATCGGGATCATTTTTGGAAGTAGCGGATTAAATGTTCAAAATAATAATTCACGCGATAACGTTTATTTAATATAGAATTTACGCTATGTGAAATGCAAAAAATCATGAATGAACCGTTATGAAATGATGAATATGGAGTATGGGAAATGACCGGAAAATGAGAATTGTGACATTCTTCCATGTCGGCCGAATCACGCCTCGCGGATTCGATTAATGATACTATGGCCCAAAACGCGACAAGGGTTCTAAAAGTTTATGCGCATGTATGGTCTAAATGATTATGTCAATGCTCATGCATATGAGTTACTCGTCCCCACCGTGCACGCCCTCGTATATCGTGAGCAATTCCCGTCCTAAATACATGCTTTCTTATGATTAGGCTCGATGAGACAAGCTTCCCCATTCTCAAGCAAAATTTTTAAAAGACTTTTTGGTAACCTATTTTTACTTAATCCCACAACTCATCAAACAAGAACTGCCGCACGATTAGGCTAAATTGGTTTAGGTAACGACTTGTTTCTAGCTCGATCTTTGCAACTCATCAAACAAGAACTCCACTGATCATCAAACTGGAAACAAATGGTTTGAAGAAAATCTTTTGAAAATTTGGCTTGATTACGGAATTGCTTACACATATGAGACTATTACTCCCTTCATTGCATGATTCTTCCTCACTGACATAGGTGATCGCTATGTATAATTTAGGAGTAACTATAATGTTGGACTAATCGACTCATATGATGTTTGTGTGAGTCATAAGTCCGCATGTATAAAGAAGGTGCACGTATAATGATATGATGAGATGCTATGATGATGTGGTTATAGTCTAGGGTCAATGATGCAACCTAGTTCTCTATAACCATGCTCGATACCAACTGTCACACCCCAAATTACGCGGTTTTGGCAAATTGAATTGAATACCTTGGGAGGACTGTCATAGCATCAAAGTTATTAGTTATATCGAACCACCTAAAGTGTCGCTTAGAAAATACATCGCTTGATTAAGTAAAATAATCGAAGTTTACAAAATGTAGGTCCCAATGAAAATCAATGTAAGTGGAAATAGGTTTGATACAAGCCAAACCATGTTTTAAAGTGTATAAATCCCATGTGAGACGCTGGGTCGTCACCCACTAATTTCTATGATGTGTCCATATGCATGCCATGAAGTGAATGCCTTAGATAATTCGATAAAAAACATGCTAAAAAAGTGTCAACACAAAGGTTGGTGAGTTCATAGAGTTTGGTTAACAAGTAAAGCCTCCTTAAAAGAGTGTTTATGTAACAAAGGCAAAGTTTTTGGTCATATAGAATAGTTCGCAAAGCAAAGGCATCGAAATCCACTCGGGCCCAAGTCCCGCCCCATACAAAATCTTGCAACCCGTGTTTACAACCCACCGCTAAAAATAGTATGTCAATCTTGTATGATGTATCATAGTAGTTAAAAGTATCAATGTTACCATTAGTGGTCTTCCAACACCGTGTTGGGATGTGTCCATAAAATGGCCTTCCAACATATAAATGCCGGATGTTCCTCCAACGCCACGCTGATCCAAATTAATGGCCTTCCACCATAAATGATGGGATGTTCTCTCCAACGACGCGACGCTGGGTCAGTATCCAAATTATGGCTTCCACCATAAATGATGGGATGTTTGTTTAAGTCTAGTCACCAATTTAACCAAGTCTAAAGTATAAGCAATGTTGTTTGGCAAAAGAGTTTAAATTTTGACCGGCCCCTGTGAGTTAACCAGCTTGTTAAAGTATGTATGTTGATGCATAATAGAAAACAAGTTTAACACATTAAGGCAAAGATCAAAACCACACAAATGTCTAAAGTGTATAAGAAGTATAGTGTAACACAATTGTATAAATGGTTTGAATATTCGAAAGAGTAAAAAAACAAGTATTTAAGCATGTATCTCCCCCAAATAGTTTGTAAGAATTTAAACGAGTAAAAGCTGGGTATGAACTCACGAGTATGTCAAAGTTTAGAATATTGTGAAAGAATGAAAATAGTTTGAGCATGATTCTCCCCAAAGAGTTTGTAAGACATAAGTAATAGAAAGTGGGCTACGAACTCACCCATGTGATTGATATGCTACCGTAATGAAGTGCACGTAAAATGAGGCTCGAACTATCCGCTGATCTAAAATGAATGATATGACTTGAGTTATGATAGGTTGTCGTGGAATGCATGATTTGAAAACGACACCCAATATGCCACTTGAAAACTAGTTATATAAAAATATTGTTACTTGAATGTGTGACGGTTCCATGTCAAAATAATTACTTTTGAGCTAATGGTGAAAATGTAGTTAAAACTATGTAACGGTTTTAGTAATTGAAAAATCGGTTTACATTAGACTTGAAGTAATATATACATAGAAAACTAACTTGCTTTTAAGGTCCGCTCAAACGTCCGTTTAGGCCCTCAAACCTTGATTAAAATCCTACAGTACAATACTAATGCCGTGAATAGTGTTTTCAGCACGCTTTCACTCAAAGTTCGGTTTACCATAACTCACTCGTTTTAAGTCCGTTTTTCAAGTTCTTTATATCCACGCCAAGGTAATTAAGTGTACTAATATATTTTAAACTTTGAGATTTCACAGAAAGTTTAAGGACACTGTTTGGTCAGTTGAAAATCGGGACTGCATGTACATTTTCCGAAAAATGGTAGTTTTAAATCGTAATTTAAAACCATTTATCTTTTTCGTTATAACCCGCTTTTAGTCCGCTCAAAAGGCCACGCTTATGGATAAAAATCTATTTTCTAAAACTTTAATAAAACTTAGAAAAAATGACTAATCTTTCTGAAAAATTATACTTCTGTATTAGCGCTTCGCGCTCATTTTAAACTTTACCATTTTTCTACTTGTTTAACCACAACTACACCACAAAAATCCCTTGAACTACACTCCCAACCTACAAAAAAATAAAATACTAGTCGAACCAATATAAATAAAATGACCATTTTTGAGGTTTATATGACTACTTATAACATGTAATTAAGCATAAACTACATCAAACCTTCACTAGTAAAAGATCAAAACTTACTTTGATAAATCATTTTTCAAACTTCTCATTTTTATAAACTTTTAACTAGCACATGATTGTTATAAATATTTATATAGTACATATGGGTGATAATCTTGGATGATAATGAATAAAATCACAACAAATCAAATATGACCATGAGGACTTCATGAAAATGTATGAAAAATATATATGAAAAGGTAAAAGATGAAGTTTCATGCCACAAGAGTGTATGATAAAGATGGTGATGTTTGAGTGATGAGAGAGATGAGCACCGAACCCGAATTAAACCCACAATCTACTAATCAAAAACACACCCGAGCAACTTGGGACACTACTTGAAACTTGAAAGATTTTTCTTCCTTGGTCCTATGGTCGCCAAATTTTGAGAGAGAAAGAAGAAGAAATTTTTTGATCTAGTTGTAAAATGAAAGAATGAAGTGAAGAGTATTGTATAATAATTGACTTGAGATCTTTTGCAAAATCATGGTGTCTCACCTAAATGTCAACACCTACATGTAAAGAAATAGTGTTGCATTTTGTACATATTAAAATGTATTAGTGTAAGGTGAAAGTGTAAAGTTATTTTGGAAATTGGTAACTTGTATACACATTTGAATATTTAGGTAGCGTAGATAAAAAATAAATTTTCACAAGTTAAGATAAAATATATTGAGGCTAAAAATTATAAAAATACATTTCTTGTAAAATTTGAGTGATATAGTAATTATCGTAGTTTTTAAGAAAGTGTCGTAATAAATATAAATTTAATGATTTGTATACAAAATAAATTTAAAACACTAGGTAAACTCAAAATATTATTTTTATAAATTAAAAGTAAATATAAAAATATATCGGGTCATTTTTGGAAGTAAATGATTAAATGTTCAAAATAATAATTCACGCCGATAACGCGACATTTAATATAGAATTTACGCCATTAATGTGAAATGCAAAAATGAATGAACCGTTATGAAATGATGAATATGGAGTATGGACTCGAAAATGGTAAATTGCACATTCACATTGGAATATGTAAACACATCACTCAGATGTTCTGGCAATACCACAAGGATAATGCGTAGGACTAAGGATATAATTTCTCTTTCCACATTGTGTGAAACATAGAGTCTTCATTGAAATTGTCCTAATGAGATTTATTGATGATCTCGTGGCTCTAGACTCAATTTGTGCATTTTGGATCCTATATCAGAGACTAGGGAGAGGGTCTCCTTCTTCAATATCAACAATCTCTAAGAGAAAGTCGATAGATAATGTAGGTTCCTCAGAGAATGAAACAAGCCCTTTAAGAGGAACTTGAGTAGCTTGGGAAGTTTAAAGACACACGGTCCATGACGCTTGTCTTCATACCGGAGTTACCTAAGTAACCACCAAGATATATATGTATTGAACCCGTCGCTTCTAAGGTTGAATTATTTGAAGGCTATTTCTTTTCACCCCTTTTCACATTCAATTCTTTTTCATTCTTCAACCCTTTCAGGCTTAATGAGACTTCATAACTAGAACCTTGTTGGGTTTATTCCAAAGATTACTGGCTCCTCTGCCCAAGACTCTTCCCATATCTCACTTTTCTCCATTTTTCAATATACCTAAGGACTCTACACTATCTAGTGGATTGTCCCTGGTAGATCCCTCCTGCTCAAGGGATCATGGGAACCAATACCTAACCTTATCATCCTTATATCACCGCACATAAAGTAAAGTTGGTCGGTCTATTTGGTATTGTTCATCCGCCATAGGAACCAATTGAAAACCATTTGAAAATCAATCCATATACTTGTGATATATTATCAAAGCATTTTGTACCCGAATTGTTTTTGATATTTTTAGAAGAAGAACTCCCCCTCAACATGTGAATCAAGTATTCAAAATAGTTTTCCACACTGAGGCAAGAGAAAGAATTAACTTCTTTGATTACCATTTTCTAAAATATCAACATCACTTCCCTAATCGAATCAAGTAGATAAAGCATTTTGGGAAGGATGAGGTTTTCATGATTTTGCTCCCCCTCAATATGTGCCTCGAGATTTGAAAAGAGTTTTGCACATACTAGAGGGAACTTGCACATTGAGATAAGTGATCACGTTTCAAATCATAGGTTTAAGATAGATGCCCCCCCTCAACATGTGCATGGAAAATTTGAAATCGTTTGTCACATGTGGAAGGAGAGCTTGTACATCCTTATAAAACCATTTATCAATTATCGGTTTAAATCCAATTTAAATCACACATTCTCCCCTATCACAATTATCAAATCATTTGAGATTTGTGATCTCTTATAGATTTAAATTGATTTTGAAAGCTTTTGAGGAGAATTGTGACTTGATTATGAAAGCGCTTTAACTGATAAGGATCTGATTTTGAGATTTTAAACTCCATTGGTTAAACATGCATGATTATCTTTTGAAAACAATTGAATGCCAAATAACTTTTAATTTAATTGAAATCATTCTCCCCTCAATCAATGACATAGGTTGTTGATTGAGAGATAGATATTTTGACAAATAAAGTGATGATTATCAAAAATAGAGTCCGAAGTTATTTTTTCATAGCCATTTTTGAGATAAATGTTTTAGAATTAGAGCATGGAATTTTGAAAATATGATAAAGTATGGCTCTGTTTTCTTTTGACAAGCGGGTTACTACCGAAATGACAATAAACCATTGTTTCTCTTTCTCCCATTTTTTTTATAAGAATTCGAGCAACATATAAAGTTCCGTGTCATTCTTTGAATGACAGCACAAAGACCGTAGATATTATCGAATCAGAAAAACATGACAATTTGACAATATTTTTTGAAGATTTTTCAAATTTTTCAGATTTTTATGGATTTTGAAAGTTTTATAATTTTGTATTTTGTTTTTCAAATAAATATTTACAAGAGATAGATGAGCATAGACCTTTACTCCTCGTCTTCTTCCTCAAGACGCGAGTGTTTCTCGGTTGAAGGCTTTTCAAGCCTAGTCGGAAGTATGAACTCAAAACGCTCTTGGAAGAGCTTTGGTGAAGATGTCTAACCGATATTCGCACTCACAAAAATAGAGTTCCACCACAACTTTTTCCACTTGTTCCCTGATGAAATGATGACGAATGTCGATATGTTTAGCTCTTGAGTGTTGAACGTTATTGCATGAAAGAGCAATAGCACTTTTATTATCACAAGATGTAGGATTTTGTTAAATACAAAGCCATAGTCAGATAATTGAGATCTCATCCAAAGGATTTGAGCACAACAAGATGACATGGCTATGCCTCTCCAGAGGAAATAGAAGTACTCATTTGCTTCTTTGAGGACCAGCTCACTAGCTTATCACCCAAAAACTCGAGCACCTCCGCATGCATTTCGACGAGTATCTTGACATCCTCGCATGATCAAGATTCTGCATAGGCGTTAGTGACATACCGTGTCCTTCGGTACCAAAGTCCCATATTGATGGTTCCTTGAGATACCGAAGACCCGCTTAACCGCCTAAGGTGCTTTTTAGTAGGCTTAGCCCGGTATCTAGCACACATGCAAACAAATAACAAGATGTCGGTCTACTAGCAGGAGGTACATCGTGGATCCAATCATACTACGATATTTCGTTTGGTCAATCATGATCCCCGAGTGGTCCTCATCTAGTTTGGTTCGATCAATCATGGGAGTGTCAACAGGTCACTTGAATCAAATCCAAATTTCTTTAAGATCTCTAGGCATATTTAGATTGATTTATAAAAATGCCTCCCGGACTTTGTGAAATTTGTAATCCCAAGAAAATGACATTTGTCCCATCATTGACATTTGAAATTTTGAACTCATTTCATTTGAAAACGATCACATTCCATTGGGTCTGTCGAGGCAAAATAATATCATCAACATAAATTTGAACATGAATTAAATGTTTTCGACTTCCTCTGAACAATGTTGGATCAATCGCCCTTTGTCAATCCGCGATAGAAGAAACTTTGATAACGTATCATACCATGCCTCGGAGCTTGCTTTTAAACCATAAGAGCCTTCTTCAAACGATAAACGTGGTAGGATGTTCTTGATTCACAAATCCTTCAGTTGGCCGATATAGACTACTTTAAGATCTCTCCGCTCAGAATGCCGCCTTCACCCATTTGATAGACTACCATGTTCTTACTTAAAAGATTAGCCAAAAGATTCTAATTGCCTCGATGAAAGCAACAGAGCAAAAGATTCTTCAAAGTCTATACCTCCTCTTGACGGTATCCTTTAGCAACTAATCGAGCCTTGTTCTTCAACACATCACCATGCTCATCAAGTTTCACTTTGAAGATCCATTTTAGAGCAATAATCATAGCACAACTGGAGTGTACTAACTCCCATACATCAAGTCGATCAAACTCATGAATTTCATCTTGCATGGCATTGAACCACCTATCTTCATTCATGGCGGTTTTAACATCTTTTGGTTCGATCTAGAGAGTACGGAGTTGAAGAAGCACCATAAGGCATCAGTTGCAAGTTGTTTCCGTTGGATACGGATGAGAAGGATTTCTAATGATGTTGTCTAATGGATGATCGTGAGTCCATTTTCTGAGGTGTTCATGTGGTAGTTGTTGAGGGACGAAGTAGCGAGTCGATGTCTCCTCAAGAAGATGGTTCTCATGAAGATTCAGGAGCAAATATGTTTTCAAATGGAGCATCTCTGAGTAGCAAAGGGATTAACTTCATCATTGATGCCGTAAAACAGTCCATGATGTACATTTGAAGAATGATGATTTGTTGATGAGACTAAGGATCAAGCAGCGCTTCTTGACTTAAAGATATTGAGATCGGAGGATTGACTTCATTCATGGAATATGCAACTTCTCTTGTAGGAATCGACACCTCATTAGTACTTGGATCATAAAGTTCATCAAACATAGGATCAAACAATTTTTTAAATCATCTTCAGATGGAGGTACATATGGAGTTTCTTGAGAAAAGTTTGGAACAAGGGATGAACCAATGGGACTGTTTTGAAGTGCGGGTCCGAACTGATTGTCCAGAGCCATTTGACCGTCACCATCAAACGAACGGAATTGTTTCCATGATATTTCGGTTCTTTTGTTGTAGATCTTATCCCTTTTGTTTGGTGCATACCCTACAAATATTCCAATGTCCGCTTTAGCTCTAAGTTTGCCTAAGTCTTGACCCTCATTAGTTGGATAACACAATGCACCAAACACACGGGAAGAGAGATTAGGTTTTCTGTTGTGGACAAATTCATATGGAGTTTTTCCATGAACAATGTGAATCAGGGAACGATTTTGTGTGTGCAAAGGCAATAGCTTCAATTTAGAGAAACATTGGAACCTTTGAGTAAATCAAAGATTGTTCTAGCGCTTCTACAAGAGTCGACTTTCAACTATAACCGCTCGTTGAGGAGTTCGTGGAACACTTCTTTGATGGCCGATTCCAATGCTTTCATAAAATTCACTAAGTTGTTTGTTAACAAACTCAGCCCATTGTCCGTCCGATAATTCGGACGGTTTTGTTAAGTCGAACCCGCAAATGCTTGATGAGTTTGATGATGATATCGTGAGTTTCATCCTTTGTCCAAGAACTTGACCGTGAATCTAGAGTAATCATCAACCACAACTAACACATATTTCTTCCCAAAGATATTCTCGCACTCATTGGTCCACATAAATCCATATGAATTGTATATAAGAACTTCGTGACAGTGAGTTAGTAGGTTTGGGTTTGTGGGCATACTTCTTGCTTTTTCCCAATTGACATGTGAACAAAGATGATCCTTTTCATACTTTAGTCTAGGTAAACCTACAACTAAGTCCTTTCGAGAGATCATTGATGTGCAAAGTTCAAGTGATTGAGACGACGATGCCATAACCATGACTTTGTTTTCAAGCCTTTGACAAAAGCGATTGGAGAAGACTTCATCATATCATCGATAGAGATGGTGTAAAGATTTGAACCACGAATTCCTCTTAAAAGTTCCTTACCATCAAGTTCTCTAACAAAACAAGTATGTTTTTTGAAGGCTACTTCTAGATCGTAATCACAGAATTGACCAACAGAGAACAAATTATGACCAAGACCTTCCACATAGTATACTCTAGAGATAACACTATCACCAACAACATAATCACCATAACCCATAATTGCACCAAATGATTACCATAATCTAACTGTCCCGATGAATTTGCTCACGGTTCATGAGTCAGCATCGGTCTCCACCATATGCTTGGAAATACTGAGTCCAAACCACGTAACGATTTGAACGATCTGCAGCTGAACACGCATAAGAATGGATAACTTGATAATTGGGATCCCCATGCAAGAATGGGTTCCACTTGGTTAGTAACAAAGAATTAACACCCACATCGTAAATAGAAACATCCATATCGTATGAAGCAATGGAATTTGGGAATAGATGCAATGCTGTGTCTCAGATTTGACCTATTCAAAGTATGTTCACTTTAGGGAATAGTTCTACCAAGAGGCATCCATTTTCTAGTGGGCATAATCTTAGCGCTTTGAGACAAAACCATTATTCTTATGGCCAAAAGGTATCCAATAATAACCTATCTTTATAAAAGTTCTTCCCGTGGTTTCCAATCGCTTTCTAACAATCTTCGCTTTTGCTTTTTGCCTTCTTTGCACGCATTATTAGCTAACAATTTTAATCGGGCATTTGACAAAGATTAGACAAAGCATTCACACCACATTCATGATTAGCAAATGTAATTCATGCACATCATTACAAGGTTTGCAAATAGTATCGAATTCATTAATTACAAGATGCAAGGCTAATACTAGAGTCAACACGATTCGTTTTATTCAACTCAAGCTTAAAGTTCCTAGGTTGGTCTTCTACTCTTTTCCAATGCACATTTTTAGCTTGCAAGGTCCTATCATTCCTTGTATTGTCTTGAGACTTTGACCGCTTCGCTTTAATGTCATTGATTACTCCTGTAGAGGGAATTATGGGAACATTAGTTGGTTGATCTACTTTTGCATTCCCCAATCTAGGACGTGCAAGGATCTCAGACTATATACCACACATTGATGTATACTTTCTTAAAACTGGGCCTAGAATGGTTTGAAGGCTCTAAGACTAAGCAGAACAAGGCATCACAGCTATGCCTTTTGCACCTAAGGTTAAGGATTTGGGACATGTTGCAATTACACATTCTAGCAACTCTGAGATCGCTTTGGCCTCGAGGCAAGCAAACCTAATTTCACTATCAAGAGGTTTGTTAATGAAATCCTCTTCGACAATCTCACTGAGACATTCTAGACTATCCTTAAGGTGAGCACAGGAGTCATGAAAAGCATGTTCATTATTCCTAAGATGAGGAGGAATATATTTAATCACACAAAGGTATTTGCAATCTAATTGTGACTTTGAGACAACATTCTTATTGAAAACAAGTGGTAGTTTCCCATTTCCATGACTTCTCATATTCTCAATTTCCTTTTGTAAAGACGTTATTTTTTCGTTGTTTTGGTCACGTGTGACTTTTATTGAATCATATAACTCTTTAAAATGTCGTTTAACTTTTTCATTTTCTTCTAGAAAACTCTCGCTTTCCTTTTGTAAGGCATTAACTAAGTTTTGAAGATGAAAAGTTTGAGAATTCCGAGAATCTAAAAAGGAGGCATTTGGGAGCCCTGCCATATTGTTCATTTGACCCTTTAATTGAGAGATTTGGGCTTTCAACTTTCTGATCGTGTTGCAATGAGCTTGAATCGTTCATCACGCTTGTTAATTTGAAAACTGCATCAAACTCTGGAGCATCCGAGGATGTCTTGATATTTGAAGTTTTGACATTTTCTTTAAGATGTTGATATTTTAGTTGTAAATTAAAATGCTCAACTTCTAGTTTAGAAAAATGTTTAACCAAATTGTCGGATCATCCAGCCAATTTTTCTCGCTTATTTAGAATTAGTTTTTTCAAGCTCAATGACACATCATGGGAGACTTTCGTGGCAAAGATAATTCATGAAATTGAGAAGCATTAATAGAACAAGTTGTAGCATTGAAAAACACATCTTGAGCAATACATTCTAAATCATATTCTCATTCAAGTATGCAAGTTCTTCCTTTCAATCTCATTATATTTTAATGCCATAGTCACTAACTTCAACTATCATTGCATCAAATTCCTTTCCATCTTTTAATGTCTAATTCATTCCCTTTTTTAAGACTCTCAAAGTGATCTTTTAGTTGTTTAAAGAAAGGCATGACTTCGCTAAATAACATTCTTTTATTTGCTCAAAACCTCTTTCTCCTCTCGCTTATACCAGCTGGTGTGATCCTTTTCTTGCAAGTTTTCTCAAAATCAACAAATAGTTGAAAGATAACATATGGACTGATTAAGGTCTTGCTTTTAGTGGCAATTGTTCTAGGAACTAGATGCATTGGTGTATTTGGAGGATACACACGCCTAGGCATTTTCCAAAGGGGAGGTTGGTTTCAACAATATTTTCGCTTTCTCTTATCTAAATCCATTTTCCGTAACACTTGTTCTGAGTTAACAATGTCCGAGGCTTAAACTTGTTTAAGGCAATCCACCTTCCTTTTGTAATCATGGGATGATGATTTATTTCTTTTCTTTACATTTGGATCATCTAGTTCTTGTTTAACTTTTCCCTAGTGATTTCATCCGATTTCTTATCTTCCTCTGCACTAAACTAGGTTTCGGGTTTAGGTTTCCTTGCCATCATAAAGAACCTTATGAGCATTTCTAGCCTTTTAATGACCTCTGGATTTGGTTCCTCAACAAGGGGAATGCTATGCTTATCGCTTAGGACTCTATGCTTAGTGATCATGTGAGCGCAAATGGTGTTTCCTTGTCCGTACAACTTATTTTCAAGCTTGTTTTTCAAAGTTTTTAGATTAGAAAAATCATTCAAAAGTTTTGATTCCTTGGCACTGAATTTTGCTTAAGCATTTTAACATTTTCTTGAAGTTCTTGTTTTTGCTTAGCAGTTTTTGAAAGTTTTTCTTGTAAGGAGTTTAACTCTTGTTTTAATACTCTTCTAAACCTACTTTTTCTAATAGTTGTACGCATTTGGTCATCCATTTCCCGCTCACGGGTGGTCAACTCAAATTTTGCACGTTGTTCATAAATAGCAACACGCTCTTTATAGGCATTTAGTTGAGATAACAAAGATCATGGGCACATGCAAGTGTATTCATCAAAAACATAGTCATTGTTGATCGCAGTAAGATGCATCACTTGGCACAACTTCACTTTCACTTTGTTTCACATATTGATCATATGGGACAACATTGATATTACCATATTTTCAATATTTGATTCAATAGTTTCAGCATTGTACTTTGTCATGCATCTTTGTACATCAAAGATCATCGTATAGTTTTAATACCTCTGAGATGAGTTTGTCATTAGATGGGCCAGCTTGTGGTGAAGAAGAGACCTTGGGAGAAACCATTGGAGAAATGCTAGCCATAAAATTGTGCAGAGGTCCATCATCCACATCGAAGTCGTGATGCATCACAATCGCCAACTTGAAAGGCATTCCGATGATTGTGACCTATCTCCTAATAGGTCAGCCATCCACATCCAGATCATAGGTCTTGGCATTGCCCTCAAAGAAGAAACAATAACTTCTTCATCCAACGCAAAGACCATTATCCCGAAGCTTGTACAAGCAAACATCTTATCTCCAAGTAATCAGATTCTCGTGGACGTTTGAGATGCATTCTTGCAATGTGTCCCTCACCACCACAGTTATTGCATTTGATCGGCTTAGTTTGACCTTGATTTTATTTCTTCCTCGATTTGATTACCAACATAACCTCTACTACCTCCTTCCTCTTGATCATAATCGCCTTTCCCGAACCGTTGCACAACAATTTTCCCATCTCTCAAAGTAGCTTGATTGTGTGGGTTAGATGTCGCTCGAGGTTGTTGTTGGTATGTGGGAGAGAATTCATGTTTTGACTAATCAGGAGAGCCAGTTGATTAATGAAGTTACCCACGCGGTGCATCAAAGATCGCTTGTTTGAACTTTGATCGGGAATGAGTTTGTGTCCATCACCCATGGGTATAACTTGTGAAGCTTTAGTGGTAATCCCAATGTTTGAGTAGAAGGCGGTTGAATCATTTGATGAGCCTTGTCTCTCCTCGGATTTGTTTTGAATTGTTCAAGAATCCTCTTTTCAAACATGGCATGTCTCTCATTCTCAAGAAGGAAGGCATAGAGTTGCTCATAGTTTGTATTCTTCAATCCTTTAGTGAGCTTCACAGTATAACAAATTTGTGCCATTCGGGATTCATGTTGTTCACAAATTTTGAGTTCAACTGAATGTTAGGCATAGTCATTCTCATGTTCCTCATGTCATTCACCAACTTATGAAATCTCACATAGTACTCATAGACACTCTCATCCGGTTTCATCTTGAAGTGCTCAAATTCATCATACAAGTTGGGATTCTCTGCCTTCCATAGTTAGCCTCGTAACCTAAAGAAGCATCTTGACATTATCCCATACAGCTTTTGCCTTGTTGTGGATTAAGCTTGTAGATGTCCTTTGGAAGACCTTGAAGAACAATGTTAAGCTCCGGATATCTGATCTAATCTTTCTCCTTATCGCCAAGCTCATCATACATCTTTGTCCTGCTCCATTCCGTAAATCAAAGTTCCATCTTCAGTAGTATCAAGTATATCTCTAGTAGTTTCAACTCGGTAAGGTCCTTCATCAATGGATTTGAGAATGTTAACCCCATTTTCTTTTCCAAGACAAGCATAACTGATTCTGAGCCCAAGAGTCATAGTCACTCTACAAGCATGGGTGGACGAAAGTTCCGAATCCCAACCGTTGAAACATCCTAAGAATAAAGGAGACATGAGGTAAACGCAGTATGATACGTTAAACGAGATTTTATAGCTCTATGATTAAACCGGGAAATAGATTCTTTCACGGGATTTTACTAAATCAAGAGAAACCCATTTAAAGGAAATCACCTCAAGTCGCTAGAAAATTAATGCAACCAAGTCGCTAAGTGCTAAGTCGCTAAAGTTCCAAGTCGCTATGTAACAACCGCTACAATCCAAGTCGCTAACAAAATTTTGGCGCGAATTCGCTAGCACCAAGTCGCTAAATAATCAAGTCGCTAAATAGCAACTCGCTAGGTACCAACTTGCTAACACCAAGTCGCTAACAATATAAAGTACAAGTCGCTAACTTCCACTGTCGCACCAGAGTGGAGATTCCACTACTTGTACCGCTTTGTCGCTTGTCTCACTAGGCAAGTCGCTAGCCTAAGTCGCTAACTCCACAAACTGCAACTCGCTACCAAAATGTAAAGCAAGTCGCTAGAAAGAAAAGCTATCCGTAGATCAAGTCGCTAGCTAGAAAACTTCACAAACACCACTTTTCAATCCAAAACAACCCAACCAAGATGATTCAAGCTTACCAAATGAAAACCTAAACACTTGTGATGATTCTAAACACAAAAGTACTAACAAAATCCAAGCTTTAACACAAGAAATCAACCAAATGATGCAAAACCACTAAACTTTTTCAAACTCAAAAACCACCTAAAACCACTAGAAATCCAAAGATGTGTAAGATATGATCTAACCATGGCTCTTGATACCAATTGTAGATATTGGATTTCACATACACATCAAACCATAACACAAAGTAGGCGATAAGTGGAATTCTGTGAGAGAGAAAGTTAGAGGTTTAGGGAACTTTAGTGAGAGAAAGAAAAAATTTATTATGAGCTCCAACTCTCTACCTTGGAAGGTAGAGAGTATTTATAGTCTTACAATAAAACGCCACACAACGGGTCGTGGATCGCATGCATACAGCGGTAAAGACCTCGTCCGCCCTCCACGGTGTTACTAAACTAAATACCTACTTAACATAAAGTACCTACAGCTTTCTAACCATTACATATACTTGAGGTGACCGACTCTTTAATACCTGGAATTTCTAATTCCTAACAGTAGTTTTTATGATTTCAAACTGATTTAAAGGTAATGTTATCGCAACATTTCTACTTTTGTGGGTTTTGAAAAGTACAAATCTTACTGATAAAGAGTCGACACTGCGAATGGGCCTACCTCGGCTTTATATATACATATCGTAGACAAGGGTCCATTTATCATACAAAGATATAATTATGATTTAGGGTGTTTATCTAAGCCAAGGGTGCGTTGGTATGCGTCATGAATGACAATGAGTATGAGTTTGATTGTAGTGGCTTGGTCCTCACCTGAAAGTTCAATACTAGCCTTCTTAATGTATATGAAGTGATAATATTTATCATCTATTACCATAGTGGTGGGCCCCCATCTTAAAACAAACATCTTAATCACCAGGTATAGTCTCATTCCCATGGTGAGATAACAAACGAATTTAAAGTTTTTCATCACACACATTCACCGTTAGACTCGTGGGTATCATGGCATGCCTATTTTTTCAGTTGTCAATTTAATGTCACTTTAGTATCCCACTTTTAACACTCACACATCATAATATCAAACACATCTTCACTCATAACATGTCATTTGGAGGCCACCTTCATTCAATTTATTTTCTTTTTACATTTTCAATCAAACTTAATTTTATTAATTCAAATAAAAATACAATACGAAACTTTAAAAAAAATTGAAAAGAAAGATATTAAAAAATAAAAGAAAAACATACAAACAAAATTAAAAACAATACAAAACTTAAAAAATACATTAAATTAATTTTATGGAGGTTCTTGAAAATATTTTGCCATTATTGCTTCTTTTTTCTTGTTAATGACCATGGCTTGGCGTTCCTGCAATCCATTGGTCTTAAATGTGAGAAACTCCTATTCTTTACACTCCATTATTGTGCGGTCTTTTTCCTTCTTCATCTCGTACGCCTCTTCTGCGGCTTCCCGTTTGCGTCTAAATTTCTCTTGTAAAGTCCCCGATAAAGACTCCGATTGACTTCCCGCAGTGCTTGATGTTGTTTCCGATTTGGTTTTTTTTTACGCGACGAGGCTACCGGGGTGACGAGGTCTTGCATCATCGCCAATAGTTCGGTCAGATTAACCAGTTCGGGCGAGGTCTTAATCAATAATCTTTGATACCTATTTAAAAAACTATTTTCTCACTACGTTGGTTTATTTTGAAAACAATTCTTTATATTGGTAAAAATTACTTGATTTAGATAATTAATTTTTCAAACGGCTTTTTCCCGTTTGATATAACCAAAAATCAACCCAAGTAACCGAAGATTATCAATCAACAATTTCTAAGGCTTTCACACTCAAATACCAAATCACTACTCGCTTAACAAGCATATCAAAATCTACTCAATAAACATAACTACTAAGCCACCAATAATAATCTCAACAATAATAAGCAATTTTATACTAAATATATAAGCTAAATGAGAAAGGTAAGAGATTAGAACCCGATCCGACGAAATGAGACTAGTTAACCACCTGATCTTATAAACTAAGACAAACACCAAAGATTATTTCTTTATTTGCTTTTGTTTCACTAATTAGTTGATAAAGTTGCGAACTTTATATATTAAATAGCTAAATAAAAACTAGAAAGGCTATAAAGTATAAACTTTAATAAATAAGTTAGCTTATAAGACCCTTCAGCTCCTCGCCTTAGATGTAGGATTGGATGCATAAAAATCAAAACTTTAACAAGATTAGTACACATAAACTAGAGAATAAGCACTTATATGAACCAAATAAGTTTATGAAAAAGCTTATTGATTTAAAAAACACTAATCTTTAATCAAAATAAGCTAAGAAAAAGCTTAAAGATTAGATACAATATCTACCCAAAACTAAGGTATTCACTTTGAAAAGTGAACGAGGATTGGGTATATTTAAGGACTAGATCTAAATAAATAAGCCAGAAGAAAAGCAAAAAGATTCAAACTTAAAAGCTAAAAGATTATATCTAAATCCACCCATAACTAAGTGAATCTCAAGATTAAACGCTGATCGGGTATATTAAGAATTAGATCTAAGAGAATAAGCCATTGAATAGCTTATTGATAAAGAAAAACTAAGAAAGATTTAAAACTTTTAAGAAATAAGCACTAAAGATTAAAGATTTTTGATTTTTTTTTATAAAAGAAGTTGTAAAAATAAATAGATCTAAGTAAATAAAAGGTTTTTGAAAAAAACTAAAAAGTAAAGAGTGCTTATTGAAGTTGATAAAAGATTATCCTTTTGTAGGAGATGGACTTGATTCACCCACTACACCAAATGTAATTAGGTAAGGTTATAATGAATGAAACATACCCTTTGAGCTATAAATCATCCATCACTCTCACCACGTGCAAATTTCCATCCTAAGGGCGCCAGATCGCTACTATCACCCCCACTTAAACTTAAGTGTGGGGAAAATCCCTTTA
>OU343221.1:205609322-205741299 GCA_910596185.1 Chrysanthemum makinoi
GCGACCTTTAAGATCTCCGTTGGGGAATGATCTTAACGTCCATTTGATGAACTACCATGTTCTTACTTGCGGCATTAGCCAAAAGATTCTAATTGCCTCGATTCGAACGCGAGGCAAAAGATTCTTCAAAGTCTATACCCTCCTCTTGACGGTATCCTTTAGCAACTAATGAGCCTTGTTCTTCAACACATCACCATGCTCATCAAGTTTCACTTTGAAGATCCATTTTAGAGCAATAATCATAGCACAATCTGGAGCAGGTACTAACTCCCATACATCAAGTCGATCAAACTCATGAATTTCATCTTGCATAGCATTGAACCGGCTATCTTCATTCATGGCGGTTTTAACATCTATTGGTTCGATCTTAGAGTCACGAGTTGAAGAAGCACCATAAGGCATCGGTTGCAAGTTGTTTCCGTGTTGATCTTGGGGAGAAGGATTTCCAATGATGTTGTCTAATGGATGATCGTGAGTCCATTTTCGAAGGTGTTCATGTGGCAGTTGTTGAGGGACTGAGTAAGCAGTCGATGTCTCACGAAGAAGATGGTTCGATGAAGATTCGGGAGCAAATATGTTTTCAAGCGGAGCATCTTCGGTAGCAAAGGGATTAACTTCATCATTGATGCCAGAAGCAGTTCCATGATGTACATTTGAAGAATGATGATTTGTTGATGAGGGAAGGATCGGCCGGCGAAGCTTCTTGACTTAAAGATATTGAGGCGAGGATTGACTTCATTCACTGGAATATGAGCAGCCTCTGTTGTAGGGATCAACACCTCATTAGTACTTGGATCATAAAGTTCATCAAACATAGGATCAAACAATTTCTTTAAATCATCTTCGGATGGAGGTACATATGGAGTTTCTTGAGAAAAGTTTGGAACAAGGGATGAACCAATTGGACATTTTGAAGTGCGGGTTCAGGCTGGTTGTCAGGAGCCATTTGACCGGTCGGCTCATCAAGCGTGCGTGAATTGTTTCCATGATATTTAGGGTTCTTTTGTTGTAGATTCGGTATCCCTTTTTGTTTGGTGCATACCTACAAATACTCCAATGTCTGCTTTAGCTCTAAGTTTGCCTAAGTCTTGTCCCTCATTAGTTGGATAACAAAATGCACCAAACACAGAAGAAAGATTAGGTTTTACATTTGTGGACAAGTTCATATGGTGTTTTTCCATGAGCAGGTGTGAATCAGGAGCGATTTTGTGTAGCAGCATCGTTGGCAATAGCCAGCCAGAGAAACATTGGAACTTTTGAGTAAATCAGCATTGTTCTAGCGGCTTCTACAAGAGTTCGATTTCGACTTTCAACTACACCGTTCTGTTGAGGAGTTAGGTGGAACACTTCTTTGATGGCTGATTCCAATACTTTCATAAAATTCACTAAGTTGTTTGTTAACAAACTTCGGTTCCATTAATACGTCGGATAATTACGGCGGTTTTGTTAAGTCGAACTGCGGTTTGTTTGATGAGTTTGATGATGATATCAGGAGTTTCATCCTTTGTCCTTAAGAACTTGACCCGGGTGAATCTAGAGTAATCATCAACTACAACTAACACATATTTCTTCCCAAAATATTACGCACTCTCATTGGTCCACATAAATCCATATGAATTGTATGAAGAACTTACGTGCCGAGTTAGTAGGTTTGGGTTTATGGGCATACTTCTTGCTTTCCCCAATTGACATCTTGAACAAAGATGATCCTTTTCATACTTTAGTCGAGGTAAACCTACAACTAAGTCCTTTATGGAGAGATCATTGATGGTGCCGAAGTTCAAGTGATTGAGGCGTCGATGCCATAACCATGACTTTGTTTTGAAGCCTTTGACAAAGCATTGGAGAAGACTTCATCATATCTTCTATAGAGATGGTGTAAAGATTTGAACCCGAGTTCCTCTTAAAAGTTCCTTACCATCAAGTTCTCTAACAAAACAAGTATGTTTTCAGAAGGCTACTTCTAGATCGAATCACGAGAATTGCCGACAGAGCAGATTATGACCAAGACCTTCCACATAGTATACTCTAGAGATAACACTATCACCAACAACATAATCACCATAACCCATAATTGCACGAAATGATCATTACCGAATCTAAGCCCGATGAATTTGCTCACGAAGTTCATGAGGCGACCGGTCTCGGTCATATGCTTGGAACGACGAGTCCGGTACGAGAGCGATTTGAGCGATGCAGGTTGAACACGACAAGAATGGATAAGCTGGATAATTGGGATCCCCATGCAAGAATGGGTTCCACTTGGTTAGTAACGATAGTGGAACACCCACATCGAAATAGAAACATCCATATCGAGAAGTAGAAGCAATGGAATCATTGGGAATAGATGCAATCTTGGTGTGCGTATTTGACCTATTCAAAGTATGTTCACTTCTTAAGGGAATAGTTCTACCAGTAGGCATCCATTTTCTAGTGGGCATAATCTTAGCGGTTTGAGAACAAAACTGATTATTCTTATGGCAGGTATCCAATAATAACCTATCTTTATAAAAGTTCTTCTGTGGGTTCCACTTTGTTTTCTAACAATCTTTCGTTTTGCCTTCCTTTTGCGATTATTAGCATTAACAATTTTAAGCGGGCATTTGTGACATTAGACAAAGCATTCACACCACATTCATGATTAGCAACAGAATTCAAGCGGACATCATTACAAGGTTTGCAAATAGTATCGAATTGAATTAATTCTGATGCCTAAGGCTAATACTAGAATCAACACGATTCGTTTTATTCAACTCAAGCTTAATGATCCTAGGTTGGTCTTCTACTCTCTTCAATGCACATTTTAGCAAGGTCCTATCATTCCTTGTATTGTCTTGAGACTTTGACACGCTTAACTTTAATGTCATTGATTACTCTGTAGGGGAATTATGGGAACATTAGTTGGTTGATCTACTTTTTGCATTCACGAACTAGGCGTGCACGGATCACGTACTATCGACACACATTTGATGTATAGTTTTCTTAAAACTGGTAGAATGGTTTGAAGGCTCGGCACTAGGCATAGAACAAGGCATCCACGGCTTTGCCTTTTACCTAAGGTTAAGGATTTGGGACATGTTGCAATTACACATTCTAGCAGCTCTTGAGATCGTTTGGCCCGGAGGCAAGCAAACCTAATTTCACTATCAAGAGGTTTGTTAATGAAATCCTCTTGACAATCTCGGAGACATTCTAGACTATCCTTAAGGTGAGCACCGTATTCATGAAAAGCATGTTCATTATTCCTAAGATGAGGAGGAATATATTTAACTGATCCAGTGTATTTGCGGTCTAAGGGTGACTTTGAGACAACATTCTTATTGAAAACAAGTGGTAGTTTCCCATTTCCCTGACTTCTCGGATTCTCAATTTCCTTTTGTAAAGACGTTATTTTTTCGTTGTTTTGGTCACGGGTGACTTTTATTGAATCATATAACTCTTTAAAATGTCGTTTAACTTTTTCATTTTCTTCTAGAAAACTCTCGTTTTCCTTTTGTAAGGCATTAACTAAGTTTTGAAGATGAAACGTTTGAGAATTCTGAGAATCTAAAGGAGGAGGCATTTGGAACTGTCATATTGTTCTTTTGACCCTTTAATTGAGAGATTTGGGCTTTCAACTTTCCGATCGTGTTGCAATGAGCTTGAATCTGTTCATCACGTTTGTTAATTTGAAAAGCGCATCAAACTCGGAGCATCGAGGATGTCTTGATATTTGAAGTTTTGACATTTTCTTTAAGATGTTGATATTTTAGTTGTAAATTAAAATGCTCAACTTCTAGTTTAGAAAAATGTTTAACCAAATTGTCGTGATCATCCAGTTCAATTTTCTCAATTAATTTAGAATTAGTTTTTTCAAGCTCAATGACACGATCATGGGAGACTTTCAGGCAAAGATAATTCATGAAATTGAGAAGCATTAATAGAACAAGTTGTAGCAGTGAAAAACACATCTTGAGCAATACATTTAGAAATCATATTCTCATTTGGTATGCAAGTTCTTCCTTTCAATCTCATTATGTTTTAATGCTCGCTCATAGTCACTAACCTCAACTATCATAGCATCAAATTCCTATTCCATTTCTTTAATATCTTGCATTCATCCCTTTTTAAGACTCTCAAAGTGATCTTTTAGTTGTTTAAAGAAAGGCATGACTTCAAATAACATTCTTTCATTTGCTCAAAACCCCTTTCTCCTTCCGTTATACCAATGGGTGTGATCCTTTTCTTGCAAGTTTTCTCAAAATCAACAAATAGTTGAAAGATAACATATTGACTGATTAAGGTCTTGCTTTTAGTGGCAATTGTTCTAGGAACTAGATGCATTGGTGTATTAGGAGGATACACAGTCGCTCTAGGCATTTTCCAAAGGGGGGTTGGTTTCAACAATATTTTCAACTTTATTATCTAAATCCATTTTCCAGAACACTTGTTCGGGAGTTAACAATGTTTGAGGCTTAAACTTGTTTAAGGCAATCCAGTTCTCCTTTTGTAATCATGGGGTATGATGATTACTTTCTTTTCTTTTACATTTTGGATCATCTAGTTTCTTGTTTAACTTTTCTAGTGACTTTCATCTGATTTCTTATCTTCCTTTGTGCACTTCAGTGAAACTAGGTTTCGTCTAGGTTTAAGGATTTCCTTGCCATCATAAAGAACCTTATGAGCATTTCTAGCCTTTTTAATGACCTTTGGATTTGGTTCCTCAACAAGGGGAATGCTATGCTTATCGCTAAGGACTCTATGCTTAGTGATCATGTGAGCAAATGAATGGTGTTTCCTTGTACGTTACAACTTATTTTCAAGCTTGTTTTTCAAAGTTTTTAGATTAGAAAAATCATTCAAAAGTTTTGATTCCTTTGCATTAAATTCTTGCTTAAGCATTTTAACATTTTCTTGAAGTTCTTGTTTTGCTTAGCAGTTTTTGAAAGTTTTTCTTGTAAGGAGTTTAACTCTTGTTTTAATACTTCTTCTCTAAACCTACTTTTCTAATAGTTGTACGCATTTGGTCATCCATTTCCTGCTCACGGGTGGTCAACTCAAATTTAGCACGTTGTTCAAAAATAGCAACCCGTTCTTTATAGGCATTTATTCAGAGATAACAAAGATCATCAGGCACATGCAGTGTATTCATCAAAAACATAGTCATTGTTGATCGCAGGAAGATGCATCACTTGGTACAATTTCACTTTCACTTTGTTTCACATATTGATCATATGGGACAACATTGATATTACCCATATTTTCAATATTTGATTCAATAGTTTCAGTTGATTGTACTTTGTCATGAATCTTTTGTACATCAGATCATCGTATAGTTTTAGTACCTCTGAGATGAGTTTGTCTTTGGATGGGCCTGCTTGTGGTGAAGAGAGACCTTGGGAGAAACCATTGGAGAAATGCTAGCCATAAAAATTGTGTGTGCAGTAGGTCCATCATCCACATCCGAGTCGTATGCATCACAATCAGCGACTTGAAAGGCGTTCTGATGATTGTGACCTATCTCCTGAATTGGTTGCTCATCCACATCTGCATCATAGGTCTTGGCATTGCCCTCAGCAAGAAACAATAACTTCTCTTCATCCAACGCAGCACCATTATCCTGAGCTTGTACAAGCAACATCTTATCTCTGAAGTAATCAGCATTCTGTGGATGTTTTGGAGATGTGCAGTTCCTTGCAATGTGTCCCTCACCACCACAGTTATAGCATTTGATCGGCTTAGTTTGACCTTGATTTCCATTTCTTCCTCGATTTTGATTACCAACATAACCTCTACCAGCTCCTCCTCTTCCTTGATCATACTGTCTTTCCTGAACTGGTTGCACAACAATTTTCCCATCTCTGAAAGTAGCTTGATTGTGTGGGTTAGAAGTCGCTCTCGAGGTTGTTGTTGGTTTGTGGGAGAGAATTCATGTTTTGACTAATCGGGAGAGCCAGTTGATTAATGAAGTTACCCACGTGTGCATCAGCATCAGCTTGTTTGAACTTTGATCGGGAATGAGTTTGTGAGTTCCATCACCCATGGGTATAACTTGTGAAGCTTTAGTGTAATCC
The DNA here is from genome assembly GCA_910596185.1 of Chrysanthemum makinoi. NCBI lineage: Eukaryota > Viridiplantae > Streptophyta > Magnoliopsida > Asterales > Asteraceae > Chrysanthemum > Chrysanthemum makinoi. The sequence goes on from OU343221.1 coordinate 205,615,376, forward strand.
CAATGTTTGAGTAGAAGGCAGTTGAATCATTTAATGAGCTTGTCTCTCCTGGATTTGTTTTGAATTGTTCAAGAATCCTCTTTTCAAACATGGCATGTCTCTCATTCTCAAGAAGGAAGGCATAGAGTTGCTCATAGTTAGTATTCTTCAATCCTTTAGTGAGCTTCACAGAAGTAACAAATTTGTGCCATTCGGGATTCATGTTGTTTACAAATTTTGAGTTCACCTGAATGTTAGGCATAGTCATTCTGATGTTCCTCATGTCATTCACCAACTTATGAAATCTCACATAGTACTCATAGACACTTTCATCTGGTTTCATCTTGAAGTGCTCAAATTCATCATACAGTTGTGATTCTCGGTCTTCAACAGTTAGCTCAGAACCAGAAACAAGCATCTTGACATTATCCCATACAGCTTTTGCCTCGGTGTTGTGATTGATAAGCTTGTAGATGTCCTTTGGTAGACCTTGCAATATAATGTTGGAAGCTCGGATATCTCGTGATCGAATCTCTTTTTCTCCTTATCGTCAAGCTCATCATACATCTTTGGTCTGTCCATTCCGTAAATTAAAGTTCCATCTTCAGCAGTATCAAGTATATCTCTAGTAGTTTCAACTCGGTAAGGTCCTTCATTAATGGATTTGAGAATGCTGACCCCATTTTCTTTCCAAGACAGATAACTGATTCGTTGAGCCCAAGAGTCATATTCATTCTGTCAAGCATGGATGGACGAGTGTCTAACCCGCTGCTTGAACATCCTCGGCAAAAGTGGAGATGATTGTAGGAACGTTGGTAGACATGATGACAAGTTAAACGAGATTTTATAACTCTATGATTAAACCGGAAATAGATTCTTTCACGGGATTTTACTGAATCAAGAGAAAACCGTATTTAAGGAAAATCACTCAAGTCGCTAGGAAAATTGTGAACCAAGTCGCTAAGTGCTAAGTCGCTAAAGTTCCAAGTCGTTATGTAACAACTCGCTACAATCCAAGTCGCTAACAAAATTTTTGGCAGCAATTCGCTAAGCACCAAGTCGCTAAATATTCAAGTCGCTAAATAGCAACTCGCTAGGTACCAACTTGCTAACACCAAGTCGCTAACAATATAAAGTACAAGTTGCTAACTTCCACCAAGTCGCTACCCGTAGTGGAGATTCCACTACTTGTACTGCTTGTCGGCTTGTCTCACTAGGCAAGTCGCTAGGCCTAAGTCGCTAACTCACAAACGCAACTCGCTACCAAAATGTAAAGCAAGTCGCTAGCAAGAAAAGCTATCCGTAGGTCAAGTCGCTAGCTAGAAAACTTCACAAACACCACTTTTCAATCCAAAAACAACCCAACCAAGATGATTCAAGCTTACCAAATGAAAACCTAAACACTTGTGATGATTCTAAACACAAAAGTACTAACAAAATCCAAGCTTTAACACAAGAAATCAACCAAATGATGCAAAAACCACTAAACTTTTTCAAACTAAAAAACCACTAGAAATCCAAAGATGTGTAAGATATGATCTAACCATGGCTCTTGATACCAATTGTAGGATATTGATTTCACTTACACATCAAACCATAACACAAAGTAGGTATAAGTGAATTCTAGAGAGAGAAAGTTAGAGGTTTAGGGAACTTTAGTGAGAGAAAGAAAATTCTTATTATGAGCTCCAACTCTCTACCTTGGAAGGTAGAGAGTATTTATAGTCTTACAATAAAACGCCACACAACGGGCTGTGGATCAGGCATACAGTGGGTAAAGACCCGTCCGTCCTCCACGGTGTTACTAAACTAAATACCACTTAACATAAAAGTACTGTGACTACGAGCTTTCTAACGATTACATATACTTGAGGTGACCGACTCTTTAATACCTGGAATTTCTAATTCCTAACAGTAGTTTTTTTTTATGATTTCAACTTGGATTTCCAAAGGTATGTTATCAGACATTTCGATTTTAGGGGTTTTGAAAAGCACAAATCTTACGGGATAAAGAGTCGACATCGTAAATGGGCCTACTCGGTTTTATATGCTATGATGTATCGTATCAGTGGTCCATATATCATACAGTATATAATTATGATTTAGGGGTGTTTATCTAAGCTTAAGGGTGCGTTTGGTATGCTGTCATGAATGACAATGAGTATGAGTTTGATTGTAGTGGTGGGTCCCTCACCTATGAAAGTTCAATACCTAGCCTTCTTAATGTATATGAAGTATGGATAATATTTATCATTCATTACCATAGTGGTGGGCCCCCTCATCTTAAACAAACATCTTTAATCACTTTCATAGGCATAGTCTCATTCCCATAGTGAGATACCAAACGCACCCTAAGTTTTTCATCACACACATTCACCTGTTAGACTGTGGGTATCATGGCATGTCAAATTTATTTTTTCAGTGTCAATTTAATGTCACTTTAGTATCCCACTTTTAACACTCACACATCATAATATCAAACACATCTTCACTCATAACATGTCATTTGGAGGCCACCTTCATTCAATTTTATTTTCTTTTACATTTTTTTCAATCAAACTTAATTTTATTAATTCAAATAAAAATACAATACGAAACTTTAAAAAAAATTGAAAAGAAAAATATTAAAAAATAAAAGAAAAACATACAAACAAAATTAAAAACAATACAAAACTTAAAAAATACATTAAATTAATTTTATGGAGGTTCTTGAAAATATTTTGCCATTATTGCTTCTTTTTTCTTGTTAATGACCATGGCTTGGCGTTCCTGCAATCCATTGGTCTTAAATGTGAGAAACTCCTATTCTTTACACTCCATTATTGTGCGGTCTTTTTCCTTCTTCATCTCAACGCCTTTCAAGCGCTCCGTTTGCGTCTAAATTTCTCTTGTAAGTCCCCGATAAAGACTCATTGACTTCCGCAGCTTGATGTTGTTTCCTTTTGGTTTTTTTACGACGCAGGCTACCGGGGTGACGAGGTCTTGCATCATCGCCAATAGTTCGGGTCGATAACCCGGTTAAGGCAGGTCTTAATCAATAATCTTTGATACCTATTTAAAACTATTTCTCACTACGTTGGTTTATTTTGAAAACAATCTTTATATTGGTAAAATTACTTGATTTAGATAATTAATTTTTCAAACGGCTTTTTCCCGTTTGATATAACCAAAAATCAACCCAAGTAACCGAAGATTATCAATCAACAATTTCTAAGGCTTTCACACTCAAATACCAAATCACTACTCGCTTAACAAGCATATCAAAATCTACTCAATAAACATAACTACTAAGCCACCAATAATAATCTCAACAATAATAAGCAATTTTATACTAAATATATAAGCTAAATGAGAAAGGTAAGAGATTAGAACCCGATCCGACGAAATGAGACTAGTTAACCACCCGATCTTATAAACTAAGACAAACACCAAAGATTATTTCTTTATTTGCTTTTGTTTCACTAATTAGTTGATAAAGTTGCGAACTTTATATATTAAATAGCTAAATAAAAACTAGAAAGGCTATAAAGTATAAACTTTAATAAATAAGTTAGCTTATAAGACCCTTCAGCTCCTCGCCTTAGATGTAGGATTGGATGCATAAAAATCAAAACTTTAACAAGATTAGTACACATAAACTAGAGAATAAGCACTTATATGAACCAAATAAGCTATGAAAAAAGCTTATTGATTTAAAAAACACTAATCTTTAATCAAAATAAGCTAAGAAAAAGCTTAAAGATTAGATACAATATCTACCCAAAACTAAGGTATTCACTTTGAAAAGTGAACGAGGATTGGGTATATTTAAGGACTAGATCTAAATAAATAAGCTAAAGAAAAGCTAAAAAGATTCAAACTTAAAAAGCTAAAAGATTATATCTAAATCCACCCATAACTAAGGTGTTTGAATTCGAAGATTAAACGCGGATTGGGTATGTTTAAGAATTAGATCTAAGAGAATAAGCCATTGAATAGCTTATTGATAAAGAAAAACTAAGAAAGATTAAAACTTTTTAAGAAATAAGCACTAAAGATTAAAGATTTTTGATTTTTTTTTATAAAAGAAGTTGTAAAAATAAATAGATCTAAGTAAATAAAAGGTTTTTTTGAAAAAAAACTAAAAAAGTAAAGAGTGCTTATTGAAGTTGATAAAAGATTATCCTTTTGTAGGAGATGGACTTGATTCACCCACTACACCAACAGAATTAGGTAAGGTTATAATGAATGAAACATACCCCTTTGAGCTATAAATCATCCATCACTCTCGCCTCACGTGGCAAATTTCCATCCTAAGGGTGCGTATCGCTACTATCACCCCCACTTAAACTTAAGTGTGGGGAAAACTTCCCCTTTATCCGTTAAACAAGGGTAGAGTCAAGCTTGTGACTCGAACAAAAACTAGCGCTTTTTAGGAGGCAACCCATGCTTAATTGTTTGTTTGTTTGTTTTGTTTTTCAATTTTGTTTTTGTGTTAATATATCTTTTTCATTGTTGTTTATTCTCATGTTAGAATTTGTGAAAATGTTTTATTTTGTTTTTAACCTCGTCTTAATTGCATATAAAGGTATTTTACAAAAAGATAAGTGTAGGGAAGATCACATATGTTTTAAGAACATGAACATGATTAAAAATAATTGAAATTGTATATATTTGTGTGATTGTTAGAGTCAAATGCTTGTATTGAGTCATAATAGATGTTTTGCAGGAATTTTTTCAGGTTTTAATGAGGTAAATTTTCCAAAAAAATATACCAGACCCTTTCTATCAGGAAAACCTGACGGCGTCGGGATTAAAGCCCAATGGCATCAGGAAATGTAGAAACAGATTATCAGTTTCATTTTCTGTGTAACTTGTGATTTTTGAAAACTTCCAATTCTTAATTTTCTAGAAAAACTGCAAACATCCATTCCACAAGCATTATATCTTATTCGCTTTCTAGTTTAGTTTTGTTTCATATATAGTTTTACCACCGATTTTACACAAGGTTTAGTTTCGTTTTCTTATAAGTGTGCATGTTATATTAGACAAGAAGAAGAAACACATATTGGAAGCACTTATTACCTATTCATTCTTCTTGGAGGAGGATTTAACTGCAACTTCATACATATCCTACCGAGCTAATCAGGGGAGTACTAGTTTCTTTATCTTTTACTTGCCTTCCTTTATCATAACTTTGAAACTTTCGGGGAACATTGGGGACAGTGTTCAGTTTAAGTGTAGTGAGGGAAAATAAAACGAGAACTTAAAAACTATTCACTCATTTGATTTTTGTCTTGTCCTTGGTAAATTGTGTAATAAACTATGAGAAATATTTGTTAGGGTAATTTTAGCACCAAATTTAAAATTTTTATGGCATTTACGAGTTAAACTTTAGTCTTAATATAGCGTCTCATGGATGTGAATTATATGACTAGCACAAAAATCGTTTACCACTTAAATTCCACCCCATAAATGTGAGGTTCGCCCCTAGATCTTTAGGAATAAAAGCATCATCTTTAATGCTTAGTGAGGGTACCGGTAGTATAATAGATTCTAGAACTTGTTTTGTGATGCATTCCGATATCGCTAGTGAGAGTACATTCGTGTAGTTAGGAGTAACTAAATGATAAGAGGCATTAGGATAACCCTTGTTTTAAACCTGTAATTTAATTACGTCATCCACATCGGTTGAGTAATTTTCCCCACACCCTTGCGATGTACTCATCTTTAGTACATGATACCTCTAGTTAACCCCTCAGAGCCAATCCTTTTCACAGTTCTCATGATATTTCGGTTTCCGGAATATCAATGAAGAACATTTTTTACAATCCACTCCAAATGTTACACCCAAATAGTCTTAGCCCACCTTGTATGCATTCATCTTTAGTGTATTATTGTTATCATTGTTAAACCTTTAGTTCAATTATCTAGTTACTTGCATGGTTGCTAAGTCGAGTCATATCATTTATATACAGTTTTGGGAAGATTGGGACTCATAGGTTAAAGTAATATTTTATGGGGTAACGGGAAAGAACGTTAAATTCAAATTCCCTTTGTCTACGTAATTAAGTACTCCAAGTGTTTTGATCTTTTCAAATCGGGTCAATTAGTGTTAGTTAAACAAAAACTCAAATGTAGGGATGCTCCTATAAATCCCTTTATGTTGATGTTATCGTAGAGGATGGTAGAGTAAAAAGGTATGAAAAAAGAACAAAAAAATCAAAAAAAAAAAGAGAAAAAAAGTTGTTGAAAATAAAAATGAAAAAATGAGAAAAACATTCGGGCAACCATCCTACATCTATCTTTATGTTTATGTTTTCAAGTTTATGTTTTTGTTTTGTTTCAAATTGTTTAGTGTTAGTGAGTCGAGTCTTGGCTTAGCAACGCCATGCTTTACATGCTTGTAACATAAGATTTTTGACTTGCCACCACTAAATATACCCTATCCAACAAAACCCTTTACTTCCCTACCCTAAGCCTAACGTTACGAGCCTTTTAAAGACCTCTTAGATAGTTATCCCTAGGTGCTTACGCCAAAGCGGTGGAGGTTTGATCTATTCTCAAGCCTATGGTAATCTATGTACTATGTCAGGTAATGAGTGTTTATCTTCCATTTCTTTCATATTATATTTCATATAAACCCGAGAGATGAGAGAATCCAAACACCAATTGTGAGGTGCTAGTGTATAATTTCCGTGCTTTTTATGACTATTGGGGCGCTTGTATTTGTTGTAAACTATTTTAAAACAATGCTTCATGCCCCCTAACTTATAAATTGATTGGTCAAAATCCCATTTGCTTGAGGACAAGAAAATTCTAAGTGTAGGTATATTTGATAAGAATTTAAAACATATTGTTAGGATTTAGAAAATCTGGTAGTCAAAGACTCGGTCACCTCAAGTATATGTATTCGTTAGAAAGCTCGTAGTCGTAGTCATTTAGTGATAGTTAGTAGTTAGTTAAGTAACACCGTGGAGGACGGACGAGTCTTTACCCACTGTATGCCTGATCCACAACCCGTAGGAGGCGTTTCATGTAACACACTATAAATACCCTTTGCCTAGAAAGGCAAAGGGTTGGAGCTTCACAATACATTTTTCTTTGTCTCACTAGAAGTTCCTAACTCACTTCACTTTCTCTCTCTAAAACTCATCTCATTTGAATCATATGTGTGTTTGATTGTGTGTTTGTGAAAACCAATATGTTACAATTGGTATCAAGAGCCATGGTTTGATCATCTACCTTACATGTTCTTGAATTCTTAGTGGTATTCATAATATTTTGAGTTTGAATGAGTTTTGAGAAGTTTTCATCATTTTGATCATTTTTATTGTTAAAGTTTGAATTTTGATAGTACTTTTGTGTTTAGAATCATCATAAGTGTTTAGGTTTTAATTTGGAAGGCTTGATTCATCTTGGGTGTAGTGTTTTTGGATTGAAAAGTTTGGTTTTGAAAGAGTTTCAAGTAAGCGGTTTGACTCACTGATACTATTCTTGTATGCGCTTTGTCGCTTGTTTCATGCGATTTGATCAGATTTGTATGCGGTTTGATACTTCTTTTATGCGGTTTGACCTATTGTGTGTGTGCGATTTGATCAACTCCTTATGCGATTTGATCCTTATGCGGTTTGAATGTTAAGACAAAGAGACAAAAAGGAAAAAAGTAGTGGAAGTACTTGTGTTCCCTTGAAGTTTGTCAAGATAAGCGGTTTGTCCTAAGCGGTTTGGTCTAAGCGTTTTGATTTAAGCGTTTTGTTCTAAGCGATTTGTCCTAAGCGGTTTATCCTAAGCGTTTTGTCCTAAGCGCCTTGTTCTAAGCGGTTTGTCCTAAGCGTTTTGTCCTGAAGCGTTTTGACTTAAGCAATTATTCCTAAGCTGTTTGTAGTTGTGCGATTTGAATCAAGAGGTTTGATAAGAAGCGGTTTGATAACTAAGCGGTTTGATTAAAGCGACTTGTCATTTCTTCGTGTTAAGTTTTACGGTTTTCTCTTGATTTAGTAAAATCCCGTGAAAGAATTTATTTCCAGGTTTAATCAAAGAGTAGTGAAATCCCGTGTACTTAAGAATCATGTCTACAATTACTTCTTCCGTTGTTGATGACGTTCAAGGTTCCGATACTCGTCCTCCCATGCTTTATAGAACCGATTATGAATCTTGGGCTCAAAGAATCAGATTATATTGCTTAGGGAAAGAGAACGGTGTTAACATCCTTAAGTCAATAGATGAAGGACCATTTCAAATTGGAACTACCAAGGATATTCTCGAAACTGCAGCTGATGGAAATGTTGTGTTAGGGTTGGATAGACCAAGAATGTATGATGAGCTTGATGATAAGGACAAGAAGAGATATGATGCTGACATTAGAGCCTCAAACATCATACTTCAAGGTTTACCAAAAGACATTTACAAGTTGATCAATCACAACACTGAAGCCAAGGCAGTCTGGGATAATATTAAGATGCTTCTTTCTGGTTCGGAACTGACTAAGGAAGATAAAGAGTCTCAGTTGTATGATGACTTTGAGAACTTTAAAATGAATCCATGGGAAAGTATCACTGAATATCACGTGAAATTCCACAAGCTTGTGAATGATATGAGGAATATCAAAATGACAATGCCAAATATCCAGCTCAATTCCAAGTTCGTGAATAACATGAATCCCAAATGGCACAAATTTGTCAAACTTAACAAAGGACTGAGGAACACCAATTATGAGCAACTATATGCTTACTAACTCCAACATGAGAAGCATGATGCATTTGAATGATTGATCATGGAAAAGTTTAATACTAATGCTGCTGCTGCAAGCTCTTAATTCAACTGCATTCTTCATAAATGTGGGGATAAGTACCAAAGCATCACAAGTTATAGCTACTGGGGATCATAATCACAAACTTAATCCGGATTCAGGGTATAAGCCATCGGACATGTTCATGGAACACTTTGCAAATCAACTGGCCCTAATGGTTAAGCAAAACTTAAACCTCGCTCCCTACACCAACAATCATCTTAGAACTGCATCTAATTTACACAATCATGCTACTGTTAAAGATGGAAGGGTTGTAGTGCAAAATGTGCAAGGAAGGCATAATGCTTATCTACCACATAATGGACAAGGGAATGTAGGTACTGGAACTGGTCATGGGAATGTGGGAGTTGGAGCTGGTTATGTGGGTAATCAGAATCGAGGAAGGATTGCGGCTCAGGGTCAAGGGAAGCCAATCAAGTGTTGCAAGTGTGGAGGGGAAGGACACATAGCTAGGAACTGCACTCAGCCAAAACATCCACAGAATGCAGAATACTTCAGGGATAAGATGCTGCTGGTGCAAGCTCATGATAATGGAGCTATGTTGGATGAGGATGAGTTGTTGTTTCTGGCTGTGGGGAATGACAAAACATATGATGCAGATGTTGATGAACAACCAGTGCATGGTTTGACTCAAAACAACCCAAATGTCTTCCAAGTTGCAGATTGTGATGCATTTGACTCTGATGTGGATGATGAACCAATGGCACATACCATCTTTATGGCAAACATCTCACCAATGGTTTCTTCACCTCAACCAGCCGGTCCCTCCAAGGAAACCATCATATCAGAGGTACTAAAACTATATGATGTGGTTGATGTGCAAAAGACTCACCACGAAGTAAAATCAACGGAAGTCATTGATTCAGATATTGAAAACATAGGTAATAGCAATGTTGTCCCATATGATCAATATGTAAACCAAGATGAAAGTCTTATTGTACCAAGTGATGAATCTTCTGCAGTTAATGATGAATGTATATATGTGAGTACACTGCATATGCTCTTGATGATTCCATGTCCACTGAACTAAATGCCTATAAGGAACAAGTTGCCATATATGAACAGCGTGCTAAGTTTGAATTGACTACCCGTGAGTAGGAGATGGATAACCAAATGCGTACACTTATAAGAAAAAGTAATTTTAGGGAAGAAACATTAAAACAAGAGTTAAATTCCTTACAAGAAAAACTTAATAAAACTGTTAAGCAAAAGCAAGAAAATGTAAAAGTGCTTAAGCAGGAATTCAATGCTAAGTAATCAAAACTTTTAAATGATTTTTCCAACCTAAAAACTTTGAAGAACAAACTTGAAAACAAGTTGTATGTACAAGGGAACACCATTCAGACTGCTCACATGATCACTAAGCATAGAGTATTAAGCGATGAGCACAGTACTAGCCTTGTAGAGGAACCCAATCTCGAGTATGGTAAGAAAGCAAAAGCTGCCCAAAAGGTGATCTATGATGGTAATGAAATCCTTAAGCCTAGACAAAAGCCTACTTGTTTAGAGAGCACTGAAGAGGATAGAGAATTAGAAGATGCCTTTAGAGAGAAAATAGAAAAGAAACTAAAAGATCCTTGGTGTATAGAGTATAATATAACATTTAAAACTCCGAATTATGCTAAGGAAAACTGGATAGCCTTCAATAATTTTAGACCTCAGACTCAATTGACCCCTGAACAAGTGTTTTGGAAAAAAGATATGGATAAGAAAAAAACTGATGAACTTGTTGAATAGAATCCTCCCTTTACTAAATTGCCTCCAGCTACTATGTATCCACCAAATACCCCGATGCATTTAGTGCCTAGAACTCTTCCCACTCAAAGCAAAACCTTAGTCAGCTTATATGTGGTTTACCAACTATTCGTTGACTTTGAGAAAACATGTAAGAAGAGAATCACTCCAACTGGAATTACTGAAGGGGAAAGGGGTTTTGAGCAAACAAAAGAATGTTATTTAACTGAGGTCATGCCTTTCTTTAAACAACTAAAAGAACAATTTCAAAGTCTACAAAAGGCCATAGATACAGAAGTTAAAGAAATGAAAAGAATGTTCAATGAAATGGAAAACGAGGTTAGAATGAATGAATGTGAGCTTAAGAGCAATGAGATTGAGAGGAAGAATATTCATATCCTGAATGATAATTTGATTTCTAGATGTTTTAGTCAAGATTTGTTTTATACTGCTACGAATTATTCCATTACTGCTTCTCAATTTCATGAATTGTCTATTGCTTTGAAATTCTCCCAAGATCGTGTCATTGAGCTTGAAAACAAAAATTCAAAATTGCATGATAAAATCGAAAAGGATGATCATGATAACATGGTCAGGCATTTTTCTAAATTGGAAGTTGAATATCTTGATTTACAATTAAAATATCAACATCTTAAAGAAAGTGTTAAAACCTCAAATGCCAAGACATCTTCAGATGCTCCTGAGTTTGATGCAGTTTTTGAAATAAACAAACATGATGAACAAATTCGAGCCCATTGTAACACGATCAATAAATTGAAAGCTCAAATTTCACAATTAAAGGGTGAAAAGAATGAAGTGACTGGCTCCCATATGCCTCCTCCTTTAGATTCTCAGAACTCTCAGAATTTCCATCTACAAAACATCATTAATGTATTACAACATGAAAATGTGTGTTTTCTAGCAGAAAATGAAAAGGTTAAATTGCATTTCAAAGAGTTATATGAAACAATTAAGGTCACTCGTGACAAGAACAACGAAAAGATAACGTCGTTGTAAAAAGAAATTGAGAATCTGAAGAGTCAGGTAAAAGGGAAAATGCCAATCACTAGTGGTGAAAATGTCGCACCAAAGGTGTCTGTTTGTACTAAATATGCTATGACTGTGAAGTATATTCCCCCTCATCTTAGGAATAATGAACTTTCATTTCAAACATATCTTTCGTACCTTAAGGATAGTCTAGATTGTCTCCGTGAGATTGTAGAAGAGGATAAGATAGAGAAACCACTCGATAATGCGATTGAGCATGCATGCTTATATGTCAAACGATCTCAAGAACTCTTAGAATGTATAATTGCAACATCTCGTACTAGGAAAGATAGTGTAGTTATGCCCTGTTCAATGCCTAAAGTCAAGCATGTGACCTTTGATGTGCCTCCTAGAATCTCATATCCTAGCACTTCTAGACCAGGAATGCAGAAAGTAGTGAAACCAACTAATATTCCCATCGTTCATTCTACAAGAGTAATCAATGACACTAAGGTAAGCGGGTCAAAGCCTCCAGGCAATACAAAGCAAGATATGACCACGCGAGCCAAGAGTGATCAAGGGAAGAAAGTTGAAGACCACCCTAGGAATAATAAGTTTGAGTTGAATAAGACGAATCGTGTTGATTCTAGTATTAGCTATAAGCGTACTGTAATTAATTCGAATTTTGCTACTATTTGCAAAACATGTAATGAATGTTTGGTTTCTGGTATTTATCATGAATGTGTTGTGAATGAGTTAAAAATGTTGTTAAATCTCCAGTAAAAAATGTCAGAAGTGCTAAACAGGTTAAGGATGTCAGGAAGCCAATTTGGAAAAAGTTTAGTACTACAGGAAGAAAATTCAATAATGTGGGTTATCAATGGAAACCTACTGGTCGTATATTCAAAATTAATGAATTTTTCCCTAAAAGGTATAGATCTATGCCCACTAAGGAATGGAAACCTACTGGTAGGATCATCCCCTTAAGAAGTAGTCATACTTCACATAGGCTCAATGCTACTACTAGTCTTACATCCGCCACTAATGATGTCATAGCTTCTAATACTGATGTGGGTGTTCCAATCTCATTTACTAACCAATTGGAATCCATTCTCTCATGGGGATCCAAATTATCCAGTCATCCATACTTGTATGTGTTCAACTGCAGGTCGTACAAATCAATCTGTGGTATTTGGACTCAGGCTGTTCAAAGCATATGACTGGAGATCGCTCACGGCTCAAGAACTTCGTGAATAAATTCATCGGGTCTGTTAGATTTGGGAACGACCACTTTGGGGAAATTATGGGTTACGGATATTATGTATTTGGTGACAGTGTAATATTCCATGTATATTATGTAGAAATTCTTGGTCATAATCTGTTCTCCGTTGGTCAATTCTGCGACTCTGATCTTGAAGTGGCTTTCAGAAAACATACTTGCTTCGTTAGAGAAATGGACAATGTTGAGCTTTTAAAGGAAACTCGTGGCACTAATTTTTACACCATCTCTATCGAAGACATGATGAAGTCTTCTCCAATTTTTCTGTTGTCGAACGCATCCAAAACAAAGTCATGGTTATGGCATCGTCGTCTCAATCACTTGAACTTCGGCACCATCAATGATCTTTCCAGAAAGGACCTCGTAAGAGGCTTGCCCAGGTTAAAGTATGAAAAAGATCATCTTTGTTCAGCATGCCAATTGAGCAAAAGCACAAAGTATGCCTACAAACCCAAACCTACAAACTCCAACATGGAAGTTCTTCATACTCTTCACATGGATTTGTGCGGACCCATGAGAGTTCAGATGATTCTTAGGAAAGAAACCAATTATAGTATTTGTAGTATTGGGTAACTCAAATTTATTAGATTTGAATCCCCGGATCGTTCCTAGTGAGGGATGAATGGAATTAACAACTCACGTCGCGTTATTCGGGATTTGAGTCGTTTTAAAAGGGATTTTGGAGATTTCTAAACTACGGGGCAAGCAATAATAAGGGAAAGCAATTAAAACTACTAAAACTAAGGTGCAATCAAGGAATTTCAACTAATTATGCAAATTTGAACTAAAACGCAAATTACGAATTATCTTAAACGTATTCTAAAAGCACACTAATCTAATTTTAACTCCTAAAAGTGAACTAATAATTTTATACAGCTAAAAATGTGATTTAAAAATTATCTAAAATTTAAAACTAATTTTTTTGGCTTTTCTTGATTTTATTTGAATTAAAAACTATTTTTGAACTTTTAAAATTGAATTAAAAAGCTAAAATTATGAAAACTTACAAGGAAATTTCAAAACTATTTTTAAAAAATATAAACTAACTAAAAATAATTTTCAAAACTAAAATTGTATTTTTATGACTTTTTCTCTATTTAATATGAATTTAAAACTAATTTAAGCTATTTAAATGACTAGAAAATACTATTTTAACTAAGAAACATCTGGAAAAATACTTTTTATGATTTTTTGATTTTTCTAAACCTAATAAAATTATTTTTTTATTTTTGTGAACTTTTTCTGATTTATTTCAATTAAAAGCTAATTAAAAATGCTAAAACTGTTTTTAAATCCAGAAAAATAGTAAAAGGCTATGGAAATTTATGAAAAATTGCAGATAAATTCTAAATACTAATTAGAAGCTATAAAAATTATTAAAATAAACTAGAGAACACAGATTATGCTACTTGCTATGTAACTGTTTTGGAATAAGCTTTGTAAATTAAGCTAAAAGCTAATTAAGACTACCAGAAGCTACAAGAAGCTGAACTAAGCCTAATCTAACTAAGATCTACCTAATGCAATTGAAAATGACCAAATAAGCTCAAGCTTTAAGCCAGAATATCAATTCCTAATCCTAATCAGCAATCCAGAAGAACAGTTATGAGTTGCTAACTTGCAGCTTATCAATAAGCTGGTATTTAAGCTCTAAAATGAAAATCAGTTATAGGAACCTCAAGATGACCTGGCCAACTACAAAATTACCAAATATCAGCTTCTCAGGAGCTATATTGATCTCTTAAAAGCTAATGAAAAAGCTGTAAACTCAGTTTGGTGCTGATGTACGGGGCACTTTTGTTAAATCATACCTTATTTGAAAGCTTATTTAACTAATCTAGAAAAATCTCAAAATTATTTCAAAAATAGTCTGACAAAAACCACCAACCAAAGTTGTTAAATCCAGATTTTCAGCTCAATTAACCTTAAAATGAAGCTTTTAAAAATCTAAAAGTAACAGCAGTTTGAGAGTTAAGTGAGATCTTGACTTTTTATCAAAACAAGGATATTTGACTTTGATGAGATTTGAATGCTTCTATCTAAATCGAATTGATGTTTTTAGATGAAATGTGACCTAATTATGCAATCCTAGTTAATTCTAAAGCTATATGCAAGATTAAGCTATCCTAAATATAACTGATATGCAAGTTATGTAAGATTACAAGTGATTTTGACTATTTGATGTTTGCAAGTCTAATTTTATGCCTAGACTTAACTAATAACACTAAAATAAGACTGATGCAACTAATTCTAACTACTAAATTAACCTCTGATGCAGTCTCACTTATTGATCCAAACACTACTTTATTAGACTGTTTTGAATTCTAAAACTGCAAACTTATGAATCAAACCTACAAACTTTCAAAACATATTCTAACAATCAATTTAGGGTTATTAAATGAGATTATGACAATAATTTCACACAAATTCCACAAGCACCAAATGCTACTGATTATCACAGATTCAAATGGAATAGTATGCAAATATGAAATCTAAATCAAAATGTGATCTAAACTATCTCAATAAGCTAACAATAGATGCAAATAAGCTATACTAACAGAATTAAGCTAAACCATCAGAACTACAATAATTGAACAGTAAATATGCAATTTAAAGCTAAAATTGGAATAACTCACTTGGGACCCTAACTAAACAAGGGCACCAACTTAATAACAGCTACAAGCTCCAGCTTATTCAAAGAATAAGCTAGTAAAAGTCCCTCTTGCCCCTTCCATTGCAGGAAACTTCCTCAAGCTCTCCCAAATATGCATAGGTATTTGATTTGGACTGATTTTGTGTGATCTAGATGTAGAACTGATTATGAAACAGCTATAAGCATACAATAAGCTATAATGAGCTTATGTAAGCTTAATCCAACAGGAAATAAAGCTCAATGAAGCCTTAAAACTGAATTGACATTTTTTTAAGTATTTTACAAAGGATTTTTTTTATATTTTTATGATTTTTGATTGGAAAGGTAAACAAGCTGAGATAATTGCTGAAATAAGCTAAATAAACTTAAATGATAACTAATAAGCACTTGAGTTGGATTAAAACAGTAACTAAAATCTATTGAGAAATTGTACTTCAAAAATTCACTTTCATTAACTAGAATCTGATTACAACTAAGAATTGAAATACAATGTGACTGAACTATTTGAAAACAGATTAAAAAAACAAAAATAAGTAATGAAATTAACTACTAAATTCTACACACTAGATGAGTGAAATTCCACGGGTATTTATAGCTGAATTGAGGCTCTAGGAAGCTTCAAGAAGAGGTGAACTTGTGCTTTCTCTGACAAATTACAGCCTTAGATTAAATCCCATCAATCAATCCTTTCATCTCAACCCTTGATCGCTATCAATGACATCACATGGAACAATAGGAGCTCACCTTGGCACACGGATTGCCAAGGTGGCATTCCACTTGTCATAATGTGTCAGGTGAAGTACGAAACTACCCTTAATTGTGGTAATTTAGCTCAATTGTGTGGGAGGGTAAATTAGGGTTCATGCCTGGGTAACTTTGGGGAAAAATTATGGCGCGTTTTATTTTTTTGGTTATTAAATTGAGTTTGACTGTGTTGACTTGGGCAAAGTGGGAAGGTTCATGGGGTAATTTGATAGGGGGTTAATGTGGGAAGGGTTCAAAAGGTTTTATGGTTTTGACTGGTCAGCAAGTGTAAAGGTTTTAAAAGGTTAATTTTGAACCTTGGTTTATTTAAGGATTTTATGGTTTACCTTAAAAGGGTAAAAAGTGTAAATTGTGAAAGTTAAAGGGTGTTTGTGGGAATTTAGGCGTAAATGGATTCAAGGGTGTATTTTGCCAATATGGGAAAGATGAGGGACTATTTTTGTCATTTGCAATATCTCAATGGTAGATTCTGTCAACTTTGCAATCTCGAGGGACTAAATCCGTAATTTCTTAAAAGTTGATCCAATCTTTCAAAAATAATCCTTTGAGCATCAAAAACTTCGAATTCACTAAATTCTGATTTCTCGGCTTCAGATTTTGCACTCTATTCCTTCTCGTGCTCGATTTTTGTCTGATTTGTCTTTCTCTTGTGTGTTTTGCCATACCCGTACATGCACATGCATAAACTCAAGAAACCAACAAATATTAGACATTAACGGCTCTTTTCTGGTTATTTTGGGTCTATTTTGGTAAAAAAAATGGTATGTGTTTTTGCACATACCAGCAAACTATAAATGGGAAGAAATATGTGCTAGTCGTAAATAAAGAACTAAGTCAGTTTTATGAAAGCATTGGAATCAGCCATCAAAGAAGTGTTCCACGTACTCCTCAACAGAACGGTGTAGTTGAAAGACGAAATCGAACTCTTGTTGAAGCCGCAAGGACTATGCTAATCTATTCAAAGGCTCCAATGTTTCTCTGGGCGGAAGCCATTGCCACTGCATGTTACACCCAAAACCGTTCCCTAATTCATACAACTCATGGAAAAACTCCATACGAACTAGTTCATAACAGAAAACCGGATCTTTCTTTTCTTCGTGTGTTCGAAGCATTGTGCTATCCAATAAATGAGGGTCAAGATTTGGGAAAGTTGAAAGCTAAGGCGGATATTGTATTTTTCGTTGGTTAAGCACCGAATCGGAAGGGTTACCAAATCTACAACAAAAGAACCCGAGACATCATGGAAACAATTCAAGTTACGTTTGTGAGCTGACTGAGCAAACGGCTCCTGGACAATCCAGTTCTGGACCCGCACCTCAATTTTTTGTCAAGTAGTCCCATCAGTTCTTCTCTTGTACAGAATCACTCTCCTGCAGTTCCCTATGTACCTCCATCAGAAGAAGACTTGAAGAAATTGTTTGATCCGATGTTTGATGAATACTATGAACCTCAGGCTAATGACAATTCCGCACCACCAACTGTAGCTGCTTCTAATCCAACCAATACAGATGGTCCATCCGTTTCAATGTCTTTATCTCAAGAAGCGCCAGTTGCTGATCACTCATCATCATCCTCGAATCCTCAATCTTAGGCTGTACATCATGGAAATGCAGCTGGGAATTCTTTTGCAGACAATCCCACTCCCGAAGATGCTCCGTTTGAAAACATATTTGCCTCTGAACCTACACCAGAAACATCTTTTCCAGGGGATCCTAACTATGCTACATCAGTTCCATACCAACAACCACATGAACATCTCAGAAAATAGACATATGATCATCCATTGGACAACATCATTGGGAATCCTTCTCGTCCGGTATCCACTCGTAAACAACTTGCTACTGATGCCTTATGGTGCTTCTTCAACTATGTATTATCAAAGATCAAACCTAAAGATGTCAAAAAAGCAATATCTTAGGACAGCTGGTTTAGTGCTATGCAAGAAGAAATCCATGAGTTTGATCGTCTTGATGTATGGGAATTAGTACCTGCTCCAGATTGTGCTATGATTATTGCTCTCAAGTGGATCTTCAAAGTAAAGCTTGATGAGCACGGTGATATTCTTAAGAATAAGGCAAGGTTAGTGGCTAAAGGATATCATCAAGAGGAAGGGATTGACTCTGAGGAATCATTTGCTTCGGTTGCACGAATTGAGGCCATCAGAATCTTTCTGGCTAATGCTGGCAGTAAGAATATGGTGGTCTATCAGATGGATGTAAAGACTGCCTTTCTCAATGGAGATCTTAAAGAAGTGGTTTATGTCAGTCAACCCGAAGGTTTTGTGAATCCTGGACATCCGACCCATGTCTACCACTTGAAGAAGGCCCTTTATGGTTTGAAGCAAGCTCCTAGGGCCTGGTACGATACATTGTCAAAGTTTCTCTTGTCAAATGGATTCTACAAAGGAGCAGTTGATCCTACACTGTTCACCAGAAAGTTAGGTAAACACTTAATTCACGTTCAAATTTATGTTGATGATATTATTTTTTCCTCGACCGACCCCAGTGAATGTGACCGATTTTCAAAAGAGATGGGCTCCAAATTTCAAATGTCTATGATGGGACAAATGTCATTTTTCTTGGGATTACAAATTTCACAAAGTCCCGGAGGCATTTTTATTAATCAATCTAAATATGCAAATGAAATTTTAAAGAAGTTTGGATTTGATTCTTGTGACCCTGTTGACACTCCCATGGTGGAGTGTACAAAACTGGATGAGGACCACTCAGGGATCATGGTTGATCAAAAGAAATATCGTAGTATGATTGGATCCCTGATGTACCTCACAGCTAGTAGACCTGATATTCTGTTCGTTGTATGCATGTGTGCTAGATACCAGGCTAAGCCTACCAAAAAGCACCTTGAAGCGGTTAAACGGGTCTTTCGGTATCTCCAAGGAACTATTAACATGGGACTTTGGTATCCGAAGGACACCGATATGTCACTAACAGCCTATGCAGATGCAGACCATGCAGGGTGTCATGATACACGTCGAAGCACGTCAGGATGTGCTCAGTTTTTAGGAGATAAGTTAGTAAGCTGGTCTTCAAAGAAACAAATGAGTACGTCTATATCCTCTACAGAGGCTGAATACATAGCCATGTCATCTTGTTGTGCTCAAATCTTATGGATGAGATCCCATTATCTGACTATGGCTTTGTATTCAACAAAGTTCATCTGTATTGTGATAACAAAAGTGCCATTGCTCTCTGCTGCAACAATGTTCAACACTCAAGAGCAAAGCACATTGACATTCGACATCATTTCATCAGGGAACAAGTGGAGAAAGGTGTGGTTGAACTATATTTCGTAAAGACTGAATATCACTTGGCAGACATCTTCACTAAAGCTCTTCCTATAGAACGTTTTGAGTTTATCCTCCCACGGCTTGGCTTGAATAGCCTACAACCTGAGACACTCAAACGTCTTCAGGAGGAAGAAGAGAAGTAAAAATGTTTCTTCATCTTTTATTTGTATATATTTTATCAAAAAGCAAAATACAAAATAATAAAACCAACAAAAAGAAAATACAAAAATATAAAATTTTCAAAACCCATAAAAATCAGAAAATCCTGAAAAATTCCAAAAAAGATTGTTTTTCTTATCATGCTTTCTGGTTTCGATAACATCTACGGACTTAGAATTGTCATTCAATAATGACACGGGTCTTTAGATGAAGTTCGAACAGAAGTAATAAACATTTGTTGTTTTGTTTAAAAAAAATAAAAAGTAAAAAAAAGAAAGAGATGGACAAAAAGGTTGGTTTACTGTCATTTCAGGCAGTATCCCAATCTTTAAAGAAAGGACAAAGCTATGCTTAATCTATTTTTAAAATCTCATGCTCTGTTCCTAAAAACAAAAGTTCATAAGGAACGTTTGTCGCCAAAAACACAAATGCTTCCTCACAAATATTTTACCTTCTAAAGATTCTTCCAAAAAATATTTGTCATCTAATGAAAACAAAATTGCTTTGAATATAACTCGGACTTTATTTTGAAAATCATATAGACTTATCATTTATCAAAATCTCAATCACTCAATCAACAACTTATGTCATTGATTGAGGGGGAGAATGATTTCAAGCAAATCAAAAAGGTTATTTCTAAAACAATTGGCACGAA
The DNA here is from genome assembly GCA_910596185.1 of Chrysanthemum makinoi. Taxonomy (NCBI): domain Eukaryota; kingdom Viridiplantae; phylum Streptophyta; class Magnoliopsida; order Asterales; family Asteraceae; genus Chrysanthemum; species Chrysanthemum makinoi. The sequence goes on from OU343221.1 coordinate 205,635,685, forward strand.
AATGAGCAAGGTCTACATTTGGTTAATCAAAAAGAACATTTTTTTAAATTGGATCAAGACCAAGGCTAATGTTGTGTTTTCATATGATACCTAAGCATGTTTGATCATTAGAGATTAAAGTTTCAAAATCTGATCCTTATCAGATAAATGTTTTAAAAGCAAGTCACATTTCTCCTCAAAAAGCTTTCGAAAATAATTTAAATCAATTGGGATCACAAATCTTAAAGGGTTTGAAAATTGTGATTGGAGGAGAACCTGTGATTTAAATTGGATATAAACTGATAATTTCACAAGTGGTTTTAGAAATATCAACAGGCTCTCCTCCCTACATGTGCCAAACGGTTTCAAATTTCCATGCACGTGTTAAGGGGGAGCATTTATCTTAAACCAAAAGGATAGAAACATGATTGATTTGTCTCAAAGTGCAGGTTCCCTCTAATATGTGCAAAACTCTTTCAAATCTTGATGCACATATTGAGGGGGAGCAATCAAATGAAAACCACATCTTTCCCAAAATGTTTTATCCAAAGTATTTAAAATTATAGATTTAATCGGGGAAGTGATGATAATTATTTTAGAAAAGGTTAATCAAGAATTGGATTTTTCATTCTCAATTTAAGATTTCAAAGTCCTCTTGCCTCAATGTACGAAATGATTTCTAATACTTGAAGCACATGTTGAAGGGGAGCATTTCTAAAAGGATCAAAAAAACAATTAAGGTACAAAATGCTTTAATTTTATATCACAAGTACCTTCATTGATTTTTCAAATGGTTTTCAATTGGTTTCGAGGCGGAAAGAACAATACCAAAAGACCGACCAAATTTACTTTATGCATTGGAGTTATAAGGATGGTTAGGTTAGGTATGAGTTCCCATGATCCCGCCAGAGCCGGAGGGATCTACTCAGGGACAATCCACTAGATAGTGTAGAAGTCCTTAGGTGTGATAAAAAAAAGGGAGAAAAGTGAGAATAAAGGAAGAGTGCCGACTGAGATTGAGCAAGAACTGGAATAAACCCAACAAGGTTCTAGTAATGAAGTCTTAGTAGGCACTGAAGGGGTTGAAGAATGAAAAACAATTGAATGTGAAAAGGGTAAAAAGAAATAGCCCTCCATTAATTCAACCTTAGGGCAAAAACAGGGTTCCATTCATATGCTACTGGTGGTTACTAAGGTAACGCCGGTATTGAAAACAAGACGTCATGGACCCAATGACGCACTGCACTAAACTTCCCAAGCTACTCAAGTTCCTCTTAAAAGGACTTGTTTCATTCTCACGGGGAACCTACATTGTCTATCGACTTTCTCTTTGAAATTGTTAATATTGAAGAAGGAGACCCTCTCCCTAGTCTCCGACATAGGAAATCAAATGCACAATTGAGTCTAGAGCCAAGAGATCATCAATAAATCTCATTAGGACACACAATTAATGAAGATTTACTGTTTCACACAATGTGAAAAGTAAGAAAATATATTGAGAGTCCTACGCATTATCCTTGTGGTATTGCCAGAACATCCGAGTGCTATGTAAAGTATTCACGATGAAAATGGAAATCCTTCTAGAGCCAACATCTAACAAGCTCTTGGTGGGTGACATGTGAGATCTTCTCAAAAGATCAAACTTGTGACAACTGGATAGAAACAACGGGGCGATTCACTTTTGAATCAACCTTGGTCCAGGAAATGGATTGACAGATACCTTTGAAAAATCGATCGTTGTGCTCAACAACTCTTTTATCTAGCACATCGACCATGTATTAACTTTTCAAAATAAAAAGGTATTTATGATTTAAAATTAATGTTTTCCGTAAAACCTTCGTTGTATTGCAAAAATCTTTCTATTAAGCAACACACGATTGTTTTTCAAATCATTTCTCATCAATCAGTAAATCTCAATTCGCTGGTTCACTCACTCTGTGTTGTCTTCTTTGAGACGTTCTGGTTTGAGAACGGCTTGATTAGCTGCGAAACCCTGTCAAGGAGATTCTTCGGAATTCTACCTATCATAGGCAGTACTTGTACTGATCAACGGGGAACCGTGGTTCTTGCAACCCCATTCAACGAAAGTGATCAAAGACACTTTCATGCACTTTATTGCTAAATGTTGTTTGCAGGGACACCTGACGGTTGCAGCTGATCAGAATTGCGGAGTCAACCCATAACCGCATGCTCACACATCACTCTCACATCTAAAGAAATCATGATAAGTGAATATCTTCATAACTTGGCTCTGATATTTTCAAACCATGCTTCTGCTACGTTGCTGCGAATATCATGAATCAACAAAGCTTCCGCTACTCTGATGTGAAGATATCATGATCCAAAACTGTGAGCATGTCGGTCCAAAAGTCACAACTGCACATATTGGCAATACAACAAAGGATGAGTCAAGAGATTTAACGTGACTGGTGATCTCTAAATAAGACTCAAGGAACAAACAATTTGTGGATCAGTTAAATACCTCCACCTGAAATACAACACATGCAGAAGATGAAGAATCAGAGGCTACGAGCTACGGAGCAAAGAACTTAATCAAGAATTCAAGAACATCAAAATTTAATATATGTTTGTAATTGAGGTGACCTCCCTTAGGGGGAGATTGTTAGGATTTAGAAAATCCGGTAGTTAAAGACTCGGTCACCTCAAGTATATGTATTTGTTAGAAAGCTCGCAGTCGTAGTCATTTAGTGATAGTTAGTAGTTAGTTAAGTAACACCATGGAGGACGGATGAGTCTTTACCCACTATATGCCTGATCCACAGCCCATAGGAGGTGTTTCATGTAACACACTATAAAATACCCTTTGCCTAGCAAGGAAAAGGGTTGGAGCTTCACAATAAATTTTTCTTTGTCTCACTAGAACTCATCTCATCTCATTCGAATCATATGTGTGGTTGATTGTGTGTTTGTGAAAACTAATATGTTACACATACGTTTTTAGGGGGTCATTTAAACCCTAAATCAAAACATTTTATATCCGTTGCTACTTAAAATCGTTCCTTTTCACATTTTAGGTCTTTTGGAAGCAAAATGCTGGAATAAAGCATATTTGGATGAAAAGGAGTGAAAACATGAAGAAAACCACAAAGTCAAGACTCAAGTTGTTTCTAAAGCCAGACGGCGTCCCGACTCAAAGGGCGACGCCATCACTTGATGATTTTGATAAAAGTCCAAGCGACGGCTCAGGTGATTTTCTGGTTCTAAAGCCTGACGACGTCAAGTGTTAATTATGGAGGGCGTCACCCTTTGTTTTACACCAGACGACCAAGGAACAAATCCCAGACGACGTCCCTATTAAAGACAGACGGCGTCACACTCCTCAGCTGACGCCGTCCCAATGATGACTTGGCCCAAACAAAACTCTAAAGACGGTGACCTGACGACGTCACCATAAAAAGGTGACGCCATCGCACTTGTAAATCTATATATATAATTCATATTTTTATAGCATTAGAGAGGTAGAATTTTGGAGAGCAAACCCTAACTCATGGGTAGTCCGACTTGGACAATATTTTGGGGTTTCAAACCCTTCTTTACATCATAAGGTAATTTTGTTAATCCATCATATCAATTTGTCTGCCCTATGTTTAATTGTTTGTGTGTATGCTTGCTTGTTTATCATGAGTAGCTAAATTACTATTGTGTTTGCTTAGATCTATGAAACCTAGTTGTTAATTATTGTTAGGTTGTCTCTTGTCTTGATTGGTAGACGCTAGAGTAAGGAAAACGGGCTTCTCCTTTAATTGTTGCGAGCTTGAACGTCCTAAAAACCAAAAAGCTTAATATTGCACTTAGGCCATCGTTGTGTTTATTGCGTGAGTTGTAGCTTTAGGATAATAGAGTATTCGGGGGGGGGGGGGATACTTTGGTACTTGACGATCCCGGATATTCTAGAGGAGAGTTATGATTCATAAAATTGGGGAATTTAGCACCGCCCTATGTCCAAACGGAATACAACGCACCAATTAAGATGAGGATGTGACAATTCAACCGACCAATAAGAGATAACTAGGGAGTAAAAACATCTAAGTAAACACACTTTTAATCATCATAAGAGCACACCTACAATACATAGCCTATCATTAGTTTAATTAGTCATTAGTTTAATTAATTAGTAGTTAAAATTGGTAGAAGTACCACCCCCACTCCTATACCCCGAGATATTTACCTTGCTTTCCAAAAAATATAAAAGACTAAAAAGAATCTCCCTCAACCTTACCTTCTCGTCATACATCTCTTCCTAGCATCTCTATTCTCCTAGAGAACGATCAACCCCCTGGGCTTACCCTATACTAAACTACAACGATTAGGTACACTGCCTAGAAGGTTGTAAAGCTTGCTCGTAGAAAAGAAAGTCTTTCGACCCCGAACCTGCTATCAAGAAACTATTTGTACTGGACAAAGAATGTTATCTACACTGATCATAAGAGCCTTCAGCACATCTTTGATGAGAAGTAGTTGAATATGCGTCAGCGACGATGGATCAAACTTTTCAACGATTACTAATGCGAGATTTGCTACCACCCAGGAAAGGCGAACGTAGTGGCTGATGCACTGAGCAGAAAAGAAAGAATTAAACCGAGACGGGTTCGATCTTTGATCCTGAAGATCCATTCGGGATTCAAGGATATTATACTGGAAGCTCAGAGTGAAGCTTCTACAGACTTAAGTACTCCAGAAAAGATGATGCAAGGAATGGATACACAGTTGGGAAGAAAGGATGATGGCGGACTTTACTTTATAGATCGGATTTAGGTTCCGTTGGCAGGCAACGTGAGAACTTTGATCATGGATGAAGCACACGCAACGAAATATTCTATTCATCCGGGAGCGGATAAGATGTACTTCGATCTTAGAGACATGTATTGGTGGCCAGTGATGAAAAAGGACATAGCCATGTATGTTAGAAAGTGCTTGGCTTGCTCGAAGGTTAAGGCTAAACACCAAAAACCCTCAGGATTGCTTCAACAGCTAGAGATCCTCGAGTGGAAAATGGGAGAAGATAACTATCGATTTCGTTACTAAACTGCCAAGAACTAGTAGCGGGCATGATGCAATTTGGGTCATTATCGATAGACTAACCAAATCTGCGCACTTCATAGCTATTCGTGAGCACTATAAGATGGACAAGCTAGCTCGGATCTACATCAAAGATATTGTAGCAAGACACATAGTGCCTGTATCTATCATATCCGATTGTGACACTCGTTTCACATCGCGATTTTTACTTTTATTTCTTATTTGATCCTTACTCATCAAATAGAAGGGCTAATTGGCTAAAGCTAATGTCAATACCACAACATAAAACATTTTTGAATAATAATACATATACATAGCTTCTATGCAACCGTACAATGTCCAAACAACCACAAGTTGGTCCTATTAATACAAATAATGTCGAAAATGATATTTATATTTTCTCGACCTTCGTATATTTTGATAATCACAAAATGTAAAAACACGTTACGTAAAAGTATACGTAAATAAGTTATTAATCGTAAAAGTCCATTTCGACACAATACCACTTAAGGTATGAACAAACAATATATCAAACTTGTTACTGATCAAAGAATTATTTTTGTCCTTAAACCTCACATTTGTATAAATGTGACAAAACCTTTTTACAAAAAAAAAATTATAAAAATTATTTTTGTATTTACAAATAAATGTTTTAATAAGAAAAATATTCAAAATCTGGTGTTTTCCCGCCCATAAAGATACCACCTTCACCAGAAAAATATTTCACCACAACATGACAAAAACAGGAGCGTTCTAGGGATGGTCCCTTATATATAAGGGATCATCCATGTTTACGGGACCGTCGCCCGCTCCTCGAGCTGGCTATAAATACTGCACTATTTTCAACTGATTTTCACACCTCTTGAGCACATAAACTTTCTGTCTTCTTAATCCTTCTTCTTTGATCATATTAACTAGTTGTTATTTGTTTATAAGTGATCACATTACTTCCTACTTCAGGTGCAAGAGAAGAACACTCGTATTCGCCAAGAAATGAAGTGTTGTAGAATATGCATTATATACGTAACTTTTGTTACAATTCTCTTCAAACTCTTTCAATCTCCATTCTTGTATATCGGTAGATCCGACTTGTGTGTAAGTCGAGAATAGGTGTGTAAGTGTAGATCCAGACAAGGTGTAAGTCCGTGAAGTGTTGTGTGTAGATCCAAATGAGGTGTAAGTCTGTAAGGTGTTGTGTATAGAGGTTAGTATTGTGTGTAGTGTTGTGTAGATTGGCTCTAGCTAAGATTAGAACTCGACATTTTGCTAAGTGTCGGAAATCGGTGTAAGCAACAATGTACGGTTTTTTCCGCCTAAAAGGAGCTTATTTAAATAGTGGTTGGGAACTCTCGAGTATGATACTGGGAGAGTGTAGTAGGGCGAAGATAGAGCTTCATAGCGGAACCACTATAAATCTCTGCGCATTGGTTTGATCGTTCTATCTCTCTTCTATCTTTACTTTCATACTTCATTATTATTTGTCGTTCATATTTATTGTATTCATATATTATTGATTGATATACATAAACTTCGAATCAAAAATATTTTCAAAAACAACAAATTTATTTTTAAAACGCAACTTAAAAACGGTGAAACTATTCTACCTCTTCTATTTTGTACAGGTCCACAACAATTAACATACAACAACAAGAACAAAGCTTGTGAAACATTAACACTCAGTTCTTGAGTTTTAAGTGAAGGAAATGAAAAAGAATAGAAAAGGGAAAAGAAATGAAAAATGACAGTAAGTTTTAGTTGTTATGTTCTTGAGATAGAGGAAAGGAAAAGGAAAATAATCATAATCATGTTCTTGAGTGGGAGGAAAAGAAAAATAACTTGTTCAAATTACATATATACCTTTTAGTTGTTAATGTCAAATCTTTTAAAAATGGTATATTAGTCTTTACACAACATACGATTCCCAACCTTCCCATTTCTCTCAAAAGTGGGAGGAAGATTTACTTAACAAAACTTTCTCCCTATTTCTTTTCCACTTCCCTTTCCTCCTTTAAAAAATGCTCAAGAACACAAAAAACTTTCCATTTCCTTTCCTCTTTCATTTGAACTCGAGAACTGAGCGTGAGTATTAACAAGCTATTCACTTTTGTCTTAATGCATTGTTAACATGCCACATAACTTATGATAGATTAAAGATACAACAAGTCCCATCGGGTTATAAATAGTGTGAAGCGTGACGTGACGGTGTGACGTGACCGTATGATAGGTTTCTGTGTCTCGTAATATAACCCTCAAATCTCAATCTTCGACTCTTTAAAACCCCTAAACTCTTCCATTTCTTCAACCAATAATTTTCTAAAATCAAAATTTCTGATAACATACCTTTGGAAATCCAAGTTGAAATCATAAAAAAGCTTCCCACCAAACCATTGATTCAATTCAGATCTGTTTAAAAAAAAACTCATTTGCAACAATATTTTCTTGTAGGAGATGTTGATGAATCAAATTATGTTTCATTTGTGGACAATGATACTTTCCCACATCAAAAAGTTTCTTTAACTGCTCCTAAATCAACTACAATAGTTGGTTGTTCTCAAGGGTTGTTCTGTTTTTATACTTATTATGTTGAAGTTCACTCTACAAAAAAGCTATCATTTGGAATCCAATAATTAGGAAGTCTGTTGATGTTGTTGTGCCCAGTGTGTTAGATAGGGGGTTTAATGACACTTTTATTGGGTTCGGGGTCTGTCCTAGTACTCTTGACCCTATTCTTGTTAAGATTTCTATTAAACGTAGCGGTCTTCATAGAATTAAGATTAATGCCACTTGGCTGGTTGAGGTTTTTAGACTAAGTTTAGGGGTTTGGAAAAGTTTGTCTGTGGATTTGACTCGACGCTCTATTGTTGTAGGACGGGGTCAGGTAGTAATAGATAAGTTTATTTATTTTCTTGGATTTGATGAGATTAGTGATTGTGATACGATTATGTCGTTTTATATGACAAGTGAAGAGTTTACGGAAATACGTCTTCGTGATAGTTTATTAGGATTGAATGCTGACACTACCAAGGGGTTGACTATACGTAAGTTAAAGGAGTCTCTTGTTGCGCTGAAACACTTTTGTGATGAATATCGTGTATGGATGATAGACAATGGTGATCCGAAATCGTTTAAAAAGATATACACCATTAAGACTGACATACTCGATGCACCAATGATCAAGGTACCAGGACTTGCGTTTAGGAATAACGAAGAACCTATACTTATGATGAGAAAGGAGGTTGAAAAATATGAGTATGAACTTTTTGTTTATGAATGCAACTCGCGACATGTCAATCGTATTGGGATTTCTGCAAAACAATGTTCATGCTTTGTGAATTATTGCTACAAGCAGTGTTGCAAAAAAAGGTCTACAAGGCCGATTAATCACCAATTACGCGCTACTGGGCAACCAACCTTGCCGATTTGTGTAAATCACTCAAAAAAATCGGTCAGCTGTGGTCAACGGTGGTTAACTATGGTCAAACTTACCGGAAACTTGCAAATCTTGCTGGAAATACCCTAAACTCGCCATAATTTAGTTTTAATCACTTATAGTCACTGTTTATATTTATTATAAGATGTTTTTCAAAGAAAATCTTGCTAAGAATATCAAAACTCGCGGTAAATATGCAAGGCTTGCCAAAAATGCCAATATGATTTATCACCGATTCATTATTTTTACAACCATGAACAAATGTAATCACTTATAATCACTGTTTATATCTATTACAAAATATTTTTAAGGAAAATCATTTCGGGGTTACCCCAAACTCGCCTGAAATACACAAAACTTGCTGAAATTGCGAATTCAATTAATCACCGATTAATCCCGCCTAGACCGATTACAAGCTAAAGGGGGGTCGACCGCCTCACTACCGATTCGCGATTTTTGCAACCTTGGCTACAAGGAACGCTACTTTCACTTGATCACTGCAACAACAACAACAACCGCAAAACCAAATTCCGCCGGAGCAGGGTAAGGGGGAGGTGAGATGTAAGCAGATCCTACCCCTACCGCCAGGAAAGAAGGACCTCCGGCCAGTGGAAAAGTGTGAAATAATTTGAAGACAGAGATGCATTTTTTCCTATGGATTAATGCTTAACTTAGGGCCATATCAATATATCTCATACGTATTATGGCGATGGTTAGTTGAAGTTAAGGAAAAATTAAAGGATTACATATTTATCTGAAATTCAAAAGAATGATATTAGATATGTTTTGTTACTATGTATTTTGTTTGCATTGCAAGATGATCCGCTATCTCATGAGGAGTGTATGACAATATTTTGCCTTTATTAGTTATAGTTAATGCCACTCAAAAGTTTCCTCGTTCACACTTTTTTTGTTTCTTTTATCTAATCTTAATATGAAATTCGAACCTTGGTTGTACCCTGCCAACAGTATAATCCTCGTATATGTAAATGATGTGTATATCTCATATAATTAATGTGTGTGAAACACTTGTTCTGCTTTAATCCTATGCCAATACTTGTAAAGAGATGATGTTTAGTAGTAATTATTTCGACATGCTTATATCTATAAGGTGCTGAACTGCTGGTTATCTTTCTTATGATCTCTGCTAGTTGATCAAGGTAATCAGTGGCGATAGATTTACATTAGAAACAGTTATTACGTTTATATCTGGAAAAGAACAAGTTATTTCGAACATATTGTTGACCCTTCTTTGGTTATAGAGAATAACATAACAGGACTGTGTTTCTGCTAAATGATCATGTAAGATCAGAAATTTATTTGTGTCTCCATCCTTTAATTTATCCTTTTCTTTTTTACTTTTGGCTGAAACTGTTTGGGATTTTGAGTAAAAGTGATTTACTCCGATATTTGAGGTATATCCTTCACCCTACTGGGGTTCTAGGGTTGATAGTACGTCAAATGATGCTGAAAAGTCTGTTTCTAAGGTTCAGGGTCTGCATATTTACATGCTATTTAAGCAAGGTCATATTAGTAATTTTCAGAATTGTTACAGTTGCTAACTAGATGTAGCAGGAAGTTTACAAAGAAGTGTGAAGGAATGTTCAAGGTGTGTCCTTATATACTTACCTTACTATTGGAGAAACTGTTTTTATTATGATGTTTAAGTTGTTGCTGCAATCATATAAATGTTTTTATTGTTTAATGAGCAGTATATAGTTTGGCACAGGCATAGTGCATTAAAGGTATCCATATGATTAATGATATTAGAGATGGACAAATCATGTAAAGCCCAAGCCCTGCCCAGTCCTACCCGACCAAGCCTATATCAGATTATCAGGCTAACTTTTAGATCCTTGAAGCTCGGTCTGGCGCGGGTTTTAAGCCAGCTCGGTCAAGTGATTCTTTAATAGTCCCTGAACTTTTTGGAAGGTCATTGATAAGACCGATTTGAGATGGTCAATCTCCCAGGAACTAGATAATAGACGAGATTCGATCAGGCCCGTTGAGCGGGCAAGACTCCAAGAAAAATAGATAAACTAGAGACTTTTCCAACAATTTTCTTTCTGCTTGAATTCCATAAGATGCAATGCTTACATATTTATAATAAAAATTGTAACTGCTAGTCTAACTACCCCACTATCCTACATACTATATAAAACTTTCATGGAACGTGCATGTATGTGTCGACCACTTCTTCATAAATTAAGTACATGCATTTACAACTAAAAGCATAACTAAAACAGTACCTTGACCACTCCATCTAGCCAACATAAAATGCAAGATATATTTGGTGACATATCAGTCATCTATGTGATTTGAACTTGAATTGTGAGATACATTATAATCTAACAAATTGCAGGATAGCTGAGTGTTAGTAATTACTACAGGTATTCTCTGTCAGTGTTATCTCCTTCTCTGCTGCTGCTATATCTATTTGAATTTGTCTGGTGTGGCTTGTATGTCCTAAACAAAAAAGTGCATAGAACTACCAATGCACATGTTGACAGTTAATTACCAGTAACTCAACTGTTTCTTAAACAAGCAATCTCTAAAAGAATATAGATGTCCAATGAACAATAAGCCTCCTAAGATGAACAATACAGTTAATCTGCCAAAACCTTATCATTAAACTAAATTGTAACCAGCAGTTGCTAAACAAAATAAAAAGCCCATTGCATATTTTGATACATTTTGGTAACCAAATGATTTTTCTTTATACCTTAAACAAGTACATGTTTAATGCAATAAGCCTCTCAAGATGAACATTATTGTTGCCAATGTCCCAGTCCCATTAAACTTCGAATACGAAACAAGATTAAACACAACACAAAAGACAGATACAAGATGTTTAATATGACCTCTTGTGTTTTTAAAAAAGAGTGGTACTTATCAATCCGATTCTGATACATCAGATTCTCTATAGACCCTAGAATAATTACCAATTGTGAATATTTTCCAAGTCTTAATCCCATTAAAACTAAGATCATCCATATTTTAACTTTTCAAAGCAGGACGGATGAAAAAAATCTGATGCGGCCGAGTCCGACCCAAGACGGCACGGTAGGCCTTACTACGGGTCGCCCCCGAGCTTTTCCCGTCTCTAGATAATATCATATTTTTTGGACATTGAGTTCTCGAAAATGATTAATAGAGAAATCTTTCAAGTTATGATAAAACTGGCACAAGGATTTGAGATGAGTGTTCATGTCATGACAATGACTGCCTGCTTTACTATTCTTTAATGTGCCAATTTTGACCCATTTACTTTTAAATGGGTCAATTTGGGTCATGTTTTATCTTCAACAGGTCAACTTAGTTAAATTAGTGTTGACCCATAACATACAGGTGATATCATGTTAAATGCTTTTAGATATGTTTTGTTAAGATCCAAATAAAGCTTTAAGGATCCTGCTTTACTACTAATTCTATCAACAATAATATGACAGACAATTAGCCAATGGTGCTTGTTTGAATATAAATCAGGAACCTACTTTTTAGTTATATTTTGTTGTTCACTAATAGGATCTGATGTGGGAATTTTTCTTATATTACATGGTTGTAAAATGTTGTTTTAGAAACATAGTGGGTTAATGCATTATCATAAGTGAGTACTAATTTTATTTGTGACCTTTAGTATTGTTTGCTAATAAGATTATGCTGAGATTCTAGCGGCAATGGTTCAGATTCATCCCAACATTATTAGCCATTGCCAATAATTGTTTAGCTGTTTGGTTATTCAGTTCATTTCAGATTTGATGTTTTTTAGGTTTATGTCTGGCCTCAAATAAGAATTATATACATTTTTCAGTTTTTAGAAATTGTGTAGTGGTTTTAGTAATTTGGAAAAAGCTTGGAGTTGATTTTCGTTGACACGGTTAGAATTAGGACAGAGTAATTTGGAAAAATCTTGTGTAGTGGTTTTTGTAATTTGCTCAAACAGTTTTAAAAATTGCAGTTCCTGTTAATTGTCATATTTTACTGAGATTTTTAATTGTAATTATGTCTGAAATAAGTTTTCGCCATTTGCTGACCTGAACCCATTTAGCCCACCTAACTAACGTTATTTAGTGGTATATTTTAGCTTACATAAATCAAAGGTGGGCACGTACATCAACGTTTTGCAATTTCTAATTCATGTGTTGTTGCCGTTATCAAGTAAGGTGAAGACTCTTGAGTGATGAAGGAGTTACTTTCTCCCAAAGTAACAAATATCGAAACAAACGCTTTAAAGAGTATTCAGTTTAATGTTGATTCGTTTTACTAGTATGAGGATATTTCATGTCAAGTCATGTTACTGCATCTCTAATCCAAGTCAATTTATGCCTTTGTTTTAGAACAACTTAAAATACTGTGAATGTTATTTTGACGAGTGGCCTAGTGGCAAAAGGGTTTGTGACTATTAAACAATCTTAAAGTGGCCACGCCAACCTCCTGAAAAAGGGTTGTGTGACATTTTTGTTGCAAGGCTTTTTGCCTTTATTATATTCTTTGGTGGTATGGAAGGAGCTTTTTAGTCCTAGTGTTGTTGGTTGTAGTAACAAAATTTGCCGGTAAAGTTTGAGATTTTTTTTATGGGTTTGGTTAAAAATAAAAGTTGTGATGTTGTGAGTGCTGATTGAATTATGTGACCAAGAACAGGGGATATCCATTTTCATTTTTGGTTGACTTGGTTATTCAAATTGAATGAATTGTAAAGAAGACTGGAGTGACAGGATTTTGGATGGGCAACAACACTATTATACATGGACTTGTAATTTTATTCTAAAGTAAATGAAATCGTTCATTGCCGGAAAGCACCGTGGTCATCGTACAGCCCTATTCCGACCATCATAAAGCTTATAACTGACCACCACCACCTGCCCAACCGACATTGTCATCATCATTATCGAACCAGCATCCACCCACCAACACTAACACCTCCACCATCTTCCAAACCGACAAAGTGGTGCTTTTGCGTGATGGTTTTTTTTTCAGATCGGATGTTTCTGTGTTTTGTGACGATGATGATGATGATGATAGTGGATGTGATGCAGCAGGAATTTATTACTTAATCAGTTCCAGAAGTCTAAGTGGTTTGCCTTAAGTTCTAGTAGTCTAAGAGTTAGTTTAAAATAAATAAGGGTCTGCTGGTTCTCTTATCTTTTGGTCTATAAATTGACCTCATATCAGTATAGGAAGGCAGACAACAAGTTTTTCATATCTTTGTAATAAGCTTTTAAGCTTTATTATTAATATAATAAGCAATCTTCTTCAACTCCAGCCTTTACTCCCTCTTAGTTGCAGATTTACTGCACCAGTTGGTATCAAAGCAGGTTGTGGTTTGTGCTTTTGCTTAATCATGCCTCCTAAACATAGGCAACCATCAAGAGCACATACCAATGTACATGTCGATCCAAGAGAAGAGGTGAATGAACTAAGGAGGAAAGTCATGATCCTGACCCAGCGATTGGCCCAACTCGAACCTTCTCAGGAGGAAGAAGAGTTTGAGTCAGACGATGCCTTCTAAAACCCATTTCATAGGCCTGTTCGTCAACGTGAACCACCTATGCGTAATGATCGTAGGTGGGAGGCTAGCATCAAAGTCGAAATTCCAAACTTTTCTGGAACTTTTCTCAAAAGCTCAATGGTGGTAGCCCTTGTAAGCATCTAGGAAGCACTTATATTTGTAGCCCATGATGGACTCGATCTTCCAGTCTATCTATGGCAGGGGGTAGTAATCCTTAGGACATGAAGAGTTCAGATTCTTAAAGTCAATACACATCCTCCAGCTCCCGTCACACTTCTTAACCAACATCGGATTGGATATCCAGGTCGGGTATTTCACTGGGCGGACTATCCCTGCTTTAATCCATTCTTCCACTTCTTTGTTAATCAACTGGTTTTTTTCTCGTGAGAATGTTCTCCTCTTTTGTGTGACTGGTGTGTCAGAGACGTTCACACAGAGAGAGTGTTGCATGAGGCGCCTCGGCACCCCGGTCATGTCCGTCGGCTCCCAAGCAAAAACGTCTTTGTTTCTTCTTAAAAGCTCAATGAGTTGCTTCTGGCATTCCCGTGAGAAGGCCGTGCCGATGGCTACTCAACTGTTTCTTAAACAAGCAATCTCTAAAAGAATATAGATGTCCAATGAACAATAAGCCTCCTAAGATGAACAATACAGTTAATCTGCCAAAACCTTATCATTAAACTAAATTGTAACCAGCAGTTGCTTAACAAAATAAAAAGCCCATTGCATATTTTGATACATTTTGGTAACCAAATGATTTTTCTTTATACCTTAAACAAGTACATGTTTAATGCAATAAGCCTCTCAAGATGAACATTATTGTTGCCAATGTCCCAGTCCCATTAAACTTCGAATACGAAACAAGATTAAACACAACACAAAAGACAGATACAAGATGTTTAATATGACCTCTTGTGTTTTTAAAAAAGAGTGGTACTTATCAATCCGATTCTGATACATCAGATTCTCTATAGACCCTAGAATAATTATCAATTGTGAATATTTTCCAAGTCTTAATCCCATTAAAACTAAGATCATCCATATTTTAACTTTTCAAAGTAGGACGGATGAAAAAAATCTGATGCGGCCGAGTCCGACCCGAGACGGCACGGTAGGCCTTACTACGGGTCGCCCCCGAGCTTTGCCCGTCTCTAGATAATATCATATTTTTTGGACATTGATTTCTCGAAAATGATTAATAGAGAAATCTTTGAAGTTACGATAAAACTAGCACAAGGATTTGAGATGAGTGTTCATGTCATGACAATGACTGCCTGCTTTACTATTCTTTAATGTGCCAATTTTGACCCATTTACTTTTAAATGGGTCAATTTGGGTCATGTTTTATCTTCAACAGGTCAGCTTAGTTAAATTAGTTTTGACCCATAACATACATGTGATATCATGTTAAATGCTTTTAGATATGTTTTGTTAAGATCCAAATAAAGCTTTAAGGATCCTGCTTTACTACTAATTCTATCAACAATAATATGACAGAAAATTAGCCAATGGTGCCTGTTTGAATATAAATCAGGAACCTACTTTTTAGTTATATTTTGTTGTTCACTAATAGGATCTGATGTGGGAATTTTTCTTATATTACATGGTTGTAAAATGTTGTTTTAGAAACATAGTGGGTTAATGCATTATCATAAGTGAGTACTAATTTTATTTGTGACCTTTTGTATTGTTTGCTAATAAGATTATGCTGAGATTCTAGCGGCAATGGTTCAGATTCATCCCAACATTATTAGCCATTGCCAATAATTGTTTAGCTGTTTGGTTATTCAGTTCATTTCAGATTTGATGTTTTTTAGGTTTATGTCTGGCCTCAAATAAGAATTATATACATTTTTTAGTTTTTAGAAATTGTGTAGTGGTTTTAGTAATTTGGAAAAAGCTTGGAGTTGATTTTCGTTGACACGGTTAGAATTAGGACAGAGTAATTTGGAAAAATCTTGTGTAGTGGTTTTTGTAATTTGCTCAAACAGTTTTAAAAATTGCAGTTCCTGTTAATTGTCATATTTTACTGAGATTTTTAATTGTAATTATGTCTGAAATAAGTTTTCGCCATTTGCTGACCTGAACCCGTTTAGCCCACCTAACTAACGTTATTTAGTGGTATATTTTAGCTTAATTTCTAATTCATTGCCACATGTGTTGTTGCCGTTATCAAGTAAGGTGAAGACTCTTGAGTGATGAAGGAGTTACTTTCTCCCAAAGTAACAAATATCGAAACAAACGCTTTAAAGAGTATTCAGTTTAATGTTGATTCGTTTTACTAGTATGAGGATATTTCATGTCAAGTCATGTTACTGCATCTCTAATCCAAGTCAAATTATGCCTTTGTTTTAGAACAACTTAAAATAGTGTGAATGTTATTTTGACGAGTGGCCTAGTGGCAAAAGGGTTTGTGACTATTAAACAATCTTAAAGTGGCCACGCCAACCTCCTGAAAAAGGGTTGTGTGACAGTTTTGTCGCAAGGCTTTTTTCCTTTATTATATTCTTTGGTGGTATGGAAGGAGCTTTTTAGTCCTAGTGTTGTTGGTTGTAGTAACAAAATTTGCCGGTAAAGTTTGAGATTTTTTTTATAGGTTTGGTTAAAAATAAAAGTTGTGATGTTGTGAGTGCTGATTGAATTATGTGACCAAGAACAGGGGATATCCATTTTCATTTTTGGTTGAATTGGTTATTCAAATTGAATGAATTGTAAAGAAGACTGGAGTGACGATGATGATGATGATAGTGGATGTGATGCAGCAGGAATTTATTGCTTAATCAGTTCCAGAAGTCTCAGTGGTGCTTTTGCGTGATGGTTTTTTTTTTCAGATCGGATGTTTCTGTGTTTTGTGACGATGATGATGATGATAGTGGATGTGATGCAGCAGGAATTTATTACTTAATCAGTTCCAGAAGTCTAAGTGGTTTGGCTTAAGTTCTAGTAGTCTAAGAGTTAGTTTAAAATAAATAAGGGTCTGCTGGTTCTCTTATCTTTTGGTCTATAAATTTACCTCATATCAGCATAGGAAGGCATACAACAAGTTTTTCATATCTTTGTAATAAGCTTTTAAGCTTGATTATTAATATAATAAGCAATCTTCTTCAACTCCAGCCTTTACTCCCTCTTAGTTGCAGATTTACTGCACCAGTTGGTATCAGAGCAGGTTGTGGTTTGTGCTTTTGCTTAATCATGACTCCTAAACATAGGCAACCATCAAGAGCACATACCAATGTACATGTCAATCCAAGAGAAGAGGTGAATGAACTAAGGAGGCAAGTCGAGATCCTGACCCAGCGATTGGCCGAACTCGAACCTTCTCAGGAGGAAGAAGAGTTTGAGTTAGACGATGCCTTCCAAAACCCATTTAATAGGCATGTTCGTCAACGTGAACCACCTATGCGTAATGATCGTAGGTGGGAGGCTAGCATCAAAGTCGAAATTCCAGACTTTTCTGGAACTTTGAAGGCCGAGGAGTTCATTGACTGGTTAAACACCGTTGAGCAGGTGTTTGAGTTTAAGGATGCACCAGAAAACAGGAAGGTAAAATGGGTAGCCATCAAGTTAAAGGGCCGAGCCTCTGCCTGGTGGGAGCAATTCCAGTTGATGCGAGAAAGAAGAGGAAAATAGAAAATAGTAAGTTGGGATTAGATGAAAAAGAAACTCCAAGAGAATTTCCTTCCGTTCAATTATACATAAACAATGTTCCAGAGATTGCAAAATCTAAGGCAAGGAATCAGGTCTGTAGAGGAGTACACCGAAGAATTTTACGAGTTGGTGTCACGTAATGATTTATCAGATAGTGAAGAACAGCTTGTTTCAAGGTATTTGGGTGGTTTGTGCCAAAGCATTCAGGATGTGCTTTGTCTCTACACCTTCTGGTCAGTTTCTGAAGTATATCAAAGGGCTTTAGCAATAGAGAAACAACAAACAAGATATGGAAATCGTACTGGGGGATCACAAAACAAATTTGCTGGTCCGAAGCAAGCTGAAGATAATGTTAAAAGTCAAGAATCTGATGCTGGTTTTTCAAAGAAACCAACTGTAGTGCGTGGAAGTGGAGTTGGAAACACTACTAGTTCATCAAAAAAAACTTTTAAATGCTTCAAGTGTGGGGAACCAGGCCACATATCTTCAGATTGCAGAAAAGAGAGAGGTAAGCAACTAATGATCGAACATGGGAAGCTTGAAAGCCATGATTATGAAGACGAGGTAGAGTATACCGTCGAGCCAAGTTACGATGAGGATGAAGAACACAACGAAGACAGTCTTGTTTATGGTGATATTGGTCAAATGCTAGTTATTAGAAATACCCTTCGGCTACCAAAAGAGGAGTCTGGTGATTGGCTTCGAAACAACATCTTCCACACGACATGTACTATCAAAGATAAGGTTTGCAACCTCATCATTGATGGTGGAAGTTGGGAGAATGTTATTTCTCGAGACGCTGTAGAGAAGCTAGATTTAAAGCAAGAGAAACATCCAAAACCGTACAAGCTGAGTTGGTTCAAGAAAGGAAATGAGGTGAACGTTGATACTCGGTGCTTGGTTTCTTTTTCAATAGAACATAAGTACTTTGATAATGTTTGGTGCGATGTAGTTTCGATGGACGCTTGTCACGTTCTTCTTGGAAGGCCTTGGCAATTTGATCGTTGCACAACTCACGATGGAAGATTGAATACATACAGCTTCAATAAAGATAATGTTAAAGTGACGTTGGTTCCATCAAAAGCAGTGGGTCTTGCCAAACCAACTAAGAAAGGCAATGAGAATCTTCTCTCGATCTCTAATTTCATGGATGAGGTAGATGAGTCGGGGATTATGTATGCACTGGTTGTTCGTGACGAAGAACCACTTATTTCAGCCCCGCATCTTGTGAAATCACTTATTGAAAAGTACTCTGATGTGATGCCAAAAGAACTTCCTTCGGGGCTGCCACCTATGAGGGACATTCAGCATCACATAGATCTCATTCCAGGCTCAAGTTTGCCTAATAAAGCAGCTTATCGTATGAGCCCAAAAGAGCACGAGGAATTACAACGCCAAGTAGAGGAAGCTATGGCAAAGGGGCTGATTAGAATAAGTATGAGCCCTTGTGCCGTACCTGCACTTTTGACTCCCAAGATAGATGGTACGTGGCGTATGTGTGTTGATAGTCGGGCATTAAATAAAATCACAGTTAAGTATCGTTATCTAATTCCTCACTTAGATGATATGTTGGATCAACTTGCTAGTTCAAAGGTATACACAAAGATCGATTTACGGAGTGGGTACCACCAAATTCGTGTAAGACCTGGGGATGAATGGAAAACAACATTTAAGACTCGTGAGGGTCTGTATGAATGGCTTGTGATGCCATTTGGGTTGTCAAATGCACCAAGTCGTCGTATACTTCGATGATATCCTGGTATACTTACACTCCTTAGAAGAGCATTGTGAACACTTGAAAGATGTACTTGAAACTTTGAGAAAAGAGAAACTATGTGTGAATCTTAAGAAATGCAGTTTTGCAACTACATCTGTGTTGTTTCTTGGGTTTATTATTTCAACAGAAGGAGTAATGGTTGATCGATCCAAGGTTCAGGCTATTGTTGAATGGCCTACCCCTCGTTAAATTCATGATGTTCAAAGTTTTCATGGACTAGCCTCATTTTATCGATGATTCATTTGAAACTTTGGTAGTATAATGGCTCCAATTACCAAATGCATGAAGGCTGGTATGCAGTTTTACTGGACTCCAGAAGCTAGTGAAAGCTTTGAACTTATCAAGAAGAAAATGTCCGAAGCTCCAATTTTCGTGTTACCAGATTTTGGAAAGGTTTTTGAAGTGGACTGTGACGCATCTAAGGTTGGAATAGGTGCTTTCCTAAGTCAAGAAGGGCATCCAGTTGCTTTTTTTAGTGAAAAACTGAATGGGTCGAGGCTGAACTATATAACATACGATGCTGAGTTTTATGCTATAGTTCGAGCTTCGCGACATTGGCAACAATACTTGATGCACAATGAGTTTATACTAAATTCATACCATGAAGCACTCAAGTACATCAATAATCAGCACAAGTTAATCCTAAGACATGCAAAATGGGTTATTTTTTTACAAAGCTTCAATTTCACATTGAAACACAATGCTGGAATTCAGAATAAAGTCGCTGATGCATTAAGTCGAAGAGCTTCTTACTTATTAGTAATGAGAACAGAGGTGCAAGGATTTGACACCTTCAAGGAGATGTATTAAGAGGATACTTATTTTGAACCTGTTATGCAGGAAGTTTTGAGTGGACAACGCTATGATTATCAAGTTCAAGATGGCATTTTATTCAAGGGGTTGCAGTTGTGCATTCCAGATTGTTCCTTGAGGGAAAAGGTTGTTGCTTAACTACACTCTTTAGGCCTTTTTGGTCGTGACAAAAGCATCGTGTTGGTGGAAAGTAAGTATTTTTGGCCAAAACTGAGACGTGACGTTACTAGACATGTGGAGAGGTGTCAAGTATGCCAGCGCTCAAAAGGAGTTTCCACTAATGCAGGACTTTACACTCCACTACCAGTCCTATCTTGTCCTTGTAATGATGTGAGTATGGATTTCGTTCTTGGCCTTCCGTGCACTCAAAGGCGAAAAGATTCTATTATGGTGGTAGTAGATAGATTCTCAAAGATGGCTCATTTTATAGCGTGTCGGAAGACCATGGATGCTTCAAATGTTGCGGATTTGTATTTCAAAGAAGTTTTTCGTTTGCATGGTCTACCTCTCACTATAACTTCATATCGTAACCCTAAGTTTATGGGGCACTTTTGGAGAGTCTTATGGAAAAAAATGGGTACTAAGTTGTGTTCAGCACCTCATATCATCCAGAGACAGATGGACAAACAGAAGTTGTAAACAGGAGCTTGGGAAACCTATTAAGATGTTTGGTAGGAGACAAACCAATGCAATGGGATCTAGTCCTTCCATTTGCTGAATTTGCATACAACAACTTAAAGAATAGAACAACTCAGCGAACTCCATTTGAAGTTGTTTACGAACTTAGTCCAAATATCATCACTGATTTGGCCCCAATTTCTTGCTCAAAGAACACTAGCGTGAAGGCTGACGAGTTTGCTAGACATATCAGAAACACCCACGAGCAAGTTAAAATGCATATTGAAGCCAATAATGGTAAGTATAAAGCTGTTGCTGATATACGTCGTCGAAAGGTTGTTTTTAAGGAAGGTGATTTTGTGTGGGCTGTATTGACCAAGGACAGAATGCCAGCTGGATTAAATGTCAAGTTGCATGATCGAAAGGTTGGTCCTTGTCGGATTCTGAAGAAAATTAATGATAATGCCTACAAGTTGCAGCTGCCAAGTCATCTCAATACCTCAGACGTATTTAATGTTAAGCATCTAGTTCTGTTTAAAGGAGATCTTACGAGCAACTGTAACTCGAGGGCGAGTTCTTTTTCAACGGGGGGCGACTGATGCATCATGAATTTATTACTTAATCAGTTCCAGAAGTCTAAGTGGCTTGCCTTAAGTTCTAGTAGTCTAAGAGTTAGTTTAAAATAAATAAGGGTCTGTTGGTTTTCTTATCTTTTGGTCTATAAATTGACCTCATATCAGCATTGGAAGGCAGACAACAAGTTTTTCATATCTTTGTAATAAGCTTTTAAGCTTGATTATTAATATAATAAGCAATCTCCTTCAACTCCAGCCTTTACTCCCTCTTAGTTGTAGATTTACTGCACCAGTATGTATCGAATTCTCAAGATCCGTGCATTCGTATGGATTGTGTTTTGTGTATCTTTGTGTTGGTTGCGGTTGAAGATGGATGTTAATTTGAAAATAAGTAGAACATATTTTGAAACCTGATTTTCTCATTTTTAGTACATATAATTTACCGGAAGTACGGAACTCCCGGGTCGTTCTCCCAACGAGGGTGTAATGGAAAATTGATTCGTTGTTTAAAGGTCGAGTGATTTGAATAAGATAAAAATATTTTGGGTTTTGGAACTTAATAAGAAAGAAACAATTAAGCATGTAAAACAAGAAAGCTAAACACAAATAAGCAATTATGCAGATTAAACTAAAAACGCTTAAGTGTATAAGTTTTTGATTAATTAAAATGATAATGGTTAAAGTAAAGACAATAATAAAACTAGTAGCAATTAAATAAATAAACTAAAGTTAACGATAAAAGATAACAACTAAAAATACGTACTAAATTATGCTAAGCAAGCGAATAAGAAATATATGATTAAAAGATATACTTGTTAAGCGAATTATCAAGATCCTTAAGTGTGGTTTATTATTTCAATTAAGTCCTTTATTGATGAATTAATATCTTTTACAAATAATTATTTTGTCACAATAATTTTTCATAAAGAGATATCAATATCTAGATTAAAACCCAATTATTTTCACGGCTTTTGCCCGCTTAAACAACCAAAATTTCAATCTAAGTAACTTAAAATTACTAACCAATATATTTTCTAATTTTTATAAAACCACACTTAATTTACGGAATAATATACTCAACAAGTATATAAAAAGTCTACTCACTAAGCATAACTACTAAACCTATAATAATAACCTCAACAATAATAAACATTTTAATGACTAAAAATAGAAGCTAAAGAGAAAGTAAAGAAAATAGAACCCGATCTAATGAGACGAGAATAATAAACCACCCGATTTTATAAACTTGACAAATTGTAAAGTTTACTTCTTTTTAAGCATTAATATAACCAAATAATCAATAAAGTTTGTGACTTTATTAACTATTTAGCTTATTAACACTAAAAAGCTATAAACTTTAGTGATAAGCTAGCTTATAAAACCCATAAGCTCCTCGCCTTAGGTTGGAATGATAGGAAACTAAGAAAATAACACAACTTTAACAAGAGTTAAGACAAATAACCTATAATATGGATCAAATAAGCTATGGAAAAGCTTATTGATTAAGAAAAACTAACAAAAGGTTAAAACTTTTTAAGCTCAAAATGCTAGATCTAGAATAATAAGCTAATGAATAACTTTTTATAAAAGAAAAACTAATAAACATCAAATCTTTTTGTGCTTTTATAAAGTATTTTGTAAAATAAAGAGTAGATCTAATTTTATAAAGCTTTTAAAACAAAGTAAGAAAAGAGTGCTTATTAAATAAGCCATAAAAAGCTAATAAGCTTTCATGACTTATTTGATAAGATAAGAAAAAGAAAAGAGTAGAAGTAAAACAAATAAAACTAAAAAGGAAACATAATCTTCATTAAGCTAAAAATCTTTATTACAAAATAAGCTCAAAATAAGCTTTTTAAATAAGCAATACAAAAATAAGCTACCACTACATCTAAAAAACTACTCCTAAAACTAAGGGGGCGTTTGGTTCGCTGTAATTCGATGTAATTCGTTGTAATTGTAATCTGAATTACATTCCAATCATGTTTGGTTGGCAAGGTGAAAGGAATTGTAATTCAGATTACATTATAGTGACTGTTTGGTTTGCATTGTAATTGTAATTCAGTCATTACAATTACATCAAGTGAGGGAATCTAGATTACATAGGAAGTTGGATGGAAAGTTTTGAATTACGTCGTAATTCAGAATTTGTTTACTTTAATAATAATAATAAAACTAATAAATAATAATGATAATAAAATAATAATAATAATAATAATAATAATAATTAACAATATTAAAATAATTATAATAAAAATAAAAATAATAATAATAATAAAATATAATAAATAATAATAATAATAATAATAATAAAATAATAAAAATATAATATTAATATTAATAATAAAATAATAATAATATAATAATAAAATAATAATAATAAAATAATAATAATAATATAATAAATAATAATAATAATAAATGATAATTAATAATTAATAATAATAATATTAAAAATAAATAATAAAATAATAATAATAAAACATTATTATTATTATTATTATTATTATTATTTAATAATAATAATAATAATAAATAATAAATAATAATAATAATAATAATGTATTATTATTATTATTTTTTATTATTTTATAATTTATTTTTAATATTATTATTATTAGTTATTAATTATCATTTTATTATTATTATTACTGTTTATTGTTTATTATTAATTATTATTATTATTATTATTATTATTATTATTTTTATTATATAATTATTATTTTATTATTATTATTAATATTATATTTTTATTATTTTATTTCTATTATTATTATTATTATTATTATTATTTTATTATATTTTTATTATTAATATTCTTTTATTATTATTATTATTTTTTTAGTTTTAGTATTATTATTATTATTATTATTATTATTATTATTATTATTATTATTATTATTTATCATTATTATTATTGTAGTTGTTGTTATTATATTAACTTTTTAAGTTTTATAAAAGAAAATTGAATTACATTACGTTGTGAGTCAACCAAACACATTGACAGATTTCATCAATTACAATTACAACACATTCCAATTCTTTAAATTACAATTACATCAAATTACAATTCCTTCCAAAGATTACAATTCCTTCAAAAACATTCTGTAAACCAAACGCCCCCTAAACTACTCCTACTCTATAAAATAATAAAAACTGATGTGTGTAAAAATTAATGTAGACTACTCCTAGGATCCGGTGCATTCTCTTCAATTTATAGCACCATTTAATCTCTCGAATGTTCCCATCAATAGTGGCCACGTGGAGCTATCTTACTTGCTGGATCAAAAATTGATAGCGTGAGAGTGAGGCGAGAGAATGGATGGCAGAAGCACTCACGTGCTTGGCTTGATTTTATTTTGAGAATGTGAACTACACTCGCTGCATCATAGAAATATCAATTTGCTCATTCACTTTGTAGGCCACGTGTCCTTTATGCATTATTTTGGAGATGGAATGTTCACGCACATGCAACTCAGATACAATTTTGCAATTGCCTTTCAAATAAATGAAGTAATTTTGTTTGGCTTGGAATAATTGCACTTTGCTTGGACTGGTCCACGAATTTGGTATTGGGCTGCACTGGATCTGCGTTTTTGGGTTGCTGCTTCGTGGGCTTCATGGCTGTTGGGCCTCGTATTGCTGGATCTGGGCGTGATATAATATAGAGCAAAAATTAAATGCCACTAGAGGGAGTAGAACCCTTGACCTCTTGCTTAGCAAAATGCACCCAACCACTAGACCAAGAGCTCTTTTTGTGTTAATTTTTTGCATTTAATTCTTTTTAGCCCTCTTTTCCTTGATCCAATTTTAGCCATAATCTTTAAAAATATTCTTCGTTTGAGCTCCGTTTAATCTTTCAATTTTTCTTCTCTTTCTTGATGCTCCAAATAAAATAACCATTTGACATGATACTTCGTGCTCTTTCCAATGGTGTGCTCGGATAATTTTTCCGACTTCGTTTGAACCTCGAAAAACATGAAAATGTCGTTGAAACTCATCCGAAAATTACCGTTTTTTGCTTTGTTTTCAAACCCTTGTACCTGCAAGACATAATAACACATATCCAACATATTTGCAATATAATTTGACATATTTCATGGTTATTAGTCCGATTTAGCATATTTTTAGATATAAAATGATGTGTATTTTTGCACTCATCAAAACCACATAATGTTTGATGAGGCGTGACAGAGAGAGGCCAACCCAGCCGTGACTCGGCTCACCTCGTATGACTTCCAGGGCTCCAAAACAAGCCATAAACTCGTGATTCCTCCAGCCAAATACTATTTCAAATACGTTCATCCTCAACACTAACGCTCGTTTGAAATGTTCCATACTGTCATCATATTAGACAAGACACTTGAATCAAATGCTTACAAAGAAAATAAAAAATTCCTCTGCAACACTACATAGTCTTCACCTTACTTATTAACGGCAGTCAGTAGACTAAACGGTTCAAGTTAATTACACCCTAAATAATGTCAAATTTTGGAGGGTCGGGTTAATCAAACTTTGCTCCTTCTCCCACTCCAGTGGATAAGTTAACTGATTAAGAGGAGCCACTGAACTCAGTTACCCGAAAATTTGAAAAACCATTTGTGAGTTAAGTAGGGAACGGCTCGAGTGAACAAAATAAGCACATGCCCAAAACTAGTTAGATGTGCTTTAATATTAAGACGACAAAGATATTTTCTTACAAGTTACAAGTATTTAAACATCAATTTGACATGGGTTGAAAGGATGCTCACATGAAAAAATGCTGAAAACCAATTCCAAACAGAAATTTAATTATAATCTCAAATTATATATGACATCTAACAGGTCAAAATAGTCTCAAGGTGCAAAATATTTTAACACTTAATAGTTGATCCGACTTCCAGCCGTGTAAAGTCAACTCCAAACTTTTTTCCAAATTATTAAAACCACTATACAGTTCATACTTCATACATTGTAAAATGTATATGATTCTTGTTTCCGGTGAGACATAAACCTAAGAAAATCCAAGCCGATAAAAATTGAAAAGCCAAACTGTAAAAACGATAACCAATTTACTATGAAGTGGCTTCACTTTTGTCATTTTTGTTTCTGTGGTCCAGTTTTAGCCTTAAGTGGAGGTGGTGGTCACTTGTCTTATTGTAATGTTGTTTCATTGTCTATTTTGAGTGTGGTTATAAAGTGCCGTTTTCGAAAAAATTTACTATGAAGTAAAGGCAACTAAAAATAATCACTTTAAATACACAAATCCGTAACACGTTTTTTTTTCCATGTCAAACATTTGAGTCAATCTATTTGTCCCCATCAGTACAGAATAATTTCTCAATTTGTTCATTGTTAGGAGAGGGCATTTTAGATGTTAGACTAATAGTCAAACCTACAACAGGAAAAAGGCTCATAGCATGAGGGTGAACTTTGGTACACATAACTAAAATGTTCTCGAGTTAAGATTAAAATGGACAGGCTGAATATCTGTCATTATTATTGATAGAACTATTAAAGAAAAATCATAAAGGCTTTATTTGGATCTTAACTAAAACAAATCCAGGAGCATGCAAGATAGCCCTCCAGCTATGGGTTAAAATCGATTTTACTAATTTGACCCATTGCAGATGAGACATAACTGCAACTGACCCATTTATAAGTAAATGGGTAAAAAATGCTACATATAAAGAATAATAGCAGAGCATACATGATTGTTAAGACATAAGCACTCATCTCAAATCCTTGCGAAAGTTTCATCTTAATTTTGATTATTTATTTATTTATTTATTTATCATTTTCAATAACTCATTATCCTACATATGGTATTATCAATCATGCGTATATAAGTACACGCCTTGAACATTCCATCAAGCTCTTATGTAAATATCCTGCCACATCCAGTAGCAACTGCAACAACGACGAATATAACTGATATTGCAAGAATCTGAACTTGCTTACATCATCATGTAAATATGCAAACTCAGAGCCTTATAGAACATAGACTTTTCAGCATTAGTTGATGCACTATCAACCTTAGAATTTAAAAACCAAATATGGTGAAGGAAAATACTTAAATATCAGAGTAAGTCGCTTTATTAGCTTACTGAAAATCCCATACAGTTTTAACAAAAGATAAAATAAAAAGATGAATCGAGAATAATGGAGACACAAATAAGTCGATGATCATACATGCTCATTTAACAGTCTTTGATAACCGAAAAACGGTTGCCAATATTTTCCAATAATAACTTCTGATTAGTGTTAATGTATGACCACAGATTATCTTGAACAATTACTAGAGATCATAATCAACACTGTAGCACCTTATACGGATAAGCATGTCCAAGCAATTCGGTTGACTTTTTCTAATAAACACCATCTCGTTACAAAAGTTGGCATAGCATTAAAGCACAACAAGTGTTTAACACCCATTTGTTATACAAGGAAAATGGGTCATCTACATATAGATGGATTATACTGTCAATAGGGTAGAGCCAAGATTCGAATTTCATACTACTTAGACCAGTAACATAAAAAAGTGTTAAAGAGGAAACTTTAAAATGGCATTGCTTCTCCATGTCAATGCTTTTTCCTGCTTTCAGTTAACTTTAACAGTTACAGACATACAGGCAAAATATTGTCATACCTCCTTATGAGATAGATCATATTGTAAAGCAAACTAAATAAATAGTAACCAGACATGTCTCGGAAAATTTGTTTGAGATCAAATAGTTTTTCATTAACTTTAACCAACCAACACCTTAATACCTATTAGAAACATTGATATCACCTCTTGTGACAACTCGTAATTTCAGGTCATTTTACAAACTTTAAAAGTTTCACTATTTCATCATTTATCGTAAACTACGTTTACAAGTATCAAATTCGCGTAACCTTAATGGTTTAGCTGCGAATTCATGAACATTTCATCAAGGACATTTCATATAGACTAGATTTAGTCTACATATCATCAATAACGTCATTTCATATCGGTTCATGCATGGATTTGCATTTTTTTCAAATAAACGCTTATTTTCCTATTAAATAATCGTTATCGCGTAATTAATTATTTTGAACAATTGGTCCAATACTTCCAAAAATTATTCCGATATATTTTTATACTCATATTAAGATTGTAAAAATAATATTATGAGTTACCCGGTGTTTTAAATTTATTTCGTATATAAATTGTTATATTTATATTATTACGACGGTTTTCGTATGTGCAACTCGATAAATATTTATTTCACTCAAATTTTGCAAGAAATGTATTTTTATAATTTTTATGACCTCAATATATTTTATCTTGACCCGTTAAAATTTATTTTTATCTAACGCTACCCTAAATACTCAAATGTGTATTCAACTTACCACATATCTTCAATTAACTTACACTAAACTACACTTAAACATAATTATAAAAAAAAATATCTAGTGGTGACTAACACCCCCTTGTCGACAAGGGGGGTGAGTCATTTGTTTTTGCAAATATCTCCTATGTTAATGTATTATACACTTAACACTAAACACATACACTTCAAGATATCCAAGGTGAAAACATTTCCTTCCTCTCTTCTCTCTTGCAACCGGCCACACCAAGAACCAAGGAAGAATCATCATAAAATTTTCAAGACAAGATTTTTAACACTCTAGTCTCACTCTTTATTAAGGTTTTGCAATAAAAACTTAGGGTGATTAGGAAAAATCCTTTGTTCTCATAACCTCATCAAGTTACTAGTAAGCATCCATATTCATCATCATATTTCATATTTATTTTTATGGTCATTTCATTTTACTTGAGAAAACATGCAAGTCATATGATGTTTATACCACTTTTTCATTGATTTTAAGAGTTATATATATATTTGTCATCCTATAATTACTCCTTGTTATAAATCACTCTTGGTGATGTCTAGGAACCCATGACATCCTAAGAAGGTGTATGGAAGGATTAGAATAGCTTCGGAGTTGTTTTGAATGGGTTAGAATAGGTTTGGCGCGAGAAAAACACATTTCGACAAGTTTTCTAAAGGGTCTGTCCATATTTTTAAAATCTGGAAAATTCGACAGTAAGTAAAAATTTTTGGCCTAGATATTTAGAAAATACACTTTAAAATGAAAACGTGGCCGCTTGAACGGATTAAAACGGAGCTATAACGAAGAAGTTATGAATTTTTCAAGTTAGGCAACGAAAACTATATTTTCTGGAAATTTCAGCATGTTATGTTTATTTTGTACGAGTCAAAAATGAAACTTAGGCGTCATAAATTATGTCGACTTATCAAAAATATATTAGTATACTTTGATACAAAGCTAAGGACCTATAAAACGTAGAAAACGAACTTGTAATGATCAAATTATACACGTTTACAAAAAAAGTTGTCGTAACTTTATTATATAAGGAAAACTATTAAATTTCTAATAGACAAGTTTTACGGCAAACAAGTGACCATGTTGAAGGTTGTTTTTAACAATGATGTAGAACTTTTTATAAAGTGATGTCTTCTAGTAAAAGTAAGTTCGCCAAGTATATTTTTCAAAATGTCCGACCGTTTGTTTAGCGGAGTTGTAATGAATTAAATATGGTTACTCAAAATTTGCCGAAAACCATCCTTAAACTATATTTTGGGACACAAGTACCATACTTAACCTATATTTTTCTTTATGTTCGAGACCTCTAGGATGGAAACTCATGTACTAAAACTTTGAGATAATGATACAAGCTTCCCAAAACCATTGAGTACGTTTCCTAATGCTCGATGTGCACCATTTTACGACTAGCTTTTAAAGGCCGTTTTGTCACTTTCATGAATATTTCAACGACATTTTTTTACGACGAAAAGTTATAATTTCATAATAAATCACTAAATGATTATCGTCGGATATCATTTCAACGTAATTACATGTGGAGTAATTTAAAAATGGTCAAGACGTTAAAAGATTATTTTTCGACGAAAAGTATTATTTTCAAAAATTCATAAGTGGTATAGATATCATCCGAATTGCATGCATAACATTACATCATAACTTATTACGTATCATATCATTCATAATAGGTCAAGTTTTGAGATTCACGCTACATTTCGGTGTACACACTTTTGTCATCGCATCAATTCATCAAGTGAGTTTTCATAGCCCCGTTTTATTCAAGTTTTTACTTTATTTCAAACCTACGGGGGAGAATACATTGCACATCATTTTTACTACGATACCAAGTATATCAAATTCATTACATTGCTTAAGTTACCTCATGCCAATTGAATGTCCCCATTATATAACATGAACCGTTAATTTCATAGAAGCGAGGGTGAGTGGATAGATCTATCGAGGGTGACTCCTCCATCCGGGTTGGTGGATTCCAACTGGTTAAACGGATGCATTTCATTTAATATCATTATTTGAGTTGTTTGGCAAACACTCTGTTGGGGTGAACATCATGATCAGTCTAGTTTCGGTGTCATGGACTTATAGCAATTGTATCATTTTTTTTGACATCATTGTCATACAAACTTATACTTGTGGTAGTCGTATTATACATATACATAAACTCTATGAACTCACTCAACCTTTGTGTTGACACTTTTAGCAATGTATTTTCAGGTAACTAAGGCATTCACTTCATGGCATGCATGTGGACATATCATAAAGTCGCGGTGACGACGCGTCTCACATGGGATTTATACACTTTAAAAACATCGTTTGACTTGTACCAAACTTATTTTTCCGCACATAGTAACTTTCATTTGGGACCTATCTTTGTAACTCTGAATGTTTTTATTAAATCAAACGATGTATTTTCCAAACGACACTTTAGGTCGTTCAATATAACTGTAATTGTGATGCTATGACAGTCAATCCCCAGGAATTCCATTCCGCTGCAAAACAAGTAATTTGGGGGTGTGACACCTCTAAGTTAAGCATCAATGTATAAGTAAAAATGCATCAAACTATATGTTGGTAACTCCACATTTTGATAATTTTAAAGTCTCTTTGTCTTAGAATCATGTTAAGTAGATTCCGCAAACTCAGTGATCAAGCAAAAGAAGTGTTTCCGTGTAGGAACTCACAAAGAACGAAGACCTCTTTGAAGAAATCCCAAGTTGATTGACGTGTTGTGAGTTGGGTTCATAAACAAAAAGTTCATACTCTTCTTCTTCTTCATCAAGCACCTTAGTCATTTCAACTACAGGTTCTCCGTTCCTATTAAATTCAAGTACAGTTTTTAATAGTGCGTCAGGTATGTTACACGTAATGGTGTAGATGTTTTCAAACGATTTCGGATCACCATTGCCCATCATCCATACGCTAAAATTCCGACAAAAATCAGTGTCACAATCGAATTGCAGCACAACAAGAGACTCCTTTAACTTACCTATAGTCAACCCCGTGGCGGTTTCAGCATTAACTCCTAATAAACTATCAGGAAGACGTATTTCCTTAAACTCTTCACTTGTCATATCAAATGACATAATCGTATCACAATCACTAATCTCATCAAATCCATGAAAATAAATAAACTTATCTATTACTACCTGACCCGTCAATAGGCGTCGTGTCAAATGACAAACTTTTCCAAACCCTAAACTTAATCTAAAACCTCAACCAGCCAAGGGCATTAATCTTAATTCGGGGCGACGCTACTTTTAATAAAAATCTTAACAAGAATAGGGTCAAGTGTACGAGGACTGTCAGGACCGATTAACACATATGATTTATGTGGTTTGGAGGTCGGGGTTGGTGGAAGAAGATGAAGATCTTCATCCTTTTAGAGAGAGAAACTAGAGAGGAGGAAAACACAAAGTTTATTGATCAAAACAATACAATACACCAAATGATTCACCTCACCCCTCATGGAGAGACATGAGGGGTATTTATAGGCTCTAACTTTGCCACATAAACGATACTAGTCCTTATACTATCTAGTCATTCACGTAAGTGGCGTTAATAAAAAGCGAGGCTAACAATCTCCCTCCAAGATAGCGTTACACGTGAATGGTTACAATGAGACCTATAAATACAAAGCAAAGTAAATTACAATAGTAATAAATTATGTTGACTTTCTTTCTCTGTACTTGAGGCAAACTTGAAGTTCTCCTTCCGATGACCTCGGCATTTGATCTTCTTGTAGCTGAACTTCAAACTAGTTAGGTTATTAAACTAGTGAATTTTGCTCCCTCTGACAACACTCTTCCAACCGTCTTAAATCTTGGAGAAAGTAAACTCTTGATAAGAACATCGTCCAAGTTGGTAAAAACCCGATGTACACCACACTACTTCTCCTTCTTTAGTGTTAAGCAAAAAGATCAGATGAAATACCAACTCATGATGGTTGAATCATCATAATGTTGCGTAATTTATTGATAAGAACAAAACAATACAATACACCAATGATTCACCTCACCTCATAGTCATGAAATCTCTAACTTTGCCACTTAAACGATACTAGTCCCTAAGGGCAAAGTATACTACGCATCTAGTCCAATTCACGTAAGTGACGTTATCTTTATAAAAAGGCGAGGCTAACAAGGACAAACCCCGAAACCAATAACAGTATCCTTAAACCCCAAATCTAACACATTGGGCACAACAACATCAACAGACTACCTAATTGTTGGATTCCAAATAATAGCCTTTTTCGTATTGTACATTCCAACATAATAGTTATAAAAACAGAACAACCCTTGAGAACAACCAACTATTGGCTGTTCGTTAAGTCTTGTAACTGACTCGGGAACGGTTAAAGAAACTCTTTCGTGTGGGAAAGTATGATTGTCCACAAATGAAACATAATTGTGTTTATAAAAATCTCTTACAAGGATATGTTGTTGTAACTGAGTGTTTTGTTGGTATTCAGTGATGAATTTAGAACTGTCAATGAGAGACTTCCATGTCTTCGAAACAGGTCTGAATTGAATCAATGGTTTGATGGGTAGTTTTTTTATGATTTCAACTTGGATTTCCAAAGGTATGTTATCAGAAATTTTGATTTTAGAATTGAAGAAATGGAAGAGTTTAGGGATTTTAAAGAGTTGAAAATTGAGGGTTATATTACGAGACACACAAAACTGCCAAACCCCTTGAAAAGGAAAAACCATACAGGATGTAAAACTGGGGTGTCATAAATCTACAACCGACCCGATCCCCAACCCCAACCAAAATAAGGATAATAGGGTCGGGTTACTCGGGTCCAAAATCTAACTCGATTTAATCGTATCAACCTGATTAACTATGAACTAGGGTTCGAGTGTCGGTTCAAAATACTTTGCCGATTCTGGTTCAGGTCAACCTGGCTAACGTAAGTTTTTTTTCCTTATATTTTTTTATAATTTTCCTCATTGTTTATTCAATTAAAAGGCTCAAGGAGTTAGATGGTTCATGTAATTAAAGATTCATTCAAGAGTGAAGGATTTTTTGTATCTTTAATCTATCATAAGTTTCGTAGCATGTTAACAATACATTAAGACAAAACTGAATAGCTTGTTAATACTTAATGTTTCACGAGGTTTGTTCTTGTTGTTATATGTTAAACTAGCTTATAAACCCGTGAAATCACGGGGTTTTTTAAGAGATTATGCATCAAGAAATTTTGTATGTGAATAAAGTAAGAAAGAAGAACAAACATAAACTGGTTGAATTATTCTTTGAAAGAAATAATAAGTAATAAGTTAATGATACTGTAGATCTATGATGCTTTCAGAACACACATATTTTGGTTTAACAAACACATAAACATGTAGATCTATGATGCTTTTAACTAGCAAAATCAAACATAAACTTGATATATTATTTAAGGTTACAAGAATAAAAGATGTTTAGTCCAGCTCTTGAAGCCCATTTCTTTTGCTCCTTGTATTCTTCAATGGCTCGATCCTTTTATTGAAGACCCCAATCGCTGCAAACCAAGATGAACTCATTAAATCATTCAATTAATTTTCTCGCTGCCATTTTTAAAACTTGTTATCGAGATAGAATTCTATCTTACAAATTTTGACGATACCTAAACAAATCCAACAGTAGTGGATCAATGAACTGGTGAATACTGAAGGCTCTAGGAATGCTACTATTACTTGGCTTTATTGTTGGAGGTATCTACTGTACCAGGTATTGCTTAGTTTATTGATTATATAGAAATTAATTTGGTATACTTGTATAACAAAATTACAGAACTTGCTTGAAGTCTTGAGCATAAGGGCATTCAGTCATTCGTGAAATCCATAGCTACATTTTTCTATACATCTCTATAATTCTTAAAGTAATTAACATCATATAACTTTTTTTAATTCTGAGCTATGTTATAGCTTTCAAGATTGCATTATCTGAAATAGGCTTTTTATTGCTGCAACGTTTCATCCAAGTGGTACATCTGAGACTGTAAACATCCCACATTGTAAAAAGAGTAATCAAAATTTGTGCTTTTATAGGCTATACTGGAGTGTATGCCATAGTGCCTTGAAAACAAAGTTTATGCTGTAAACCAACGCCTAAACCCAATTAAACCTAACTTAAGTAACCATTTATTGGTCTCATCTTTGTTTCACCCTCATATCAAGTAAATAGAACCATAGTGACATCTTCTCTTACTCTAAAATCGTGTGAATAAAAAACAACAAAGTGAACAAACACAATGAAAATGACAGATAACCAAAAATAATAGCAAAACAACAAACATTCATAAAAACCTATTATGTACCAAGCATTTGGGTGTGGATCAGATGCCACAGGTGAAAGACATTCACACTCTCCGACTAAGCAAGTAGAACACATTACCTGATCATGCCACAAGTGAAAGGCATTCACACTCTCCGACTAAGAAAGTAGAACACATTACCTGATCATGTTCAACCTGGACCACACCACTACTAAAGCTTACACAAATAAAGTAAATATATGTTTTACTTTGGCACAAATAAAGTTTACACACCAAGGCCGACATAACAAAAGTATATAATTTATCTAGCTTCATCTCTTTTAGTTGAATAGCAAAACTCTATTACCAATAACAGAAGCAATAGATCTTTATGATATTAGTTCCATGTGATCATTAGCATGTTTATCACGTAGCAATTTCACAGTAACTAAGTTTAGTTTAAAAACAAAGTTCTTAATATTTAGTCTTAAATTCATTAAAATCTCAAACGGTAACTACTAAGTTAACGGTTCTCCACATGCCATGTCTGAAAAAAGACAACATGGTCGAAGTCAAAGCTGCTAAAAATGTGAATTGACACCCAAGTAACATACGGATAACATTGAATTCAGTATGTTAAATTTATTTGATTGTACCTAGCCTTGAAATTTGACCAAGTTTCACATTTTATGGAGTTAGTGAATGCAATTATGTACTTTTAATTTGAAGTTGGACTATGCACGTGTTTGACTTCCATATTCAAGTTGTAACATGTAAGAGGAAGGGAAGGACTTGTAAACCTAAAACATCAAAAATATCAATAAAGAGGTAAAGGGTCTGCGATACATACCTGAGGTTGTGGAAAAGTGACCCAAGTGAGATTCAAAAGCATGTTTGTAAGTTTTTAGTAAAATTCGACACAAAAGTAATAGCCCACACATACCAGAGGTTGTGGAAAAAGAAGACGCAGTATCCTGTTATTCCGGATCCAATCTCTGTTACAATAAAGAACATATTATTTAGTAAACTGGGGAAATTGAGAGCAATATATATTAGCAAAAAATAAATAAATAAATAATTAAATTAAAAAAAAAAAAAAAAAAAAAAAAAAAACTTGTTAATGTTAAAGTTCAAAATAAATGCGGTTCCGTGACAATTTCTGACAAAAAATTGGTTCAAGTAAATATGCATCAAGTTCATTCGCCCAAGGATGGGAGTTTTTGGACATCTTGGATGCAAGACAGGACACAAGGAAGTCTTTAAAGTACAATTAAGCTAGTCCTAGAGTGCTCATGTTTATCAACTCTACTTAGTTGGCATAGTTTTTCCAAGTGAAGCATATCTTAGAACTATAAAATAAAAGACATTAAGTGGTCAAAGCAAATGAGGCCTATAAATCCCACTAATAATTACGCGCCTTCCTGTTTCATCATTAAAGGAATACTATCTGAGGTCTACAATTGGGTGACTGAGCTTTACTTAACCTCTACTAAAAAGCCATTTTTATCACACTTATCACACTTGGCCCCAATGGGGCCACGTTGACTGACCAGCCTGCTGATTAAAGAAGCAATTTTAAATAAACCGTTGTTGCACTATACACACAAAGCACACTAAAATTCAATCTTGCAACAACCCCAATTTTAATCACAGAGGTACTAAACACATAGATAAACAATTGAATCAGACTATATTAATCATAAAACTCACAACTTTAACACATGAATCATCTTAAAAACCGATGATATCATATGAGTATTTGATTGGTGCAAAACCGTCAAGTTTTCTCACGCGAGCTAGCCACTTGTGAATGGCTAACCGTAAGGAACTTAAAACAGCTCACACACCAAATGCAATTTAGATCAGGAGAATACAGTGGATTCCCGGGTCGTTAAGTCCCACGGAGGATGACTGGTGTTTAACACAATCAGATGTCGAATAATCACTAAGGATAGTGATCAGTAAGGATTTTGAGTTATTTATACCTAAAGAAAAGTTTAATAAATTTCAGCGACTTAAATGCAAATTAAAAGAAATTAAAAAATTAAAATATATTAAATAAACGCTATCACTATTTTTACAATGATGTTTTTATGATTTTATAAAACAAATTATCTTAAATAAACTATTTAAACTAAAACGTAAACTCAAATTACCTAAAAACTAGATTAAAAATGAAAACGTACGTTAAGTCTAGAAATTACGCGAGTGTGCAAGCAAAAATGTAAATTTTATGAAATAAAAGTCCTAAAAGTGTAAAAACAATTTTTTTACGTACTATATGACAAAAGAAAATTTTAGAAAAAAGATTTATATTTTTTAGACTTTTATATTTTTTATTATGAATTAAATAAGATTTTACACTAATTAAATGTTTAAAAATACTAAAACTATTTAGAAAAATCTGAAACTTGTTTATAAAATACTTAATACTAATACAATTTTATAAAAAATACAAAAACTGAAAAACCTAGTTCGAATAAGCTAGAAATAAGCTAAATAAGGCGTATAAGCTTAAACTGACAAAAGGTGGTTATATATTTGATTGTGCATGATTTGAACGAGACAAGTCCCAAGGGCAATTAGTATCCAGGTACCCTTCTAACACGCTCCTAAGGGGGAGGTCTCAGGTTCGACCCTGCCTACCCCCTTTTTGCTAAACATTTTTTTAGATTTTTATTTTACACACTTATTAAGTACAAGAAAATAAGCAAATTTCACAACTACCACTTTTTATGAAAATGACCAATAAGCACTGAACCAGCTTATGATTTTGTCACAGTTGGCTTTTTGAAAATGAATAAGTACAAAGATTAAGCTAAAATGGTATTGGCTAGAGAATAAGCAAAAGGTACAATGAGATAAACTGAGTAACTGTAAATAAGCTAGTATGAACACTGAATAAGCACAATAACTACTAATAAGCACTGAATAAGCTATAAATAAGCACAAGTCACCACTGTTATACAGTACACCCTTTTAAATCACTAGGCACCTTCTAGCTACTATTTAAGCACTTGAATAAGCTCAGAAATGAAAATAAGCAATTGAACAAGCAAGTTGACCAAGTAAACTATCCAAAAAGCTGAATTACAAAGATTGGCTTTCACAAATCAGCTTGTGAGAAGCTTTTGAAAAATTGGAAAACACTGACTAACTGGTTTGAACTAGATAAAATGGACAGAACTAGAATCTATGAGCAGGCCTATTTAATAAGATAGAAATTGGAAAGTAAACACTGGACTAAAGAAATGAGTAGGTTATCTTTCTAAAAAGCTAAATTATATAAGCTAATACTTATTAATAAGCTCTGTAAGGGCTTATGAATCTAGATAGCTAACTGTGTGCACAGGGCATTTCTTTGGAAAAGGCCTTGAAAGAATCTAATAAATAAGCTATATATAAGCTGAGTAAAAGTAAAATACTATTTTTCTAATTAAATTTAGCAACAAAATTTTAATATTCCAAAAGGATATAAGCTAGTTCTTAGTATTAAGCACACACTAAAATTATGAATTTTATTCAAAAACTGACTTAAGTAAAATTTGACTTTCTAAATTATGAACTAAGTTTGACTTTAATGAACTTACAACTGATTCTAATGATTTATTATGATATATTAAGGTGTAATAAGGTTATATTAAGCTATGCTAACAACTTTTAAGCTAATAAAATGAATTAAGCAATCCTAATTCCTAACAGTTAACTGTTTAAGGAAATTTAAAAGAGATTTTGACTTTTAACTAAATAATGACTGGATTTTATTGCTTTGCTTGAACTATTAGATACTAAAGTGACATGAAAGAAGTACAGAAAACAACTCAACTGTCCTTAAGCTCAGTTAACTGAGCAAATACAAACAGTCTTTTATGAAGTTGTTTGGATGATTTTCAAAGCAAAACACAGATTAAGACATTTCCATGGATCACAGACCTTATTTTATCATTTATTAAGACTAAAGAAACAATAAACAATAGTAATAACAACATACAACTCAGAGATTACACTTATTCTATTTTAACTGCTTAAAATAAAATTTTATTAACTATAAATTAAAAAGAACAAGGGACTATTTTTAAAGCTTAATTATACTCAACTAATACTAATGAACATAAACATGCAGAGAATCAAGCTTAGGACTGACTTACACAGTAAAATGCTAAAATGAATCAAAAAACTTACAAGATGTTTCCAAGTGAAATATGAGAACCAAGGACTGAAAATAGATCCTATAGCTTCCCA
Source organism: Chrysanthemum makinoi (assembly GCA_910596185.1). Lineage (NCBI taxonomy): Eukaryota > Viridiplantae > Streptophyta > Magnoliopsida > Asterales > Asteraceae > Chrysanthemum > Chrysanthemum makinoi. The sequence continues at coordinate 205,674,922 of OU343221.1, forward strand.
AGAAGCACTAAACCCAAGGCAATCCTTTATTAACCCTGCTCCAATGTCTTGATCTTCATTTTCACAGACTTTTGATTTTTCCACTATTTTTGATGTATTTTTGGTATTTTTTTTTCTTTTTGATACTAAACAGAATTTTAAGGTATCTAAAAGCTTTAATAAGCTTTCTGAGGAGCTTATATTGGCTTATGAGTCCTTATCATCCACTACAAACAACATTCAAACAATTTGAGATTTGGAACTTTTGAAAATGCATAAACTGAAATCATGAACATAAACTGGAATTGCTTATTGATAAAAGTTTATAATACACTGAAAACACTTAATTCCACACTAGAAAGCTTAAACATACACTGGAAATTAAAGTTTAACTAATTCGACATAAACTAAATGAAATTACATTAGATATTTTTCTTCTCTGCTTCTCCCTCTTTCTTTATAGTATTTTGAGACTCCCCACTTGAATCTGAACATATCCCATCAACATTCTTGACCATTGATTGAGTCAAACTCATCCTAGCCTTTAAACTTACTTTTGGCGCCAAAAGTGCAAATGGTTGCTTGAGACAGTTTCAAAGTAATTAAAGAAGTTTGGGATGTTATGTGAGGTGGAGGGGACAATATGTGAAGTAGTCATGGAGTAGGAGTGATTTGGAAAGCAAAAACAGAGGTTTGTGAGTGCTACTGATAAAGGTTCATGGTGGGGAAGCATTAATTGGTTGTGGGCTTGTGTCTAGGAGGAAAGGGTGTGATGAGTGTTTTAGATGGCAAGGTGGAAAAGTGGGAGGGGAGAAACCATGGCTGGTTTTGGTTACTGTGAGGGTGAGGAGATGAGCAGTAGGAGTAGTTTTAGGCGGGTTTGACTTTGTTTGACCTTGGGATATTATAGACGGGGGTCCAAAATGGGGGTCACAGGCATAGGCTGGGGTTCTTTTTGTTTTGGCAGGGTTCTAAATACACAAAAGGGTCTTAATGGTTTTAGTTAAGTATAAGGACCAAAGTTGTAAATCTGCCAAACTTGAGGGACCAATCTGCAATTATCCAAAAGTTTATACAAGGACCAAACCTGCCATAAATGAATAGTACAAGGACCAAGGTTGATTATTTTTCATTTTTAAAATGTCCAGGGACCATTTTTGACAATTTTCAAACTCCAGGGACCAAACTTGTAATTTCTCTCTAAACTTATCATAAAGGACCAATTTTGTCATTTATTAATAATACAAGGGTGTTGTTTGAATAATTTCTATTTTTGAACACCCAGGGACTATTTTTGACATTTTTGTAAAGTTGAGGGACTAAAGTTGTAAATTGTGATTTTTAAACTTTAAAGGGTTTGTTTTGACAACTTTTGAATCTCATGGACCTACAATGACTATTTACAAGTTTTTGAATTACCAGGGACTAATTTTGACAACTTTTCTAACTTGGGGGACTAAAACTGCCAATTATGCAAACTTGATATGTTTTTTCATCAGATTTTGATGTTTTTGCATTTAAAATATATAAAACACTTGTTTGTGATATTTTTATCATTTTGAAGCATTTCTGAGTGTTTTCAGATGTTTTTGGCAGTCTAGACAGTATAAAAATGATGAGTATTTAGACACTCATCAATCCCCCACACTAAGATATTGCTAGTCCCTAGCAATGATTTATGAAAAGTTAATGGATTTTATCTCTTTACCAAAAGCCATTACTTCTGGAGTAGCCAATTGTTTTGATTCAAGTAAGAACCTTGGCACAACGATAACCAAATGATTTTGAGCAAATCATAAGCTTTCAACGGGTTTGATTTGTCTTTACTAGAAGCCGTTTGCTTCTGGACTAGCCAACTCTTAGATAAATTATCAATATTATCTTTGGTGAGTCGATTACCAATTATGGTTTTTCCACTGCCTTTACCACAAGCCATAAACTTGCGGGCTAGCCAACTCTTCACTTTTAAGGATATGGTGAGGTGAATACCATACAATTTTGGGCAAATTGCAAGCCGTCAACGGATTTGAGATATCTTTACCAAGAGCCGTTTGCTCCTGGATTAGCCAATCCTTATGTGTGATAGACATGGCGGACTGATAACCATAAGATGAGTAAGTGCAAAACACTTACTCCAAAAAAAAAATTTTGGCCAAAAACGGGGGAATTGGGTGGAATAATTACATGATAAAATTCGTGAGAATTCCCCCCCACACTTAGAAATGAATATTGCCCTCAATATTCAAAGTACCGGCGGTTATGCCGAAACATAGAACATAAAAGGGAAATATTACGGCCATTATTTTGTTTTTGATATATACACATTTTTTTTTTTTTTAGAAGATTGATATATACAACAGCGTGGGGAAACTCCCCCACACTAGGGTGGTAGAAAGGGGGTAAGAAGACAGAAACATGGGTGAAAACCCATATGGTGTGTGCTACTATTTTTGATTCCCGAGTCACTAGCTTGACTCGATCCCCGCATTCATTAGTTCATGGGGAATGTTTGTAGATCCGGGACAATCACGGGTGGAATGTCCTCTCCAAAGTAATGCTTTAATCGATGACCATTTACTTTAAAATTTTGACCATCAGGTTGAGATAACTCAATGGTGCCATAAGGATAAACCTTAGTGATAGTAAATGGACCAGACCAACGGGACTTGAGCTTTCCCGAGAAAATCTTCAATCTAGAATTGAAAAGAAGGACTCGATCACCAACGTTGAAAATGCGGTTCTTGATTTTGGAGTCATGAATCTTCTTTGTCTTTTGTTTATAGATTAAAGAGTTCTCGTAAGCTTGATCACGAAGTTCATTTAGTTCATTCATTTGAACTTTTCTGTGATCACCAGCTGTCTATATATCGAAGTTTGCATGTTTTAAGGCCCAGTAAGCCTTGTGCTCTAGTTCAATCGGAAGATGACATGCCTTTCCGTACACTAGCTTGTATGGAGTACACCCGATGGGTGTTTTATAAGCTGTACGGAAGGCCCGGAGTCGTCATCCAGTTTATCCGACCAGGATGCACGATTTTCGCCTACTGTCCTTTCGAGGATTCTTTTAATACCACGGTTTGAAACTTCCACCTGCCCACTTGTTTGGGGGTGGTATGCAGTAGATAGACGGTGGGTAACACCATACTTTTGCATGACACGATCAAATTGGTCATTACAAAAATGTGTACCACGATCACTAATTATAGCACGAGGAGTTCCAAACCTGGCAAAAAGAGATTTCAAAAATTTCACAACTACTCGGGCATCATTTGTAGGTAAAGCTTTCGCTTCAACCCATTTTGACAAATAGTCAACAGCCACGAGTATGTATTTGTTACCTCGAGAAGATGGAAATGGCCCCATAAAGTCAATACCCCAGATGTCAAATATCTCACAAACTTGAATGGCATTTTGTGGCATTTCATTTCTTTGAGAGATATTTCCATGACGTTGACAAGCGTCACAGGTTTTGACAAAATCGTGGGCATCCTTATAGATGGTGGGCCAATAAAACCCGGAATCAAACACCTTTTTGGCGGTGTAGTTTGGACTATGATGGCCCCCGGTGGGTCCAGCATGGCAAGCTTTGAGAATGTCAAGAGCTTCTTGTCCATAAACACACCGTCGGATGACTTAATCCGCACAGATTTTGAATAAGAAAGGGTCGTCCCAGAAATAATGTTTAACATCCTTGAAGAATTTATTCTTCTGTTGGGTCGACATCCCTTTCACAATGAAGTTACCCGCATGGTAATTTGCAAAGTCAGCAAACCATGGGGTAGAAGAGTTTCCACGAAAAGAAACCGCATTGAGTGTCTCGAGAGGAAATGTTTCATTTATTTCCTTTTCTCGAAAACATCTTGGTGAGGGTTTTCTAATCGGACAGATGATCAGCAGGGTTCTCGGCTCCTTTTTATCACGTATGATGATATCAAATTCCCGGAGGAGGAGAACCCAACGGAGCAATCTCGGCTTTGCATCTTGTTTTGCAAAGAGATATTTAAGAGCCGAGTGATCCGTATACACTACACATTTGGTCAAGATTAAGTATGGCCGAAACTTCTCAAATGCATACACCACGGCTAATAGCTCTTTTTCTGTGGTAGTGTAATGAGTTTGAGCTTCAGTCATAGTCTTACTTGCGTAGTGGATAGGCTGAAAATGCTTAGCTCTACGTTGCCCTAAGACTGCACCGATAGCAAAATCACTTGCATCGCACATGAGCTCAAAGGGTAAATCCCAGTCGGGAGCAACGAGAATGGGCGCTTCAGTAAGCTTTTTCTTCAATGTTTCAAAAGCTATGATGCACTCGGGTGAGAAGATAAAAGGAGCATCCTTTTCAAGAAGATGGGTCATAGGCCGGGCGATTTTAGAGAAATCTTGTATAAATCTACGATAGAAACCGGCATGACCTAAAAAACTCCTAATACCTTTGACGGTAGTAGGATGAGGCAGTTTAGCAATAACATCGACCTTTGCTCTATCTACCTCAATCCCATTTTTTGAAATCTTATGGCCAAGGACTATGCCTTCTTTGACCATAAAGTGGCTTTTCTCCCAGTTTAAACAAAGATTGGTGTCTTCACACCGTTTGAGCATTTTATCTAGATGGGAGAGACATGTTTGAAACGAATCCCCAATGACCGAGAAGTCATCCATAAACACCTCCATTGTTTCCCGATCATGTCGTGGAAAATGGCCATCATACATCGTTGGAACGTGCCAGGAGCATTGCATAAGCCAAAAGGCATACGTCTGTAGGCAAAAGTTCCGTATGGGCCGGTGAATGTAGTTTTATCTTGATCCTTTGGATCAATGGGGATCTGAAAGTACCCTGAGAAACCATCAAGGAAACAATAGTATTCGTTTCCTGCTAATCTCTCAAGCATTTGGTCCATAAAGGGTAGAGGAAAATGGTCTTTACGGGTAGCGTCATTCAACTTACGATAGTCAATACACACATGCCATCCCGTCACCAATCGAGTTGGAATTAACTCGTTATCTTCATTTGTGATAACAGTTATGCCACCCTTTTTAGGAACACAATGAATTGGGCTAACCCAAGGACTATCTGAGATTGGGTAAATCAATCCTGCATCAAGAAGTTTGATAATCTCTTGTTTGATAACATCATGGATTTTTGGATTCACTCGTCTCTGATGTTAAACTGCTGGCTTGAAGTCATCCTCCATCAAGATTTTGTGAGTACAAAACTCAGGGTTGATACCCTTAATGTCGGAGAGTTTCCAAGCAATTGCTTGCTTGTGTGACTTCAAGATCTTTATGAGAGCAGACTTTTCATCTTTACTCAAATCTCTAGCAATAATGACGGGTAATTTATCATCGCCCTCAAGAAATGCATACTCGAGATGAGGAGGTAAGTCCTTAAGCTCAACCTCAAGAAATTCTTTAGTTTTCTCAACTGACTTGACTTCCTTGTTATGAAGCTTGACGGGAGGGAGAGGAGATGATGATGGATCATCATTAAGCAACTTCTCAATGAGAAGTATGTCCCCCTCAATGTCGATGGGAGCGTGATCAATTTCCCATGGAACAGAATCACTAGATAAGTAAGCTTCAATCTCTTCTAAGATGAAGTCACTTTCCTCAAATGGAGTGAGAGAAGGAGTAGAATTGGCGATGATGGGTTGAGATGAATGAGTGAGATTATCACTCGAAGAATTATGATCATAACCAAGAACTTCTTGCGAGTACTCTTCAGAAGCAACATCAATGATATCTATTCGGTTAACCGATTCTGAATCATAATTTGCGGAGTACCTCGAAGTTTGATCAAGGTTAAAGGTGACAACTTCATTACCAACACGTAATGTGATTTCTTGCTCAAATACATCTATGAGAGCACGGCCCGTTCTCGGGAATCCTCGACCAACAATGAGAGGAACCCGATGATCGGCATCGAAATCAACAACCACGAAGTCAGCTGGGAAATGGAACTTTCCTACTTTCACAAATACGTCCTCGGCAATGCCAAGAGGCCGGGATATGGAACGATCTGCAAGCTCGAGAGTCATGCATGTAGGAGTAGTTCGGAAGAGAGAGTTTCTTCCATCTTGAATAAGGCATTAGATTGATGCTTGCACCAAGATCTGCTAGGGCAAAGCATTCAACCATTCCTAGAAATACACAAGGTAAGAGAAATTTTCCAGGATCTCCAAGCTTTTCGGAAGCTTTTTGGGGATAAGCTGCTGGCGGTTCTCGTTAAGAGGAGTTTTAGCCATTTCAAACAGCTTTTCCTTGTTGCTTAACATGTGTTTGAGAGTTGATGCAAATTTGGGCATCAGCATGATAGCATCCGCATAAAGCTTATGTCAAAATGTAGTTCTTGGAAAATTTGAAAAAATTTGTCCATTTGATGATTAGCTTTTTCACGGAGCTTTTGCTCATTAAAACGCGATGGATAAGGAATAGAAGATTTGGATCTGGTATTTTCAACGGGAGCTACAGGTGGTTCAAAAACAACTCCTGGATTAGACTTGGGTTTCTGGACAACTTGAGGCTGGACATTGTTGGTACCTCCATTATCAATAGGAAGTTCCTTGTCCTTTGTCGCCTTGGTAACATGACTCATTTCTCCTAGTGGAGGAGGCATTGGAGTCGTAGGTCCATTGTGTGTCTGAGGTTCATTTTCTACTACCTTTGGGAGAGAAGAAGAAGAGGTAGTAGGAATAGCGGGTCCATTGTATGAAACACCACTTCTGGTCGTGATCGCCTTAGCATCGCCCCTCGGGTTAGCGATCGTGTTGCTCGGAAGTTTTCCAGAGCCCGAGGGTTGATCATTTAAAGACTTTTTGAGATCAGCAATCTGACTGACCAACAACCTGTTCATTTCATCTTGGGATTTCATGAACTGCTTCAATAACTCATCAGATGATGGTACTGGAGGATGTGGAGGGAAATTTAGAGGTCGGATGTTTTGATTATGACCTTGTTGTTGAAAATTCCCTTGATTAGGATTCACATTCCCCTGAAACTGATTCCCTCGATTGAAATTGTTTTGATGAAGGTTCCCTTGATGTTGGAAACCTTGATTGGGTTCGGGATAGAAATTACCTTGGTTTTGATAACCTTGGTTCATTCTAGGTTGATTCGATTCGGTTAGGATTCGGTTAAAACCGGGTGGTGCACGATAAGTGTTAGCACGGTAGTTTGGTTCATTCTGAGGACGGTATTGATTACCTCCTTGATGTGAAGTACCGGCTATAGCATTAGCTTCAAACGGACTACCATCGGTGGCAGTACAGTTGTAGTATGCATGAGGACCACCACAAGTAACACAAACTTCAACTTTCTTCACTTCACCATGTGATGGTGTTTGTGTGAAAGTGACTTTCTTTTGGTTAGCAAGAACCAAAGCCTGAACAATATCTGTGAGTTTGTCAATCTTAGCATCGGTGCTAGATGTACTCACAGGAGATGAAGTAGAAGTTCCAGCATTAGACTGAGTCTGATATGTCTTTGTGCGGAAAGAACGGACCTGGGACTTGTTTTCAATGATTTGTAAGGCTTCTTTTGTGGTTTGGCTAAGGAAATTACCTCCCGCGGAGGCATTCAAAGAGTCTTGGTCAGCTTGTCTCAGACCATTGTAGAAAGTATCCATTTGCATTAATTCGGTAAAACCATGATGCGGACACTTGCGGAGCAATTCTTTGTAACGATCCCATGCCTTCCCGAATGATTCATCAAATCTCTGAGAAAATTTCATTATCTCATTCTTAAGACTTGTAGTTCGAGATGGAGGATAGAACTCGTTAACAAACTTGGTAACTAGATCTTCCCATGTCTCAATAGAACGAGGGGGTTGTTTTTCAAGCCAATTCCGGGCTTGTCCCTCTATAGAAAATGGGAACAGAAGAAGCTTGATAGCTTCATGTGGGACATTCTTGTACTTGATGGTAGATGCAATCTTGTTAAACCATCGAATGTGTGCATGAGGATCATCCCGCTCAAAACCATAGAATTGGCTTTGGGTTACTAGATTAAGCAACCCGGTTTTGAGCTCGAAGGTATCAGCCACAATGGCTGGAACAACAATGGCATCTCCGTAACCCTCGATGGGTGCTTGGAGAAGCTCATTCATGGGTTTGTCTTCTGCCATTACGACAGGTGGTGGTGGTGGTAGGACGTTCCTCGATCCGCGGTGAAGGAGAACGTCCTCTACGTCTACGAGGAATCTTGCCAAGCTCGAAAGTGGACTTGTAGAGTGGAAGAACGAGCGCATGCACTAAGTTTAAAAATCAATTTTCAAAACAAATGTGAGGCAAAACGACAAGTGAACTTAACCAATAATCAAAAATGAAATGGCTTCTTTAAAAAAAGGTACACCAAATCACAAGGACACAAAGGCAAGTTTTAAATCTGATGTTCGGGAACTTATTATGGTCACACCCCCAGTTAGTAGGTGTACTGCCTTGATTTGCGGTGGTTGATTTTTATGTATATATTAAGTACCACTGAAAAGACGTAGGTAATGATTTGTGCTAAGGGTTTAAAAACTTTTGACAATATTTTTGGTATCGTCTCGTTTAACCAAATCGTATTTCTTTAAGAATCACCTTAAAAGAAACACAAGCTAGAAAACGTTACGATTGTTTTGTTGTTTTATATTATTTTTGGTGTTTTTAACACTTTAGGAAAAGTGTTAATGAACTTTTTGATTTATATTTAACTTTACAGAAAATTTTTTTACAAACTGTGGTATATGTGCAAGTATGGGTCTGAAAATGCTTAAAACACGCTTACAGCCTCCCCGGCAGCGGCGCCAAAATTTGATTGGTGCAAAACCATCAAGTTTTCTCACGCGAGCTAGCCACTTGTGAATGGCTAACCGTAAGGAACTTAAAACAGCTCACACACCAAATGCAATTTAGATCAGGAGAATACAGTGGATTCCCGGGTCGTTAAGTCCCACGGAGGATGACTGGTGTTTAACACAATCAGATGTCGAATAATCACTAAGGATAGTGATCAGTAAGGATTTTGAGTTATTTATACCTAAAGAAAAGTTTAATAAATTTCAGCGACTTAAATGCAAATTAAAAGAAATTAAAAAATTAAAATATATTAAATAAACGCTATCACTATTTTTACAATGATGTTTTTATGATTTTATAAAACAAATTATCTTAAATAAACTATTTAAACTAAAACGTAAACTCAAATTACCTAAAAACTAGATTAAAAATGAAAACGTACGTTAAGTCTAGAAATTACGCGAGTGCGCAAGCAAAAATGTAAATTTTATGAAATAAAAGTCCTACAAGTGTAAAAACAATTTTTTTACGTACTATATGACAAAAGAAAATTTTAGAAAAAAGATTTATATTTTTTAGACTTTTATATTTTTTATTATGAATTAAATAAGATTTTACACTAATTAAATGTTTAAAAATACTAAAACTATTTAGAAAAATCTGAAACTTTTTTATAAAATACTTAATACTAATACAATTTTATAAAAAATACAAAAACTGAAAAAGCTAGTTCGAATAAGCTAGAAATAAGCTAAATAAGGCGTATAAGCTTAAACTGACAAAAGGTGGTTATATATTTGATTGTGCATGATTTGAACGAGACAAGTCCCAAGGGCAATTGGTATCCAGGTACCCTTCTAACACGCTCCTAAGGGGCAGGTCTCAGGTTCGAGCACTGCCTACCCCTTTTGCTAAACATTTTTTAGATTTTTTTTACACACTTATTAAGTACAAGAAAATAAGCAAATTTCACAACTACCACTTTTAATGAAAATGACCAATAAGCACGAACCGACTTATGATTTTGTCACAGTTGGCTTTTTGAAAATGAATAAGTACAAAGATTAAGCTAAAATGGTATTGGCTAGAGAATAAGCAAAAGGTACAATGAGATAAACTGAGTAACTGTAAATAAGCTAGTATGAACACTGAATAAGCACAATAACTACTAATAAGCACTGAATAAGCTATAAATAAGCACAAGTCACCACTGTTATACAGTACACCCTTTTAAATCACTAGGCACCTTCTAGCTACTATTTAAGCACTTGAATAAGCTCAGAAATGAAAATAAGCAATTGAACAAGCAAGTTGACCAAGTAAACTATCCAAAAAGCTGAATTACAAAGATTGGCTTTCACAAATCAGCTTGTGAGAAGCTTTTGAAAAATTGGAAAACACTGACTAACTGGTTTGAACTAGATAAAATGGATGAACTAGAATCTATGAGCAGGCCTATTTAATAAGCTAGAAATTGGAAAGTAAACATTGGACTAAAGAAATGAGTAGGTTATCTTTCTAAAAAGCTAAATTATATAAGCTAATACTTATTAATAAGCTCTGTAAGGGCTTATGAATCTAGATAGCTAACTGTGTGCACAGGGCATTTCTTTGGAAAAGGCCTTGAAAGAATCTAATAAATAAGCTATATATAAGCTGAGTAAAAGTAAAATACTATTTTTCTAATTAAATTTAGCAACAAAATTTTAATATTCCAAAAGGATATAAGCTAGTTCTTAGTATTAAGCACACACTAAAATTATGAATTTTATTCAAAAACTGACTTAAGTAAAATTTGACTTTCTAAATTATGAACTAAGTTTGACTTTAATGAACTTACAACTGATTCTATTGATTTATTATGATATATTAAGGTGTAATAAGGTTATATTAAGCTATGCTAACAACTTTTAAGCTAATAAAATGAATTAAGCAATCCTAATTCCTAACAGTTAACTGTTTAAGGAAATTTAAAAGAGATTTTGACTTTTAACTAAATAATGACTGGATTTTATTGCTGCACTGAACTATTAGATACTAAAGTGACATGAAACAAGTACAGACAACAACTCAACTGTCCTTAAGCTCAGTTAACTGAGCAAATACAAACAGTCTTTTATGAAGTTGTTTGGATGATTTTCAAAGCAAAACACAGATTAAGACATTGCCATGGATCACAGACCTTATTTTATCATTTATTAAGACTAAAGAAACAATAAACAACAGTAATAACAACATACAACTCAGAGATTACACTTATTCTATTTTAACTGCTTAAAATAAAATTTTATTAACTATAAATTAAAAAGAACAAGGGACTATTTTTAAAGCTTAATTATACTCAACTAATACTAATGAACATAAACATGCAAAGAATCAAGCTTAGGACGACTTACACGGTAAAATGCTAAAATGAATCAAAAAACTTACAAGATGTTTCCAAGTGAAATATGAGAACCAAGGACTGAAAATAGATCCTATAGCTTCCCAAGAAGCACTAAACCCAAGGCAATCCTTTATTAACCCTGCTCCAATGTCTTGATCTTCATTTTCACAGACTTTTGATTTTTCCACTATTTTTGATGTATTTTTGGTATTTTTTTTCTTTTTGATACTAAACAGAATTTTAAGGTATCTAAAAGCTTGAATAAGCTTCTGAGGAGCTTATATTGGCTTATGAGTCCTTATCATCCACTACAAACAACATTCAAACAATTTGAGATTTGGAACTTTTGAAAATGCATAAACTGAAATCATGAACATAAACTGGAATTGCTTATTGATAAAAGTTTATAATACACTGAAAACACTTAATTCCACACTAGAAAGCTTAAACATACACTGGAAATTAAAGTTTAACTAATTCGACATAAACTAAATGAAATTACATTAGATATTTTTCTTCTCTGCTTCTCCCTCTTTCTTTATAGTATTTTGAGACTCCCCACTTGAATCTGAACATATCCCATCAACATTCTTGACCATTGATTGAGTCAAACTCATCCTAGCCTTTAAACTTACTTTTGGCGCCAAAAGTGCAAATGGTTGCTTGAGACAGTTTCAGAGTAATTAAAGAAGTTTGGGATGTTATGTGAGGTGGAGGGGACAATATGTGAAGTAGTCATGGAGTAGGAGTGATTTAGAAAGTAAAAACAAATGTTTGTGAGTGCTACAGTAAAGGTTCATGGTGGGGAAGCATTAATTGGTTGTGGGCTTGTGTCTAGGAGGAAAGGGTGTGATGAGTGTTTTAGATGGCAAGGTGGAAAAGTGGGAGGGGAGAAACCATGGCTGGTTTTGGTTACAGTGAGGGGTGAGGGAGATGAACAGTAGGAGTAGTTTTAGGCGGGTTTGACTTTGTTTGACCTTGGGATATTATAGATAGGGGGTCCAAAAATGGGGGTCACAGGCATAGGCTGGGGTTCTTTTTGTTTTGGCAAGGTTCTAAATACACAAAAGGGTCTTAATGGTTTTAGTTAAGTATAAGGACCAAAGTTGTAAATCTGCCAAACTTGAGGGACCAATCTGCAATTCTCCAAAAGTTTATACAAGGACCAAACCTGCCATAAATGAATAGTACAAGGACCAAGGTTGATTATTTTTCATTTTTTTAAAATGTCCAGGGACCATTTTTGACAATTTTCAAACTCCAGGGACCAAACTTGTAATTTCTCTCTAAACTTATCATAAAGGACCAATTTTGTCATTTATTAATAATACAAGGGTGTTGTTTGAATAATTTCTATTTTTGAACAACCAGGGACTATTTTTGACATTTTTGTAAAGTTGAGGGACTAAAGTTGTAAATTGTGATTTTTAAACTTTAAAGGGTTTGTTTTGACAACTTTTGAATCTCATGGACCTACAATGACTTTTTACAAGTTTTTGAATTACCAGGGACTAATTTTGACAACTTTTGTAACTTGGGGGACTAAAACTGCCAATTATGCAAACTTGATACGTTTTTTCATCAGATTTTGATGTTTTTGCATTTAAAATATATAAAACACTTGTTTGTGATATTTTTATCATTTTGAAGCATTTCTGAGTGTTTTCAGATGTTTTTGGCAGTCTAGACAGTATAAAAATGATGAGTATTTAGACACTCATCAGTATTCATTACCAAAGATCAATATCTTTTAACTTCACATAAGTTTCGAATCTATTCTTCCAATAAATAAAACCATTTGTTTCAACTAGTGGAGGTCGTTGCATGATTGCCCTTCTTTATAATTTTCAAAACTCATTGTGATCGAAATGTTTTTAAAATACGATTTACTTTAAAACTTTTGTAAACCTAGCTCTTGATGCCAATTGTGGAAAACTAGAAGGGGGTTGAATAGTTTTGCCGATTTAAAGTTTAGTTTCAAAAACTTTAGATTCGATCTTATGTGAATTCGTATGGATGGATGGAAAGTATGAAGCAATAAGTAATGTAAGTAATGAAAGCAAGTAAAGTAAATGATAGAAAGTAGTGACACAAGTGATTTATAGTGGTTTGGCTACAAGGACACCTTCCTTGCCCTACTCCACTCACCGAGTCTCCTACTCGAGAGTTCAAGCACTATGTCAACAAGCTCCTTCAACACGGCGGAGAAGCCTCATAATGTAAACACACTTTTTCCGGTACAAAGCTAATTACCGAGTCCTTAAGATGGCGGACCAAACCAACACAACTATAACACAAAAACTATGTGAAATATGAAATACAAGATCCTGCTACAGAAATCTTGCGGAGGAACAAATCAATCAAGGACCCCTTGCTTCGATGACTTGTAGTATCTCATGATCTCACCTTTGAGAAGGACCTATATGAGAATCACAACAAAAGAAAGAAGAACTACTAGATAGATCAAGAGATCTGAGATTAGAAGAGAGAAGTAATATATGAGAAAGTTTGTAAGAAGAGGGGTGAGTAACAATGAAGAAATGGCTCACTATTTATAGGCAAGAAAATTCTACTATTCCCCGAATCCCACGGATCCCTTACTTGAGGGATCCGTCCAGTGTAATCCCAGGGATCCGTGGATGCTCCTCCTTATTTGGGTTATGGGTCATGGATCATGGGTTATTGGTCATGGGTACCCAAAAGAGATACAATGTATCTAGACATTGATTCATGGATCTTGGGTTATGGGTTATGGATTTGATTCATGGGTATGGGTCACGGGTCTTGGATATTACCCATCCTAATAAATTATTACAACAAATGAATTATTACAACAATTTTTGTTAAACGGCTATATGTAAATGCTTTACAAAAATAACATGTATCCTTATAATTTTACTTATGATAACTTTATATTTGTTATAAACAAAACACAAAGAGATCGCTAAATATGAATAAATGTTTTTACGGTTTATTTGTATTAACAATCTCCCCCTTTTTGTTGATGACAAAACATAATGTTATGATGAGTAAAACTTAAGATTATATGTATGTTTTGAAAGCGTATGAAAGTTTTACTTCTTCTCCCCCTTTTTGTCGAAACAAAAAGTGAATATAACGAAGAAATAAAGTGTGGAGAAAGAAAAAAAAAGTATAATCCACGAAGCACTAACTCCCCCTTGACGGTAGCTCCCCCTAGAATCGGCCGTCAAGTGAGAAAATATAATACCTACAAAGAAAAGGTTAGTAGTAACATATAGTATAATCTTGTATGGGATGAGAAGCAAGATGGAGAGCCAAGGTACGTAAACAAAGCCTTGTAATAAAATATCAAAGTGTAGTGGTATAAAGACCACATACAAAATATAAAACTAAGAACAAGGTTTGTTCTTGAAAATTACTCAAAGAAAAAAATAATAAGCTAGTAATATCATTCTTTTCATGCTTGCATATGGTTAGATATGGAAGTTTTGGTGAGTGATGATGTTGATGCAATCAAGAATGTGGTTAAGTATGAATCGCATCTTGTCCCTTATTTTCATTGCAAGCTCCCTAGTGGATTGACAATGTTCATTATGTAAATGATGAAGGTAGTGTGGGTGGATGGTTTCCGGGTAAGTTTGATTTGTGGAAGGTGGAATATGTGGTGGAAAATTTGGAAAATATGGATCAAAGTTCATGATGTTGGTGAGTGGTGGAATATAAGAACCTAGATGTTCTTGTAAGATAATGGGAGCTAAAGGTGGTGAAGTTGTAAGATCTTTGTAAAGTGTGTTTGGAGATGTTGGTGGTATTAAAAAGACTAGTTCTTTTGGGTTTAAATTGGAAGTTTGTTGGGTAGATTTTGTTTGTTGAAATGGTGTGGGTGGTGGACTAGACACGGGTAGTGGGATTGTTTTCGGAGTCTTAAGGAGTTCCAATAGGGTGATTTTAGGTGGAGACTCGATAGGTGATGGTGGTGATGTGCTTGTTGGAGATGATAGAGGTGCTACTATGGAATCATTTGGTGGTGAATGAGTAGTTGGTGATGGACTTTTTGACAATGGTTTAGCTAAACAACAAGGCCGGATGCTAATCCGTGCGGTTCTTCTAGATTTGGGTGGTGGCACTACGGAAGGTGGTAGGATAAAGTTTTGTATTTCTTGAAAAGGATTGTTTTCACTAGGTGGTTCATCATTGTTGGAAGATATTTTGGATGACATGATGATGATTGTTTGTGAGGTTGAGAGTGATGGATATGCAAGCATTTTGGAACCTTATTTATAGAGAAAATAATGCATTGGAGTAAATGATAAAACCAAAATGTGGATTAAAATCTAATGATTAGATATGAATTTAAGGCATGTGATCATGAGAGCACAAGCATTAAGTAACATACTCATTAGTGAAAGAGCTAAAATGATGGAAATATGAAGGTTTTTACCCAAAGTAAGAAAAATAGAAGAAAAATCTATGCTTCTGTCCTACGGATCCGTTCCTTTAGGGAACCGTCCAGCGTAAATGCTGGAATCCGTGGTACTAATGATCTCAGGCAGCTCAAAATTTTTCTTTTGGAAACATTGATGCCTAGTGTGTGCCTATATGCAGACCATTTGGAGTTGCGGTTATCTCGACTCCTAAAAAGGGAAAAATAAACGAAGAAGTGAAAAAGCATATTATTATGCGAGATAACCCGAGTGCTCCTTAATTCACTTTTTCTTAAATGAATGTACCCTAAAACACATATTAGTTATGTGTTCCCTTTAGCATTCAAAATACATGAGATGCAATGAAAAAGGGTTTTTACTTTGTATTAATTATAAAAAGGTTTGTCCTAGATGTGAGAATGTTTTTTAGGAAAGTGATACGGGGAGAAGTATCATTTTAGAAAGCATTCCGAAAAGTTTCTTGTATAAAAGAGAGAGTTTATCTTTAGTTATGAAAATCCCCATTTTGTTTGTGAGTTGTGTGTAAAATGGAGATCCTAGACTTAGAAAAGAAGGTAAGGGTAATGTTTACATACCTTGTAGAATTGAGAAACAAATTACGACGATTGTTCCATGAGAGCAAGACGAAGCAAGTTGAATTGTTCCCGCTTCAACGGTTTGGTGAGGACATCGGCTATGTTGTCTTCGGACGATACCTTCTCAATAGAAATGTTCCCCTTTTGAACATTGTCTCTTAAGAAGTGATGACGGATCTCTATATGCTTGGTACGAGAGTGCAACACCGGATTATTGCTTAAGTCAATAGCACTTTTGTTGTCGCATAAAATGGCTATGTCACTTAGATGAATGTCGTAGTCAACTAACACTTGTTTCATCCATAGTGCTTGTTGGCATGCTTTGCCGGAGGAGACATATTCGGCTTCGGTTGTTGATATGGCCAATGCCATTTTCTTCTTCGAGAACCAAGATGTTGAACAACATCCCCGTTCGGTCAACATAATCACCTGCATTGTCAGATTCTGCATATACAATAGTTTCTACCCCCGTTCCCTTAGGATACCATAATCCCAATTGAGTTGTACCCTTAATGTATCTAAATATTCTTTTGATGGCTTCTAGATGTGATGTTTTAGGGTCTTCTTGAAGCCTATCACATAGACAAACACTAAACATGATATCCGGCCGACTAGCCGTAAGATAGAGAAGACTACCAATCATGCCATGGTATTTTGTGTTATCAACGGATTCACCGTCTTCATCTTTTGTAAGTTTAGTATCAGATGACATTGGTGTTCTTATTGGTTTTGACTCTTCTAAACCAAATTTCTTTAACATTTCTTTTATGTATTTGGATTGATTAAAGAAGATACCATCTTCTAGTTGTTTGATTTGTAGACCAAGAAAGAAGCTTAGTTCTCCCATCATACTCATTTCAAACTCATCATGCATGATTTTTGAGAAATCATCACACATGTCTTGACAAGTCGATTCGAATATAATATCGTCCACGTATATTTGAACAATAGTTATATGTGATTCATTTTTCTTTGTGAAAAGTGTATTATCAACTAACCCCATGGTATAGTTGTTTTTTATTAAAAATTATTTGAGTCTATCATACCAAGCCTTTGGGGCTTGTTTAAGACCGTAAAGATCTTTCTTTAGTTTGTACATGTGTTTAGGTTTTTCGAAATCGATAAAGCCCGAAGGTTGAGCTACATAGACTTTTTCATTGATAAAGCCATTTAGAAAAACACTTTTAACATCCATTTGAAAAAGCTTAAGATCATTAGCACAAGCATAAGCAAGAAGTATTCTTATAGACTCTAATCTAGCCACGGGAGCATAGGTCTCATCAAAGTCTATGCCTTCTTGTCGATTATACCCTTGGGCAACAAGTCTAGCTTTGTTTTTAGACACTACACCGTTTGCATCTAACTTATTTTTATATACCCATTTAGTTCCGATTATGGTTTGGTTATTAGGTGGAGGGACGAGTGTCCAAACATTGTTAGAAATAACTTGATTTAACTCTTCTTGCATAGCCATTACCCAACTTTCATCTTTTATGGCTCCTTGCGTATTTTTAGGTTCTATGGTTGAGACAAAACAAAATAAACTACTTTGGTTTTGGACTTGAGATCTTAATGTTCTTTCATTTAACTTTCCTATACCCTTCTCTACGGGATGATCTTTAGACTCTTTAAAATTGATGATTTCATTGTTTAATGGTTCATCTTCTTTATTTATATTTTCCTTGATTTCTATGGCTTCACTTTCGATTATCTCGTCATTGACAAGAGTTTGGGTAGGTTTAGGTGGACTTTCATCAAATCTTGCGTTTAAGGATTCTTCAACCTTTATTGTTTCTTTATTAACTACAACATAAGCTTTACTATTAGGAGAGTAACCTAGGAAGACACCTTCGGTTGATTTAGGATCAAATTTAGTTAGGTAAAGTGTTAGGATTTAGTAAATCCAGTTATTAAAGTGTCGGTCACCTCAAGTATATGTATTCGTTAGAAAGCTCGTAGTCGTAGTTATTTTATGTTAAGTAATATTTAGTTATGTAACACCGTGGAGGACGGACGGGTCTTTACCCACTGTATGCCTGATCCACAGCCCGTAGGTGGCGATTTGTGTAAGACTATAAATACTCTCTACCTCCCAAGGTAGAGAGTTGGAGCTCATAATAAGATTTTCACTTTCTCTCACTAAGTTCCCAAACCTCTAACTATTTCTCTCTCTAAAACATCATTGTGTATGCCTCTTGTGATCATGGTTTGATGTGTTTGTGAAATCCAATATGTTACAAATGGTATCAAGAGCCATGGTTTGATCATCTCTCTTACATATCCTTGGATTTCTAGTGGTTTTTGATTGTTTTTGAGTTTGAAAAAGTTTAGTGGTTTTTGCATCATTTGGATCATTTCTTGTGTTAAAGTTTGAATTTTGAGTGTACTTTAGTGTTTAGAATCATTGTATGTGCTTGGGTTTTGATTTGGAAAGCTTGAATCACTGTGGTTGGCCTTGTTTTGGATTGAAAAGTGTGTTTTTGAAGTATTTCAAGGTAGCGACTTGAGTTTCGTTGTGAATTTCTTCGTAGCGACTTGCTTCAGTATTTTCTAGCGAGTTGTAGTGTTAATCGTAGCGACTTGAGCTTAGTGACTTGTCTATTGAGACAAGCCGACAAACAGTACAAGTTAGTGGATTCTCCACTACGGCTGGCGACTTGGTGGGGTTAGCGACTTGCTTTCATTATTTCTAGCGACTTGTACTTGTTGTTCTCAGCGACTTGACATTAGCGACTTGGATACTTAGCGAGTTGCTCTTTAGCGACTTGACTGCTTAGCGATTTGGTGCTTTAGCGATTTGTGTCCAGTGACTTGGGATTAGCGACTTGATTCATAGCAACTTGAGGTTTAGCGAGTTGCTACTTAGCGACTTGGTGCTTAGCGACTTGGTTCAAGGATTATAGCGACTTGGTTGATTTTTGTTTCTAATACGGTTTTCTCTTGATTTAGTAAAATCCCGTGAAAGAATCTATTTCCCAGTTTAATCATAGAGTTATAAAATCCCGTGAAATCTGTAAACATGTCTACCAACGTGCCTACAATCATCTCTACTGTAGCTGAGGACATTTAAGCAGCTGGTTCAGACACTCGTCCCCCCATGCTTGACAGAACTGACTATGCTCTTGGGCTCAACGAATCAGATTGTACTATCTTGGAAAGGAAAATGGGGTCAACATTCTCAAATCCATTGATGAAGGACCTTATCAGATTGAGACTACAAGAGACATAATTGATACTGCTGCAAATGGAACCATGATCTTTGGATTGGACAGACCAAAGACGTATGATGAGCTCCGTGATAAGGAGAAAAAGAGATTCGATGCTGATATCAGGGCTTCAAACATTATACATCAGGGTCTTCCAAAAGACATCTACAAGCTTATCAATCACAACACTGAAGCCAAGGTTGTTTGGGATAATGTCAAGATGCTTCTCTCAGGTTCTGAATTAACCAAGGAAGACAAAGAATCACAGCTGTATGATGAATTTGAGCACTTCAAGATGAAACCAGAAGAGAATATCTATGAATATTACGTGAGATTCCACAAGCTTGTGAATGATATGAGGAATATCAAAATGACTATGCCAAACATTCAATTGAACTCAAAGTTTGTGAACAACATGAATCCCGAATGGCACAAGTTTATCACCTCTGTGAAGCTAACCAAAGGATTGAAGAACACCAACTATGAGCAACTGTATGCCTTCCTTCTCTAGAATGAGAGACATGCTATGTTTGAACGTAGGATTCTTGAGCAGTTCAAATCTAAGCAGGGAGAAACCAGTTCATCAAATGACTCAACAACCTTCTACACCAATGTTGGTATTACTACCAAAGCTTCTCAAGTCATACCCATGGGTAATGGTAATCACAAACTCATTCCCGATCTGAGGTTCAAGCAAGCGATCTTGATGCAGTCATGGAACACTTCATTAATCAACTAGCTCTTATGGTTAAACAAAACTTGACCCTCAATCCACATACCAACAGTCTTCACACTAACAATGAGATCAGAACTGCATCCAATCTACACAATCATGCTGTTGTCATAAATGGAAAGGTTATGGGGCAACCAGTTCAAGGAAGACAATATGAACAAGGGATGGTTGGAGCAGGTTATGGTAATGTTGAGTAGGTGGAGGATATGTGGCAAATCAGAATAGGGGAAGGAATGGAAATCAAGGACAAGCAAAGCCGATCAAGTGCTACAACTATGGTGGTGATGGACACATAGCTAGAGACTGCACATCTCTAAAACGCCCACAAAATGCAGAGTACTTCAGAGACAAGATGTTACTTGTGCAAGCTCAGGATAATGGAGCTGTGTTGGATGAAGAGGAGCTGTTGTTTCTTGCTGAGGGCAATGCCAAGACATATGATGAAGATGTGGATGAGCACCAATTAGGAGATAGGTCATAATCATCATAATGCCTTTCAAGTCGCCGACTGTGATGCATACGACTCTGACGTCGATGATGAACCTACTGCACAGACAATTTTCATGGCTAGCATTTCTCCAATGGTCTCTCCAAAGGTCCCCACACCATAGCAAGCTGGTCCATCCAAAGAATCAATAATCTCAGAGGTATTAAAACTTTATGATAATGTTGATCAGCAAAAGATACATGATAAAGTTCAATCGCAGGAAACCAGTGACTCATATATTGCTAATATGGGCAATGATAATATTGTCCCATATGATCAATATGTGACCCAATGTGAGAATGCGATTGAACCAAGTGATGTATCTAATGCAATCAATGATGATTATATCTTTGATGAATACACTACTAGTGTTCCTAATGATTTTGCTATCTCTGAACTTAATGCCTATAAAGAACAAGTTGCCATTTATTAACAACGTGCTAAGTTTGAGTTAACTACCCGTGAGCAGGAGATGGATGACCAAATGCGTACAATTATTAGAAAAAGTAATTTTAGGGAAGAAATACTTAAAAAAGAGTTAGATTCCTTAAAAGAAAAGCTTAACAAAACGGCTAAGCAAAAACAAGAACTTCAAGAAAATGTGAAAGTGCTTAAACAGGAATTTAATGCCAAGGAATCAAAACTCTTAAATGAATTTTCCAACCTAAAAACTTTGAAAAACAAACTTGAAAACAAATTGTACGTACAAGGAAACACCATTCAGATCGCTCACATGATCACTAAGCATAGAGTTCTAACTGACAAACATAGTGTTGCATTAGTTGATGAACCAAACCCTAAGGCGTGTCTGAAAGCTAGAGAAGCACAGAAGGTAATCTATGATGGCAATGAAATCCTTAAGCCTAGACAGAAACCTAGTTGCACTGAGAATACTGAGGAAGATAAACAGTTAGAAGAAGTAACTAGAAATAAATTGGCTGAAAAGCTTAAGAGCCCTTTATGCATAGAAAAGAAAATCAGCTATAAAACACCCAACTATGCTAAGGATAATTAGATTTCCTTTAACAAGTTTAGACCTCAAACACAGCTGACCCCTGAACAAGTGTTTTGGAAAAAGGACATGGACATGAAAAAAGCTGATGAGTTTGTTGAAAAGAATTCCCCATGTAGGAGAATACTTCCTGCCACTGTTTATCCCCCCAATACCCCAATACATTTAGTTCCTAGATCTATTCCCACTAAAAGCAAGACCTTAATCAGTCAATATGTAATTTTTCAATTATTTGTTGATTTTGAAAAAACTTGTAAGAAAAGGATCACACCCACTGGGATAACTGAAGGGGAAAGGGGTTTTGAGCAAACTAAAGAATGTTATTTAACTGAGGTCATGCCTTTCTTTAAACAATTAAAAGGTCAATTTGAGAGTCATAAAAAGGGGATGGATTCAGATATTAAAGAAATGGAAAAGAAATTTGATGCAATGATAGTTGAGGTTAGTGACTATGAGCGAGAATTAAAATATAATGAGATTGAGAGGAAGAACTTGCATACCTTGAATGAGAATCTTATTTCTGAATGTATTACTCAAGATGTGTTTTACACCGCTACGAATTGTTCCATTAATGCTTATCAATTTCATGAATTATCTGTTGCTCTGAAAGTCTCCCATGATCGTGTCATTGAGCTTGAAAAAACTAACTATAAACTGCATGATAAAGTTGAACCGGATGATCATGATAACCTGGTGAAACAATTTTCTAAATTGGAAGTTGAGCATCTTGCTTTGCAATTAAAATATCAACATCTAAAAGAAAATGTTAAAACCTCAAATATCAAGACATCCTTGGATGCTCCTGAATTTGATGCGGTTTTTGAAATTAGAAAACGTGATGAACAAATTCGAGCTCATTGTAACACGATCAGAAAATTGAGAACCCAAATTTCACAATTAAAGGGTGAAAAGAACAATGTGACCGGCTCCCAAATGCCTCCTCCTTTAGATTCTTAGAGTTCTTAGACTTTTCATCTTCAAAACTTGGTTAATGTTTTACAAAAGGAAAATGAGAGCTTTCTAGAAGAAAATGAAAAGGTTAAACAACACTTTAAAGAGTTATATGATTCAATGAAAGTCACTCGTGACAAGAACAACGAAAAAATAACGTCTTTACAAAAGGAAATTGAGAATCTGAAGAATCAGGAAAAAGGGAAAATGCCACTTGTCTTTAATGAGAATGTTACATCAAAGTCATCTGCAGACTGAAAATATACTGTGACTGTTAAATATGTTCCTCCTCATCTTAGGAATAACGAACTTGCATTTCATAATTATCTTGCTCGTCTTAAGGATAGTCTTGAATGTCTTCGTGAGATTGTAGAAGAGGACTTCATAAATAAGCCACTTGATAGTGAAATTAGGTTTGCTTGCATGCAGGCCAAACGATCTCAAGAGATGTTAGAATGTTTAATAGCAACATGTCCTAAATCCTTAGGTGCGAAAGATAAAGCTGTGATGCCGTGTTCCATGCCTAGTGCTAAGTATACAAACCATTCGATGCCCAGCATTAAGAAAGTGAATTTCAATGTGCCTTCAAGTAGTTCAGATCCCTGCACTTCTAGTTCAGGAATGCAAAAAGTAGCAAAACCAACTAATGTTCCAATACCCTCTACAGGAGTAAGAAGTGACACCAAAGCAAGCGGGTCAAAGCCTCAAGGCAACACAAAGAATGATAGGACCTTGCGTGCTAGGAATGTTCAGTGGAAGAGAGTAGAAGATCATCTTAGGGAGAATTTGAATAAAACGAATCGTGTTGATTCTAGTGTTAGCTCTAAGCGTACTGTAATTAATGCGAATTCGGCTACTTTTGGCAAAACATGTAATGATGATTGCGTGGTTTCTGTTACTAATCTTGAATGTGGTGTGAATGATTTGATTAATGCTGTTAAATGCCCAGTTAAAACTGTTAATGTTAAAAATCAAGCTAAGAAGGCTAAAAGGCAATGGCGAAAGAAAATTAGAAAACAGTGGAAACCCACAGGAAGGAAATTTAGTAATATAGGTTATCAATGGATATCTACTGGCCGTAAGATTAATGAGTTGTGCCCTAAATTTGCCAAGTCAATGCCCACTAGAAAATGGATGCCTACTGGTAGAACTATTCCCTTAAGAAGTGAACATACTTTGAATAGGTCAAATACGACACTAGCACTGCATCTATTTCTGATGAGTCCATTGTTTCTACTTCTGATGTGGGTGTTCCAATAACTATTACTAACCAAATGGAACCCATTCTTGCATGGGGATCGCAATTATCCATTATCCATTCTTGTCTGTGTTCAACTGCAGATCGTTCAAATCGTTCTGTGGTACTTGGACTCAGGGTGTTCCAAGCATATATTTGACCGAGACCGGTCGCGGCTCATGAACTTCGTAAGTAAATTCATCGAACTGTGAGATTCGGAAACGATCATTTTGGTGCTATTATGGGTTATGGAGATTACGTGGTTGGAGATAGTGTGATTTCTAGGGTATATTATGTTGAAGGTCTCTGACATAATCTATTTTCTGTCGGACAATTTTGTGACTCAGATTTAGAAGTGGCCTTCAGAAAACATACTTGATTTGTTAGAGAACTTGATGGTGTGGAACTTCTCGGAGGAACTCGTGGTTCAAACCTATACACCATCTCTATTGAAGATATGATGAAATCTTCACCCATCTGCTTGCTGTCAAAGGCTTCCAAAACTAAGTCATGGCTATGGCACCGTCATCTCAATCACTTGAACTTTGTTACCATAAACAATCTTTCCAGAAAAGACTTAGTAAGAGGATTACCCAGATTAAAGTATGAAAAAGATCATCTTTGTTCAGCTTGCCAATTGGGAAAAAGCATGAAATATGCCCACAAACCAAAACCCACAAACTCAGTAATGGAAGTTCTTCATACCCTTCATATGGACTTGTGCGGACCAATGAGAGTGCAAACAATAAATGGGAAGAAATACATTCTAGTAGTTGTTGATGACTACTCTCGATTTACTTGGGTGAAGTTTTTGAGGACGAAGGATGAAACTCCAGATGTCATCATCAAACTTATCAAACAACTTCAAGTTCGACTCAATATCTTGTTAGAATTGTTCGAATGAGACAATGGCACGAGTTTGTTAACAAAGACTTAATTCAGTTTTATGAAAGCGTTGAAATCACCATCAAAGAAGTGTTCCACAAACTCCTCAACGAGCGGTGTAGTTGAAAGTGAAATCAAACTCTTGTGGAAGCCGCAAGAACAATGCTAATTTATTCAAAGGTTCCAATGTTTCTATGGGCTGAAGCCATTGCCACTGCTTGCTACACCCAAAATCGTTCCCTTATTCATACCAATCATGGAAAAACTCCATATGAACTTGTTCATAAACGTAAACCTGATCTCTCCTACCTTCGTGTGTTTGGTGCTTTGTGCTATCCAACGAATGACGGTCAAGATTTAGGAAAATTAAGAGCAAAGGCAGATATTGGAGTTTTTGTTGGTTATGCACCAAACAAGAAGGGTTACCGAATCTACAACAAAAGAACCCGAAATATCATGGAAACAATTCACGTTACGTTCAATGAGCTGACCGGTCAAATGGCGCCAGGAAAATCCAGTTCTGGACCCGCATTTCAACCTTCATCATGTAGTCCTATCAGTTCTACTCTTGTTTCCAATCCCTCACCAGCAACTCCTTATGTACCTCCTTCAGAAGATGATTTGAAGAAATTATTTGATCCAATGTTTGATGAGCACTATGAGCCAAGTGCTAATGATCTGTCAATTCCATCAACGGAGCCTGCTCCTATCCCTGTCAATGAAGTTAAACCTTCAGTTTCAATGTCATTAAGTCAAGAAGCTCGCCGATCACTCTGTCTCATCAACAAATCATCAATCATCGAGTGTACATCATGGAATTGTTTCTGGCACCATTGATGGAGATAATCCTTTGCTACTCCTCGAAGATTCCCCATTTGAAAACATATTTGCTCCTGAATCATCATCAGAACCATCTTCATCGGGAGATATCGACTCTGCTACTTCTGTTCCTCA
The DNA here is from genome assembly GCA_910596185.1 of Chrysanthemum makinoi. Classification (NCBI taxonomy): domain Eukaryota; kingdom Viridiplantae; phylum Streptophyta; class Magnoliopsida; order Asterales; family Asteraceae; genus Chrysanthemum; species Chrysanthemum makinoi. The sequence goes on from OU343221.1 coordinate 205,700,528, forward strand.
ACAACAACCACATGAACACCTTAGAAAATGGACACATGATCACCCATTGGACAACATCATTGGAAACCCTTCTCGTTCAGTATCCACTCGTCGACAACTTGCAACCGATGCCTTATGGTGCTTCTTCAACTCTGTACTCTCAAAGATCGAACCAAAAGATGTTAAAACTGCTATGAATGAAGACAGTTGGTTCAATGCCATGCAAGAAGAAATTCATGAGTTTGATCGACTAGATGTATGGGAACTAGTACCTGCTCCTGAATGTGCTATGATCATTGCTCTAAAGTGGATCTTCAAAGTAAAACTTGATGAGCATGGTGATGTATTAAAGAACAAGGCTTGATTGGTTGCAAAAGGATACCGTCAAGAGGAGGGTATTGACTTTGAAGAATAATTTGCTCCAGTTGCTCGTATCGAGGCAATCAGAATCTTCTTGGCTAATGCTGCAAGTAAGAACATGATAGTCTATCAGATGGATGTAAAAACGGCTTTCCTTAACGGTAACCTTAAAGAAGTCGTATACGTCAGCCAACCTGAAGGCTTTGTAAATCCAGAGCATCCTACTCACGTCTATCGTTTGAAGAAGGCTCTTTACGGTTTGAAGCAAGCTCCAAGGGCATGGTATGATACGCTATCAAAGTTTCTTCTATCTACTGGATTCACCAAAGGAGCAATTGATCCGACATTGTTCACCAGAAAGTCAGGCAAACACTTAATTCACGTTCAAATCTATGTTGATGATATTATCTTTACCTCGACTGACCCCAATGAATGTGACCATTTTTCAAATGAAATGGGTTCCAAATTTCGAATGTCAATGATGGGACAAATGTCATTTTTCTTGGGATTACAAATTTCACAAAGTCCCGGAGGCATTTTTATAAATCAATCTAAATATGCAAATGAGATTTTAAAGAAATTTGGATTTGATTCTTGTGACTCTGTTGACACTCCCATGATAGAGCTTACCAAACTGGATGAGGACCACTCAAGGATCATGGTAGACCAAACAAAATATCATAGTATGATTGGATCCCTGATGTACCTCACGCGCCAAGAGACCGACATTCTGTTCGTTGTTTGCATCTGTGCTAGATATCATGCTAAGCCTACCAAAAAGCACCTTGAAGCGGTTAAACGGGTCTTTCGGTATCTTCAAGGAACCATCAATATGGGACTTTGGTACCCGAAGGACACTGGTATGTCACTAACGACCTATGAAGATGCCTGATCATGCAGGATGTCAAGATACACGTCGAAGTACGCCCGGAGGTGCTCGTTTTGGGTGATAAGCTTGTGGTCTTCAAAGAAACAAATGAGTACTTCTATTTCCTCTACAGAGGCTGAATACATAGCCATGTCATCTTGTTGTGCTCAAATCCTATGGATGAGATCCCAATTATCTGACTATGGCTTTGAATTCAACAAAATCCCTCTGTACTGTGATAATAAAAGTGTTATTGCTCTCTCATGCAACAACGTTCAACATTCAAGAGCAAAGCACATCGACATTCGACATCATTTCATCAGGGAGCAAGTAGAGAACGGTGTGGTGGAACTCTATTTTGTGAGGACAGAATATCAATTAGCAGACATCTTCACCAAAGCTCTTCCTAGAGAACGTTTTGAGTTTATCCTCCCACGACTTGGTCTAAAGAGTCTACAACCAGAAACACTCAAACGTCTTCAAGAGGAAGACGAGGAGTAAAGGTCTTTCTTCATCCATCTCTTGTAAATATTTATTCGAAAAGCAAATAGAAAATTATAAAACTTTCAAAAATCTATAAAAACATGAAAATCTTAAAAAAAATAAAATAAAATAAAAAAATATTGTCTTTTTGTCATATTTTTCTCGATTCGATAATATCTACGGTCTTTGTGCTGTCATTCAAAAAATGATACGGGTCTTTAGATGTTGTTCGAATGTTCTAAAAAAATGTTGGGGAGAAAAGTGAAACAATGGTTTATTGTCATTTCAGGCAGTAACCCGCTTTTCAAAAAAAGAACAGAGCCATGCTTTATCTTAAATCTTCAAACCTCATGCTCTGATTCTAAAAACAAATGTTTGTCGTCAAAATGACAAATGTTTCCTTTCAAATATTTTTCCTTCAATTGATTCTTCTGAAAAAATTTGTCATCAAATGAAAACAAAATTGCTTTGAAAATACTTCGAACTCTATTTTTGAAAATCATCCGGGCCTTTCATATGTCAAAATCTCTATCCTTCAAATAGAAAATTATAAAACTTTCAAAAATCTATAAAAACATGAAAATCTTAAAATATATATATATATATATATATATATATATATATATATATATATATATATATATATATATATATATATATATATATATATATATATATATATATATATATATATTGTCTTTTTGTCATATTTTTCTCGATTCGATAATATCTACGGTCTTTGTGCTGTCATTCAAAAAATGACACGGGTCTTTAGATGTTGTTCAAAAAAAATGTTGGGGAGAAAAGTGAAACAATGGTTTATTGTCATTTCAGGCAGTAACCCGCTTTTCAAAAAAAGAACAGAGCCATGCTTTATCTTAAATCTTCAAACCTCATGCTCTGATTCTAAAAACAAATGTTTGTCGTCAAAAGGACAAATGTTTCCTTTCAAATATTTTTCCTTCAATCGATTCTTCTGAAAAATATTTGTCATCAAATGAAAACAAAATTGCTTTGAAAATACTTCGAACTCTATTTTTGAAAATCATCCGGGCATTTCATATGTCAAAATCTCTATCCTTCAATAAACAACATATGTCATTGATTGAGGGGGAGAATAATTTCAAATCAAAAAGAGTATTTTTCAAACAATTAGCACGTAATCGAGAAAGGTCTACTCTTGAATAATCAAAAAGAACAATGTTTTACAATATTGTGTACAATTGGTACAAGACCTTTGTTATTATTATGTTTTCAAAAGATACTCAAGCATGTTTAATCTTTGGAGTCTAAAGTCCCAAACTTGATCCTTATCGGTTAAATGTTTCTCATAATCAAGTCACATCTCCCCTCAAAAGCTTTCAAAATCAATTTAAATTTACAGAGATCATAAATCTCAAATGATTTGAAAATTGTGATCGGGGGAGAATTTGTGATTTAAATTGGATTTAAACTGATAATTCGATTAATGGTCTTCATAAGTGCTTTGCAAGCCATCCTCCCCACATGTGCCAAACGATTTCAAATTTTTCATGCACATGTTGAGGGGAAGCATACTTTTAAACCACAAAGAATTGAAACGTGATTGATTTGTATCTAAGTGCAGGTTCCTTCTAATATGTGCAAAACTCTTTCAAACCTCGAGGCACATATTGAGGGGAAGCAAATTTATGAAAACCTCATCCTTCCTCAGTATGCTTTATCTACTTGATTTGATCAGAGAAGTGATGTTGATATCTTTTAGAAAATGGTAATCAAAGAAGTTAATTCTTCCTCTTGCCTTCGTGTGCCAAAATGATTTCAAATACATGATGCACATGTTGGGGGGGAGCTCTGTTTCTAAAAATATCAAAAACAATTCAGGTACAAAATGCTTTGATAATATATCACAAGTATCTGAATTGATTTTCAAATGGTTTTCAATTGGTTCCAATGGCAGATGAACAACACCAAATAGACCGACCAAATTTACTTTATGCATGGTGATATAAGGATGATAAGGTTAGTTATTTGTTCCCATGATCCGCCAGAGTCGGAGGGATCTACCCAGGGACAATCCACTAGATAGTGTAAAGTCCTTAGGTATGATAAAAAAAAGGAGAAAAGTGAGATATGGGAAGAGTGCGGACTGAGACAGAGCTAGTACTGGAATAAACCCAACAATGTTCTAGTTATGAAGTCTAGGTAAGCACTAAAAGGGTTGAAGAATGAAAAAGAATTGAATGATTAAAGGGTGAAAAACAAATAGCCCTCCATTTATTCAACCTTAGGGCAGAAACCGGGTTCAATACATATGCTACTGGTGGTTACTAAGGTAACACTGGTATTGAAGACAAGACGTCATGGACCCAGTGACGCACTGCACTAAACTTCCCAAGCTACTCAAGTTCCTCTTAAAAGGACTTGTTTCATTCTCACGGGGAACCGACGTAATCTATCTACTTTCTCTTAGAGATTGTTGATATTGAAGAAGGAGACCCTCTCCCTAGTCTCCGATATAGGAAACCAAATGTGCACTATTGAGTCTAGAGCCACGAGATCATCATATAAATCTTTTTAGGACACTGTCAATGAAGACTCTCTGCTTCACACAATGTGGAAAGAGAGATTATATCTTATGAGTCCTACGCATTATCCTTGTGGTACTGCCTGAACATCTAAGTGATATGCAAACATATTCACAATGAAGACGGAAAGCCTTCGAGCCAACATCAAACAAGCTCTTGGTGGGTGGCATGTGAGATCTATCCAATAGATCAACCATGTGACAATTGAATAGAAACAATGGGGCGAGTCATAATTATGATTCAATCCTGGTTCAGGTTATGGGTTGACGGATACCTTTGAAAAACCGGTCGTTGTGCTTTAAAACTCTTTTCTTTAGCACATCGACTGTGTACTCATATTTCAAAATAAAATGTGTTTATGATTGATAATTGATTTTCATTAAAACCTTCGTTGTATTGCAAAAAGAATTTCTATTGAGTGGTACACGATTGTTTTTCAAATCTCTTTTCATCAATCAGTGAATCTCATATTCGTTGGTTCACTCACTCCGTGTTGTCTTCTTTGAGGCGTTCCGGTTTGAGAACAGCTAGAACAGCTGCGAAACCCTATCAAGGAGATTCTTCGGAATTATACCTGATCATAGGCAGTACATGTACTGATCAACGGGGAACCGTGGGCCGTGTACCTCAATTCAACGAAAGTGATCAAAGACACTTTCATGTGATTTATTGCTAATTGTTGTATGCAGTGCGACGGCGTTTGTGATCGAATGAAGCGGTCAATCCATAGCCGCATGCTCACTCAACACATTCATTTCTAAAGAAATCATGATAAGTGCATCAATGACTCTGATATTTTCACTCCATGCTTCTGCTACGCTACTGCTAATATCATGAATCAACGAAAGCTTCCGCTACTCTGATGAGAAGAAATCATGATCCCGAATGTGAGCATGTCGGTCCAAAAGTCACAACATCACATAATACCAACACCACAAAGGATGAGTCTGAGATTTATGGTAGCCGATGATCTCAAAGTTAGCTCAAAACTCACTATCATGTGGATAGTTAAAGACCTCCACTAGAATTATCCAAACATGCGGAACATGAAGAATCAAAGACTACGAGCTACTGAGCAATGAACTTAATCAAGAAACCAAGAACAATCTAATGTAATATTTGTTTGTATTCATTGTAATTTGAGGTGACCTCCCTTAGGGGGAGATTGTTAGGATTTAGTAAATCCAGTTATTAAAGTGTCGGTCACCTCAAGTATATGTATTCGTTAGAAAGCTCGTAGTCGTAGTTATTTTATGTTAAGTAGTATTTAGTTATGTAACACCGTGGAGGACGGACGGGTCTTTACCCACTGTATGCCTGATCCACAACCCGTAGGTGGCGACTTGTGTAAGACTATAAATACTCTCTACCTCCCAAGGTAGAGAGTTGGAGCTCATAATAAGATTTTCACTTTCTCTCACTAAGTTCCCAAACCTCTAACTATTTCTCTCTAAAACATCATTGTGTATGCCTCTTGTGATCATGGTTTGATGTGTTTGTGAAATCCAATATGTTACATAAAGTAAGAAACATTAACTACCAAAGACTCTAATATGTTCTAACGTAGGCTTTTTGCCTCGAAGTAAATGTATGGAGTTTTACCAAAGAGTGGTCTAATTAGGAGACAGTTAAGTATGTAGGTTGATGTGCCGACGGCATTGCACCAAAAATTTTTAGGAATAGATTGCTCATTAATCATGGTGCGACTCATTTCTTTTAGGGTTCTATTTTTCCTTTCAACTACCCCATTTGATTGTGGAGTGCGAGGAGCCGAGAAATTGTAAGTAATACCATTAGCATCACAAAAAACTCCAAATTGCACTTCATTATCAAATTCCCTACCATGATCTGTTCTAATAGACACTATAAGATTTCCTAGTTGTCTTTGGATTTTCTTACTTAATATTTCAAAATTATCAAATGTTTCAGTTTTATTCTTTAAAAATTTAGTCCATGTGTACCTAGAGTAATCATCCACTATAAGCAAAGTATAGAGGTTACCTTCATAACTTTGAATAGCGAATGCACCAAATAAATCCATGTGAAGTAGTTCTAGACACTTAGTAGTAGAGATCATATGTTTTGCTTTGTGACTAGCATGAACTTGCTTTCCTATGTTACAAGCATCACAAAATGATGTTCAGTATTTTAGTTTGGGTAGATCTCTTACTAGTTCTTTAGATGATAGCGATTGAAGAAGTCGTATATTGGCGTGACCCAATCTTCGATGCCATAAGGTCGAAGTATCATCCATAGACGTAAGACAAAGTTTGTCTTTTGGTTCATTACCCATTTTAATGACATAGACTCCATGTTTTCTAATGCCTCTTCCTATAGTAATACCGTTTTTCAATATTTTACTACTGGTTTCACTAAAAAGTACGTTGCACTTTTTATCACATATTTGTCCTATACTTAGAAGGTTGAAGTTTAGGTTTTCTACGTGACACACATCGTTAATGGTTAAAGATTTGTGAGAAATTGTACCTTTACCGATGATTTTGCTCTTGCTATTACCAAATACCACATTTCCACCATTGAAAGATTCGTATGTGGAAAACAAATCTTTGTTACTGGTCATGTGCCTCGTGCACCCGCTATCCTTGATCCATTCATACGGATCTAGGTCGACCTTTAAGCACACCTAAGAAAACAATTAACTCAAAATTTTGGTCCCCATTTGTTCATGGGTCCATTAGTGTTATACATTTCATTCATGTTAGGAATATATGGAAAAGGTGAGAAAGCATTCCATGGTGTAAAGTTTTGAAATGGAAAACCGTTTTGTACATTAGGATTCCATCTTATTTGATGGTGGTTACTTCTCGGATAAACATTATTTGGTCTTCTTATAAATGTGTTTGGTTTAGAAAATGATGGACCTTCGTTTCTCATAAACTTTGATTTTGTTTTAGTGGAGGTGGTTGTTTGACATTTCTAACAAGAACGTGGGTTGGTTTCTTCTTGTTAACAATAACAAAGTCGGCTCTAGATGATGTAGCTACATTATTTCTATCTTTTATTTGTACGACCCACGGATCATTGGTTTTACACTAGACGGTTCCTTTTTCAAGGGATCTGTGGGATCCGTGACTACTATATCTTTTTTTTCAATTGCTTTGACGAATTTTGTTTCTTTAATCTCGCTAGTTGACGCATTAAGTTCCTTTACACCTAAACCCTTTTGATTGTTTCCCGTTTTAACACTATCAAGTATTATATCTAGAGTATTAGTACTCATTCTAGCAATCTTGGAATCAAGATTATCAACTAATGTTTGAAGTTTAACACAAAGCTCACATTACCCATCTACTTTCTTCCCCTTTTCTAAACATTTTAATTTATCTTTTAACTCAATGACTTCCTTTTCTAAACGTTCATTTTTGTTTTTCAAAATCTTATTTTTGTTAATTACTTTTAGACTAATTTTGCAAAGTTTAACATATTCACGATGCAATGATTCATCATCTAATGATGAGCTACTATAATAAAGAGATTTGGGATACCTCGTTTGAGTCATTTGCCATGAGACAAATTTTTTCGTTCTCCTCCTCACTCATTCCCCACGAACCACTTACGAACGCCTTTTGTTCGTCACGTTTGGGACACTCACTAATGAAGTGGTTAGGGTCCCCACATTTAAAACATGCGCGTTCATCCCTTGCTTTCTTATCGTCTTTGCCTTTCCGGAACCCCTTCTTGTCGTCATATGGTTGCTTGACATATCTTCCTTTTCTTCTAAAGAACTTCTTGAAATCCCTTACCGCCATGGCATATTATTCGTCATCACTTTCCGAAGAAGAGTTTTCTCCATCGCTTGAGACCTTATTGGATTTTAAGGCAAGAGATTTGTGCTTCTCTTTCTTTTCTTTTGAGGCTTCAGAGTCTTTAGCGAGGACAAGCTCATAGACCATTAGATTGCCTATGAGTTCACCGAGAGTGAGGATTGACAAGTCTTTGGATTCTTCGATGGCCGTCACCTTTGATCTCCACTTGGATGGAAGTGCCCTTAGATATCTCATGACATGATTACGACTAGAAAAAGAATCATCAAGTGCTTGTAATGAGGTAATAATAGTGTTAAAGTTAGCAAAAGAATTATCTATACTATCCTCATCCGATATTGAAAATTATTCATATTGTTGAACAAATAAATCTACTTTATTGTTTTTAACTTGTTGATTTCCTTGATTAGTTACAACTGAAGAGTTCCAAATTTCTTTAGAGGTTTTAAGCATAGAAATTCTTTCGAATTCCTTTTTGGGTAAAGCATTATATAAAGCCATTTTAGCTTCACTATTTTTGGAAAGCTTTTTCTTTTGATCATCGGAGAGGCGATCATGAGGGATATTTACTTGTTTTTCGGTTTTATCATCTTTTGTTGTGGCTTGAAAGTCACCTTCAACAATGATGTACCAAAGATCAATATCTTTTGACTTCACATAAGTTTCGAATCTATTCTTCCAATAAATAACACCATTTGTTTCAAGTAGTGGAAGTCGTTGCATAGATTGCCCTTCTTTATAATTTTCAAAACTCATTGTGATAGAAAAGTTTTGAAATCGATTTACTTTAAAACTTTAATAAACCTAGCTCTTGATGCCAATTGTGGAAAACTAGAGGGGGGGGGTTGAATAGTTTTGCGGATTTTAGGTTTAGTTTCAAAAACTTTAGATTCGATCTTATGTGAATTTGTATGGATGGATATAAGGTATGAAGCAATAAGTAATGTAAGTAATGAAAGCAAGTAAAGTAAAGGATATAAAGTAGTGACACAAATGATTTATAATGGTTCGGCTACATGGACACCTTCCTTGCCCTACTCCACTTCCCGAGTCTCCTACTCGAGAGTTCAAGCACTATGTTAACAAGCTCCTTCAACACGGCGGAGAAGCCTCACAACGTCGCTTACACTTTCCGGTAAAGCTAAATACGAGTCCTTAACACGGCGGACCAAACCAACACAATTATAACACAACAACTATGTGAAATATGAAATACAAGATCTTGCTACATAAATCTTGCGGAGGAACAAATCAATCAAGGACCCCTTGCTTCGATGACTTGTAGTATCTCGTGATCTCGCCTTTGAGAAGGACCTATATGAGAATCAAAAAAAAAAAAAAAAAAGAACTACTAGATTGATCAAGAGATCTGAGATTAGAAGAGAGAAGTAATATATGAGAGAGTTTGTAAGAAGAGAGGTGAGTAACAATGAAGAAATTACTCACTATTTATAGGCAAGAAAACTCTACTATTCCCCAGATCTCACGGATCCCTTAATTGAGGATCCGTCAGTGTAATCCCGGATCCGTGGGACGCTCCTCCTTATTTGGGTTATGGGTCATGGGTCATGGATCATGGATCATAGGTCATGGGTACCCAAAAGAGATACAATGTATCTAGACATTGGGTCATGGATCTTGGGTTATGGGTTATGGATTTGCTCCATGGGTATGGGTCATGGGTCTTGGATATTACCCATCTTAACAAATTATTACAACAAATGAATTATTACAACAATTTATGTTAAATGGCTATATGTAAATGCTTTACAAAAATAACATGTATTCTTATAATTTTACTTATGATAACTTTATATTTGTTATCAACAAAACACAAAGAGATCGCAAAATATTAATAAACGTTTTTATGGTTTATTTGTATTAACAAAAAGGATCTAATAGCGCGTTAAGACACTCGAAACCAAAACACATATATATCGTAACGGGACGATGAGTAGGTGAAACCAAATGTCTGGAAATTCTAGAATGATAGAGAATCGATAGAGACGATCCATTTAACATAAATCAAACCAACCAATGTAGCAAGGTAGGCGCAAAACATAATGCACTAAAAATGATACGTGATCCTCATACTCTTTGGTTTATTGCTTATCCGTGTTAAAAATTCACTTCATGTTACCCGCATTCTTCTTCTTCAAAAGCTTACCCTCTTGCTTCTTCGCCAAAGCCCATTCCTCGCTTCTTTTTTGCTTCTTCAATACGGAGTCAAGAACCAGTTGTACCTAAGTTGGATCTATATCATGAAATCGTTAATTAAAAATGAAAGCAAAAGGTTGTTGTGATACCTTCCGTCCGATACTCCGATTGCAAGAACCTTTAATACTTTCAAATCAACCTTCCTCTTGCTGCAACTAATTCAATTAAAATCGCTAGGTTATATAAATTAAAAAAATTAAAAAATGGGGAAAAAAACTTCTTACATCTCAGGAATTGTTTGATTGAACCTTTTATGATATACACCCACATTAAGATTCAAAATAGGGTATCGAATCATTTCCATATTACAATTTTGACAGCAAAACACCAATTCGTTGCTTCAATCGATACCATAAATAAATTACTGTAACATATTTTTGGAGTTAACTCTGTGTGTGCTTGATTTTAAAGGATGATTTGATTTCAAAGGATATTTTTGGAGTTAACTGTGTGTGTTTTTTTTGAATTGGAGAGGATGATTTGATTTCAAAGGAGACGGGTTTGAAAATAATTAGGATTAGGTTACAAAGGATTGTTGTATTAGATGTTTAATGACATAACAAAAATAAGAGTACATAATTGAACGTGACGCACATAAAATGAAGCTAAGACCATGGGGTACCATGGCTTGATGTTGCGCCAAATCCTATATGGCCAAGCAATTGGCGCGCGCCACCTCCAAGTGATGACACCCCAAGCTTCAAAAATCTTGTCCGGCGCCATTAAATTGGCGTGTGTGAAAGGAGGAAATAAAAAGAAAAAACTAAACCTCTAACACAACTAGTTTTTAGAAAAATTATTTATTTAGTTTAAAATTTTTTGAGTGTTCATAAGTTGTTTTTTTTTGTGTTGTTTTAATGGTGGTGTTTTAGGTAGAAAATATGAAGAGGATAAGAAGATAAAATAGGGATTTGTGAAAGTGAGTGGGATGGTAGGGAGTGGGCCACTAGTACATTGGGTAGAATATATACTATATTGCTAGTATAACGAGTGGGTTGGTGCCCGTGCGTTGCTGCGGGGGCTTGCGTGTCGTAGTTTTATCTGTATTGTTACGCGACGCATGATTGTGTTTGATAGTAAAAATACACACCCATAGATCTAATGTTCAGACCAATTTATTTATATATAATAAAAACTTTCATAAAACTGGACATCTTTGGCTCCCGTAGTTTAAAAAATTATGAGAAATTTTAAAGTTATTTAATAGGTTAAGGGTGCATTTTGAAAGTTTTTTTTTTTTTTTTTTTTTTAAACTATATATAGACTTTAAACTTCAACAATTTTTATAAAATCATCATGTATGTCAAAAGATATCAATATTAGGCTCCTTTTGTTCGTTATCGAGAGACCTTTTTGAGGGTATTTTTTTATTCAAGAAATCGCGAAGTATCTATAAGCTACACGATAAATAAAGTTTGTTGTATAATAAAGTCGTAAATAATAAGAGTTTAGGGGTTGTTTCCTAGTTTCCTTTCTTAACTTTTATATATATAATAATTTTTGAATTTTTTAATGCATGAACAAATGGGATGGGATAACTTCACTACAAGGTTCATCACTAAATGATATATATGTAGAATAGAGTTGAAATCAATATAAAACTCATATTTGTCATAGAACAAATGAACCAATCATAACCCTCTATTTTTTATCTAAATTAATATAAAATCATTTTCCACCTTTTTTTTTAAAACAACATATCTTACAAAGGGTAAATCTTCAAAATATAAAATACATATCGTGACGAGAATTAAATTATCTTTCTATAGATATGCACTTTACATATTTTTCGACAAACATTTTTTCAAAAATTCCGTCCGAAAAAATCATATATGATTTTTACGAATCATATATGATTTTAAAAATCATGTATGATTCGATTTTTACGAATCATATATGATTTTACAATCATATATGATTCTCAAAAATCATATGTGATTCGTAAAATCGAATCATATATGATTTTCACAAATCATATATGATTTTTGTTGACAGAAATTTTGAAAAAAGTTGTTAAAAATATATAGTAGTGCATATCATAGAAAGATAATTTAATTACCGCCACATGATATAATTTTATCGTAACGATTAACGGTTTATAGATATTTAATTTTTAAAAAGGGTGAAAGTTTATCATAATAAAAAAATGAATGGCTATTATTGGTTAATTGGATCTATGATAAATTTTGGTTCTATATTGAACTTTTGCCATGTAGAATATGGTTCATATTGTTAGTATTTTTAATTCAAAATCTTCAAATAGTGTAGATATTATACATTCTTTATTTTATCTTTTTAAGCATGAATTTATTAACAACATAAGTAGTTTAGTTTTAGTTTGTTAGCATAAAGAGTTTCTCAAACGTTTCTAATGATTATGTTTTGATAAAATTGTGAGTGCTTTAATATAATTTTTACATATTTGATATTCGAATTTTTTTAAAGATAAATAAGATAAGTTCACCAACCAAATCTTTTTATCTGCACCTAAACTTGTTTAATTAGTGTTAACCGCATCATAGTAGAGCACTTATGACTAAAACCGTATTTTTTCTTTTTAGATTTTTTTTAAGTTTAGTATTGTATTTTATTTGAATGAATAAAATCTTAGTTTGTTTAAAAAAGAGTGGAAAAGAAAATAAATTTAATGAGTGGGTGGGGCCTAAATGGCATGTTATGAGTGAATGGGTGTTTTGGTGTGTTAGTGTTAAAAATGAAGATCTTTGAAGGTGTATTTGAAGTGGCATGTTTGAAAAATCTTGAAATGGCATGTTACGATACCCCATGCTCTAAAGGAGAAGTGCAATAATGTGTTGTACGCATTAAATCACCAACCAATCATAAGCGAGACACATCATCGCATTGATTGCATGGGCTGATTCAAAGGGTTGTAACATGTAGCTTTTTTATATAGTATAAATATAGATGTTAGCACTAAGAAGATGATATAAGATCATTTGAGGAAAAAAGATTATTTACATACCAAGGGATCAATCTTCACCCTTCATTTTTATTTGATCTAACGGATGAGATTAATCCCAACAATTTAAAAAAACCACTTTCATCCTTTTTTTTTAAATATTAATATCTTTCAAACCGTTAATCGTTGAGCGAAAAAAAATATATCATTGCGACGAGCATTTAATTATCTTTCTATAGATATGCACTTTGATATACTTTCGACAAACCTTTTTTCGTATTTTCACCTTTTTTAAAGTTTTTCGTTTTTTTTCTTGAAATTTGCATTAAAAATCATGTATGATAAAACACTAATTTGATATTAGTGTAAAATCACATATGATATGTAATATCATATATGATATGTAATATCACATGTGATATTAGTGTAAAATCACATATGACATCACATGTGATATTACATATCATATATGATTTAACACTAATATCACATGTGATATTCAATTTAGTGTTTTATCATATATGATTTTTTTATGCAAATTTCAGTAACGTAAAGTAAAAGAAAAAAAGACGAAAAAACGTGAAAAAGCGAAATTTTTCTTTTTCGAAAGTATATTAAAGTCTTCGCGTCTATAGAAAAGATAATTAAATGCTCGTCGTGGACGTAATATTTAACGTAAATATATAACTAGCGATATGTTTAAGAGATATTTAAATTATAAAATGGGTAAATAATAAAATCTTTTAATCCAGTTGATTTCTTTTTAAATGGATCATGGAGATGAGTCCCTTAGTATGTAAGAAAAATTTGGTAGGTAAAATAACTCTCTTCCTAAGAAGATAGTCATCAAAGATAAGCATTTGTAACACACAATTTATTCTTAAAAAAATACAATCAAATATAAACGGATTGAATTTCTTTTATAATATACAGGAACAAAGTAGTCAAATCTAAAAAGAAATAAAAAGAAGCAATTAAAAGCATTATTATTTACATATTTTTATAATTTAAATATCGTTAAGTGAAAATATTTACACATGACGACATTTAATTATCTTTTACTTTGATATACTTCGAAAAAGAAACTTCGTTTTATTACGATTTCGTTAAATTTTTAAATGAATAAATATGATAAAAACAATCGAATATGTGATATTAGATGCATATATGATATGTAATATCATGTGATATTATGTGTTATCATATGTGATATTACTAATATCACATGTGATACATATCATATGATATTACACTAATATTACATGTGATATTCAAATTAGTGTTTTATCATATATGATTTTTCAATAGAAAAAAAAAAAAAGCGTGAAAAATACGAATATAAAATTTTGTAGAAAGATAAAGTCATCAAAGATAATTAAGCATTTGAACACACAGATATTATATCTTAAAAATGACAAGTTTTTAAATTGTTGGGATTAATCATCCATAATACGGAATAAAATTGAATTTCTTAATTTAATTTTCCTATAATATTAAGTATGGATATATTTTTAACCAATAAAATAATAATTATCCTAAAATACTTAAAATATATCATATCAAATTTTAAATTTGAAAAACCATACCATACATAATAAACATATCATAAAAAATAAATAAAAAATCCTAAAATATTTAACTGTGTTGATATATTTTAAACACATAACTTAATCGAAAAGACTAAAAAGAAAATAGTAAGTTTAAAAAAAACACAAAACCATGTGTAACTACGTTTATTGCACAATTTGTTATAAATTTTCAATAATAACCACCAACAACCACATTAATCGATGGAACAAGTAAGTTAGAATTATTTACGTATTGTATGTATGTTATGACAACTTTTTATTTACTTATTTATTTATTTTTTTGATTTTTGGGTGGTCCTTTTAAGCATTTAGATAGGCTAAGTAATCTTCAAGTTCTTTTAAGCCTCGAAAACAATGATGATGTGACTTTTATTCTATACTATTTTTTTTACAGCCCAAATATATAGTCTGAGAATTTGGAACAAGAAAATACTCATATTCCATTGATTGGGAACGAGGAGTCTAATGTAGATATGAGTGATGAAGACACTGACTCGAACTCACAAGAAAATGATCATATTCCATTGATTGAGAACGAGGAGTCTATGAAGATATGTTTGATGAAGATACTATAGGTGATGATGAATATAATAAACATAAATAAATCATATAAACGCAGCGGAATCATCACCAACAACGGATCCATATTGCCATATGATCAATCAAATAAAACATAGATAAGGTTTATACCTTTGTAGCGTGATTCCGGTAACGAGACACCAATGACCTCCACGAATGGAATCAAGAAACCAAAAGACTAATTAGGTTGGCCTTTCCCGATGTGTGAAACACACTACACGTCTAACAATCACCCTTAGATGCTAGTCTTAACCTTTGAACCAATCCTTGCACAAGACTACTCTTAGAATTATCAAGGAGAGAAAAACCAAAAACAAAAACACTATGTGTGTGTGTTGTCTTGGACGTTCACCAAGGGGAGGGGGGAGAAAAGTCATCAAGTCTAATGTGTAACTCCCAATCATAATCAAATCATAATCAATTAGCATTAATGCTAATTGATGTCAAATCTAATGTTACACATTAAGCCCTTCAACATCCAAAAACCCCTCTTTACTCCCTTATGTAACAAAGGTTATACATAATGTAAATACGATAATTACATTATGACAATGGTGTCTAAGTGTATATGTGTGTGACCCCATAGGCTCACATATGACTAGCCATATAATTATTTATTATGACACGAGCATACTCCAACAGCTCCCACTTGCGACGTCATAATAGACAAGTACTTATACAAGCAATGGTTAGCGTCTAGCAACACGCCAATGCCCCTAGTGATATGTGAGGTCGGCTTAAACATTTCATTAAATGGTTTATATGTCATATATCCCTTTGTTTCAGATACCAGCTTGAACTTTAGACATGGATCAAAAAGTCATTCTAATGGTTCAACAATTATGTTCTCGATCTAGATATTAAACAAGATTACCAAGTGAATTAAGATTCATCTTAATCTCATTTGGTACGCCATACAAACATCTGTTCAAATCATCGAGGGGCCCAATAGTATCTAACTCCAAACCATGTGGAGCAACAAATCCTATTTTGATCTTGACGTGTCATTCATGTGTTTCAAATCATTCCCGATAGTGGCCTTTATAACTACCTTGTTCGACTGACGTTTAACCATATCAAGGAATGAAACTCCACACATGCAAAACCTACTTGCATCTCAAGTCTAAGGATAATAGACATAACCATTTTCGAGATTCACTATTTGACGCCGATCCATGCGGTGAATACTCGTAGGTTGGGTCAGTCCAATGCTCATCACCATGAACAACATGTGAGTTTGGCAAAAAGGTCACCAACACAATCACAATTGTCTTAATTTGATGGCACTCCCTAATCAACCGGCAATGGACAAGTTTTGAATGAAGAAAATCATTCATGGATTTAAACATGCAAATATAGAATACAGTTGATATGAATGAAAATGATAATAACCATTAAATCAATTCATTACAAAATATAAACTGCTTAGCATTCCAATTATTCAAATACTAAAATAAACATATCTACATGAGACTACTAGCTGGTCGAAGTCCAATGTTCCTAGCATGCCCAACATGTTTCGTGCAAGGCATTGCTTTAGTAAGAGGATCAACTAAGTTGTCATCTGTGTGAACTTTTAGAAGATGAATATCACCACTTTCGATAACTTCTCGAATGTAATGAACTTTTCGACGAAAGTGTTTGGCACCCTTTTGAACACCAGATTCATTTGCAATGATAATGGCACATGTATTATCACAGACATATCCATTGGTAGTTCATTTGGGGACAACGCCAAGCCCGAAATGAATTTTCGTATCCAAATCGCCTCCATTGCAGCTTCGAAGCAATGTATTCGCTTCAGAGGACATTGCAATGCGTGCTCGTTTTGAACTCTTCCAGTCAAACAGCCTCATTCATGATGAAAAGCGAATCCGTTTGGGACTTGGTGTCATCACGATCGATCTGCCAACCGCATCGTATAGCAAGTGATACTAAGCTCGCGGTTGTCATCACCACCATAAACAAGAAACATATCTTTAGTATTACGAAGATAATTTAATATGTTCTTAACAGCGTCCAGTGACATTCACCTGGATTCTGTTGATACCTACTCGTCAGGTTCTAAGCGAACGCTACATCAGGTCTAGTGCACCTTACCGCATACATGATGGATCCCACAGCAGAAGCATATGGGATACCCTTCATCCTTTTCACCTGTTCGGGTGTATAGGGTTCTTGAGTTTTACTCAATTCGTATTGGTTGCATTGGAAGATTTCCACGTTTGGAATCTTGCATCCTAAATCGCTTTAGGATTTTGTCAATGTATGCACTTTGACTCAAGCCTATTAACCGCTTTGATCTATCCCTGTAGATCTTGACTCCAAGTATGTACGCAGCTTCGCCTAAGTCTTTCATTTCAGAACAATTTCCAAGCCGGATTTTACATCTTGTAGCATTGGAATGTTGTTTCCCATGAGTAATATG
This sequence comes from Chrysanthemum makinoi, assembly GCA_910596185.1. NCBI lineage: Eukaryota > Viridiplantae > Streptophyta > Magnoliopsida > Asterales > Asteraceae > Chrysanthemum > Chrysanthemum makinoi. The sequence continues at coordinate 205,718,303 of OU343221.1, forward strand.
TCATCGACATATAAGACTAGGAATACGACATTACTTTCACTAGTTTTCTTATATACACATGGCTCATCAAAGTTTTGATTTCTTCATCAAATCTCTTGTTCCAACTCCTAGATGCTTGCTTTAATCCATAAATGGATCTTTGAAGCTTGCAAACTTTGTTGGGATGTTTAGGATTCACGAAGCCCTCGGGTTGCACCATGTAAACATCTTCGTTTAGGTGACCGTTCAAGAAGGTTGTCTTGACATCCATTTGCCAAATCTCATAGTCATAGTACCGCTATGGCTATAAGAATCCTAATAGCTTTAACGTCGAACAGCAGTGAGAAGGTCTCTTCATAGTCAATCCCGTAGGTTTGAGTGTGACCTTTTGCTACTAGACGCGCTTTATAGGTGTGTACATTGCCATCCATGTCGGTCTTCTTCTTGAAGAGCCATTTACTCCCAACGGTTTTTGCATTAGGAGGCAGGTCAACTTCAACCCGGACTTCATTGTCTTTCATGGATTGCATCTCCGATTTCATAGCTCGAGCCATTTATCGCGTTCGAACTCGATAATGCGCTCGATAGTTAGCGAGTTCATCTTGATCCCCTAACTCATGTTCCTCAGCATCGACATAGAAACCATATCGCCGGTGCTTGAGGTATCCTTGCGGATCTACGAATCGGAGCAACATCTCTATGAGGCTCTACATTTTCATGTTGATCTCATTTCGATGCTCACTAGTGTTACTAGAAGGTTGTGCATCTTCACTTTGAATTTCGTCAAAGTCTACGGTGCTCCCACTTGCTTCTTGTGAAATGAGACTGTTCTCAAGAAACTCAGCATAACGAGCAACAAATATTTTGTTCTCGGGTGGGTAGTAGAAGTAGTAACCCATCGTTTCCTTTGGGTATCCTACGAAGATACACTTGATAGATCTAGACTCAAGTTTGTTTGGCGTTTCTCGTTTCACGAGGGCCTCACTACCCCAGACCTTCAAGTAAGATAAGTTAGGGACTTTCCCATGCCATATTTACTATGGAGTCTTATCTACCTTCTTGGTTGGAACCATGTTGAGAATGCGAGCAGGCGGACTCTAGGGCATAACCCCAAAAGGACATTGGCAACGTTCTTAGACTCATCATAGATCAAACCATGTCTAGCAAAGTTCAATTTCTCCTTCGGATACACCATTATGTTGTGGTGTATGTGGAGGAGTGAATTGTGAGACTATCCCACACTTTTTAGATGATCTAAAAACTCTTGACTCATATATTCGCCTCCACGATCGGATCGAAGATCCTTTATAGTCTTATCGAGTTGATTTTCTACCTCACTTTGAAATACTTTGAACGTTTCAAAGACTTCATGTTTATGTTTAATCAAGTAAACATAACCATATCGACTGAAATCGTCGGTAAAAGTGATGAAGTAGTTAGCTCCTTCCCTAGACATGATCCTAAATGGGCCACATACATCAGTATGTATGAGTCCAAGTAGGTCTTTAGCTCTTTCTCCTACATGGGAAAAAGGCTTGCCATCTTACGGATATGCAAGAAACACATTTATCAAAAGACGTATCGTCAATTGATTCTAAAAGCCCATCTTGTTGCAGCTTCGTAATGCGTTTCTTGTTTATGTGGCAAAGACGAAAATGCCATAGAAAAGTGGAATCCATATTACGTTTAGTTTTCTTGTTGCTAACATTATATATAGAACCATTGTTTGAATTAGGATCACGCATATCAATTTCAAAAATACCATCTCTAGGAATAGCATTAAAATAAATAACATTATCCTTAGAAACCGAAATGCCAAAATCCGTAAAAACATGGATGAAACCATCATCCTTCTAACGAGAAAGTGAAGCAACACCTCTAGTAATAGTAGGTGCGAAATGACAATTATTCAAAACAATAACTAGTCCATTAGGATGGATTAAATCATAGCTTCCTATCGCTTTGACTGGTGCACGATTCCCATTACCAACGTCGAGGTCCAAAGCCATGCTTCAACTTTCGACTTCCCTAAGAGCCTGCACATCATTACAAATGTGAGTCCCACAACCTGTATCATATACCCAAGATTTATTAGGAAAACTATAGAGTTCTATAGTGAAGATACCCGATGTACTAGCCCGCTAGCCTTGCTCTTCTTCAACTCTCAGGTACACCGGACGGTTTCTCTTCCAGTGCCCTACCATTCCACAGTGATGGCAGGGTGTGTCCTTGGCTGGGTGCTCCTTCTTAGCAGGTGGGGGACTTTAGGTTTGGGGGCGTAAGTAAGCTTACCCTTGCCTCTCCCTTGTCCCTTGCCAGGTGCTTGCGGTTTCCCCTTGTTCTTTTTCTAGATTTTGCCTTGCTTGATAGCTAGGACAACTGGAGCTTTCTTGGGCATACCTTTTCTCGCAAGTTTGAGCATATTATGCAGTTCATGTATGGTCTTGCCCATGTTGTGCATGTTGTAGTTCTGCACAAATTGTTCAAATTCCTTTGAAAGTGAGGTTAGTATCATGCTCACTCCAAGGATCTGAGGCATGGGGTATCCAAGCCGCTCCATCTGATCCAGATAGCCTTTTATTTTCATGATGTGGCTCGACCGATTGTCCTTCCTCCTGCTTGCAAGCATGGAATGATTTCGACATTTCTAATAATTCTGCTCAGCTTGTCGTTCGAACATAGTTCTTAGTTCGGTTATCATGTCAAATGATGTGAGGTCCTCTAAATTCTTTTGAATTTCAGGGATCATGCTCGCAAGCATAAGACAAGCGACTTCCTGTTGTTCATTAAACCTACGAGTGTAGGTATTACGCACTGATAGCAGTGGCATTTTCAGCAGAGGCTCGGTAAAGCTGTTCGGATGGTAAAACTTTTGTTCATACTTGAGGACAATCCTCAAGTTTCGTACCAGTCCAAAAGTTGTTACCATTCAATCTCTCTTTTTCGAGAATTGATCTGATTGACGAGTTGTTGATGGTTTGAGTTGGAGTTGTCATCTACAAAACAAACAAAATTCAAATTTTAGTATCATTCAATAATTAATCCTTTTTAAAATTAACTACCCAAGTTTTATAAGAAAAACAATTAATTATGCGAAAAAGGCTAAGATCCTCATTGAGATTCCACCATCACATCAGTTGATCTGCTAGCAATGGTGGATTCAATAGGTAGGTAACGTCGACCAATTGCAAATCAAGTGCAACTCTTAGATCCTTATGGGACCCATGGCAGCGGTGAACAAGCATCTAGTGTCAAGGCGGCATGTTTAGTCCCATCCTTGCCTCGGGTCAAGGTCTTACCGCTTAACTCGATTAAGTCATCCAATTTGAGAACGTATAAAATATATCTAAGTCCCACGCATAGACAATAATCACCTTGGGTTACAATTCAACCTAGGTCCCACGCATAGGCAAAAAGTAATTGCAAGTGTTCTCAAGCGATTGGACGGCATGACTTAAATTTGTGACGGGTAAAATATTTTGATGTGAATAAAAAAAAAGGTGTACGAAAAAGCATGCATTCATTCTTAGTAGCACAAGTTAAAAACTCTTCTTAACTTAAGTCTAATCATTGTTTTAATTTATATGTGTCAAGTTGTCCATTTTCAAGTCTAATGTAGAACCTATGTGGATTATAATAGAGATAGGACAATACATAAATCGAATAACATACATAACAAGTTAAGTGTTATTATTAAAACAATGATTTTAAGTTAAATCCATATTTAAACTTAGTTAAACTAAATCATAAGATTTAGTTTGAAAATGGTTTGTGTTGTGTTTTAAGTTTTAGAAAACGATTTGCAAGTTATATACATTCACAACATACATAATAAGCAAACAACCAACACACAACCACAATATGCAAAGCCTCAACCGATGAAAGAACCTATGCTTGGTCTCGTGAGCCATCACGAGAACCAAGAGTCATCTAGGGACATAAACCACAACCACACGGAGGACTCCCACTTGCTCCAAGACCAAGCTAGGACAAGTAGAAGCCCATATGAACATGAAAAGTGAATCACCCAGAATTTCTGCATTCGGAGGCCCAAACGGCCTAGAAGGAGTCATCCCCGAGCTTAGCACCAAACTACAAAGTTGTGGGCCCATGAGTTTTCTACCTGCAGTAAAAAATTGGTTAAAAAATATGCCACCAATCACCGGAACGCCGTTTATCTGCGAGCTTGTTCGCAGCCATTTTGCGTCTTTATGTCTTTTATGCTTCGCCATTCCATTCCAAGCATCGGTTACAATATATAGAATGTAAAATACATCTAATCTACTATCTATCTATTGTAAAATGCCCAAACAATGGCAAAAACCAAATTAAAACTCATACATAAAGGCCGAAACAATGGCAAACCCCAAATAACAAGAAATAAACGACAATCACAATCATTCATAGCACAAGTGGTCTAGGTTTTCATCGGCTTTGCATATACACATAATAATACCATAAAATTATGAACATAACAAGGTGTTGGCTAATCCCATGAGCAAACATGCATGTATTTGCCATGGGAACAATTTAAATGACATGAAATAAAAGAATTAGCCAACTAATCGAAGAAATAATCAACAAGAATTAAAACCCCGATTGGTACGCGAGTAAAATGGATTTAGGTTCTCAAACCCACTGAAATTAGACCTTCTAAAAATCATTTTACCACTGAAAATTAAGCCTTAGAGGCTGTTTTCAAATCGTTTCAAGAATCGATTAAAACAACGCGATTAAAGCCATTTTAAGCGTACCGAATACATTGTTTAATTAACGTATGCGAAAACAATGGCCATAGGACCAAAAATCACAGATCTTTATATTACTAATAATATTCCTAATCCATGAAAAATAGAGCCCTCGGGGCTGTTTTGAAAGTGGTTGCATAAAACACTTAAAACACGCGTTTTTGACCATTTTTTCGCATACCCGATAATCATATGGCACATATGATGGCTCTAAAACCACTATAGGTGATGATGAATATAATAAACATAAATAAATCATATAAACGCAGCGGAATCATCACCAACAACGGATCCATATTGCCATATGATCAATCAAATAAAACATAGATAAGGTTTATACCTTTGTAGCGTGATTCCGGTAACGAGACACCAATGACCTCCACGAATGGAATCAAGAAACCAAAAGACCAATTAGGTTGGCCTTTCCCGATGTGTGAAACACACTACACGTCTAACAATCACCCTTAGATGCTAGTCTTAACCTTTGAACCAATCCTTGCACAAGACTACTCTTAGAATTATCAAGGAGAGAAAAACCAAAAACAAAAACACTATGTGTGTGTGTTGTCTTGGACGTTCACCAAGGGGAGGGGGGATAAAAGTCATCAAGTCTAATGTGTAACTCCTAATCATAATCAATTAGCATTAATGCTAATTGATGTCAAATCTAATGTTACACATTAAGCCCTTCAACATCCAAAAACCCCTCTTTACTCCCTTATGTAACAAAGGTTATACATAATGTAAATACGATAATTACATTATGACAATGGTGTCTAAGTGTATATGTGTGTGACCCCATAGGCTCACATATTACTAGCCATATAATTATTTATTATGACACGAGCATACTCCAAAATATACTTACTCGGACTTCATTCGAACAGTCGATTGAGATGATTATAATAATAACCAAGAGTACTTGGATTCTAACTACAACATTATTGAAAACAACTCTTCAGAAGAAAGATAGTGACACGGAATATGAATTAGAAAATTGGTATCGTCAAAGCTATGGATTTTAAGGTTATAAGAATGGTTTAATTACACCTTATTTATATGATAATTTACATTTAGCATGTCTTAATGAAATTCACATATAAACTCAACATAAAACATTATCACAATCAATATATAATATCATCAATGATTTAATTTTAGCCTAAAGTCAATAATTATTTTGAAAAATAACACACAAAAACTAGCTCGTCCATCAGACGGGCCTAAAAACTAGTCACATTATAAAAACAAAAGGCCTAACCTGATGGATTATAAAAGATCTTAAAATTAAAAGGTGTTGTTCCCGTTTCACAGTTAGTATAAAACAATTTAAGATAACTAATTGTGAACAATGACTGAAGTAATGCAAGTAAAAACACACTGATTAATTTTCAACGTTTATATTCTTTATTAGAAATGAATCGAAAGAATACATTACCCAAGTACTTACGGAATAGTACTTGGGATTGAAATGACAAGTATGGTGTGACTCCTCACTAAGCTTTGGCTAAGTCTAAACACAACTACACAGAACCACCGAGCTATCTCGGGACATAGTTGTATTTGGAGGAGTGAAAGATGGCTTGTGTGTGTGTTTTATAATTAATGCACAAGCTTAAATCTTTTCACTCCATCTCTTATGCTATTTATACAAGTATGATTTTAACTCTATCCTAGAGGACAACCGACATGTTACAAAAGACAAAATCGATGCATTTTGTCTCTTACATTGGCCATTTAGGGTAAGTGATAAGGTTGCTTTCTTCTTGTCGTTGATGACACTGAGCACGATAGTTAACGATTCAGGGAAAGTTTGACTTTGGTTGATAAGGACTTCATCTTATCTGTTTCAAACTTATCCCACCTTGTCCGCTTATTCTTAGGTCTTTATAGCCACTTCGTCTTTAGTTTGTCTTCAGTGGTAGTAGTTGGTGAAGAGTTTTGGGATTCAATGAGTTATTGTCATCACTCACTGAATCCACCATCTTCTTCTTGACTCAGTCTTCACCCCTTAAGTTCCGCTTACTTCGAGTGGGAGACTTCTTCTTTGTCTCTTGAGTATCCCAAGACGCCAACTCAGCGAGTGACTATCGCCGATGACTTGTTATTATTTAAGGGACTAAACACTTAGGTATTTTCTATTCAAATCCTAGATTTAAGGGGTTTGGGTATTTACTGAACCCAATAGTCTCCCCCTATTTGTATATACAAATAGCCTAAGTGTTTGATCGTGTAAGTGAGCAAATGGTTTTTCTACTTTGAATATATTAATGAACATAATAAGGAACACTGAGTATTTTAACAAAACATACATCATTTATTCATCAGATTACATAGTTCCTAACACTAGTACAAAGATATGAGATAAAGCATATGATGATGTCAATCAAGATGGATTCTCATTGCTTCTACCTTTGGCTTCTAGGCGAGGGTGTTGCTTTGTCGGGGTGCACTCTTATCTTGGCATTCAGGTGGTGCGAACCTAATGTTTTCAAGAGTTTGAATTTGAGAAGCCAGCGTGTGGAAAACTAGAAGGGGGTTGAATAGTTTTACCAATTAAAACTTCGTTTTAAAACATTTAGATCAACTTATGTCAATCTATTTAGATGTGTATGTTGGACGTTGATAGATAGATATATAAAAGTGTAATGAAAGATAAAGAGTAAGAAGCACATAACCACGACACGGGTATTTATAGTGGTTTGGCTACAAGGACACCTTCCTTGCCCTACTCCACTCCTTGAGTCACCTACTCGAGTTAAGTAATCACTACACGACACCAACTCCTTATGGCGGAGAAGCCTTCACAACGTCGCCAACTCTTTTTCCGGTACTAGGCTAACCATCGGGTTCTTTACACTAAGGTGAACCAAACCTACCACAACGTAGCCTACCCTTTATCCGGTACTAGGCTAAGTACCGAGTTCCATTACAATTGAGAAACTACTACCCAACACTACACAACACCTAATCCCAAAGGAGACCCACTCCTTATTACAACATCATCAAGGATATCAATATCCTTGGATCAAAGACTAATCTATCTTGTACATTGAAACACACCATATCGAATATACACCTTAGGCACCTTTCACTAATGCCCTTGGCTTGACTTCTAGGCATCCTTCACTAATGCCTTGTACCTTGACTCCTTTAGCATTCTTCACTAATGCTTTTGACACGGACGTTAAGCACCTTTCACTAATGCTTTCGTCTTGACTCTTTCGGCATCCTTCACTAATGCCTTCGACACAACACTTCTATGGAGGAAGAAAGAACTATCAACAAGAGAACCTCAGTAGTCTTGATGATGGCGAAGCATGGCAACTCATGGACTTGAGCTTGCTCGACTTCAAGAAGTGGTGATCTCGCCTTTAAGAGGAACCTAGAGAATCACACAAAAACAAAAGACAAACTACATAGAAAGATCCCTTAGGATCAGTGGTTAGAGAGTTACAATACTTGGGGAAAGTATGTGTGAGAGTGGCAAACCAAAAGGAAAAAATGGCTCACTATTTATAGAGGAGAAACTACTACTGTTCCACGGATCCCACAGATCCCTCCCTCGAGGATTTGTCTAGTGTAAAACTAGGGATCGTGGGGCTCCTCTTGCCCATAGGTATTTTGGTTGTGGGTCATGGGTCAAGGGTTGTGGGTTGATCCATGGGTATTTCTTTAGATACAATGTATCTAATGAGTGCAATGCACCTAGTCAAATGGGTATGGGTCAATACCATGGGTTGTGGTTTTTACCCATTTATAATACATACTAGTTATGTATATATTTGCCCAATATGTAAACACTAGTTGTTGTACATATGTATTACTAAATCATAAAATCACTTATACTTGTTTTAGTGTTTTATGTGAAAATGTTAAGTGTGTTAGAAAACTATTGGCTCAAACAAATTACGTATTCTATTTCCTTCGTTAAAATGATTTTACGTTTGTTATCGACAAAACATTAGAGGATCGTATAATATAAATAAACGTTTTTACGTCTTATTTGTATTAACAATCTCCCCCTTTTTGTTGATGACAAAACATAAAATTATTTGAAGGGAAAACTAAAAATTAAGTAAAAGTTTGAATGGAGTTTTACTCTCTTCTCCTTTGTTGAAACAAAAAAAAGTCGTCGAAAAGAAACTAACACATTGTTTTAAGAAAAACATGTAAAAGAAAGAAGAAGAAAAAATGTAAAGAGAGCAAGTGACGGGAATGGTTCTCGTCTTAACTCCCCATTGACGAGTCCATCCCTTTGTGAGGGCGTCAAGTAAATAAAAACTAGTAAGCTAATGTTTTGCAACTTTGTTTGCAAATGGTTTCGTCCTTGTGACGAAAAATGCTCTCCCTTGAAGATTGCAAGTTTGCAATGGGGTGTCATGAAGTGTAATCCAAATACGGATTATGTTGCAAATGGTTTTACAATGTATGGTTTGACATAAAGCTCCCCACACTTAGGGTGTCAAGGTCTTCATGTGTATTTTGAAACTCTACAAAACAAATGTTAGAAAACAAGAGTATAGTGCATAATTTCCTGCAAATAAGACTCAAGTTAATAGAATTTTGTTCTTACGCACCACGGATCCCACGGTTCCCTCTTTGTGGGATCCGTCTAGAAAATACGGGGATCAGATGCATGCGGTGGATTATTAAACAAAGTTGATATGCTAAATATGAAAGTGAGATATGTATACAAACAACGAACATATCTTGAAAAGAAATATGGCGAATAAGTTATCATTCAATAATACAAAGAGATAATCAACAAATCTCCAAAACTAAGAGAATGATTAAGCCATGTAATACATATTCCACTTAATGCTAGTGAGGAACCTAAACTTAAGAAGCAACCACATGCTTAAGGATGATCAAACATGAAATGGAATTCCTAAGCGTTAAAGTTGAGCTTGAGACTAGGACACGTTCTTGGGCTCATGGTTGTTTAGGTTTGTTGACCTCATAAAGCGTTAGGAGGTGATAAAACATGAAACATTGCTCTTCGTAGTTCATGTATCAACCCTTCAACATGTTGACAATGATAGCAATCCTTGTCATGGTTTTGAAAGGATGGTAAAAGGTTAAGCGTCTTGAAGTGGAGGTTCAAGTGAAGTTGGTTGAAAATCCTCAAAGGAATGGTGGAGGCACATTAAGTGGTGGCTCAACAAGGGTTGATGATGGAGGAAGGGAAGTGTCAACTTCCATATGGTCGGGTGGTTGACTTTGATGTCTCCTCATAATCCAAAATGGACCATTGGAGGGAAATGAAGAAATTGACATTGGTGCAAGTGTTGATTCAACACTTTGATTTTGTTGTACAACCTTTTCTAGTGAATGTGTTGGTAATGGTGGAGGATGAGATGGCCTAGGGGGTAAGTCCTCTAAGTTGTGGGAATGTGGAGATGATGGTGAGATGTTAAATGATGTGGCTCTAGGCACCAATGATGTTGGTTAGGTTGAAAAGGGTGTGTTTGGTTTTGTAGAGTTTGGTGATGATATCCTTGTGGGAACAATCCTCTTGGGAATTAGTTTGATTGGTTGATTTGGTGGAGAGGAAATTCTAGCATTTGTGGGCTTAACCGGAGATGATTCGGTTGAGGAAACTTAGTGTATCTTTCGAGCAAGTTTCTTGGGTGGTTCTTGGGTTGATGAGTTAGCACTAGGAGCTTTACTCATAATGAAATGGCTAAAGAAGGTGTTTCTAATTGCTGAGAATTATGTTGTGTTTGATGACTAATGGGTTCTAGCAAGATGACTTATAAAGAGAAGAGATTGTCAAGTGCATTTAAGACTTAAGCCACTAAGATTCTTAGGAATGTGATGATTAACATGCACAAGGGTCAAATTCAGAGTTTTCTTGATCTAGGGACTCAATCAAGATAAGGTGGAGTGTCCAAGTTAGCAAGATGGGCTTGAAATGATTGTTTTAACTAGAGTTGACATAATCGTCACCGGATCCACGGTTCCCTCCTTTGAGGGATCCATCTAGGCTAATCCTAGGGATCGGCTCTCGCTGAGTTTATGAAGAAAATGATGTTTCTAAGGTTTAAGACCTATACCATCTTGAGTGTCTCAGTCCTCCTAAGTATCTTAAATGAGGATGTACTTGAATGATCAATGGCAATAAGTGATATAGCTAATGATTGTCTTTTATGGAAGGAAAATGAGACTTTGTGACCACCAATGGATGTTCAAGGATGACACTAAGAATTTTGGTGGTGTCAAGTCATAATAAATGATCCTAGAGATCAGATGTAAGCTTGAGATGATGTTTGAAAAAGTCCTCAAAGTTAAGATTGAGAAACTAGTGTTTGACCCGTTTTGAGATAAGGATGGCTAGAAACAATTTCCTAAAATTGATCAATATAACCACCTAAGTATTTTGAGATGTGAAAAGTAATGTGTGAGTATTGAAGCGAAAATATGGTGAGTTTTGATGAGTTTATAATTCAAAAATACTTTGGGTTAGATCCTATGTAAGCTATGGGTGAGTTTGAAGCTTTCTCATGCTTGAAGAAGACTTAGTTGGGTTCTAGAGTCTTATGTTTAGCTAATGTGAAGTGATTTAGTATGCTATTTTGATGTATGAGAATCTTGTATTCTTGATCTGTTGTCACGGATCCACGGTTCCCTCAAGGGAGATCCCTAGGCTAATCCTAGGGATCAGGCATGCGGTCAGAACCATCCACGAGAAGCAAGTGGGACTTTGCAAAGCAATATACACTAATAACTATTAAACTAAACAACACTATTGTAAAACCGAAAATAATAAGCGTGATAAAGACTATTGTGCCCTCAAACTTAAAACTTATAAGATCGTGAAATTAGTCAAGTTCATTTAATGTAACTTAATCTAACTTATAAGAAATTATAAGACCTAGTGTACGAGATTTATTTAAAATACTTACGTCTAAATATTTCATCACACATTTATTTTTTGTTCTTTCTTTAACTATTGCCGAACCGCAACTTGGCCTAAAACAAAAATGCTACACTTAATTATAGCCATCTAAATTGAACTTAGCCCAAACTTTCTTTCCTTTGGCCCATCTAATGACCAAGGCGGTTCTTTTTCCCTCCCACTTTTCTTTTATATGAACCATAGCGAGAAAAAAAAAACCCAGAACCCCGAAATACTGGCCTCTTTCTTTTTCACTTCCATTGATTTCAAGGCACCAGGAGATCGAGAAAATGTTTCAAGGAGGCTGGTGTGGGGTTGCCTCTCGAAGTTCTTTGGTGCGTGGGTTTGATCGAAAGGGTTTTGATTTTGTTATTTGAGTCCTTGTTTCATCCGTCTTGATCGTAGAAGAGGTATCCTCGTCTTTGCTTTATTCTTGATTCGAGTTAAAACATAAATCATTATAAGACATCATAACTTAATCTCTTGAGTCATTAAATATAACTAAACGAATGGTTATGTGATCATACAAGTAACTTATGTTTTGGTCATTAATATGGAATCACAAAGGTAGAAACCCTAAGTCGTTATTTTATGGATGTTTATAATTTATGTGAGGTATCGGTTGTTTGGTTCATTAAATATTATAATGGGTGTGTAGAAAGTTGAAAGGCGGAAAATATTAAAGGTTAGGATGCTATTAAAACAGGTCATATGGCTTTCATGGGTCATGAGTGCGTTTGGGTAGGTTAAACATGTGCTTATATTGGTTTTAATAAACCCTAAAACTGGACAGCATCATATGTCGAACTTGTGTGTGTCATAGATCGAATTTTATAAGTGAAATAATCTGGGGTTTTGTGAGAAAATTTTATTTTATGTCTTAGTTAAGTTTTCCAAGTGGTTTGGTCGAATTTGGAGTTGTCTAAGTCGTATTTTTGAATTTTACAAGATCAAGTGTCAAAGCTGAGAAAACGGGTCTGAAATTTAGTTGGATTGTCTGATTTTTCATTTGCAAACCATAATGAATTGGGAGCTCTCCTTTTACAGGATTGACATTTAGGATATAAATGAATTTCTGGGAGTTTTGGGAATTTTTCCAAGGTGTCTAAACAGGTTCAATAAGTGTAAACTTTTAAGGTGTATTTTCTGATTTCTTTCTGGACAGGTCTGGACTCATGATTTTCCGTAGGCCATTTGGCATGGAAATAGAACCCACCAATTTTTGTAGAGTCTCTTAACTCATATGGGAACCCCTGGGATTTTTCTTGATTTCATTTGAGCTAAGTAAGTATTTTATAAAAATCGCTAAAGTCTGGTTCGAATATGAGTTTAAGAAACTGAGAGATAAAATATGATATCAATAGGTAACACACTTACAAATGCATAAGAAGCTTATAAAATGAGAATATACTTATAACTCTAAGAATGTTAATGCGATTAATCCGTTATAGCTTTAATGATGCTAATAAGTATTAAACAAAGCCTAATCCGTGTAGATTGCGTTGAAGGAGAGCGGCGTTGTATCTTCGTGTTCATTCATTCGTTTGTTTTCTCATTTTAGCGTTAAAGTCTGAATATTACGACCTTTTGATAAAGGTTTCTCATGATTTCCTTTCTTCGTCATTTCTCTTATGCTTATTAGGATTTCCTATGCCATTGCTATGATTCCCTTATGTTTATGTGAATCTCTGTTTGTACAGATCTCATGTTTGTTGAACTTGCTATGTTTGATTATGTACTTCTGATTATGAACATTTGATTTTGATCTTACGATTATGAATATTTGATTATGAACTACGATTATGAACATCGATTATGAACCTCGATTATGAGCATTATGATATGTGGCTTGTGATATGAACCTTTGATTTACGAACATTTGATATGAACCCTTTAGATTTGTTTGATCTTTGCTTATCACGAAATCTCTATTTATTGAACCATGAAACATCTGATTTGAACTTATGATATGAAAACTCCGATTTGTAAATCTGTTTGACCTTTATGATGAATTATGATCTGCGTCATTTATGACAATCTGTTTGACCTAAGTTAGTTTGACACCGAGCCAATATTTCACTAGTCATGGGGGTTCCATGTCCGTGTCGATGATGCACGTGACATGACTCTAGAGGCGATTAGAGTGATGTTACGCCGTCCCTTTCTATATCGTTTATTTATAGTATGGCCATATCACGTACATTGGGGTATGGATGCATCCTAGATCGATCCGTTATCGATATGATTTGTGCGGTGAATGATGTAGAGGTAACGATAGTCTTCACAAATGCGAGAGCTAGCTACTCCATTTGTTATTGAGGTCTCCCTCATATTATATAAGGTATTAGAGTCACCCTCGAATAAGAAAGTTACTTCGATATGATATGTTCGGGCTCGTGGTAGATAACTAAATCGTATCTGTTATTTACGTTAGAAGATATTGTTTATGATTCCGTATTTGTCAATGTTTCCGTTTACATCTTGAATTATTATATGTTTATTGAATGTGTTTATGCTTTGACATGTTTATGTGACTACCGTTTGCCATGCTAGGATATGATTAATATGCTTAAATGTGATTAGCATGTTGTCATCGATTATATGTTAGTTTACCATTATGTGACCTTGTTGATCTGTATGATGATTATGCTAGTGTATAATTGATTGTTCTGTAAGTTCATTATGTATAATTGTTGGATAATTAAGTGAACTTTGATTATCCGTTGGTGTTAGTATCCGCTTATGTTTGATCCGCCATGTTTAAATTATGTATACTAAAGTTTGATGCGGGAAATGGTTTAACTTATGATATCTGACTTGATAACTTGCTAATTGCTATGCTATGTCTTTTGCTTATTTAGTTATAGTTTTCCTCTTTTGTGTTTTCTATTTGTATGTGTATTGCCACGTTTGGTACTATTGTTCATTTATTCGATATTGGATAAGTGTGTTAAATGTAGATAAATTGACTTGTGTAAAGGACATGTTTACTTCTAGTAGTTGTACTTTAGCTTTGATTACGTTTGACTTATATGTACTTAAATTGCACGATTCATTAATTGCTGTTGGTTATGATGTGCTTTAGTTTGTGTCATCAATATGCTATGTATTTTGTTCTTATTTGTTGTTTGTTCTTCCGGATTTACGGTAATGCGTGTTTAGATCCTCAATGATTCATTATCCTTATTCATTTGTGACTTAGTTATTAGTTTCTTTATTTCATTTCAGTATTTACTGTTTTGTTAGTTTTAGTTTTGTTATATCGTTCCTTTGGGCTTTGTAAGCTCGGCCGCATTTTTTCTTTTTGGCGGTATTAAGCATTCAAGATGAGCTTATGGGATAGCTGATCTGGGTTGAGAGTAGAGATGAGAGCAAGATTTGAAATAGGGATCTTAGATTTATTTTGATTATTAAGTTATTTATATTTTTCTTTTGATTATTTTGTAAAGGTTTCATTATGTATATTATTTAAAGTTCTGATATGAGACCGTATTGTGATATCTTTACCCTTGTCGGGTTGGGGTGTTACAACTATAAACATGTAATAACATAAAACATGTCATAGATAATGGTAGAAATAATAATATCCAAGATAAAATAAACAAACGTGCTAAAACATAATCATTCATACACAAATCAAGTGTCTCAAAAACAAGCATAATCCTATAATCTCTTTAGTCAATTCTTTCTTTTCCTCTTTCCCGACTTAGTGACGTGGTAGCTACATTTTGAATCATACCCCTTAATTGTTTGAATTCCACAGTCTCGTTTGGAATAGTTGGAAGTTGTTGATAGTAATCAAAGGGTTCCAATTCGATGTTAGCTATGGGTCATCTATCTTCTTCTTCTTCATCTTCTTCTACTTCTCCGTCCGAGGAGTCCGAGAGAGCTTTAGGTTTTCTTCCATTGACCATGAACCCTTTAGGGTTTTTGGTAAAGATACCATGGCGTGTGGAAAAGAAATGATCATCATTGATAGGAGATGGTTGCAATGTACTAACATACTTACAAAGTTGTGTTAGGAGCAAACCATATGGAAGTACCATGTTGGAAACTTTGAATACCCCGACCATTCTCTTCACCATATAATAGGCGAGATTAAATGGCTTTTGGTGGATAAGACAATAAATCATTTGCACGAGACATGCATTTGGATGATCCTTGTTACCAACTAGGCTAATGGCGTTTTCTCTAAGGATTTCTTCCCATTTTCTAAACATGGGATGCATTTCGAAAAGTTCCATTTGAAAAGGATCACGATAAATGAGCTTTTGTTGGTTGAAGCGGGATTGGTGGGTCCTAACCTTGAAGATAGTATCTCGAATGGTTGCCGGATCATCAAGAGGAGTGTTGTAGATAGGTTTAGAATCAAGTGCAAGGTTTTGAGCGGCAATTTCCCAATCTTGAGAGTACATACAAATTCCTACACAAGGAATGCGAAGAATTTGAGCAAATGTGTTGAGAGGTAGAGTGAAGTTTTGTTTATTGATGATGAAGGCGATTGAAATGCTATCATCGGTGTTTCGAATGATCCTAATGCTTTTATAGAATTCAAAGATGAAAACAGGACAAATTTGTTCATCAATGTCAAGAAGACAATCAAAGTTGATTGCCGAGAAGACTTGACGAATATTCGGTATCTTCAAGGAAACATTCCTTGACTACGGTAGTGAATAATTTGTTTTCAAGTCTTTTGAAGAATTTGCGTCGGTTTTGACAATCCTTCTTTTCGATAGTAATGGGTGAGGTAATGGACGGTATCATGGTGGTCTTGTTGAGTGGCTTTAGGCATGATTTGTCCTAGAAATACAAATATTCCAATTAGGCAAAATTTGTTGAGATTGGTTTTAAGGTTTGATTTGTATTAACAATGTTGTGAACACAAAGTAATCTTAATTGTGTGAAAGCCCCTTTTAATGATTAATTTTGAAAACCTAATTAAATTAATTGATTAAAATTTGAGAAACCATAAACCCTAGGATGAAAATGATGAAGATTAGAAAATGTTAGTGTAATTACTTACAATGGTGTTTTAGAGAAGAGTACTTGAGGATATGGAGTCCTATGAGGATGAAATCAGTTCTTGAGTCGTTTTATGTTTTGTAGGGAGAGGAAAAAGATCATAATGGTTTTCAAAAGCGATATAGGCGTTTTACGTCCCACGGTTCCCGGATCCCTTGTATTTGGGATCTGCTGGCTGTAGAGGGATCGGCTGTGAATGAGAAAAAGGATTTTTGGCATTATTTTTGTAGTAGGCTATAAACTAGCTTATAGAACAAAAATAGTTTTGAGGTTTCAAATGAAAAGATGTTTTGGTCAACGGAATTTGATAAGTTAATTATCAAGGATCCATTTGTGCTGTGGCGTTAGTTTGATGAAAGAGAGAGACTTAAGAGACTAACAGTTATTAAAAAAAATTATGATATCAACATAATCATGTAAGCTAGCTAATGAAAAGTAAACATACCTCTATGCTCTTGGTTTGGTTTATGAAGACATAAGACCAACAATACTTCATGAGCTTTTAAAGTAATCCGTTGTACTTAGAATAAGTATATAGTGATTACTTTAAGGTTCTTCCTTGATAGTTGACTTCATTGTTCTTTGAAAAGAAATGAAGATTTTTGGAGATCCTAGCATGAAGATTTCTTGAAAAGGGTTGTTAGAATAATCTATCAATATCAACACAAAAAGAAAAAAATTGTTTTAAAGATTTCCTTCTGTAGTTTTCAAACATACACGGATCGTATCATGTTTTTAAAGTACAACATACTCTAAGAAACTTGGTAGAAGCTCGATACCAATTGTCGAAAACTAGAAGGGGGTTGAATAGTTTTACCAATTAAAACTTCGTTTTAAAACATTTAGATCAACTTATGTCAATCTATTTAGATGTGTATGTTGGGCGTTGATAGATAGATATATAAAAGTGTAATGAAAGATAAAGAGTAAGAAGAACATAACCACGACCGCAGTATTTATAGTGGTTTACAAGGACACCTTCCTTGCCCTACTCCACGAGTCACTTACTTCGAGGTTAAATCACTACACGACACTAAATCCTTATGGCGGAGAGCCTTCACAGCGTCGCCTACTTTTCGGTTCTGTATACTAACGGGTTCACACCAAGGTGAACCACACCTACCACAACGTCGCCTACCCTTTATCGGTACTAGGCTAAGTACCGAGTTCCATTACAATGGAGAAACTACTACCCAACACTACACAACACCTAATCCCAAAGGAGACCCACTCCTTATTACAACATCATCAAGGATATCAATATCCTTGGATCCAATACTAATCTATCTTGTACATTGAAACACACCATATCGAATGTACACCTTAGGCACCTTTCACTA
Organism: Chrysanthemum makinoi; assembly: GCA_910596185.1. Lineage (NCBI taxonomy): Eukaryota > Viridiplantae > Streptophyta > Magnoliopsida > Asterales > Asteraceae > Chrysanthemum > Chrysanthemum makinoi. The sequence goes on from OU343221.1 coordinate 205,736,293, forward strand.
ATGCCCTTGGCTTGACTTCTAGGCACCCTTCACTAATTCCTAACCTTGACTCCTTTAGCATTCTTCACTAATGATTTTGACACGGATGTTAAGCACCTTTCACTAATGCTTTCGTCTTGACTCTTTTGGCATCCTTCACTAATGCCTTTGACACAACACTTCTATGGAGGTAGAAAGAACTATCAACAAGAGAACCTTAGTAGTCTTGATGATAGCGAAGCATGGCAACTCATGGACTTGAGCTTGCTCGACTTCAAGAAGTGGTGATCTAGCCTTTAAGAGGAACCTAGAGAATCACATAAAAACAAAAGACAAACTACATAGAAATATCCCTTAGGATCAGTGGTTAGAGAGTTACAATATTTGGGAAAGTATGTGTGAGTGGCAACCAAAAGGAAGAAATGGCTTACTATTTATAGAGAGAACTACTACGTCCCGCGGATCCGGATCCCTCCCTCGAGGATCCGTCTAGTGTAAAACTAGGGATCATGGGCGGCTCCTCTTTCCCATGGGTATTTTGGTTGTAGGTCATGGGTCATGGGTTGTGGGTTGATCCATGGGTATTTATTTAGATACAATGTATCTAATGAGTGCAATGCACCTAGTCAAATGGGTATGGGTCAATACCATGGGTTGTAGGTTTTACCCATTTATAATACATACTAGTTATGTATATATTTGCCCAATATGTAAACACTGGTTGTTGTACATATGTATTACTAAATCATAAAATCACTTATACTTGTTTTAGTATTTTATGTTAAAATGTTAAGTGTGTTAGAAAACTATTGGCTCAAACTATTTACATTATTTATTTGTTTTGTTAAAATGATTTTACGTTTGTTATCGACAAAACATTAGAAGACCGTCAAATATAAATAAGCGTTTTCGGCTTATTTTTATTAACACCTTGGTAGGTAGCTTGCCATTGTAGCACTTTTGCTGATCAATGTCACTCCACCTTTGGAATCTTTGGGTTCCCAGACATCGAAAAGTCCTCTTTCGAGGCTTTTCTATAACTAAACAATTCAAAATTAACCCCTTGAGGCGGACTCCTTTACGGTCAAAACCAGGGACCTTAGATTGGGCTGAGATTCAACCCTTTTCTTTTGTCTTGGGATGATTGAGGTTGAGATCCTTGAGTTCTGATAAAAATTTTCATTTGTATCCTAAGGTGTCTTTGGTGCATCCTTGAGTCTTTCATAATGCTTGAGAGTTTCATCAGGTTCCTTGACCCACTTGCATTTTACTTCTTTGCTATGATAGGACCAAGCTCATCAAGTTGATGATCTCAAAGTCGAGAACTTCAAGGGATCATGAACCTCAAAATGCCTTTTATCATCCCCCACAGAGACATTCATTGCCCGATGGTTTGGATGGGGATGATTTTCACATCGATAATTTTCTCGGGTAACCTTACGCTTCTCATGGTCGGTTGTAGTGATTGATCCTTTCTTTCCGATTACCTTGACCTTCTTTTCTTTTCATCTAGCCTTTTTCTCAAAGCCATTTGACATTAAGCATCTTTGGGCTGTGGCTTTTGTCCTTTTAAAGCTTTTTAGGATCAATTCCAATCTTCTAAGCTTCTTTAGCCACTACTTTAATAAAGGCATCCTTACTTCTTTGCTCTTCCTCGGCTGTTTCTTGAGTCTTTCTTCTTTTTCAAGGTATCTGATTAGTTGTTACGGGTGAGCTTGTACTTTTGCCTTGAATTTCATAGAGGATTTTTCGGGCTCGGTGTGATCATGATGGCTTTGCCTTTATCACGAGTTGATGAAGAGGATACCGATGGGGTGGTGTTGTGATTATTGGTGTTGTTGTTTCTATAGTCATTGTCCTTTGAGGTTGGTGTTCACGATGGTAAGATGGATGAGATAGGTGTTCTTTGATACATGTTGAGTTGGATCCCCATTAGTGTGAGAAGGATTCTCTTAGATGGCTCTCTCCCTCAACTGTTCTTTGCTGTCGGTGAGAAAGAGTTGTTTGGGATCTTGAGGGAGAAGGAGCTGCATGACCTTTGAAGGCTTGATATATCTTGAGACCATGGATTTGATGTCGGTTGTATCTTGTTGAAGACTTGTGACCTTTTAGTAAATTGGCTGAGATAACTCAGTCTTTGTCATTCTAGGCGAGGATTCGGGCCATAGAAGAAGATGATTTAGCGGTCGGTAACCTTTGCATCGGTGAACAGAATGGATTGAAGAGATTGTCTTGAAGAGTGAAGACTGAACATTTGCGAGTTGAGGATGTTGATCGGTTCGTGAGACTGATGAATTCTTCATGTAGACCTCGGTGGCCTCAAGCACTTTGGAGTTGGCGTTGGGTCTTCTTTGTGAGACTGATTTCATCCGACTTCTTTGAGTATCTGAAGAATTTGAGAAACTTACGCGATTGTCATCCGATCACGTGGTGATCATACATGAAGTCCTGTGTTCTTGATGTTGGCATTGGTAGCAAGTACTTGACTTCAGTCGGCAACTTTGGCTGCTTGGTATGTTAATCCCGAGTGTTGGTAACCCCGAGTATAGTCTCCTTGTAGCCTTTTAATCCATTATCAACTTCCTTTCGTGAGTGGAATGGAGTTGTCATCTTGCTTCCATTCATCGAGGAGGTTGAGGCTGAGGAAAGAGGAGTTATCATCATAAAAGGTGACTCCGGGTTTCTTAGGATCGGTGAGGTTCTTGTTCATGTTGTTAAACCTCAGGTGTCCATTTCTTCTCCAGTGAAAGTATTTCTTCTTCCACTTTCGTAAGCTCTTCATCAAAACGGTATATCATTAACATCAACAACGATGGATAACCAATGGGGGTGATGGGTTCAAAGAGTATCGTGGTGGTTTTGTCCCTCTAAGTCTTTGTCCTCTGTGACCCTGGGCGATAGGCTTTTCGGGCCTTCTTCTAAGTCGAGTTGGTTTTGAGTTCGTATCGGCGGGTTGTTTCTTTCCTCTGAGTCTTTGTCCCTCATATGCTCTTTCAAGCCGGTGGGTGTTCCAGTGCCATCCTTAGAAGCGTGGCGGTGATATCCATATCCGATGGGTTGTTTGTTTCCCCGAGTCTTTGGGATAATTCGTTTTGCCCTCCAGAACAAGCGTGGTTTTTGCGAATGTCCTCCTAAGTGATTGGAAGGCGCTTCCCTACCACGGGTTGTATATTTCCCTCGTATCTTGGGGAGTAGTCGGGGACCAAGGGCCGATTGTGATGTATCGGTGTCGCCGTTGTCACCAGTGGTTGTTGCTTGGTAACCCGGGTGTCTTATCGATCACGGGCTTTTTATGCCTTTTGGTTGTGCTCGAAGTCTGGGGCCTTGAGACTTGGGTTTAGTCTTAGTCAGTCTGAGACTTCCCTTTCTCTTTTGAAGGACGGGTTTGGAGACACGGAATCCGATGCGGTTGTTTGCGGCAACCATATGGGCGTCAATTCGATATCAGGTGACCAGGGCCGGGTTCTTTTGAAAATTTGATGCACTCGGGGTGGTTGGTAAAGCACCATGTTCAAAATCTGAGTGTAGTTACAACCCATAACACTTGCAGCACAAGATACAAATCTAGGGTATGAAATGTATTTCACCCTAGTTTTTGTTGTAACAGTTCTGAATCATTGTAAATGATCTCCCCAATATCAACATTAGTACCAGTCATCAAGCGGTAGGCCATCATCAGCTGAATAAAATTAATGCATTGAGTGGATGAGTGATTCCGTCGAGAACACGGATCACAAATGTTATAGGGATCCTCCAAGCCACGGAAAGGAGTTCTTGGTGGTGGGGTTTTGTCCAAAAGTTTTAGATCAAGAGCAATTTTTCTAACTTAGTCTTTACAATGGATGGGGTCGGAAAGCATAATTTCTTTGTTGTAGTCAAGCCACATTAATGAGCAAAAGGTTTTGAAGTCGGGGTGACAATTTGTTTCCCATCTAAAATAGAGAACACGATGAGAAACTCCATGAGGGGCCTTGGTATGTTCTCATCGGTTGGTGTCGAGTCATAGGCAGCTGCGGTTGCCCGAAACTCCCCGAGGAAGTTGTGGTACCGTATAGATGGGGAGTGAACAAAGGCTGTTTTGAGTAGGCGATTCATTAAAATATTATGATTTCCTTCTATGCAGGACATCATGTGGGTATTCAAAGTTGCCTATAACATTATTTTTTTAATTCAATGTTTTCAAGGGCCTTACTACCAGCTGAGAACAATGAAGACTTGTGTTCTTCCATTTCCATTGAGAAAAAAGTTTTAGGGTTTTTGAATTTTTTGACAAGAACAATCAAAGATGAAAATATTTTGAGTTTGGTGATTTAAAACCTTTTGTAAATTGTTCTGAGAGAGAAGATTTATGGCCGGTTGATGATTAAAGAACTTATGATGTTTAGAAGTTTGAGAAAAAGATTTTGAAGGAGTTTTGATCTGAAGAAAACAATTTATGTGTGTTTAATGTTTTAGAGAGGGTATTTATAAGAGTGGTGAGAAGGGTAGTTTTGCATATTTGAGGATTTGTAAAGTCGGTTTTAAAACGTTTTATTTTTTATTCTCATTTAATGCTACTCCACTACCCATGCTTTTCTCACGGTTTCCGAGAACATTGTAGTGCACAAGGAAAAGTGCATTTTGCGGGATTAAAATATCCAAGGATATTTGTTGTGAGGAGGCATTAAATGCCAAGTGGGATGATGTAAGGTTGCGAGGACCCATGACTGATGATGTAGGATAAAGACATATATTCTATATTAAATTGGTATGTTCACCAACCTAGGACATTAAGTAACTGAAATACTTATAGCATTTAGTTACTCACTCAATGCTCAATATCAGTTGTCGTGGACCCCCGAATGAGTCTTACTTCAAAGGAGGAAGATGATTTAGGGTTTTGTTTAGGGATCGTGACATTTCTGTAAAACTTGTTGAGATTAGATTGATTATCGTTGTGACTTTTCAATGTCAAGCATTCCTAATTAAATTTTCAGCCTCTGAAGGTAGGTTCATCCAAGGGTTTGGTGAAGATATCGCCAGTTGATA
>OU343221.1:205741399-205801202 GCA_910596185.1 Chrysanthemum makinoi
TTCCCTTCCATGAGGGATCCGGCAAGTAGAACTACAGGGATCCGTGGATCTGTAGTGACAGACACAAGATTTTGACGAAAAGAGATTTTTGCATCTTATATGTTTATACAAAGATATGTATTTTAGCCAATGTTTACTTTAGCATGCATTGTCGGTTTCTAATGTATCTTAAGACCAAAAATACGAAAGATAAAAAGTGAACGAAATGACAAACATATTAAGAGAAATAAACTAGATAGACTAGAACATTAGTAATATTTCATTTCAATGCTAAGAACGATACAAAGGATTGGATATATAACTCCAATGTAGATTAACAACACAAAGTATATGTCTCCATAAGAAAACTTAATCATGGGGAACACGAGAGCAATGAGTGTTAAGGCGATGAGTATGAGAGCGATGTACACCATGTTGATGAAGACCCTTCTTGGTTTTGATTTGAGATGAGATGAGATGAGAAGGAAGATGAAGTTTGAATGAGAGGTAGTTTTTGAAAGTGGAAGATTTGAAAAATGAGGGTTTGATGGAGGAAGCGATCGGAAGGGATATTTATGGGGAAGGAGGAATTTTTGAGATTTTGCAAGAAAAGATATGATTTTGCAAGAAAATTATGTTTTGTTTTATTATTAGAAAGATATGATTTTTGGATTAAGTAAAATAAAACACAAATTCTATAAACCTAGACTTTAGAAGAAAGAGTAACATGTATGCAAGAAAAGTTTCCTAACGAAGTTACATGTTATATATGAGTATGTGAAAAGATAATCATATAAATTCCTATGTAAGAATACTTATTATTTAAGCTAATGTTATTTAGAGATAAGTGGGAAATCATACCTCTAATGAACTTAGGAGTGTCTTTAGTAATGACAAAACAAATGTCAGTAGACAACTCCGGTTCCTTCATGTATAAGATACCTTCTTAGGGAAGGTATTCTTCTTACCAAGCAATTCCTATGGCTTGATAAGTATGAGCTTCTACTAAGCAAATTGACAAGGAAGGTTAGTGCAATTTAGTAAGAAAACAAAATGTTGTCATCTAATCAACATCCTACAAAAGTGTTTTAAAAACATGGTGTTTGTTTTTGTAAAGGACCTTCTTTTAGTTTTCAATTAAACATGCATCGTGATCAAGTTTTAAAGTACAACATACTCTAAGAAACTTGGTAACTAGCTCTGATGCCAATTGTGGAAACTAGAAGGGGGTTGAATAGTTTTACCGATTAAAACTTCGATAAACTATTTAGATCGACTTTATGTCAATCTTTAAACATGTGTGTTGGATGTTGATAGACAAGCATATATAAATATGTAATGAAAGAATAAGGAGTAAGAAGCACAAAACCACAACGCGAGTATTTATAGTGGTTCGCTACAAGGACACCTTCCTTGCCCTACTCCACCCCCGAAGTCACCTACTGAGAGAGTTAAACACACACGACACCAACTCCTTATGGCGAAGAAGCCTTCACAACGTTGCTTACTCTTTATCCGATACAAGGCTAGATATCGGGTTCTTCCACGAGGTAGAACCAAACCTATCACAACGTCGCCTACCCTTTATCCGGTATTAGGCTAGATACCGAGTTCCATTACAATGGAGGAACTACTACCCAACTGGTGCAGTAAATCTGCAACTAAGAGAGAGTAAAGGCTGGAGTTGAAGGAGATTGCTTATTATATTAATAATCAAGCTTAAAAGCTTATTACAAAGATATGAAAAACTTGTTGTCTGCCTTCCTATGTTGATATGAGGTCAATTTATAAACCAAAAGATAAGAAAACCAAAGAGACCTTATTTATTTTAAACTAACTCTTAGACTACTAGAACTTAAGGCAAGCCACTTAGACTTCGAACCGATTAAGTAATAAATTCATGATGCATCAGTCACCCGTTGAAAAGAACTCCTCGAAGTTACGCTGCTCGAAGATCTCCTTTAAAATGAACAAGATGCTTAACATTAAAAACGCCCGAGGTATTGAGATGACTTGGCACTGCGAACTTGTGCATTATCATTAATTTTCTTCGAATCCGACAAGGACCAACCTTCGATCATGCAACTTGACATTTACTCCGCACGGCATTCTGCCTTGGTCAATACAGCCCACACAAAATCACCTTCCTTAAAAACAACCTTCGACGACGTATATCGAATGTACTTTTATACTTACCATTATTGGCTTCAATCTGCATTTTAACTTGTCGTGGGTGTTCCCGATATGTCTAGCAAACTTGTCACCCTTCACGCTTAGTGTTCTTTGAGCAAGGAATTGGGGCCAAATCAGTGATGCTATTTGGACTAAGTTCAGAACAACTTCAAATGGAGTTCACTGAGTTGTTCTATTCGAGTTGTTGTATGCAAATTCAAAGAATGGAAGGACTAGATCCCATTATGTTGGTTTGTCTCCTACCAAACATCTTAATAGGTTTCCCAAGCTCCTGTTTACAACTTCTGTTTGTCCATCTGTCTCTGGATGATATGAGGTGCTGAAACACAACTTAGTACCCATTTTTTTCCATAAGACTCTCCAAAAGTACCCCATAAACTTGGGGTCACGATCTGAATTTATAGTGAGAGGTAGACATTGCAAATGAAAAACTTCTTTGAAGTACAAATCCGCAACATTTGAAGCATCCATGGTCTTCCGACACGCTATAAAATGAGCCATCTTTGAGAATCTATCTACTACCACCATAATAGAATCTTTTTCACTTTGAAAGTAATCTGAAGGCCAAGAACTAAATCCATACTCACATCATTCCAAGGACAAGATGGGTCTGGTAGAGGAGTATAAAGTCCTGCATTAGTGGAAACTCCTTTTGAGCGCTGGCATACTTGACACCTCTCCACATGTCTAGTAACGTCACTTCTCAGTTTTGGCCAAAAATACTTACTTTCCACCAACACGATGCTTTTGTCACGACCAAAATGGCCTAAAGAGTGTAGTTCAGCAACAACCTTTTCCCTCAAGGAACAATCTGGAATGCACAACTGCAGCCCCTTGAATAAAAAGGCATCTTGAACTTGATAATCATAGCGTTGTCTACTCAAAACTTCCTGCATAACAGGTCCAAAATGTTAGGAATTGGAAATTCCATGTTAAATTGTCGGTCACCCCAACTATTATCTAGCATAAGTTAGCTCGTAGACATATTTATTACCGCTTTATTAGTTAGTTATTAGCTTAGTTTAGTTTAGAGCAACACCTGGAGGAAGGACGGTCTTTACCCATCGTATGCCTAATCCACAATCAAGGAGGACGCTTATTATGTAACTATAAATACCCTCTACCTCCCAAGGTAGAGGGTTGGACCTTTCATTCTAATCTAACCTTTTCTCTTTTGTTTACTCTCTCTAGAAAGGCTCCCTCTCTTCACTTTCTCTCTCTAAACTCTTAAACCATACGCCCCATTTATGCTATGATATGATGTGTTTATGAAATCCAATATGTTACAATTGGTATCAGAGCCATGGTTTGATCATCTCTCTTACATGTTCTTGGATTTCTAGTGGTTTTATATGGTTTTTAGGTTTGAAAGAGTTTAGTAGTTTTTGCATCATTTGGATCATTTCTAGTGTTAAAGTTTGGATTTTGATTGTACTTTTGTGTTAAGAATCATTGTAAGTGCTTGGGTTTTGATTTGGAAAGCTTGAATCACTGTGGTTGAGCTTGTTTTGGATTGAAAAGTGTGTTTTGAAGTTTTTCTTGCTAGCGACTTGGCTCGCAGTGTTTTCATCGTAGAATTTGCTTCAAGAAAAGTGAAGTTACAGCAGTTAGTTGTTAGCGACTTGAGCCTAGCGACTTGACTATTGAGACAAGCCGACAAATAGTACAAGTTAGTGGATTCTCCACTACGGCTAGCGACTTGGTGAAGTTAGCGACTTGTTTCGTAAAATTGTTAGCGAAGTTGTAGTGTAAATTGTTAGCGACTTGGATCTTAGCGAAGTTGTTCTTTAGCAACTTGACTGCGTCGAAGCGACTTGGCATTATAGCTTAATTGTGTCTAGCGACTTGGTGCTTAGCGACTTGATTTCATAATTCCTAGCGACTTGTTGACTTTTCCCGACAAAACTTCAAACGACCATAACTTTTGAACCGTGAACTCGCTGCGTTCTACCCATCAAAACGACGCGTGAGAATGAGGAGAATGGCACTAATAAACTAGATCAACCTTCGAGGCCTAAATCCGCCCGCCAACAGAAGGTTATTGAGGTTTTTATGTTTTTAGACCTAAATTTCTCCGTAAAAACGAGCATAAACCAATCTAAATCTCAACCAAACAACATCTCTGCTTATCCTACAAACAATCATAAGTCCTAACACACAATTTTCTATCATTGGCAATCCATCACATCTTAACACGTTCCATTGGTCATTGCTTAACGGTTTGGTCTTGATTTTAGTAAAATCTCGCGAAAGATTCTATTTCTCGGTTTAAATCATAGACTTGTAAAATCCCGTGGATTCATCAACATCATGTCTTACACTCTTGATTCAGTGATTTCAGAAGTACTAAACGTATGATGTTGTAGACAACCATGAGAATATTAGCTATACTGAACGGTCACAGATGATGGAATCAATCAATGATGATTTGAGTTCTTCATGCTCCGAGTCCAATGAGAAAGATTTGCATCGGTTCAGGCTACAGAATGCCATGCAAAAGGAAAGCAGCATTGAACCTTATCAACAACTTCACTCTCACCTCATGTTACTTCTACCCACATCAATGGAATGAACATGTATTGCCCTCTTCGCCGACTTATCCACATTTACGGAACTTTGTCTGTTAAACCTAGAGCAATTAGAGCTACAACTTGACAAAGAGAAGGTTCATAGGATAGTTCCAGGTTTCACTTCAAGTGATCTACAAACACTTTCCGTCATTCAGAAGGGAATTCACATCGATTATGATCAAGACATGACCGAAATGTCCTTCGCAATAACACATCGAATGGAAATTAGCGTGTTCATAAAGACACTTATCCATCTCATGGATAATGTGGAGAAGTATATTGAGGAAGTTACTCGAAGATGAAAAGTAGATGAGAGTCAGTACGTTGAGAGATATTTGTGATAAGTCGGTAATGTATCGAAGCAAGGTCGTTGCTCAATGCGAATATCATAAACAACAAAGAATGATGTAACCAACCGCCGAACTCCCGCACACAAGAAGTGGATGCTGTGATCGAAAGGTGAATGAATGTCGGGTACAATCGAGATTGTAGTGTTGAGACCGAAGGCATCGATGATGGATCGTTGACATGAATATAGAGGCTCAGAGACGCTAAGCTTGAAACAGCCAAGAGTTCGTGACTCTTGTTACACATGATGTGGATGCATATCGCACGTAAATTGAGCAGTGTCATGTAATGAGGTACCCTTATCGTTCAACATAGTGCATCCGATAAAGTACTTAATCAAACCGATCATGATGTCGAACATGACTTTGATAAATGTTCTCAGAATCGAGGTGAGTCCGAGATTAAGTGTTTTAAAACAAAAGATATGGTTAATAAAAAGGCTTTTGATGAACTTTCAAACAAATTCTCAAATCTTGAAAAACATTGCATTTCACTTGAAATTGCGATACGGAGTAAAGAAGAAAGTTTTCAACTTAATAAACCATGTAAAACCCCAGAACTTCCCGAATTCTGTGAATTTTTTGAAATTAACAAATTGAAAGCTCAGATTCAAGACAAAGACTCGACCATTTACAATTTGGAGAAACATATTTCGGTATGCATGTGAAAAGTAATTTGGTTACAAGTAATTCTGATGTTAATGCTATTGATGATATTCAAATGAGAAATGATGAATTAGCAGTTTGTGTGGCCAAATTACTAATGGAAAATGAGTCTTTGAGAAAGCATCACATAGAACTAAGTGACTCTATCAAAGAAGCTAGAACTAAGTCAATGGAAACAAACTCTTTGATAGCAAAAATTGATGATCTCAAAGCTCAACTTCAGGAAAAGAGTTTCGCTATTGTTGCTTTAAAAAATGAGCTCAGAAAAACAACAGGGAATAGTGTGATCACTAAGTTTTCAAAACCATCAAACTTGGGGAAACCAGTTATTAGACAACCAAATGCGTTTAGATCTGAACGACCAAAATTTTCAAAAACGCGGTTTGCCTCCCAAGTTGATGCGAAACAAGTTTTGACAAAACCAGTCACTTCACCTTAATTGCCTAGGAAAATTGATATGAATGGCTTGTATAAGAACTTTTATCTAGAAATGGCTAGAAAGAAGGCACAGAATCGCAAAGACGGAATTTTAGGTGCAAGACCTAAGATGATGAATTCTTCGAGATTTCAAGGCACTGCTAGTAGTTCTAAACCATTACCTAGGAACACTAATCTAAAGACTAGGGATTGGCTTACATCTAAGATTAGTTGCGTTTCGATTAAAGCTATTCCCATAGCAGATCACTCTAAGAAATCTAGATCTATTTCTGAATCCAAACAAGCTATTTGCTCAAAGTGTCTAAATGTATTTTAATGCTAATCATGATAAATGTTTCACAAAATCCCTGAAGAAAGTAAATGCTCATGCAATGATACAACTTGTTAAGTCTAGGATTTTTACTAAGTCATCTACAAGGCATATGAAGCAAATGAAACCAAAAGCCTCACCTAGATGGTTACCAACTACTAAATCTTTGGAAACTAGGAATAAGGATAAGTCTTCCACTATGCATAAGAAGCCTAACAATCCTAGACCTTGCCATAAGTGGATACCATCTTGTAGAATTTTTAAGGATGTGTTTGACTTAGGTGGATACCTACAGGAAAGATGTTTACCAATGGCAATCTCAAAGTTGACCGAGAAACCCCAAAGGGTTTGGATACTGATGTCCCTAACCAAAATATATGCAATCAAGTTTGTAATATTAGTGTGTAGTCTTACTCAGCTTGATACTTCGATCCTTCAATACATGGACCGGCTTAAAGTATGGATTACAAATGGATTGATATCTCATAACTCACGGGTTCAAGTAACTCAATCTTGATATTCATTCGACTATGACGTCTGTTCACATCGCCGCCTCGACTTCATCATTATGGCGTCTGCAGATAACTCTTCAGGCCCCGCCTCAAAGAAAAGAAAGTGTACGCTTCAAGCGCTTTATCTTCGAAGAAGAGAAATATTCATATTTATGACCATTCTCATTGACATTCTTCATCAACATGCTTCATGTTTCTCCCGTGATCATTCACCATCAAGTGGATCTCACGTTCATTGGTGTATATTCTTATTCACTTGTTAAATCAAAAATGGCAACTTCAGATGAAATTTTTGAGAGAGAAGAAAGGAATTTTCTACATGATGATGGATGTTTGAATAATGGTCATACGACTTAATGTTTGATGACTCTCCTCCAATGCCTTATGTTTCACTTACTAAGGATAAATGGGATTTATTGTTTGGGATTCATTGTTTCAAGATATGTTTGATGAGTATTTCCAACCGTTAGCGAATGTTGATCATCCAAGAAGTACAACTCAGACTACTCAAGAAGCCCAATCTCTAGTTATTCCTCAAGGCGTTGATAATGACTATCATAATATTGCAGTTGCACTCATGAATAATGATCCGCTCTTTGGTATTCCTTTGCCAAATCTTCACGAATTATTGTTTCTTTCAATGTGCTCGCTATAAATCAACCACATGAACTTCAAGGACAATGACTACCTCATCCACTCGAAGTTATTAGTGAATCTTCCAGATCAGTCTCTACATGTATACGTTTAGGAAGAATGCATTGATGTTGAGGAATCATTTGTTCCGCTCATTCTGGGTCAATGTACATCCGATTGTATGTTTATTCACGTGTTGGGCTTTTGACACAAGTTGATTTCTTTGAGTTAATCATTTATCACTTATTTGAGATTGAAGTTGACTTTCACAAAGGCGTGTTCTTATTTGAAAACTTGCTCGGGCTTAAGAATTTGAGTTGAAGACTTGGTTTATCTAGTTACCAGCCAGCGGGTGGTAGATGGTTGAAGACCGTTAACTATCACTATTATGAGTTGTTTACTCGCGTCACACGCAGATGATGATGATGGATAATCGCAAGAGGTGTTAATGTCTCATACTTTGTTTGAGTAGTGAGTACTTAGAGATATGCTTGAAGCATAAATCTCTACATAACGTTCTTCCATCATCAAGTGCAAGCTTAAGATACAAATGTGGGGAATTCGGCTTCTGTTTCAAGTTTGGTATATCGTTTTCTTCAACAAGGGTCTCTTTAAATTGTCTACATATGGGTTGATAAAGATAGTCGAAAGTTTTTCAGTAGCGTTGATTCTCACAAGATTCATTTGAGCTAACTTTTGTTCTTCTCAATTATGACCATTCTCATCAACATGCTTCATGCTTTTTCCATGTGCTTTCCTGGATCAAGTCTGAACCGGACTATCAAGGTTGATTGTTTTCTTATTCCACTTTGCTCAAATATAATGACGATGGCTTACATCATGTGCTAAATTTTTTCGGGGGAGAAGTGTGAATAGAATACTTTTGGATGATATTCACTACTTAATCAAGAAATGACATCTCCGTATGCAATTCTTCAGGGGAGAAGAAGTGTGAATTTTTTGCATGTTTGATTGATATTAGAGAATAAATGGTCAAACGGCTCCTAACTCATGTAAGAACCAAGCTTCTTCTTATCGGGTCATTGTTACATGGAGTTTCTTCTAAGAGCCATTGGTTGACATCTTCACACGGGCTGATGAGTTTAAAGACAAGTGCTTCCTAAGAAATGCTTCAATGCACATCAACATGATGATTCCTCGACAATCTTTGCTCATTTTGTTTGATGTGATTGTTTGCTTGGTATTACCATTTCGGTGTTCGCTATAAGGGCTGATTGCTAATTTTCTTGATGAACATCTTTCTGTTCTTGTTTGATTGGGAGGAATGTTAGTTAAGGGGAATTGCAAGATGTAAGTTAATTGGGATGCTTTCTTGGTGAGATGGAGATGTTAACTATCTATAACCCAATTGGACAATCTTGAAGAAGGTCGTGTCTACAGTCGGTTCTACATTTTCTATTACATGTTAGAAGACTAAAGACGAGTTGCATTTAACAATCTAAAGACTTCTTCTTATTCAAGGCATTTATCAAATAGATTGTCGGTTTATGGGAGAGCACTAATTGAGGAAGTGTGTAAAGACTTCTTCTTTTCGCAGCAAGTTGATTCTCACAAGAGTTCAAGTGTTCTTCTTAACAAATTTCTAGTATACGGGCCTATAATTTGTTGTTGATTCAAGTATCAAAACCGTAGGGGCAAGGAGACAAGCATCTAAACGAGAGTAAACTTGATGAACTTAATTCTTCTAAGTGATTGAAGATATCCCCAAAGACGAATGTCATAAACCGCAGAGAAACTCATTGTTTATCCATCGCATGCTTAGTGCTCTTATTCCAACTACGCGGGGAAGAGATGTAAGAGAAAGTTTCTAAAGATAAAAGAGGTACACAAGTATGACATATTCAGGAGAGATAAATGTATAATACGAGGGAGAGATTGTGTACATGGGGATGCTCAGCTTGTCTCACTTGAGTGCTTAATCAATGATTCAGAGATATAATCACTTATTCCGGAGTTGACATCCGTAGAGATTGTCAACCGCAGAGATAATCAAACACGGCCTCGCTTCTTCAATGTTATCGGGTTATTCTTCTTTGGGAATGTGTACTTCGGTTCTTGAAGCTCATACACGATCATCGTGAAGAAAAATGCAACATTGGGTAGGTGTTTTCATTCCCCCATGATGTGTATTCGGGAGAGCTCTTGGGTATTGGTGTACTTCGGGTTCTTGAGCTTCATACACCGATCATCGTGGAAGAAAAATATGAACATGGAGGTGTTTTCATTCCCCATGATGTGTATTCGAGAGTTCTTGAGCATTATACAAAGAGGTAGACTGCATCAATTCAACTACTTGGGGGAATTGTTCTCTTGACACCTTTTTTTTTTGGAATGGATTGCTTCAGACGTCAGTGGAAAAGGAATTTAAGAATATTATTTAAATGTGGGATGATACGCATCGTTGTTCTAGTTGATGATATAACCTCGAACAAAGAATCACGGTGATTATTCTTAAAAGGAGCAGCAAAATCGATGATAATGGTGTGCTTCTTTGTACACTGGCTAATGGAAGCTTGAAAAAGCTTCGAATCGCTTTAGCTAAAGGATTTTCGATTTGGGGAAGCTACCAAAGTCTCACTTTCGATGGTTCAATTTCTTTCTTCAATTCAAGAGCCTCGAAGCTTTGGTGGTGAAAGTTTTAGGATGATGACTTCTATCTTCTACAATGGCTGTTCGATATCCTTATCTCTCGTATTCTCTCGTATCATCATCTTCTGAAACTATATCATCTAATCTATCTTTGTATATATTTTTCAGAAAATCAAAATATAAAACCAACAAAAAGAAAATAGAAAAATATAAAACCTTCAAAAATCCATAAAAATCAGAAAATTTGAAAAAGACCAAAAATATTATTTTATCAAGACATGTCTTCTGGTTTCGATAACATCTACGGTCTTAGAAATTTCATTCAATACTGGCACGGGACCATAGATGAAGTTCGAGCAGGAGGTGTAAATATTCTTTTCCAAAAGATGTCTTAAAAAAATGGCTTACATTTATTTCAGATCAGAATCCAGGCCTCAAAAATGGCTTGGTGCATTTTATGACCTGTAACCCACTCTTCAAAACTATGGCTTGCTATTATCTCTTATAGCAACCCGCTCTTCAAAGAGGAAAGTCAAGCTAAACCAATTTTCAAATATTTCGCACTTATCCTAAAACAAAATGAGGAAAGTATGTCAAGGACTGCTGTTCCACACAAATGTTTTTCCGTCTAAAAATTCTTCAAAAATATTTGTTGTATTCAAAATTGTGGAAAATGAGTTGCTTTCTAAAACAATCGATTCTGAGTTTTTATAAAATTTGCAAACTCAATCAATGACTTCAGCGCTTTTAAATTTTTAATAAATTATTGAGGGGGATAATATTTTCAAATCTATATCATCTAACGGGCTTTCTTAATTATCCTATATGCTTAATTAAAAATGTTGTTAACCTACGTTGAAGGACTAGGTGCCTAGGATATGATTGTTAGGTTTAGATGATTAGAGTTTGATGAACACATTATTCCCATGCCTATGTATGATTTGATTGATATGTTGAATTGACTTTTATTAGTCGATTGTTGTTTGGGTGATGTCGACCACCATATATCTGCATGTGTGTTCACTAACGTATGCAGGTATATTGGTATATAAGAATGTTCCCGATCCGGATCCCACAATACAAGATGATTGGATGCCGAAAGGAAAGGGTAACTATATCTTGGGTTGACAAATGAAGAAAAGGAGCTTAATTGGACTTCTATGGAGAGTCGGCATGGAAAAATGCAACGTAAGAGGTCTCACTCGCAATAGATGGTTTTCTTCATCAGCAAATGAAGAAACGGAGCTTAATTTGACCTCGGTTGGCATTAAAATGCAACGTAAGAAGTCTCACTGCATCAGCAGACGGTTTTTCTTCCAAGCCCTACAGAACAAACATAAGCTTCTCAACCACCTAACGTGATTTTGTGTGAAATTTGATACCATGTTTTAAAAACAATTTTCAAATAATATTGTTTTGAAAATGGAAAAATATTGTTTTGAAAATAAATTGGACTTAATTTTGAAAATCATGGACTTCATTTTTATCAAAACCTAAGTCACTCAATCAACGACTTCACCATCGATCAGGGGAGAGTGATTTAAAATAAATATTTTCAAACAATATTTCATCAAAAAGTCCGGATTGTACAAAATAAGTGGTGATCTAAAGATTTAATGTTATGTCATGGCATGATTTTTTTTCTTTAGAATCAAGATCTTTCAAAATGAAATTTTTTCTGTTCTTGTTTGATTGTGAAATTGTTTTATTTTACTCAAAGATCTCTTAAAAACTATCATACCTGACACTAACAATCTTTAATATCGATAAACTGTTCCTTATCGGGTCATTTTTAAAAATTAAATCGCTTTCACGTCTTTCCCCAAAATCTTTTAAATGATTTAATCAATTGGGATCACAAATCTCAAAAGGTTTGAAATTTTTGATCGGGTAGAGATCGTGATTTAAATCTCAAATTTGTTTAAATGGAATTGGTTTTAGTCCTTTAAAGGCACTCCCGCCTCCATGTGCCAAACGATTTCTAATACATAATGCACATGTTGAGGGGAGCATTTATCCAAAAACAAGATGAGTATTTAAACCTGGCCACATCTTCTCCTATGTTTTTCTAAACCTTATTAAATCACTTGGGATCCAAAATCTCAAAGGGTTTGATATTTTTGATTGGGAGAGAATTTGTGATTTAATAATGAAGCTTGATTAAAGATGATCATTTTTTTATTTTTTGGTTCAATTGTGCATACTGTTCTCCCATATGTGCTAAACGCTTTCGAATCTCGAAGCACATATTGAGGGGGAGCATTTCAAAAGAAAATAAACTTTCAAAGTACAATGATTTCTATGTTTCAACATAAAGTATCTTGATTGATTTTCTAAATGGTTTCTTAATGGATTTTGTGATCGTGGAAGTACTTCAAAAACCTCTTGCCTCTATGTGATAAAATGATTTCAAATATCCTATGCACATATTGAGGGGGAGAATTTACCAAGAAAATCAAATGGCTTTTTCTACGGAAATTGTGATCAAGAAATTATTTCAAAGAACTCTTGCCTCCATGTGCTAAACAATTTCATGATCATATGCACATGTTGAGGGGGAGCATTTCTAAATGATCAAAACTATTAAGGTACAAAATGCTTTGATCTCATATCACACCTTGATTGATTTTTCCAAATGATTTTTAATTGGTTTCGAAAAGGAAAGAACAATACCAAAAGACCGGCCATTTTACGTTATGCATGGTGTTATAAGGATGGTTAGGTTAGGTATTCGTTCCCACGATCCCGCCAGAGCCGGAGGGATCTACCCAGGGACAATCCACTAGATAGTGTAGAAATCCTTAGGTATGATGAAAAAAGGAGAAAAATGAGAAATGGGAAGAGTGCGGACTGAGACAGAGCTAGTACTGGAATAAACCCAACAAGGTTCTAGTTATGAAGTCTCGGTAAGCACTAAAGGGGTTGAAGAATGAAAAAGAAATAGCCCTCCAATAATTCAACCTTAGGGCAGAAACCGGGTTCAATACATATGCTAATGGTGTTTACTAAGGTAACACTGGTATTGAAGACAAGACATCATGGACCCAAAGGACGAACGCACTAAACTTCCCAAGCTACTCAAGTTCCTCTTAAAAGGACTTGTTTCATTCTCACAGGGAACCAACATAATCTATTGACTTTCTCTTAGAGATTGTTGATATTGAAGAAGGAGACTCTCTCCCTAGTCTCTGGCATAGGAACCAAATGTGCACTATTGAGTCTAGATCCAAGAGATCATCCCCAATATCTCATTAGGACACAAAATTAATGAAGACTTGCTGTTTCACATAATGTGGAAAGTAAGTATATATTAAGAGTCCTACGCATCATCCTTGTGGTATTGCAGTAACATCCGAAAGTGATATGTTAATAATCAATGCATGAAGATGGAATCCTTCTAGAGCCAACATCAAACAAGCTCTTTGGTGACATGTAGATCTATCCAATAGATCAAACTTGTGACAACTGATAGAAACGATGGGGCGATTCACTGTGAATCAACCTTGGTCCGAGAAATGGATTGACGGATGCTTTTGGAAAAATCGCTCGATGTGTAAATCTTTTATTTTCTCTAGCACTATCTAATGTGTATTCATTTTCAAACACAAAAAGTATCTCTGATTGAAAAATTACTTTTGGAAAAACCATTCAATGTAAATCTTCTTTTCTCCGCACATCGAATGTGTACTATTTTCATATACAAAAAGTATTTATAACTGAAAATTGATCTTTCTCATAAACCCTTCGTCGTATTGCAAAACTCTTTCTTCTAAGCAATACGCGATTGTTTTCGAATCAATTTTTCATCAATCGCTGAATCTCACCGGTTCACTCAATTGTTGTCTTTGACATTCGGTCGAGTAATAAGAACAAATGCAACCTGTCAAGGAGATTCTTCAATCATATTGATCACAGGCAGTACTTGTACGATCAACGGGAACCGTGGTTGTAATCAATTCAACGAAGTGATCAAAACACTTTGTATGTTTTATTACTAACTGTTGTTGCATAGTACATTTGGATTTACAGTGATCGTAATTGAGGAGTCAATCCAAAGCCGCATGCTCACAGCATCCACACTTAATTGAAGAAATCATGACTTGTGCATATCTACAGTACCTGGCTCTGATATTTTTATACTATGTTTCTGCTACGCTGCTGCAAATATCATGAGTCAGTAAAGCTTCCGCTACTCTGATGAAAAGATGTCATGATCCAGAAAGTGTGAGCATGTCGGTCCGAATGTCACAACATCACATGAAGGCAACACAATAAAGGGTGATCCAGAGATTTAATGTGGCTGATGATCTCAAAGTAAGCTCAAAGATCATCAATGATGTGGATCAGTTCAAAGACCTCCACTGAACGTACAAAACTCTGCAGACTATGAAGAGTCACTGCTTAAGCACAAAGATTGCGGAAGTGAAGAATTAAAGTCTACGAGCTCAAGACTGAAGATATAATAGAATGCTAGGATTCGAAATGTAAAACATGGGGTGACCTCCCTTAGGGGAGATTGTTAGGAATTGGAAATTCCATGTTAAAGTGTCGGTCACCCCAACTATTATCTAGCATAAGTTAGCTCGTAGACATATCGTTATTTCTCGTTTTATTAGTTAGTTATTAGCTTAGTTTAGCTTAGATTAACACCGTGGAGGAAGGACGGGTCTTTACCCAATCGTATGCCTGATCCACACCAAGGAGGACGTTATTATGTAACTATAAATACCCTCTACCTCCCAAGGTAGAGGGTTTGACCTTTCATTCTAATCTAACCTTTTCTCTTTTGTTTACTCTCTCTCTAGAAAGGCTCCCTCTCTTCACTTTCTCTCTCTAAACTCTTAAACTGTACGCCCCATTTATGCTATGATATGATGTGTTTATGAAATCCAATATGTTACACAAAATAAGTATCCTCTGAATACATCTCCTTGAAGGTGTCAAATCCTTGCACCTCTGTTCTCATTACTAATAAGTAAGAAGCTCTTCGACTTAACGCATCAGCGACTTTATTCTGAATTCCAGCCTTGTGTTTCAATGTGAAATTGAAGCTTTGCAAAAAACTAACCCATTTTGCATGTCTTGGGCTTAACTTGTGCTGATTATTGATGTACTTGAGTGCTTCATGGTCTGAATTTAGTATAAACTCATTGTGCATCAAGTATTGTTGCCAATGTCGCGAAGCTCGAACTATAGCATAAAACTCAAGATCGTATGTTATATAGTTCAACACCCATTCAAGCCACTAAAAAGCAACTGATGCCCTTCTTTGACTTAGGACAAAGACCTATTCCAACCTTAGATGCTTCACATTCAATTTCAAAAACCTTTCCAAAATCTGGTAACACGAGAACTGGAGCTTCGAACATTTTCTTCTTGAGAAGTTCAAAACTTTCACTAGCTTCGGAGTCCAAAACTGCATACCGCCCTTCATGCATTCGGTAATTGGAGCCATTATACTACTAAAGTTCCGAATGAATCATCGATAAAATGAGGCTAGTCCATGAAAACTTCGAACATCATGAATTGAACGAGGGGTAGGCCATTCAAAAACAGCCTGAACCTTGGATCGATCAACCATTACTCCTTCTGTTGAAATAATAAACCCAATAAACAACACAGATGTAGTTGCAAAACTGCATTTCTTAAGATTCACATATAGTTTCTATTTTCTCAAAGTTTTAAGATTCACATATAGTTCACAATGCTCTTCTAAGGAGTGTGAGTATACCAGGATATCATCGAAGTATACGACGACACACTTTTGAAGAAATGGCTTAGGAACTTGATTCATGACTCGCATGAACGTACTTGGTGCATTTGACAACCCAAATGGCATCACAAGCCATTCATACAGACCCTCACGAGTCTTAAATGTCAAGCTTCATTCTTCCCCGGGTCTTACACGAATTTGGTAGTACCCGCTCCGTAAATCGATCTTTGTGTATACCTTGAACCAAAAGTTGATCCAACATATCATCTAAGCGAGGAATTGATAACGATACTTAACTATGATTTTATTTATTGCCCGACTATCAACACACATACGCCACGCACCATCTTTCGGGAGTCAAAAGTGTGTACGGCACAGGGCTCATACTTATTCTAATCAGCCCCTTTGCTATAGCTTCTCTACTTGGCGTTGTAATTCTCTGCTCTTTTGGGCTCATACGATAAGCTACTTTATTAGGCAAACTTGAGCCTGGAATAAGATCTATGTGATGCTGAATGTCCCTCATAGGTGGCAGCCCCGAAGGAAGTTCGTTTGGCATCACATCAGAGTACTTTTCAATAAGTGATTTCACAAGATGCGGGGCTGAAATAAGTGGTTCTTCGTCACGAACAACCAGTGCATACATGATCCCCGACTCATCTACCTCATCCATGAAATTAGAGATCGAGAGAAATTCTCATTGCCTTTCTTAGTTGGTTTGGCAAAACCCGCTGCTTTTGATGGAACCAACGTCACTTTAACATTATCTTTATTGAAGTTGTATGTATTCGATCTTCCATCGTGAGTTGTGCAACGATCAAATTGCCAAGGCCTTCCAAGAAGAATGTGACAAGCGTCCATCGAAACTACATCGTACTAAACATTATTGTAACATATTGGATTTCATAAACACATCATAACATATCAAATGGGGCGTATGGTTTAGAGTTTTAGAGAGAGAAAGTAGAAGATGGGAGCCTTTCTAGAGAGAGAAAGTAAACAAAAGAAAGAATGTTAGATTGAGTGAAAGGTCCAACCCTCTACCTTGGGAGGTAGAGGGTATTTTTAGTTTTACATAATACCTCGACGTGGCAGGATCAGTGCATATAGTGGGTAAAGATCCGTCCTTCCTCCACGGTGTTACATTAAACTAATCTACGCTACAAACTAACTAATAAACTACTAAATAACGTAACTAACGATATGTCTACGAGCTAACTTAGGCTAGATTATATTTGGGGTGACCGATACTTCACTATGGAATTTCCAATTCCTAACAATCTCCCCTAAGGGAGGTCACCCCATGTTTTACATTTCAAATCCTAGCATTTTATTTTATCTTCAGTCTTGAGCTCGTAGACTTTAACTCTTCACATCCGTAATATTTGTGCTTTAGCAGTGATACTTCAAATTCCGCATAGTTTTTTACTTTCAGTGGAGGTCTTTGAACTGATCCACATCATTGATGATCTTGATGATCTTCGAGCTTTATGGATATCATCAGCCACAGTAGATCTCTGGATCACCCTTTATTGTGTTGCCTTCATGTGATGTTGTGACTTTCGGACCGACATGCTCACACTTTCTTGATCATGACATATTTTCATCAGAGTACCGGAACCTTTTACTGGTTCAATATATTTGCAGCAGCGTAGCAGAAGCATAGTATAAAAATATCTGAGCCAAGTTATGTAGATAAGCACTTGTCATGATTTCTTCAAACTAAGTATGGATGCTGTGAGCATGCGGCTTAGGATTGACTTCTCAATTCTAATCACCGCAACCGTCCAAATGTACCTGCAAACAACAAGAAGTGGTAATAAAACACACGAAAGTGTCTTTGACCACTTTCGTTGAATTGAGGTACACGGCCCACGGTTCCACGTTGATCAAGCATAAGTACCGCCTGTGATCAGGTATGATTCCGAAGAATCTCCTTGACAGGGTTTCGCAGTTGTTCTAGCTGTTCTCAAACCGGAACGTCTCAAAGAAGACAACACAGAGTAAGTGAACCAGCGAATTGAGATTCACTGATTGATGAAAAATTGATTTGAAAACAATCGCGTATTGCTTAGAAGAAAGAGTTTTCAATACGACGAAGGTTTTATGAGAAAGATCAATTTTCAATTTAAAATACTTTTTGTATTTGAAAGAGAATAAACATTCGATGTGCTAGAGAAAAGAAGAGATTCGCACATCGAACGGTTTTTCCAAAAGTATTTTTTCAATCAGAGATACTTTTTGTGTTTGAAATTGAATACTCATTCGATGTGCTAGAGAAAAGAAGATTTGCACATCGAACGGTTTTTTCAAAAGTATTCATCAATTCATTACCTGGACCAAGGTTGATTCACGAGTGAATCGCCCCATTATTTCTATCCAGTTGTCACAAGCTTGATCTTTTGAAAAGATCTCACATGTCACCCACCAAGAGCTTGTTTGATGTTGGCTCTAGAAGGCCTTCCATCTTCATCGTGAATATTTAATATATCACTCGGATGTTCTGGCAATACCATAAGGATAATGCGTAGGACTCTTAATATATACTTACTTTCCACATTGTGTGAAACAGCAAGTCTTCATTGATAGTGTCCTAATGAGATATTGTGGATGATCTCTTGGCTCTAGACTCGATTGTGCACATTTGGTTCCTATGCCGGAGACTAGGGAGAGGGTCTCCTTCTTCAATAGCAACAATCTCTAAGAGAAAGTCGATAGATAATGTCGGTTCCCCATGAGAATGAAACAAGCCCTTTTAAGAGGAACTTGAGTAGCTTGGGAAGTTTAGTGCAGTGCGTCACTGGGTCCATGACGTATTGTCTTCAATACCAGTGTTACCTTAGTAAACACCAGTAGCATATGTATTGAACCCGGTTTCTGCCCTAAGGTTGAATTATTGGAGGGCTATTTCTTTTCACCCTTTTCTCATTTCATTTCTTTTTCATTTCTTCAACCCCTTCGCTACTGAGACTTCATAACTAGAACCTTGTTGGGTTTATTCCATTACTCAGCTCGCACTCCGGCACTCTTCCCATATCTCACTTTTCTCCATTTTTTCATCATACCTAAGGACTTCTACACTAACTAGAGGATTGTCCCTGGGTAGATCCCTCCGGCTCTGGCGGGATCGTGGAAACGAATACCTAACCTAACCATCCTTATAACACCATGCATAAAGTAAATTGGTCGGTCTTTTGGTATTTTTCTTTCCTTCTTGAAACCACTTGAAAAATCATTTGGAAAATCAATCAAGGTACTTGTGATATAATATCAAAGCATTTTGTACCTTAATTGTTTTGGTCATTTAGAAATGCTCCCCCTCAACATGTGCATATGATTTTGAAATTGTTTAGCACATGGAGGCAAGAGTTCTTAGAAATAATTTCTTGATCACAATTTCCGTAGAAAAAGCCATTTGAATTTCTTTGGTAAATTCTCCCCCTCAATATGTGCATAGGATATTTGAAATAATTTTATCACATAGAGGAAAGAGTTCTTTTTGAAGTACATCCACGATCACAAAAACCATTAAGAAACCATTTAGAAAATCAATCAAGGTACTTTATGTTGAAACATAGAAATCTTTGTACCTTGAAAGTTTATTTTCTTTTTGAAATGCTCCCCCTTAATATGTGCTTCGAGATTCGAAAGCATTTAGCACATATGGGAGAGCAGCCTGCACTTTTGAATCAAGTCGATCATCATTTATCAAATTTCATTATTAAATCACAAATTCTTCCCCGATCAAACATATCAAACCCTTTGAGATTTTGGATCCCAAGTGATTTAATAAGGTTTAGAAAACATGGGAGAAAATGTACCTGATTTAAAAGCTCTTCTGGTTTATGGTTAAATGCTCCTCCACAATCATGTGCATTATGTATTTCAAAATCGTTTGGCACATGAAGGAAGGAGTGCTTATGAAACAATCACCCTTTAAAACCGATTTGAGATTTAAATCACGATCTCTCCCCCGATCAAAAATTTCAAACCAATTGAGATTTTGGAACCCGATTGATTTAAATCATTTGGGAAATTTTGGGGAAAGACGTGGCTTGATTTAATTTTGAAAAATGATTGATACAGACCAATTTTAGACATTAAAGATTGTTAGTGTCAGGTATGATAGTTTTTAAGAGATCTTTAAGTAAAATAAAACAATTTCACAATCAAACAAGAACAGAAAAAAATTCATTTTGTAAGATCTTTGAGTTTTAAAGAAAATCATACCATGACATAACATTAAATCTTTAGATCACCACTTATTATTGTACAAACGGACCTTTTTTGAAGAAATATTGTTTGAAAATATTTTATTTTGAATCACTCTCCCCCTCAATCGATGACCGTATTCGATGATTGAGTGACTTAAGTTTTGATAAAATGAAGTCCGGTGATTTTCAAAATTAAGTCCAATTTGTTTTCAAAACCAATATTTTTCCATTTTTTTTTCAAAACAATATTATTTAAAAATTGTTAAAAAAATGGTATCATGCACAAAGATACGTTAGGTGGTTGAGAAGCTTCTGTTGTTGCTGTAGGGCTGGAAGAGAACCATCTGCTGATGCAGTGAGACCTCTTACGTTGCATTTTTTTCATGCCAACTCTCCATAGAGGTCAAATTAAGCTCCGTTTCTTCATTTGAAGATGAAGAAAACCATCTGCTGATGCAGTGAGACCTCTTACATTGCATTTCATGCCAACTCTCCATAGAAGTCAAATTAAGCTTCGTTTCTTCATTTGTCAACCCAAGATATAGTTACCCTTCCTTTCGGCATCCAATCATCTTCAATTGTGGGATCCGGATCGAACATTCTTATATACCAATATACCTGCATACGTTAGTGAACACACATACAGATATATGGTGGTCGACATCACCCAAACAACATTCGACTAACAAAATTCAATTCAATATATCAATCAGATCATAAAAGGCATGAGAATAATGTGTTCATCAATCTATAATCATCTAATCCTAACAATCACATCCTAGAAACCTAGTCCTTCAACATAGGCAATTATATTTTTCAGATGAGCACGTAGGATGATTAAGAAAGCCCGTTAGATGATGTAAATTTGAAAAACATTCTCATGGGGAACTTGATTCTGATTTATTTTCAAGCAACTCATTTACCACCTTTTTGTTAAAACAAATATTTTTCTAAAGAATTTTAGAAGGAAAAATATTTGAGTAGGAATAGCAAATAAGTACCTTCGACATACTTTCCTCAATTTGTTTTAGGATAATGCACGAAATTTTTAGAGAAATTGGTTTTGCGCAAGACTTTCCTTCCTGAAGAGCCGGTTGCTATCGGAAATAATAGCAAGCCATGGTTTTAAGCACGGGGTCAAGTAACCGCATAAGCCATAGTTTAAGCTCCGAAGTTACCGAAATAACCAGTAAGCCATATTTTGAGACATGTTTAGAAAGAAATATTTACACCTCCTGCTCGAACTTCATTTAAAGTCCCGTGCCATTATTGAATGACATTTCTAAGACCGTAGATGTTATCGATACCAGAAGACATGTCTTGAGAAAACATATTTTTGGTATTTTTCAATTTTCTGATTTCTTTTTTTGGCTTTTGTTGATTTTTATATTTTTCTATTTTGTTTTTGTTGGTTTTATATTTTTGTATTTTTCTTTTAGAAAATATTTACAAATCCATAGAGAAATAGTTTAAGAAGATGATGACGAAACTCGAGATAAGGATATCGCTCAAGACTTTTGTAGAAGATAGAAGTCATCATCTCTTAAACTTTCACCACCAAAGCATTCGAGGTTCTTGAATCGTCGCAAGAACTTGAGCCTTCAAAAAGTGAATCGCTGGTAGCTTTCCCCAAACCGACAATCCTCGAAAAAAAAGACAATTTCCCTCAAGAAGAAGAAGTGAAGCAAACAGTCTCATTGAATGACGATCAACACCTCAAGAAGACGAGAACAATCGGGTAACAAGATAACATGGATCATCTTTACTTATCAAACCCGTAATAAATGATTAAGCCCGACACATGATCCTCCGCTGGTGCGTCCCCGATGTACACATTACTCTTCGAGTTTGAGCGTTTGTCAATTTCGGGGAACAATATATCAACATCTTCATTTTACCAAGTGCATTCCAGTTATCTTCCATATAACCAATTAGTCCATAATGTACACAAGTACCCAACCAGAGTAGAAACAACGACATCACAGTAACTGGTTTGTATCACTGATCTTCTCTACGGATGTCAACTCCGGAATAACTGATTAAGCTCGATCACGTGAACATAGACCCGCACCTGATGTACACAT
This sequence comes from Chrysanthemum makinoi, assembly GCA_910596185.1. Taxonomy (NCBI): domain Eukaryota; kingdom Viridiplantae; phylum Streptophyta; class Magnoliopsida; order Asterales; family Asteraceae; genus Chrysanthemum; species Chrysanthemum makinoi. The sequence continues at coordinate 205,763,669 of OU343221.1, forward strand.
ATCTCTCCCCTGATGGTTGCGATCACATCGGAATCATCATTACTGTTAATACAAATAAACCGTAAAAACGTTTATTAATATTTTGCGATCTCTTTGTGTTTTGTTGATAACAAATATAATGTTATCTTAAGTATAATTATAAGGATACATGTTATTTTTGCATAGCATTTACATATAGCCATTTAAATACAAAAATGTAATAATTAAGCATTTGATGTAATAGTTTATTAGGATGGGTAAAAACCATAACCCATGGATCTTAACCCATAACCAAGTAGACTAGATACAATGTATACTTAGATACATTGAATCTAAAGAAAACCCATGGACCAACCCATAACCCATGACCCATAACCAAAAACCCATGGGCAAAGAGGAGCGCTCCACGGATCCCTAGGATTACACTAGACGGATCCCAAGTGGAAGGGATCCGTGGGATCCGGGGAACAGAGAAGAATTTTATAAATAGAGAGCCATTTCTTCATTCTAACTCACCCCTCTTCTTACTAAATCTCTCATACACTCTCATTCTCTTCTAACATATAGATCACTTGATCTAGAGAGTTGTTCTTCTTTCTTTCTATTTGTGATCCTCAAATAGGTCCTTCTCTAAGGGAGATCACGAGCATTCTACAAGTCATCCAAGCAAGGGTCCTTGATTGATTTGTCACCCGCAAGATTTCGTAGCGAAGATCTTGTATTTGATATTTCACATATTTGTTGTGTAATAGTTGTGTTGGTTTGGTCCACCGTGCTACGGACTCGGTATCTAGCTTTGTACCCAAAAAAGTGTAAGCAACGTTGTGAAGGCTTCTCCGCCAAGTGAAGGAGTTTGTTGACATAGTGCTTGAACTCTCGAGTAGGTGATTCGGGGAGTGGAGTAGGGCAAGGAAGGTGATCTTGTAGCCGAACCACTATAAATCGGTTGTGTCTTTTCTATCCCTTAACTTTATTTATTTGCTTGCATTATCACTAGATCTATACGTTCTCAACATCCATACGATTTCACATAATATCGAATCTAAAGTTTTTTAAATCAACTTAAAATCGGCAAAACTATTCAACCCCCCTTGTAGTTTTCCACAATTGGCATCAAGAGCTAAGTTTATAAAAGTTTTAAAATAAAATTGTATTTTAAAAACTTTTCGATCACTATGGGTTCTGAAAATTATAAGGAAGGGCAATCTATGCAACGACCACCACTACTTGAAACTAATGGTTTTATATATTGGAAAAATAGATTCCAAACATATGTGAAGTCTAAAGATATTGATCTTTGGTACATTATTGTTGAAGGTGATTTTGAGGCTACCTCAAATGATGATAAAGGAAATTTAGTTCACATACCTCATGATAAACTAAACGATGAAATGAAGAAAAAGCTTTCTAAAAATAGTGAAGCAAAAATGGTTTTATATAATGCTTTACCCAAAAAGGAAATTGAAAGAATTTCTATGCTTAAAACCTCTAAAGAAATTTGGAATTCTTTAGTTGTAACTCATCAAGGCAACCAACAAGTTAAAAATAATAAAATTGATTTATTTGTTCAACAATATGAACAATTTTCAATATCGGATGAGGAAACTATAGATCATTCATTTGCTAACTTTAATACTATTATTACATCTTTACAAGCACTTGATGAATCTTTTTCTAGCCGTAACCATGTTAGGAGATATCTAAGGGCACTTCCATCGAAGTGGAGATCCAAGGTGACAGCGATCGAAGAGTCAAAAGATTTGACAATCCTCACCCTCGATGAACTCATAGGCAACCTAAAAGTCTACGAGCTTGTCCTTGCTAAAGATTCTCAAGCCTCAAAGGTGAAAGAGAAACACAAATCTCTTGCCCTTAAAGCCAAAAAGGCTTCAAGCGATGAGGAGAACTCCTCTTCGAGTAGTGACGACGAAGAGTACGCTATGGCGGTAAGGGACTTTAAAAGTTCTTTAGAAGAAAGGGAAGATACGTCAAACAACCGTATGACGATAAGAAAGGCTTTCCGAAAAGCAAAGAGGACGAGAAGCCAAAGGATGATCGTACTTGCTTTAAATGGGGACCCAAACCACTTTATTAGTAAGCGTCCCAAACGGGATGATCAAAAGCATGCGTCGTGAGCGCACGGGGAATGAGCGACAGGAGGACGAAGAAATTTGTCTCATGGCAAATGACGAGGTATGTCACGAATACTATAGTAGCTCATCACTTGATGACGACTCATTGCATAATGAATATGATAAACTATGCAATATTAGCTTAAAACTAGTTAACAAAAACAAGCTTTTAAAGAGTCAAAATCAACGCTTAGATAAAGAAGTCATAGAATTAAAAGCAAAACTAAAACGTTTAGAAAGGGTAAAATAGCAAGTGGTGAATGTGAACTTTATGCTCAACTTCAAACACTAGTGGATCACTTAGATTCTAAAATTGCTAGAATGAGCACTAACACTTTAGATACAATACTCGATAGTGTTAAAACCGGTAACAATCAAAAGGGTTTAGGTAGTCAACAACTTGATCCATCAACTAGTGAAAGTAAAGAAACAAAATTATTTAAGGAACTAGAAAACCAAGCCACCTGTTGTGGCGGATCCCACTGGATCCCTAAAAAGGGAACCGCTAGTGTACGTAAAGGATCCGTGGATCTCTGCTTAGCAAACAAGCAATAACGTAGCTTCTTCATCTAGAACCGAGTTTGTTATAGTTAATAGGAAGAAACCAAATCATGTCACCACTAGACAACCACCTCCAAAATATAATCCTACTTTTGCAAGAAACAAAGCTCCATCCTTTTCAAAACCTAACTCATTTAGGAGACCTAATAACGTTTACCCAAAAAGTAACCATCAAATGGGATGGAATCCAAACATGCAAAACGGTTTTCCTTTTCAAAACTTTGCTCCATGGAATGCATACTCATCTTATCCATACATGTCTAACATGAATGGAACGTTTAACACTAATGGACCCATGAACAAATGGGGACCAAACTTTTGAGTTTATTATTGTTTTAGGTGTGCTTAAAGGTCGACCTAGACCCGATGAATGGGTCAAGGATAGCGGGTGCACGAGGCACATGACCGGCAATAAGGATCTATTCTCCACATATGAATCCTTCAATGGAGGTAATGTGGTGTTTGGAAATAGCCAAAGTAGAATCATCGGTAAAGGTACGATTTCTAACAAATCTCTAACCATTAACGATGTGTGTCACGTAGAAAACCTAAACTTTAACCTCTTAAGTATAGGACAAATATGTGATAAAAAGTGCAATGTACTTTTACCGAAACCGGTAGTAAGATACTTAAAATGGCATAACCATAGGAAGAGGAATTAGGAAACATGGAGTCTATGTCATTAAAATCGGTAATGAACCTAAAGACAAACTATGTCTTACCTCTATGGATGATACATCGACCTTATGGCATCAAGATTGGGTCACCAACATGCGACTTCTTCAATCGCTATCATCCAAAGATCTAGTAAGAGATCTACCTAAGTTAAAATATGAACATCATTTTTGTGATGCTTGTAATGTAGGAAAACAAGCTCATTCTAGTCATAAAGCTAAAAACATGGTGTCCACAACTAGGTGTCTAGAATTACTACATATGGATTTATTTGGTCCATCCGCTATCCAAAGTTATGGAGGCAACTACTACACTTTGGTCATAGTGGATGACTACTCTAGGTATACATGGACAAAATTTTTAAAGAACAAAACGGAAACCTTTAATTATTTTGAAATATTAAGCCAAAAGATCCAAAGACAACTAGGAAGTCCCATAGTGTCTATTAGGACGGATCATGGTAGGGAATTCGATAATGAAGTGCAATTCGGAGCTTTTGTGACGCTAATGGTATTACTCACAACTTCTCGGCCCACGACTCCACAATCGAATGGGGTAGTAGAAAGAAAGAATAGAACTCTACAAGAAATGAGTCGAACCATGCTTAATGAACAATCCATACCTCAAAAGTTTTGGTGTAATGCCGTTGATACTTCAACGTATATACTCAATCGAGTCTTAATTAGACCAATCTTAGGAAAAACTCCATATGAGTTACTTCGAGGCAAAAAGCCTACGTTAAATCACTTTAGAGTCTTTGGTAGTAAATGTTTTATTCTTAACACTAAAGATTACCTTACAAAATTTGATCCTAAATCAACCGAAGGTATCTTTTTAGGTTACTCGCCAAATAGCAAAGCTTACGCCATATTAAACAAAGAAACAATGAAGGTAGAAGAGTCATTAAATATAAAATTTGATGAAAGTCCACCCAAACCCTCTCCACCTCTTGTCGATGACGAGATTATAGAAAGTGAAGCTATAGTAATAAAGAAAAAGATAAGTGAAGAAGAAGAACCTCTAAGTGATGAAATAATAAACATTAAAGAGTCCAAAGATCACCCCGTAGATAAAGTCATAGGAAAACTAAACGAACGAACATTAAGGTCTCAAGTTCAAAACCAAAGTAGCTTGTTTTGTTTCGTTTTCAACCTTAGAACCTAAGAATACACAAGAAGCCATAAAAGATGAAAGTTGGGTAATGGCTATGCAAGAAGAACTAAATCAATTTGTTTCTAATGATGTTTGGACACTTGTCCCTCCACCTAGTAATCAAACCATAATAGGAACCAAATGGGTTTATAAAAACAAATTAGATGCAAATGGAGTAGTGTCTAAGAACAAGGCTAGACTCGTTGCTCAAGGGTATAACCAACAAGAGGGAATAGACTTTGATGAGACCTACGCCCCCGTGGCTAGATTAGAGTCTATAAGAATACTTCTTATGTATGCTTGTGCTAATGATCTAAAGCTTTATCAAATGGATGTCAAAAGCGCTTTTCTAAATGGTTTCATAAATGAAGAAGTATATGTAGCTCAACCTCCGGGCTTCATTGATTTTGAAAACCCAAACATGTGTATAAATTAAAGAAAGCCCTTTACGGTCTTAAACAAGCTCCAAAAGCTTGGTATGATAGACTCAAGTCATTTCTAGTTAAACACAACTACACCATGGGGTTAGTTGACAACACACTTTTACTAAGAAAAGAGAGTCACATATAATCATAGTACAAATATATGTAGATGATATTATATTCCGATCCACTTGTCAAGACATGTGTGATGATTTCTCTAAAATCATGCATGACGAGTTCGAGATGAGTATGATGGGAGAACTTAGTTTCTTTCTTGGTCTACAAATAAAACAAGTAGAAGATGGTATCTTCTTCAATCAATCTAAATACATCAAGGAGATGTTAAAGAAATTCGGTCTAGAAGAGTCAAAACCAATTAGGACACCAATGTCATCCGACACCAAACTCACAAAAGATGAAGACGGAGAATCCGTAGATAATACTAAATATCGTGGCGTGATAGGTAGCCTTCTACCTCACGGCAAGTAGGCCGGATATCATGTTTAGTGTTTGCTTATGTGCTAGGTTTCAAGAAGACCCTAAAAAATCACACCTAGAAGCCAGAAAAGGATATTTAGATATATTAAGGGTACAACACAATTAGGATTATGGTATCCTAAGGGCACGGTAGAAACAATTGTATATGCAGATTCGACCATGCAGTGATTACGTTGATAGAAAAAGTACAAGTGGGGTATGTACTTTTATGGGATGTTGTTTAACATCTTGGTTTTCTAAGAAACAAACGGCACTTGCTATATCAACAACCGAAGTTTAGTACGCCTCCGCCAAAGCATGCCAACAAGCACTATGGATGAAACAAGCGTTAGTAGACTACGACATCCATCTATGCGACATAGCCATCCTATGTGACAACAAAGGTGCCATCGACTTAAGCAAGAATCCGGTATTGCATTCTCGGACAAAGCATATAGAGATTCGTCATCACTTCCTAAGAGACAATGTTCAAAAGGGGAACATCTCTATTGAGAAGGTAGCATCCGAAGACAACATAGCCGACGTCCTCACCAAACCGTTGAAGCGGGAACAATTCAACCTACTTCGCCTTGGTCTTGGTCTAATGGAACAAACGTCATAACTTATTTGACTCTACAAGGTATGTAAACACTAGCCTTCTTCTTTTCGAGTCTAGGATTTCTATTTCACGCACAACTCACAAACAATACGGAAATTTTCAAAACCCAAGATAAGTTTTCCACTTATAGCTCTTTATTTTTATATATACATTTTCAAAGAAAACCTACTTTCACAATGTTTTCTAAAAGGATGATACCTTCCCTTATCAATTTCACAAAAGCAATTTCTCACGTCTAGGACAAATCGCTTTTTCAATATTAATACAAAGTAAAACCCGCTTTCATTGCATCTCATGTCTTTTGAATGCTAAAGGGGACACATAACTAATATGTGTTTTCCGGTACATTCATTTAAGCAACAATGAATTAGGAGCATTGATAACACAAAATTACGTACTCATGTACTAAATATGTGTTTTCAGGTTATCTCAATAGGATGGTTTTATACTTCTAGTTTATTTTCTATTTCTTTTTAGAAGTCGAGATAACCGAAACTCCAAATAGTTTGCATATAGGCACAAACTAGGCAAAAATGTTTCCTAAAGGAAAATTTTGTGTCGCCTCGAATCACTGCACTCCACGGATCCCAAATTCTTCATGCCGACGGATCCTCAAGGGAAGGATCCGTGGATCCGGAAACGTAAGTCTTTTTCAACTTCTATTTTTCACTTTGGATGAAAAATCCACATTTGTTTCATTATTTTGGAGTATGCTCTTTAATGCTTGTGTTCTCATGATCACATGCCTTGAATTCATATCTAATCATTAGATTTTAATCCACATTTTGGGTCAAGCATTCATTACAATGCTTTGTTTTTCTATATATAGAACTCCCAAAATGCTTGCATACTCCATCTCCTTCTCACAAACACACTTCATCATGTCATCCAAAGAATCATCTAGTACAAACAATCATGATATCCAAACCTTTGTACTTCCACCATCCAAAATACCACAATCAAATGCTAGGATATCCTCACGGATTAGTATCCCATCTTGTTGTTTAGCAAAACCAACCTCAAATGGTTCATCCTCAACAAATAACTCACCACAAGATGCTTCCATTATAGCACCTCCTCATCACCAACAAGTACACCAACTTCATCACCACCAAAAGTCACTCTTTTGGAACTCCTTAAGACTCCAACAAGATCTAAACAACCTAAAGAAATAGTCTTTTCAACACCACCCACATCTCCAAATACTATCTTTCAAGATCTTGAAACATCACCACCATTAGCTCCCATCACATTACAAGAACATCTAGGTTCTTTTCCACCACCATTTACAAACATTCCGGATATTGATCCATATTTTCCTATTTTTCCACCACAACTTCCGCATAACTCAAATCAAAACAAACCGGAAAACTTCCGCACTCATTACCCACATCATTTACATTGTGAACATTGCCAATCCACTAGGGAAATTGCAATAGAAGTTAGGGAAGAAATGCGCTTCATACTCAACCTCATCCTTGATCGCATCAATACCATTACTCATCAAAACCTCCATCCATAACCTTATGCAAGCATGGAAGGAATCACTACTACTATTTTCTACTTTTTAGTATTATTTTTCTTTTGAAGTCATTTTCAAGAACAAGTCTTGTTCTTATTTTACATGCTTGTAAGTGGCATAAATACCACTACACTTTGTTGTTTTATTACAAGGCCTTGTTTACATACCTTGGCTCCCAATCTTGATTCTCGACAATCACAAGATTATATAAGCATGTTACTAACCTTTCTTTTGTAGGATTTTTATTTTTCTTCACTTGACGCCCCAAACAAGGGGGAGCTACCGCCAAGGGGAGTTAGTAATGGACTAATTTTTCCACACTTTTATGTTTATTTCTTCCAAGGGTTAACTTTTAGTTTCGAAAAAAGGGGAGAAGAAGTAAAACTTAGGGGCTTTCAAAACTTACATCTATTCTTAAGTTTTACTCATCATAACATTATGTTTTGTCATCAACACAAAAGGGGAGATTGTTAATACAAATAAACCGTAAAAACGTTTATTAATATTTTGCGATCTCTTTGTGTTTTGTTGATAACAAATATAATGTTATCTTAAGTATAATTATAAGGATACATGTTATTTTTGTAAAGCATTTACATATAGCCATTTAAATACAAAATGTAATAATTAAGCATTTGTTGTAATAGTTTATTAGGATGGGTAAAACCATAACCCATGGACCATAACCCATGGATCTTAACCCATAACCATGGACCAACCCATAACCCATGACCCATAACCCAAAAAACCCATGGGCAAAGAGGAGCGTCCCACGGATCCCTAGGATTACACTAGACGGATCCCAAGTGGAAGGGATCCGTGGGATCCTGGGAACAGTGAAGAATTTTGCCTATAAATAGAGAGCCATTTCTTCATTCTAACTCACCCCTCTTCTTACTAAATCTCTCATACACTCTCATTCTCTTCTAACATATAGATCACTTGATCTACAGAGTTGTTCTTCTTTCTTTCTATTTGTGATCCTCATATAGGTCCTTCTCTAAGGCGAGATCACGAGCATTCTACAAGTCATCCAAGCAAGGGGTCCTTGATTGATTTGTTTCACCGCAAGATTTCGTAGCAAAGATCTTGTATTTGATATTTCACATATTTGTTGTGTAATAGTTGTGTTGGTTTGGTCCACCGTGTTACGGACTCGGTATCTAGCTTTGTACCGGAAAAGTGTAAGCAACGCTAGAAGGCTTCTCCGCCAAGTGAAGGAGTTTGTTGACATAGTGCTTGAACTCTCGAGTAGGTGACTCGGGAGTGGAGTAGGGCAAGGAAGGTGACCTTGTAGCCGAACCACTATAAATCGGTTGTGTCTTTTCTATCCCTTAACTTTATTTATTTGCTTGCATTATCATTAGATCTATACGCTCTCAACATCCAAACGATTTCACATAATATCGAATCTAAAGTTTTTGAAATCAACTTAAAATCGGCAAAACTATTCAACTCCCCCTTCTAGTTTTCTACAATTACATTGTGTACATGAAGCACTAACCGGAAGCACTTTATCATAAATCATATAGAAGATGTCGATAAGCAATATCATCTCACGCTCCAAATATTCTTCGCATATTTCTTCCTACAAAGTGAAGTTAACACATACCAAAAGTATCCAGAGACCACTTCCCCCCAAATGATTGGAATAATATATCCTTCCCCCAAATAGTTGGAATAATACAACCTTCCCCAAATAGTTGGAATAACACACCAAAGGCTACGAGTTAAACACTGAGTTTCTCTGCGGTTATGACATTTGTCTTTCCCGGGATTACTTCAATAGAGAAGAAGTATTGTTGGAATCACTCCTAAACTATATTTCAAGTGTTAGTGATTCATATGTAATAGTTAGCTTAATATGGCCTTTATGTTTGTTATTAAGCTAAGGTTTGTGTAGAAGGCCCATAAGCCTTGGCCCAAGCCCATAAGAAGGGAAGGAGTCTAGAAGTGTTGCCCTAGCTCCTTGCCCTATAAATACTCTTGTATAACCCTCACTTGAGGGTTGGTTGTTCACTCTCATTATTCACCTACGCATAACCTTTCTTCATTTCTTATTCGTGTGTTTGTGATTGTGTTCATCCGATATCCTGTTATCTATACTTCTTTATATTGATGCTTGTGTTACTAAAATGGGAACCTAACAAAGGGTATCATTCGCCATCTAGTTGGGTGAAACGGTTTGTTTTTGTCTACTCGTAAGGTTTCACGTTTTTAACCTTTCTCACGCATAAAGCTCAAATTTTTCACTTTAAAATTCAAGATTCTTGTACTTTAAAGGTTATTTGGTGATAAAGCTTAAGTTTTGGCAAAAGTTTGAAACTTTACGCTTGTAGAAGTGTTTTTTGAGCTTGATTTCATCTCGTGTACCTCTTTCTACCGTAAGGTGAAAAAGAGTTTTGATCATCAAGTTTTAAACTTTCTTGTTATTCCGTGATATTGAAGCTATTTCATCATAAAAATCAAGTTTCTAAACACTTTTGGGCATAAAATCTGTTTTGGTACTTTCTACCGTAGTTTAAACCCTAAACTTACGCATAAGCTTCTCGGGTTTGATCTTCAAGCTGTTATTGGTTTACTCTGTTTTCTTGCTTGATAAGCCTGAAAACACTTCGACTTTGGGTATCGCTATTACAATCGCGGATAGTGTAAAGGATTTTAGGCAAAACCCTAATTTTACGCATAAGCTCAAACTTATGCGTAGAACTCTTTACGCCTAAGATTTTCTTCGCCTAAGCTTTGTCTTAAGCATAAGCTAATCCTACGATAAGTTTTCTACGCCTAACTTTCGCTTTTACGTTTAATCTTAGTGTTTTATTTCTTACGCTGTAAGCTAATCCTACGCAGAAATATCACTTTTACGCTACAGTAAGGTGGTGTTTTACGCGAAGCTTCTTTCTACGCCAAGTAAGGCACTTTCTACACATAAGCAGGTTCTACGTAAGGTTTCCCTCTAATGCATAAGCTGGTTTTCTACGCCTAAGCACCTCTTCAACAAACAACAAGTTTCATTCGACTACAAAGATCCATCAACACAAGTTATAAAAAAAACGTTCAATTTGAGTAAAATTTAATTTTTAGGGGAGACTAAACGTTCAATTTTTACGCGAGATTCAAATTTTGGTTTAATCGTGAAAATTTTGGTCAAAAATTCAAATTTTTGGGCCCAAATTCAAATTTTTGGGGTAAAATTTGGGCCAAAATTGTCATAACTCAAATTTTTCTTACAACCTTAGAATTGAATTTTATAGTGAATTTCAAATTTTGAGAGTCAAAATTTTTCAAAATTATTTTTGGAGAGAAATTGAAATTCACTATATCGGCCTTCTGTGGTGCTATAATCGACTTCGACCTTTCTCTTTGATTCTTCTGCAGGGGAGAGAAAGTGTTTAAATCAATGGATTCTGATACAAAGATCCATCAACACAAGTTATCAAAAAAAAAAAAAAAAAAAAAAAAAAAAAAAACATTCAATTTGAGTAAAATTTAATTTTTAGGGGAGACTAAACGTTCAATTTTTACGCGATATTCAAATTTTGGTTTAATTGTGAAAATTTTGGTCAAAAATTCAAATTTTTTGGCCCAAATTCAAATTTTTCGGGTAAAATTTGGCGTCAAAATTGTCATAACTCAAATTTTTCTTGCAACCTTAGAATTGAATTTTATAGTGAATTTCAAATTTTGAGAGTCAAAATTTTTCAAAATTATTTTTGGAGGGAAATTGAAATTCACTATATCGACCTTGTGTGTGCTATATCGACTTCAGACCTTTTCTTTGATTCTTCTGCAGAGGAGAGAAAGTGTTTAAATCAATGGATTCTGATGCTGAAATGGCATCTGTGGAATTTCGTGCAAGGTGAAAGAGTTGATGTACATAAAAGGAATGCTCAAATGGACATTGAGAATGTTGTGATTACTACAACTGTCGGTAATGCGGACAATGAGGTTGTAGCATTGGAAAAGCAGGATGACGAGTAGCAGATCCGAGAAGATATCATACTTAACTATGACATCGAGCCCAACTTTGACGAAGAACAAATGGTTGAGGAAGATATCTTACCCACCTATGACACTCAAACAGTAACGATGGTCGAGGTACAATCATCGTTGATCATATTCTCTCTGCAAATGTGACACAACATACCGAGCAACCCAATTTAGTAATGAAGGAGAGGTTGACCGTGTGTTGCACAATGTCCGCACAACTTTCTCATGTCCGAGCCCTTACTTGTTAATAATTCAACTAAACGCCAAATCAAACTCTGAATCGAAAACATTCTTCTCAAAAGACCATTGCTCAGCCATAAAGATTTTTCAAAACTAGAGGCACATTGCATCTCTCGTGAACTTAAATTACAAAACAAATCTTTTTCTTCGTAACAAAATAGTCAGTATTCAAATGAACAAAGTAATCGTGTGGATACATTAGTAAAAGAAAATGAGCATTTAAAGGCTCAAATTCAAGCACAGGGGCTTGCACATGTTGCTTTACAAAACAAACTGAGAAGATTAACTGACAAGAGTGTGGATACTAAGTTTACAAAACCAAAACTCTTGGGAAATCGCCTATTCAACCAATCAGAAATCAATCAAGAGTTAGACAACCAACCGCTTTTAAATCTGAACGATCAAAATCTTCAAAACCACGGCCTGCCTCCCAAGTTGTTGAGAATAATCATTTGACAAAACCAAATACTCCACATTTCGGCCAAAGCATAATGCTTCGCTTCTATTAAACATTTTTATGTTAAACCTGCTTCGATATACCGCTTTTTGTTAAACCTCAATATGTGGCTGCTTCTGGCCAATCTAGGATTAGTTCGAAAACAATGTCTAAACCGAGCATCAAAATTCAAAATTCATATGATACAAAGGACTTGCACAAGAACTATGATCTAGAAAAGGCTTGGAAAAGGGCACTACTCCAAAAGGATGGAATCTTAGGTTCACGACCTAGTGTGATGCCTTCTAGTGTGTTGTATAACACTGCTTGTAGTAGCAAACCAAAACCTAAGTTTACTCAACAAATTGTTGGAAATAAATCCGTTGATCTAAACATAAAATTTCATAAACCTATTAGGTGGATCAATATAGGACGCAGACTCTTCCCAAAAGAAGTTTCAACATCCCCTAGATCTAACCTTAGATGGATTCCAATGGGTAGAGTTTTCAACATTGTTGGTCTTAGGTGGATTCCTACAGGCAAGATACTAAGTAGTTGCATCAACACAAGTGTGAAACCCACAACATCCATCCCTGAGGTAGGAAAGGAACTTATCAAAATAGCATGTTCAGGTGTCAAGAATATAATTGAAACTACATATTTATGCCTCTAACATCTGGAACCCATTTACACTTGGGGATCCATGTTTCTTCTTTCTTGTCCCCCTCCTATTTTTTCTATGCAGAACAAATGAATGGCTTCTACGCAAATCGGCGAGAACCCATTTCTCACCGTCAAAATATCATGATCCATCACCGCACCACCATTGTACTTAATCGTCATGAATTGGAAACTTTGTTTGCTCCACTGGTTAAAGAGTCTTTCTAAAGTCGTGCTTGATGTATCAATGTTTCCGCCGCACAATCTGGTCATATTCTAATTTCGATACACTCAAACCACAACTACTACCATTGTAGATGCACCTTCTATCAATCTCGGTAACGTAAGATCAAACTGTTTCCAACAACAATGACACGTACCGATGATCAACAATTTGATTGACTTGAAGAAGTTTTTTATTAGCAGTTGATTCTCACGAGATATTTATGGTACTTCACACTTGTTCGATCAATTGGACATAAATGGTTTTAAATGGTTTCGTTGTCTCCTTCTACATGGTTTCGATGTCTTCAACTCCTCATCAACATACGTTGTGTATGATTCTGATTTTGAAAACATCGAGGGGGACAGAGTGTAGGTGATCATTGCTTCCTTGTTTGACCACATGCTTCTTTGTGAAAACCCAATGCCTTCTTGAATTTCTTCAATTAGGGGGAAGAAATAAGACGATATGTGGCTCAAACGTCTCACTTTGGTATTATCGTCTCAACTTTCACGGGTTATCTTGTGTGAAGTTACCTAAATAGGATTTTGTGATGCCTCACACACTGGTCATTTTTATCAAAGAATTGCATACTACAACTAATTGTTATTCGATAGACCGCAACATTCTGTGGGGGAAGTCGTTTATCCGTCTTTCGCAGCCTTGCTTGGTGTGAAGCATCTACATATGTGAGAAGATTTTGTTGATTTCTTGCATGTTACCCCTGAACGGATTTTCCGCAATAAGTTAGATTTACCTTGTGTGGTTTACTGCTGATTCGCTCCCAGACGGTCAAGTTTTGTCACACAAGCTGACCACTTGTGAATGGTCAACAGTAACAAACTTCAAAACAGTCCTGAACCAAATGCAATGAAGTCCAGAGAGTATAGTGTTTCCCAGTGTCGTTATGTCCCAACGAAATGCTGCGAGAATAATCAAACGAATAGTGATCGAGAGGATTTGAACGGAAAAGAGATATGATTGATTATACCTAAAGAAAAATTTTATAAATTACAGGGGCTTAAATGCAAATTAAAGAAAATTAAAAAAAACTAAATTATATTAAATAAACGCTATCACTATATTTAAAATGATGTTTTTGATTTTTCTTTTATAAAACTTAAATTAAAAACTACGTGACTTACAAAAGAAAATGTGAACTTAAAAAATATTAATCCTAAAATATGAAAATGACATTTTTACAAACCTAATGATAAGAGAAAATTTTTAGAAAAATAAAATTATTTTTATTACTATTTATTTAATTATTATTAATTAAAAACTATTTTTACCTATTTAATAATACCCTAAAATACAAGAAAATAAGAAATAAAGCTAGAAAAATGAAATTATGACTTGGAAAAATCTAAAATAACTAAAGAGAATTTTCAAAACTAATTTTGTATTTTTCTGATTATTTTTCTATTTTCTATGAATTAAAAACTATTTAAAACTAATTAAATTGCTAAAAATTACAAATTTAACTAAGAAAAATCTGGAAAAATATTTTTTGACTTTTTATATTTATCTTAACCTAGGAAAAATGAAAACTTATTTTTTGAAACTTTTCTGATTTAATTGTATTAAAAGCTAATTAAAAATGCCTAAAAACTGTTTTAAATTAAGAAAAATAGCAAACAAAGGCTAGAAAATATGAAAAATTCAGGAAAAGTCTAAATTAATATTTTGAATCTATGAAAAATATAAAAACAGTAGCTTATGTGTAGGATTATGAAATCAGAATGAGAAGTGCTTATAAATAAGCACTCAAAATAAGCCAAAGGTACCAACCTACCAAGTGATCACGAAGCTAAAATATGCTAAAAGTACTCAAAAGCAACTAAATACAACTAGCCTAAACCTCTGAAATGCAAATTAAATGATTTGATGATTTGAGCTTAATTGCCAAAACAGATTTTATACCTACTTTGTGCTAAAAAATAAGCCACTCAAATAAGTTTGAAACTAAAACCCGATATAGGATCCTACACTAGACCTGGCTAGCTACTTATAGACCAAGAATTAGCCTGAGAAAAGCTCAAATAAGCTTTTGACAAGCCTCAAGACACACTGCACACTCAAGATATACCGAAGTGTGTGCAAGGGAGATAAGCCCTTTTTGACAAGCTACTTTGAAGCTTTTACAAAATTGCTAAAATTCAACAAAAATCATTTTTGTAAACTAAACCAGTTGAAGTTTTTGAACCCAAAGTTTTACTTGAATTGACCCAAAATTGAATCAATGAAAAATCACCCAAGGTTGGGTGGAAAATGAGATTTTACACTTTTGACTTTTGAGACTATTGCAAAGTTTGACTAAAATGAGATTTGAGCTTAATTTGGCCTTACTGAAAATGATGAAAGGAGCTATTATAAGACTTGATTAAGCTACTCCTATCAATTGTGAACACAATGCAAGCTTTTGATTTCACAAATTTTTAACAGATATGAAATGAGGACAAGATCATGGTGATTTTGACTTTTAGATAGTGCAGAGGCAATATGATGACTGAAATGATTCAAGTGGTCCTATTTGAGATCGAGTGAACAGATTTGAAGCACAAACCAAAGCTCAAGATTAATTACACTCACTGATCCAAACACTATTTCAGTGGACTGATTTCACTTTAACTACTACTAATCCACACATCCAAGCTATGATTATTATTAGAACAGACCTAAACTACCTATATGATGCAGAAAACAATGACTACAATTATCAAATAGCTACTAAACTATTAATGCAATAATGGCAGAATGAAACAGTAATTCAAGCACTTACAAAAATCCTAGCCACAATGGCTTGCCAAACACCACAAGTAACCACTATCCTAAACCAATTATCAACCCATTTCCAACTGATTATCAACCCAGTTCCAAACTCATACCCATTTTGCTTCCTCAGTTGACCTTTGTTGACTTTTTGGCATTTGATTGAATATCACTGATTTGAGTGAAACAGACTTACCAATAGCTATAATAAGCTAGAATGAGTCTTGTGAAAGCTGAGATCAAGCTTATAGAAGCTTGATAATTAGAAATTTTAAAGCGTGCTTGATTTCGTGAAATGGAAAAACAGAAATTAACCAAACTTTGAATTACCACTTAAAAGTGAGTTACACTGATTGGTAAGACTTAAATGAGTACAATGAAGATAAAAAGATATAATTTAAAGCTTAAATATGACATGGAATTTTAAAACGACATACATGAGAAATTAAAAACTAAGTACTACTCTCTCTTCTTGCTTCTCTTCTCTCATTTATACCCAAAAAGCTTCCCACGTGTCTTCTGAGCACATCCCACCATTTATCTGAGCCATTGGATTAGATGAGTCATTATTGGCCGTTTGATGAATTTTGGCGCCAAATTGGTATTTGCAACTGGGAGGGTTGAGTGAAAGGGAGGAGGGAGCATTAAATGTTTCTTGTTGTTTGGTGGAGGTGGGGGAACATGGTGGTGAGAGTTAGCTGGAAGGATGGGTAGACTGGAGTTGCAGTGCAGCGGTGGGAAGGAGAGACTTTGGAGGGAAAAGTGTTGACTGGGGTGTTTGACTTGGGTTTAATATATGAAAGGGGGGTCAAAATGAGGGGGTCAAGTGGCTCATGGCAGGGGTCCAAAGGTCCAAAGGGTCATGGTTTGCTTTTATAATCATAAGGACCAATTTTTAATTTCTGAAAGATGGAGGACCAAAGCTGCTATTACTGATTTTCCAAGGACCAATCATGTACATTCTGAAATTATAATCCAAGGGCCAAACTTGTCATTTTTGAAACTCAAAGGACTAAACTTGTAATTTCTCAAAACTTTTGACATTTTTCACCAAAGGACTAATTTTGACAAGTTATGATTTTAAAAGGACCTTTGGTGACTTTTCTTTTGAAATAAGTGCTCAGGGACTATTTTTGACAAGATTTGAAAGTCGGGGACTGAAACGCCAATTATGCAAACTTAGCTCATTTTTCATCTGATTTTAAACATTTTGCATCTGAAACATATAAAATGCAATTTTGAGATATTTTCAGATTTTGATGCATTTCTGAGCATTTTTAAATGTTTTGCAGTTCAGATTTGACCAAAAATGATGAGTATTTACACACTCATCAATCCCCCACACTAAACTATTGCTAGTCCCTAGCAATCTTTTGAGAAAAACTTAATGGATTTGAATCTCTTTACCAAAAGCCATTACTTCTCGAGTAGCCAATTGTTTCAGTTCAAGTAAGAACCTTGGTACAATGATAACCAAATGATTTTGAGCAAATCACCAGCTTCCAACGGATTTGATTTGTCTTTACCAGAAGCCGTTTGCTTCTGGACTAGCCAACTCTTAGATAGTACATACTATCTTTGGTGAGTCGATTACCAATTATGGTTTTTCCACTGCCTTTACCACAAGCCATAAACTTTCGGGCTAGCCAACTCTTCATTAATTAAAGATATGGTGAGTGAATACCATACAATTTTGGGCAAATTGCAAGCCGTCAACGGATTTGAGATATCTTTACCAAGAGCCGCTTGCTCCTGGATTAGCCAATCCTTTTGTTTATTAAACATGGCGGACTGATAACCGTAAGTTGAGTAAGTGCAAAACACTTACTCCAAAAAAAAATTTTGGCCAAAAATGGGGAATTGGGTGGTATAATTACATGATAAAATTCGTGAGAATTCCCCCACACTAGAAATGAATATTGCCCTCAATATTCAAAGTACCGGCGGTTATGCCGAAACATAGAACGTAAAAGGGAAATACTACGGCCATTTTTTGAATTATTATTATTTTATTTTATTTTTATTTTTTTTAGATATATATATATATATATATATATACAACATATGGGGCAACTCCCCCACACTAGGGTGGTAGAAAATAGAAAGAAGTCAGAAATATGGGTGAAAACCCATATAGTGTGCTACTGTTTTTTGATTTCCGAGTCGCTAGCTTGACTCGACCCCGAATTAATTTGTTCATGGGGAAGCAACGTGGAAAACCAATCTCGATCGGACTTTCGTTCACAATGTTAATAAACATATGAACATCAGAAAGTTCCACACCGACGAGATACAACCGCGGTATTGTTAATAGTAGAAACTATAAAGGATGATACCGGGGTCAAAGATGGTGTCCTCATTCCCAAAAGAGAAAAGGGAATGAGCAACCACACCATCTGTGAAGAATGGAATAAAGATGTGCATGAGAATGCATGTCCATTCCTCATTAGTAAGAAGCAAATCACCATTTTTGACATTTTTAAGCTTAAACTTGAAGCTTGTATGGTGATTGTCAATAAGATGTCCGGGATGGAGGGTTGGAAATGGTTCTTCAATCAACAAATTTTCCAAAAAAAGGATGTCCCCCTCCGGATCAAAGTAAGTATTATCAATTCCTGTTGGAATCGACTCATCACTAAGAAAGGCATCGAATTCATTCCAAAAGTTGTCATCTTCCTCATCCGGAGTGAGAGAAGGGATGGAAGAGTCGGGATTAATATGACTAGGAGATGATGGATCATTTTTGAGCAATTCTTCAATGGGAAGAATGTCTCCCATTGGATCACAAACATCATCATCCAATCCAGATGAAACTGAAGAGAGTTTGGTTTCATCCACAGAGTTAATAAACTCGATACGATAAGACTGATTCCTGAGGTGGACAAGTGGTGTGCTCTTAGAGCTAGCAATTTCCACCACTTCCGATAAAGTCTCCGATTCTAGATCATCATCATCAAGAACACTCTTGACTTCCCTGGTACAACTTTCAAACCATTTGTTTGAACCAGGGTTGATTTTTAAAGCTTTTAGCTCAAAGACGCTTTTGATGACTCCTCTTAACCGTGAAATTTGAGAGTGTTGCATTGATTCTTTCAGTTTTTTTATCAATTGTGGCAACACTCGTTGGATAGAGGTTTGGAGTTTTGGTTGATATTAAACGTGAGTTCTTCGTTGTCAACCCGTATGGTCAACTCTTCAGTAAATACATCAATTAGAGCACAGCTCGTTCTCAAGAAAGCTCTCCCTAAGATGAGGGGAACTCTAGGATCTGCATCAAAGTCTACTACAACAAAGTCAGTAGGAAAGTGAAACTTTCCTACTTTCATCACGACATCCTTGGCTATCCCAAGTGACGAAGTTATGGTACGTCCGCTAGCTCGAGTGTCATACAAGTGGATGAAAGTTTAGGAAGAGACTGTTTCTTCCATACTGAGAGTGGCATGAGGTTAATACTAGCGCCAAGATCGGCCAAGGCGAAGCATTGAACCATCCCCAAGAAATCACACGGATTAAAACCGCCAGTGGTCTTCAAGCTTTTGGGAAGCTTCTTGAGAAGGACCACTGAGCATTGCTCATTGAGAGGGGTTTTAGCCATCTCAGATAACTTATCTTTGTTGGTCAGTAAGCCTTTAAGCGTGGATGCAAATTTGGGCATTAGAACGAGAGCATCAACGAAGCTTATATCAAAGTGTAGTTCATTGAAAATTTGGAAAAAAATTTCCATTTGCTCTTTGTTTTTGTCTTTGAGCTTCTCATCATTCATTCTTGATGGGTAAGGAAACTGACTAGACTTTTGAGCCGGGATGGAAGTTATTTCTGGCTCGAATTCGCCTTCGAACTTCGGGTTCCGGACTTAAAGCTTGGACTACCGAAGGTGGGACGTGTGCGGTACTTCGTGGGCTTGAAAATGCACCTTGTCCGTTGTATCCTTGGTAACTTGACTCATTGCTCCTGGTGGAGGAGGCATTGGAGTCGAAGGTCCATTGTGCGCCTTACCACTACGAAAGTGGTGACGGCTTTCAACTCGGCATTTGGATTTGGAACTGTATTGCTTGGGAGTCCTCCCGAAGATGACGAAGCTTTGTTCATATTCATGTTCATGAAACTGCTCATCATATTCTTCAACTCATTTGTCTGCCGAGACAATGTGGTATCAATTTCCTTTTTAGCTCAACTCTCATGTTATTGATCCGAGTTTGCATTGAACGTATGCTTGACTCAGTAATTTTCATGAAGTCATTTGGTAGGGAGCTTGAGAAGGTTGTTGATAACTTTGCTGATTTGGAGCTTGATAAGGTTGGTTGAAATTGTTCCGGTTTTGATTGAAATTTTGAGAGTTATTGAAGTTGTGTCCTTGATTCGTAACAAAGCGATTTTGATTGCCATGGTTTTGCAGGAGGAAAACCAGTGGTGTCATACCGCTAGGTGCACGGTAGTGAGGATCAGCTTGTGGTCGGTATTGATTGTGGTTTACCGAAGCTACGGGAGCTTGGTAAAAAGAAGCATCGGTTGCTTGACAATCATAATACGCGTGTGGACCACTACAAGTTTCACACACCTTATTTACGGCTTTGATTGGTTCCCGCTTATGAATTTCGCTTTTGATTTCCTTTACCTCTTTCATCATACAACGGATGACGCCCGTTAGCTCGGCTATTGGAGCGGCTAACTCGGAAGAGTTACCGGATGAAGAAGCAGGAGTGTTCGGAATATTGACTTTGTTGCGAGAAATAGGAACTTTTGATTTTATTTCGCAAATCTCAATCACATCTTTAGGCTTACGATTGAAGATATTGCCACCGCGGCTACGCTCAAAGAATCTTGATCGTTACCGCTCAACCCATTATAAAAGATATTAACTTGTTGAAGCTCCGTGAATTCATGATGGGGGCATTTCCTGAGGAGTTCTTTGAATCTCTCCCATGCCTCTCCAAAGTTTTCATTGAAATTTTGACGAAATCCAGAAATTTCATTTTTAAGATTAGTTGTCTTTGATGGAGGAAAGAAATAATTGACAAATTTTTGAACAAGATCCTCCCAAGTTTCGATGGATCGAGGGGGTTCTTTTTCCAGCCAAATCCGGGCTGCCCCCTCAAGTGAGAATGGAAAAAGCATCAACTTAATTACTTTTTGTGGAACATCCTTGAAATTGATAGTTGAAGTCAACTTGTTAAACCAACGGATGTGTGCATACGTGTCTTCTCGATCAAACCCGGAATTGATTCGAGACACAAGTTGGATCAAATGTGTCTTCAATTCAAAGTGATCGAATTGATTATCGGTAAAATGATGGCATCTCCATAACCCTCGATGGGTGCTTGGAGCATTTCCGCCATAGTTCGTTCGTCTGCCATATTGTTGCTAGGAATAGTACGAATCTTGGGTTCGACTATTTGGGCAAAGACGCCTACGAGAACGTCTTCTAGAATTCTCGCTAGATCACGCAAAGGACTCAATGATCTAGAAGAACGAAAGCATGCACTAGACGTAACTTGAGGAAACAAGAGAATTATGAAAATGGGAAAAGAAGAATCTTTTTGGGTTTTATGGTATAACAACAAATCCAATTAAAACAATATCGAGGCAAAACGACAGTGAACTTAAACCAATAATCACAAGATGAATGGCTTCTTTGAAAAAGGTACACCACTCACAAGGACACAAAGGCAAGTTTTAATCTTTGGTTCGGGAACTTATTATGGTCGTACCCCTAGTTAGGTAGTACACTGCCTTGGTTTGCGGTGGTAATTTTTATGTTGTTATTATTAAACAAAGAAAACGACAAATCTTTTTGTATTTTTATCTTTTATATATATATAGAAACAAAAGAAAAATATTTTTTTTGTGTTTTATACGTTTTAAGATGTTTTTGGGTTTTTGGATTTTTATATAAGAAAATATAGATATATATATATATGGTATGAACAAGGAGTGAATATTCAAATCACTAATCTGCTAAGCGTAAGAGAATTAGCACAGCTCCCCGGATGGCGCCAAAATTTGATTCGCTCCCAGACGGTCAAGTTTTGTCACACAAGCTGACCACTTGTGAATGGTCAACCGTAATAAACTTCAAACAAGTTGAACCAAATGCAATGAAGTCCAGGAGAGTATAGTGTTTCCCCAGGTCGTTATGTCCCAACGAGCCGTGCGAGAATAATCAAACGAATAGTGATCGAGAGGATTTGAACGGAAAAGAGATATGATTGATTATACCTAAAGAAAAATTTTATAAATTACAGGGGCTTAAATGCAAATTAAAGAAAATTAAAAAAAACCAAATTATATTAAATAAACGCTATCACTATATTTAAAATGATGTTTTTGATTTTTCTTTTATAAAACTTAAATTAAAAACTACGTGACTTACAAAAGAAAATGTGAACTTAAACAATATTAATCTTAAAATATGAAAATGTTATTTTTACAAACCTAATGATAAGAGAAAATTTTTAGAAAAATAAAATTATTTTTATTACTATTTATTTAATTATTATTAATTAAAAACTATTTTTACCTATTTAATAATACCCTAAAATACAAGAAAATAAGAAATAAAGCTAGAAAAATGAAATTATGACTTGGAAAAATCTAAAATAACTAAAGAGAATTTTCAAAACTAATTTTGTATTTTTCTGATTATTTTTCTATTTTCTATGAATTAAAAACTATTTAAAACTAATTAAATTGCTAAAAATTACAAATTTAACTAAGAAAAATCTGGAAAAATATTTTTTTGACTTTTTATATTTATCTTAACCTAGGAAATTTGAAAACTTATTTTTGAAACTTTTCTGATTTAATTGTATTAAAAGCTAATTAAAAATGCCTAAAAACTGTTTTAAATAAAGAAAAATAGCAAACAGTGCTAGAAAAATATGAAAAATTCAGGAAAAGTCTAAATTAATATTTTGAATCTATGAAAAATATAAAAACAGTAGCTTATGTGTAGGATTATGAAACTGCAATGAGAAGTGCTTATAAATAAGCACTCAAAATAAGCCAAAGGTACCAACTGAACACCAAGTGATCACAGAAGCTAAAATATGCTAAAAGTACTCAAAAGCAACTAAATACAACTAGCCTAAACCTCTGAAATGCAAATTAAACAGATTTGATGATTTGAGCTTAAGTGCCAAAAACAGATTTTATGCCTACTTTGTGGCTAAAAAATAAGCCACTCAAATAAGCTGAAACTAAAAACCAGATATAGGATCCTACACTAGACCTGGCTAGCTACTTATAGACCAAGAATTAGCCTGAGAAAAGCTCAAATAAGCTTTTGACAAGCCCTGCACAACACCTGTGCACACTCAGTATATACTGAGTGTGTGCACAGGGGAGATAAGCCCTTTTTGACAAGCTACTTTGAAGCTTTTACAAAATTGCTAAAATTCAACAAAAATCATTTTTGTAAACTAAACCAGTTGAAGTTTTTGAACCCAAAGTTTTACTTGAATTGACCCAAAATTGAATCAATGAAAAATCACCTAAGGTTGGGTGAAAATTGAGATTTACACTTTTGACTTTTGAGACTATTGCAAAGTTTGACTAAAATGAGATTTGAGCTTAATTTGCCAACTGAAAATGATGAAAGGAGCTATTATAAGACTTGATTAAGCTACTCCTATCAATTGTGAACACAATGCAAGCTTTTGATTTCACAAATTTTTAACAGATATGAAATGAGGACAGGATCATGGTGATTTTGACTTTTAGATAATGCAGAGGCAATATGATGACTGAAATGATTCAAGTGGTCCTATTTGAGACTGAGTGAACAGATTTGAAGCACAAACCAAAGCTCAAGATTAATTACACTCACTGATCCAAACACTATTTCTGTGACTGATTTCACTTTAACTACTACTAATCCACACATCCAAGCTATGATTATTATTAGAACAGACCTAAACTACCTATATGATGCAGAAAACAATGACTACAATTATCAAATAGCTACTAAACTATTAATGCAATAATGGCAGTAATGAAACAGAATTCAAGCACTTACAAAAATCCTAGCCACAATGGCTTGCCAAACACCACAAGTAACCACTATCCTAAACCAATTATCAACCCATTTCCAACTGATTATCAACCCAGTTCCAAACTCATACCCATTTTGCTTCCTCAGTTGACCTTTGTTGACTTTTTGGCATTTGATTGAATATCACTGATTTGAGTGAAACAGACTTACCAATAGCTATAATAAGCTAGAATGAGTCTTGTGAAAGCTGAGATCAAGCTTATAGAAGCTTGTTAATTAGAAATTTTAAAGCGTGCTTGATTTCGTGAAATGGAAAACAAAAATTAACCAAACTTTGAATTACCACTTAAAAGTGAGTTACACTGATTGATAAGACTTAAATGAGTACAATGAAGATAAAAAGATATAATTTAAAGCTTAAATATGACATGGAATTTTAAAACGACATACATGAGAAATTAAAAACTAAGTACTACTCTCTCTTCTTGCTTCTCTTCTCTCATTTATACCCAAAAAGCTTCCCACGTGTCTTCTGAGCACATCCCACCATTTATCTGAGCCATTGGATTAATTGAGCCATTATTGGCCGTTTGATCACTTTTGGCGCCAAATTGGTATTTGCAACTGGGAGGGTTGAGTGAAAGGGAGGAGGGAGCATTAAATGTTTCTTGTTGTTTGGTGGAGGTGGGGGGAACATGGTGTGGTGAGAGTTAGCTGGAAGGATGGGTAGACTGGGAGTTGCAGGCAAGCAGGTGGGAAGGAGAGACTTTGGAGGGAAAAGTGTTGACTGGGGTGTTTGACTTGGGTTTAATATATGAAAGGGGGGTCAAAATGAGGGGGTCAAGTGGCTCATGGCAGGGGTCCAAAGGTCCAAAGGGTCATGGTTTGCTTTTATAATCATAAGGACCAATTTGTAATTTCTAAAAGATGGAGGACCAAAGCTGCTATTACTGATTTTCCAAGGACCAATCATGTACATTCTGAAATTATAATCCAAGGGCCAAACTTGTCATTTTTGAAACTCAAAGGACTAAACTTGTAATCTCTCAAAACTTTTGACATTTTTCACCAAAGGACTAATTTTGACAAGTTATGATTTTAAAAGGACCTTTGGTGACTTTTCTTTTGAAATAAGTGCTCAGGGACTATTTTTGACAAGATTTGAAAGTCGGGGGACTGAAACTGCCAATTATGCAAACTTAGCTCATTTTTCATCTGATTTAAAACATTTTGCATCTGAAACATATAAAATGCAATTTTGAGATATTTCCAGTATTTTGATGCATTTCTGAGCATTTTTAAATGTTTTGCAGTTCAGATTTGACCAAAAATGATGAGTATTTACACACTCATCAACTGCTCATCTACAAATTCTGTTGCGTACTAAAAATTTCAAAAGTTAGAGGAAATATAGACTTCATCAAAGTTTCAAATCTGCTAAAGACAGTTGTTAGTTTGGGGGGAAGCTGATTCTGAAACTTCTTCATAATGGCTTCTGAGCATAACAGCTTGGAACCCGCTCACAACCGTTTAAACTTCCCTCAAACCCCATCATCAGCTGAACCAAGCCCCATCTTACTGCCAACAAATGGAAAAGCTATTTGCTCCACTGCTTAGTGATGACATTGATGAACGTGCTCCGTGTGTATCCGATGTTTCCGCTGCACAACCCGATCATACGCAATACCGATACACCTGCTACAACAACTACGGTTGAAGAAGCACCACCAGTTGACTCTACAACAACAGTTGAACAAATCGCATACAATGACGTTGAACCAGCTGATGATGTTCTTAATGAAGTACCCCCACCTGCAGATTTTAATCCAAATGCGTTCTTTAACCCGTTTGCCAATGAAACTGCTGCACCTGATGTCACGGAATCATCTACAAGTCATTTGAATCCTCAAAATCTGCACAATGTATACCAACATCAACCCTCTACACATTGTTGGACAAAAGACCATCCTCTTGAAAACATAATTGGCAAACCGAATCAACCAGTCGTAACAAGACAACGTCTTCACACAGACGGTGAACATTTCATTTATGCTCTCACCGTCACAATCTGAGCCTAAAACATTAAAGACGCAATGACAAAAGACAACCGGATTGAATCCATGCAAGAAGAACTCAACCAATTCAAACGCCTTGAAGTATGGGAACTGGTTGAAAGACCAACAGGGGTTTACGTCATTGGTCTCAAATAGATTTGGAAGAACAAATTGATGTGAAGGAACGTAATCGAAACAAGTCACGCCCGTGGCTAAGGGTTATAGAAGTGAAGAGGGTATTGACTTTGAAGAATCATTCGCTCCGGTTGCTCGTCTTGAGGCTGTTCGGATCTTTCTCGCATTCGCGGCTCATATGAATATAAAGGTCTTTCATATGGACATCAAAACCGCTTTTTGAATGGTCAACTGAAAGAAACGGTTTATGTCACGAGCCGTAGGATTCGTTGATCCCGCTGCTTCCCAACCATGTCTACAAACTGAACAAAGCTCTGTACGGACTAAAACAAGCTCCTCGGGCGTGGTACAATAAGTTATCATCTTTCCTCATTTCCAATAATTTTACCAAAGGTTCGGTCGACCCAACTCTTTTCATACAATATCACGGGGTACATATCCTAATTATTCAAATTTACGTGGATGACATCATTTTTGGGTCAACACATAAAAAGTACTCAATCGCTTTTTCAAAACTAATGAAGAAACATTTTGAAATGTCCATGATGGGTGAACTTACGTTCTTTCTAGGACTGCATGTTCATCAATCACCCCGCAGGTATTTTCTTGAGTCACTCCAAATATGCCCTTGAAATTCTTAACAAATTTGGAATGCAAACCTGTGACACCTATGCCACACCAATGGCTCATACCAAGAAGTTAGACGCCGATTTACATGGGAAATTGGTGGACCCTACCAAATACCGTAGTATCATTGGGTCTCTCATGTATCTAACAGCTAGCAGACTTGATATTGTTTTTGCCGTATATCTCTGCTCCTGTTATCAGTCGAGACCAATGAAACCCACCTCTGAGGCTAAAAGAATCCTTCGATACATCAAGGGAACCATTAATTTGGGGATCTGGTATCTGAAGGATTCTGGTTTTGAACTAATTGCTTTTTCAGACGCTGATCACGCAGGATTTTTAGATTCCCAGAAATGTACTTCAAGAGCATTACAATTTCTTGGTGATAAACCGTGTCATGGCAATCGGAAGCGATTGTACATCGCGTCCTCAACGTAGCAGAATATGTAGCCATGTCGGCGTGTTGTGCTCAAGTCATTTGGATGAGAACACAACTCAAAGACTATGGTTACGATTTGACAGTAATCCCATGTACTGCGACAATCGGAGTGCTATTGCGATCTTGTGCAACTCTGTTCAACATTCGAAATCAAATCACATCGATCTTCGATATCATTTCATCAAGGACCACGTGGAACAGGGTACTGTTGAATTATACTTTGTGGGTACAGAATTCCAATTGGCAGATCTCCTCACCAAAGCCTTAGCTCCTGCTAGGTTTAATGAGTTGGTCCACCGGATTGGTATGCGGTGTTTGACTCAAGAGGAACTGGATGAACTCTTAAAACATTCTTAAAACCAGTCAAACACCAAAACCTCTTTTGTAAATATTTTTCAAAAACAAAATACAAAAATATAAAATCTGATAAAATCCAAAAAAAATATATATATTCTTCTATCTTAATTTCTTTAAAAACATCGCAAGTACAAATCTTCCATCAACACTGTGTTCTTTCAAACTTTTCACCATTTTCCCGAACAAGTGTTGAGGGGGAGAAAGTAAATATTTTTTGGTTTCATAAAACCTTGTACTTGCATGTTTCCAAAAATATGTGGTTTCTTCTAAAATGGTGGATACGTTTCTTGTGAATTACTCTCCTCGGACTCAAATGTTTTAAAAATTCATTATTTCAAAAGTCGAGGGGGAGTATCGTTAAGTTTCTTGCCTTACAAGTGTTTTGTCTTACCTAAACGGAAGTTAAAGGATCTTGGTTGGAACCTTTTTGAGGTTGAGGGACTGAATGTGTAAACTTGGCAATTTAATTTTAACAAAATCATTCACCTATACCACCAAGATCAAATGGCCCAAATCAAATCTTCAAAATCCGTTCAAGCTGTTCATAATCTGTAAGTTCTAAATTGTTTTGATCAAGATTCTAAACAAGGATTTCAAAAAATCTTTCAAATCCAACGGTTAAAACTCTTTAAACTCATTTTGGAAAATTCTTCACTCGAACGAACTGGGTGTTTATGCATTAAAGTGTTTGGATTGAAATGAGTTATGTTAAAACCTTTCTTAGTGTCTATTAAACTTGTTTCAATCGTCCAAAACGATCCAGAATCTTAAATTTCATTAATTTGGATTCTAGGGTTCTTGCGCCATCTAGGTTTGTCTATTCTGTGATATGTTATTAGGTGGTCAAGAAAGTGTTAGAATAAGTATATATGCATGATTTGAACCTTTAAATTAGCCCATAAACATCTAAACTGTAAGAATTTAAGTTTTAGGTTTTTAGGGTTCATCTCCCATGAATCTTCTGATTCTGTGGTGGAAACGTGTTAAATCTTGTTCCATTGCACTCATATGACATCTAGGACACTCCAGAAACATTCTTGTTTGATTTGTGTGGCTATATCTCTTACGCATAGATTAAGGGTTTAGGGTTTAAGAAATTTTACGCCTAATTCTTTGTGTGTGTATCTGATATGTTCTTGTGCTTGTTTTGTGATCTATAAGATGTTTGGAATAAACCGTAATCATGTTTTCATGTTTATGTTTAACACGTTACGCATAAGAGGTCTAAGTGGATTTTGCGTAGATTGGAAAGATATTCAGAACAAGGCTTGTTACGCATAAGCTTTACTCTTACGAGTAAACTTTTCGCATAACATCTAGCTTATTCCTACGCATAAGCCTAAAGCCTTTGAACTCATCTTACGCGTAAGAAACTCTTACGCATAAGCTTGGTCTTATGCTTTAGCTTTCTCTTACGCATAAGCTCCTTTCTTACGCATAAGGATCCTTGTTACACATAAACCACTGTTCACTATATTTTGGCCTATTACGCATATGTTACTTGTTAAATGTTACTCATAAGTCACTATTATCTAACGTTACGCTTATGCTTGCAAAATTTTATATGTTGTGTGTTAAGTGAAGATTTGGACTTTGAAATTTCAAAATTAACACGTTCACGTAACTTATCACTTCAACTTCAAACAATTGGACAAATGTGACTTAGGACTTGTAACTAACATAAACATGTTACCATCAAACAAGGAATTAGATAATAAATCAGACTAAAACAAACACATTGTGTTTCCATATGTCTGTCTTTTTGTCTAATATCTTTCAGATCACAAAATGGCTGCAAATCAAGCAAACATCAATGCCCCAGCTGAGCTCTCGATGGCAAACACATTCCCAGCTGGATACGACAAAACAATTGGCAAGAACAATCTCCGTGTCGTCTTCAACAACTTCATATGCTCATAATCATCTTGCAGAATTGCTGTGGACATCCTTCTGCAACATCCATTCAAACATGCTCACTAAGTCATACTGATGATGAGTATGATTCAATGGATGAGGAAATACAATTTCATAAGACATTAAAGCAGAAAAGGATGGAATACTATGCTTCAACCTTTCCTGTTAATCAACCCGTGGTAAGGTGAGGTCAAACAGTAGTCCTTCACTTATGAAAGATCCATTGCAAACATCTCTTACCCCATCCGATCCGGTTAATCAACCCGGTAAGGATCAGGGTGTCACTGTCACTACAACTGTTGAAATGAAGCAACCACAACAACATCTAATACAACCGCAAGAAGAAAATCATGGTGAAGAAGTGGAAATATATGACGAAGGAGATTACGATCATGATGAAAGAGTCACTGATGATAATTTGGTGGCTGAAGAGGAAATGATGCGAAAAGAGGCTGAAGAAGCTGCTAGAGCTGAAGAGGAAAAGTCAAAGAAGGAATCAGAAAACTACATAGTTGACAATCCAGCACACATACCTCAACATCTTCAACTACCTCTTGACACTTCCACCAAACCCAAATCATCATCTCAATCATCACCTCCATCAACAAAAGAAACAACTAAGTCAACAACAAAATCTGTTAAGAAGGCAACTCCATCCAATGATTTGACAAATGGTTAAGCTGGTTTTCACCACTACACAACAAGCTTCACGTACCACCACCATCTGATCAACCAAGGGTTTCAGAAACCACACTACCAATGGAGAAAACCGGTAACTACTCTACACACACTGGTGGTGAGGATCATGACATGGCTGAGCCCCAACCTGAACCTCAACCGAGAGTTAGATCAAGTACATTACTGCACTCCTTGTTTTCATACGTCTAATCTAAGAGCGTGTTGAAGATCTCCACCTCAGGGTCGAATCTTACCAAAAACAACTCAAATATCCCTGCATCACTTTTACACTTCAACGAAATCAATCAAGAACCTCAGTACAAAATCATTCATAAACCAAAGTTTGGGTGTGTCTACCTAAGTGGAAATCATCATATTTGCTTAATGGCTTTCGATGAAATTCACAAGTTCTATGACGCCACCCTGAAGATGGTTCGAAATGGATTGGCACATCAATTAAAGGACATTGAGTTGGGTATAATTCAGTCGAAGAGTTGGAATTCAAAGGATCGCAAGGATGTTCTTCGGTTTATCTCTAGGATTGATGAAAGGTTGATTCATCGGATCAGATGCAACGGTTGGAGAGCTATATTGGAGGAAGACCATGCTTTCTGATTCTTACATCCCAATGTCCTCAGAAAGTAGCTGGTCATGCGTAATCATTGGGTACACTATTAACTTTCTTGATTGTGATTTTGTCTGCTTGACTTATTCATAATGGCTTGTGCACACATAACAGTGTACAACCCGTTCTTGTATTGAAAGGACCCTGTGGTACGCTTCAGTGCCACAATCCTATAAAAGGAGCGAAAGCTTCTTACTTTTGAGTAAAACTTATCAAACCTTTCATTTTTCAAAGTTTTTGCTCAAAAGGACAAGTACTTCCCCTTATGTTTTTTCAAAACCTCAACCGTTAATATCACTTGTTGAGGGGGAGTATTTGATCAAAACTTTGTTCACAAATTGTTCTTCGTGTAATCTTCCCACAAAACTCAAAATGGTCATATTTATTCTCAACATTTCTTCAAAAATAACATATTCATATGCCATTTTTTAGGGGGAGAAAAATTATGTGATAAGAAATATGTTGTTTTTTGCTATTGAATCCTCGTGTGAAAAGACTTCAACCCATGAATTGACGGAATCTGAACAGTCATACATCGAAAAGATTTGTCTTCCAAGACGTATCCGATTAGATCGTACCTTTCGAGAAACTCCTGATAGACATGAACTTTGACGGGTTTGACAACCTTTCGGGGTTGTCCACATCTTCAAGGTAGTTATTAGAGTTAGTTGTCACCTAAAAGCTGACAATGTACCTCTTTAACTATGCAACGTAATCGTGTCTCGCAAGGAATTGTCTATCTTGAGTTGATCAATTCAAAAGTGCGTGCTCTTTCCTCACTGTGCAGATTTCTGTCAAAACTCTTAAGCACATGTGGAGGGGGAGTATTTCTGAAAATCCAAAACTCTTGAAGTGTTCAAACATGTTTTTCATTTACAAACACTTCGAGAGATTTTCATGAAAATGGTTTTATGGCAATGGAGTTATAAGGAGATTAAGGTTAGGAATAACCGTCCTATGATCCGCCAGAGCCGGAGGGATCTACCCAAGGACACTACCAATAGTTAGAATTAGAATTCCTTAGGTATGATTATAAAAGGAGAAAATGAGAATCAGAGAAAGAAGGAGTTGAAGAATTAAAAAGAAAAGCAAAGAAAATGGTGAAAAGAAATAGCCCTCCAGAGTATTCAACTTAGGGCATAATCGCGGTTCAATTCATATACTACTGGTTGTCACGAGATGACACCGGTATTGAAGATCAAAGTCGTCATGGACCCAGTGACGCATGCACTAAACCTTCTTAGCCACTCAAGTTTCTCCCAAAAGAAGCTTGTTTCATTCTCACAGGGAACCCTACGTAAACTATCGGCCTTCTCTTAGAGATTACTGGTATTGAAGAAGGAGACCCTCTCCCTAGTCTCCGCTCAGGAAAAAACCAAAGCGCACTATTGAGTCTAGAGCCACGAGATTTATTAAAAGATCTCTTAGGTGCACTTGACATTTCATCACTTGTTGTTCAACAATAAGAACGCAAGTGATACGTTATCGAGTCCTTCACAGATCTTAGCAATCTGTCGAGAACATTTATGAGATGTTCACATCTGTGATCCTCAGTGATTGAATGGAAACTCCTGCCAGGGTCAACATCAAACGACCTGACAGCAGTCACTTCGTAACTCCCCGTGGATTACGCTTAGTGTGTCTCAAACGGTCTACAGTCGTGAGGTGATGCTTCGTGTACCTCAACACTCATCTGAACGTAGGTGTACTTTGGTACATCGCTATCTCACTTGTGGGACTCCAGTTCAGAACACCTTTGTGAGAATTAGAGTTGTGTTTTCACACTATGCTGTTAACACGCTCGAAGTTCAAACTTGTAAGTACCGGAATCCGCTTATTACTAACCTTTCTTATGTTTTCTTCTTATGGAAGCTCTCGAGCGGACTGATCGTGCAGATTCTTCACATGCTCATACCAACAACATCACTAATGGAAGTTCTCTAAAAAGGGCAACACAAAGTCGAATGATTCTTCGTCAAGTCAAAGAATCTACAAAGTTTAAAGACTAAGAGAACTTCATCAAGATCAAATCCAACGTTAAAGAGCGTGTGAGCATGTTGAAGAAAGACGGGAGACACCTGGAGCAACGAAGTAGACCTGATGCAGATAACAACAACATACTATCACTACCATCACAAAGAACAAAGATCAAAGAACAAAGTAAATGATGACATCAAAGCGTAATACTTCAAAGGAAACAATTTCTCTACACCGGGAGATTGTTCGAATCAAGACACTTCTTCTCACAAGAAAGAAGAATGTCAGAAGACGTCAAAGCTACTATTACATCAGCACCTACAACGTTTATCACTCTTTCATTCATCACCAACACTTAGGGGGAGATTGTTGGAATCACTCCTAAACTATATTTCAAGTGTTAGTGATTCATATGTAATAGTTAGCTTAATATGGCCTTTATGTTTGTTATTAAGCTAAGGCTTGTGTAGAAGGCCCATAAGCCTTGGCCCAAGCCCATATGAAGGGAAGGAGTCTAGAAGTGTTGCCCTAGCTCCTTGCCCTATAAATACTCTTGTATAACCCTCACTTGAGGGGTTAGTTTTTCACTCTCATTATTCACCTACGCATAACCTTTCTTCATTTCTTATTCGTGTGTTTGTGATTGTATTCATCCGATCTCCTCTTATCTATACTTCTTTATATTGATGTTTGTGTTACTAAAATGGGAACCTAACAAGTATTAAGTTCATCACGTGTACTCGTTGTGTGTTTAGATATGTATCTCCTTCCCCTTGCTGGTTTTGATACCTCAGAATTAGCAACACATTACACATGCCAAATACTCTTGAAATAGAGAAGAACAAACAATTAGCTCAACTGAATCCTGTGAGAATCAACTGCTACAGAAACTCTCTCTGACTATCTTCATCAACCCATATGTAGACAATTTGAAGTGACCATTGATGAAGAAAACCCAATATACCAAACTTGAAACCCAAGTCGAATTCCCCACGTGTGTGACTTATGCTTGCACTAATGTTGGAAGAACGGTGTAGAGAATTTATGCTTCAAGCAAATCTCTAAGTACTCACTACTCAAACAAAGTATGAGACATTAACACCTCTTGCGATTATCCACACCGCCATCTGCGTGTGACACTGAGTAAAACAACGTAACTCCTAATAGTGATAGTTAACCATGTCTTCAACCATCCACCCCGACTGCTGGTAACTAGATAAACCAAGTCTTCAACTCAAATTCTTAAGCCCGATCAAGTTATCAAATAAGATCACGCCTTTGTGAAAGTCAACTTCAATCTCAAATAAGTGATAAATGATTAACTCGGTAATCAATTTGTGTCAAATGCCCAACACGTGAATAAACATACAATCGGATGTACATTGACCCATCAATGAACCGAACAAATGATTCCTCAACATCAATGCATTCTTCCTAAAAGTATACATGTAGAGACTGATCTGGAATATTCACCAATAACTTCGAAATGATGAGGTAGTCATTTTTCTTGAAGTTCATGTGGTTGATTTATAGCATGCACGTTGAGAGGAACAATAATCCGTGAAGATTTGGCAAAGGAATACCAAAGAGCGGATCATTATTCATGAGTGCAACTGCAATATTATGATAGTCATTATCAACGCCTTGAGGAATAACTAGAGATTGGGCTTCTTGAGTAGTCTGAGTTGTACTTCTTAGATGATCAACATTCGCTAGCGGTTGGAAATACTCATCAAACATATCTTGAAACAATGAATCCCAAACAATAACTCCCATTTATCCTTAGTAAGTGAAACATTAGGCGTTGGAGGAGAGTCGTATGACCATTATTCAAACATCCATCAACATGTAGTAAATTCACTCTTCTCCCCCTCAAAAATTGCATCCGAAATTGCCATTTTTGATTTAACCAAGTGAATAAGAATATACACCAATGAACGTAGATCCACTTGATGACTGAATGAGCATGGGAGAAACATGAAGCTTGTTGATGAAGAATGTCGATGAGAATGGTCCTAAACATGAAGATTTCTCTTCTTCTAAAGATAAAGCGCACTGAAGCGTACACCTTTCTTTTCTATAAGGAACGGGGCTTGAAGTGTTATCTGCAGACGCCATAATGATGAAGTACGAGGACTGAACTGATGTGAACAGACGTCATTGCCGATTTGAATATCAAGGTTAAGTTACTTGGACCCGTGAGTTATGAGATATCAATCCATTTGTTATCCATACTTTAAGCCAGTCCATGTATTGAAGGATTGAAGTATCTGCAACTGAGTAAGGACTACCTGCACTAACATTACAAGCTTGATTGCATATATATTGGTTAGTGACATTAGTATCCAAACCCTTTGAGGTTTCACGGTCCACCTTGATTTTGCAATCGATAAACTGCTTTCCGGTAGGAATCCACTTAAGTCCAACATCCTTAAACATTCTACCAGACGGTATCCACTTATGGCAAGGTTTAGGATTGTTAAGCTTCTTATGCACAGTGGAAGACTTATCGATATTCCTAGACTCCAAAGATTTAGCAGTTGGTATCCATCTAGGTGAAGTATTAGGTTTGTTTTGCTTCTTATGCACTGAAGATGACTTACTAAAAGTCCTAGACTTAACAGGTTGAACCTTAGCACTGTTTATAGTCTTAGTGGATTGTATCTTAGCATGAGCATTAACTTTATTCAGGGATTTTGAAAGACAATTATCATGATTTGCTTTAAAGACACATTTAAGACAATTCGAGCAAACAGGTTGATTAGATTTAGATAAAGATCTAGAGTTCTTAGAGTGCTCTGCTACGGGAATTGTTTTAATCGAAACAAAACTAATCTTAGATGCAAGCCAATCCCTAGACTTTTTTAGAGTGTTCCTAGGTAATGATTTACTACAACTAGTTGTGCCTTGAAACCTCGTAGAATTCATCACCCTAGGTCTTGAACCTAAAATTCCGTCTTTTCGAATCTGTGCCTTTTTCCTAACTTCTTCTAGATAATAGCTCTTCCACAAGTCATTCATATCATATGAATTCTGAATTTTAATGCTTGGTTTTGACACAATTTTTGAACCAATCCTAGAGGTGCTGGGAGTAGAAGTAGCTGCTTGTTGAGGTTTAGAGGAACTAGAAGCATGATTCTTAGGCAACTCAGGTGAAGTGACTGGTTTTGACAAAACTTGTTTCTCATCAACTTGGGAGGCAAACCGTGTTTTTGAAAATTTTGGTCTTTCGGATATAAACGCAGTAGGCTTCCTAACAACGGACCGGTTTCTAATGGGATGAGAAACTGGTTTCCCCAAGGTTGATGGTTTTGTAAACTTAGTGTTCACACTTTTCCCTACAATTTTCCTAAGCTCATTTTTTAAGGCAACAATAGCGAAACTCTTTTCCTGAAGTTGAGCTTTGAGATCATCAATTTTTGCTATCAAAGATTTTGTTTGTTCCATTGATGTAGTTCTAGCTTCTTTGACAGAGTCACTTAGTTCTATGTGATGCTTTCTCAAAGACTCATTTTCCTTTAGTATTTTGGCCACAAAAACCGCTAATTCATCATTTCTCATTTGAATATCATCAATAGCATTAACATCAGAATTACTTGTATCCAAATTACTTTTCACATGCATACCAGAAATATGTTTCTTCAAATTGTTGATGGTTGAGTCTTTGTCTTGAAGTTGAGCTTTCAAAGTGTTCATTTCAAAAAGTTCACGGAATTCTGGAAGTTCCGGATTTTTACATGGTTTGTTAATTTGGAAACTTTCTTCTTTACTTTGTATCGTAATTTCAAGTGAAATGCAATGTTTTTCAAGATTTGAGAATTTGTTTGAAAGTTCATCAAAAGCCTTTTAATCAACCATATTGTTTGTTTTGAAACACTTAATCTCAGACTCACCTCGCCATGTGACATTTATCATAGTCATGTTTAGCATCAAGATCAGTTTGTTTAAGTACTTTAGCAGATGCACTATATTGAACAGTAAAGGGTACCTCATTACATGACACCTGTTCAATTTCTGGTATGATATCTGCATCCACATCATGTGTAACAAGAGTCACTGAACCACTGGTTGTTTCAATTGATCCAACATCTGATGCTTTACCTGACTCAACACAACAATCTTTTAATTATGCTTGACATTCATTCCCCTTTCTGATTACTGCATCTACTTCTTGTGTGTTAGGAGTAACTGAACAGCTGGTCACATCATTATTTGTTGTCTCTGACATTCTGCATTCAGCCACACCCGATCCTTCAACTGATACACTGCCCAACTCATCACAACATTCTCTCAACAGCACCAAAATCTCATCCACTTTTTCATCTTTCTGAGTAACTTCCTCAATATGCTTCTCCACATTATCCATGAGATGGATAAGTGTCTCTATGAACACGCTAATTTCCACTCCAGTGTGTCTCTTGAAAGACATTTGGCCATGTCTTGATCATAATCTTATGTAAATTCCCTATGATGAATGACTGAAATTGGTTGCGATCACTTGAAGTGCATCACCGAAGTATCCTTTTGAACCTTTTCTTTATCAAGTTGTTGTTCCAATTGTTCTAAGTTCAATAGTAATGTTCCCGTTAATGTGGATAAATCTTGATGGAAAAGGGCATTGCATGTTCGTTCCATTCCTATCGATGTGAGTAACATAATGTGTGAGTGAAGTTGCAGAAAGGCACAATGCAACATTCCTTTTGCATGGCATTCTGTAGCATGAGCAGGTGAAAATCTTTCTCATTGGACTCAGAGCATGAAGAACTCAAATCATCATTGATTGATTCCATCATCTGTAACCATTTAGTATAGCTAATATTCTCATGGTTGTCTACAGCATCATACAATTTAAGTACTTCCGAAATCACTGAATTAGGA
>OU343221.1:205801302-205855304 GCA_910596185.1 Chrysanthemum makinoi
TTACTAGTTCTTTAGATGATAGCGATTGAAGAAGTCGTATATTGGCGTGACCCAATCTTCGATGCCATAAGGTCGAAGTATCATCCATAGAAGTAAGACAAATTTGTCTTTTGGTTCATTACCGATTTTAATGACATAGACTCCATGTTTTCTAATGCCTCTTCCTATAGTAATACCGTTTTTCAATATTTTACTACTGGTTTCACTAAAAAGTACGTTGCACTTTTTATCACATATTTTTCCTATACTTAGAAGGTTGAAGTTTAGGTTTTCTACGTGACACACATCGTTAATGGTTAAAGATTTGTGAGAAATTGTACCTTTACCGATGATTTTGCTCTTGCTATTACCAAATACCACATTTCCACCATTGAAAGATTCGTATGTGGAAAACAAATCTTTGTTACTGGTCATGTGCCTCGTGCACCCGCTATCCTTGATCCATTCATCTGGATCTAGGTCGACCTTTAAGCATACCTAAGAAAACAATTAACTCAAACATTTGGTCCCCATTTGTTCATGGGTCCATTAGTGTTATACATTTCATTCATGTTAGGAATATATGGAAAAGGTGAGAAAGCATTCCATGGTGTAAAGTTTTGAAATGGAAAACCGTTTTGTACATTAGGATTCCATCTTATTTGATGGTGGTTACTTCTCAGATAAACATTATTTGGTCTTCTTATAAATGTGTTTGGTTTAGAAAATGATGGACCTTCGTTTCTCATAAACTTTGATTTTGTTTTAGTGGAGGTGGTTGTTTGACATTTCTAACAGCAACGTGGGTTGGTTTCTTCTTGTTAACAATAACAAAGTCGGCTCTAGATGATGTAGCTACATTATTTCTACTGTTTGCTGGTACAGACCCACGGATCATTGGTTTTACACTAGACGGTTCCTTTTTCAAGGGATCTGTGGGATCCGTGACTACTATATCTTGTTTTTCAATTGCTTTGACGAATTTTGTTTCTTTAATCTCGCTAGTTGACGCATT
The DNA here is from genome assembly GCA_910596185.1 of Chrysanthemum makinoi. NCBI lineage: Eukaryota > Viridiplantae > Streptophyta > Magnoliopsida > Asterales > Asteraceae > Chrysanthemum > Chrysanthemum makinoi. The sequence continues at coordinate 205,802,297 of OU343221.1, forward strand.
AAGTTCCTTTACACCTAAACCCTTTTGATTGTTTCCCGTTTTAACACTATCAAGTATTATATCTAGAGTATTAGTACTCATTCTAGCAATCTTGGAATCAAGATTATCAACTAATGTTTGAAGTTTAACACAAAGCTCACATTACCCATCTACTTTCTTCCCCTTTTCTAAACATTTTAATTTATCTTTTAACTCAATGACTTCCTTTTCTAAACGTTCATTTTTGTTTTTCAAAATCTTATTTTTGTTAATTACTTTTAGACTAATTTTGCAAAGTTTAACATATTCACGATGCAATGATTCATCATCTAATGATGAGCTACTATAATAAAGAGATTTGGGATACCTCGTTTGAGTCATTTGCCATGAGACAAATTTTTTCGTTCTCCTCCTCACTCATTCCCCACGAACCACTTACGAACGCCTTTTGTTCGTCACGTTTGGGACACTCACTAATGAAGTGATTAGGGTCCCCACATTTAAAACATGCGCGTTCATCCCTTGCTTTCTTATCGTCTTTGCCTTTCCGGAACCCCTTCTTGTCGTCATATGGTTGCTTGACATATCTTCCTTTTCTTCTAAAGAACTTCTTGAAATCCCTTACCGCCATGGCATATTATTCGTCATCACTTTCCGAAGAAGAGTTTTCTCCATCGCTTGAGACCTTATTGGATTTTAAGGCAAGAGATTTGTGCTTCTCTTTCTTTTCTTTTGAGGCTTCAGAGTCTTTAGCGAGGACAAGCTCATAGACCTTTAGATTGCCTATGAGTTCGTCGAGAGTGAGGATTGACAAGTCTTTGGATTCTTCGATGGCCGTCACCTTTGATCTCCACTTGGATGGAAGTGCCCTTAGATATCTCATGACATGATTACGACTAGAAAAAGAATCATCAAGTGCTTGTAATGAGGTAATAATAGTGTTAAAGTTAGCAAAAGAATTATCTATACTATCCTCATCCGATATTGAAAATTGTTCATATTGTTGAACAAATAAATCTACTTTATTGTTTTTAACTTGTTGATTTCCTTGATTAGTTACAACTGAAGAGTTCCAAATTTCTTTAGAGGTTTTAAGCATAGAAATTCTTTCGAATTCCTTTTTGGGTAAAGCATTATATAAAGCCATTTTAGCTTCACTATTTTTGGAAAGCTTTTTCTTTTGATCATCGGAGAGGCGATCATGAGGGATATTTACTTGTTTTTCGGTTTTATCATCTTTTGTTGTGGCTTGAAAGTCACCTTCAACAATGATGTACCAAAGATCAATATCTTTTGACTTCACATAAGTTTCGAATCTATTCTTCCAATAAATAACACCATTTGTTTCAAGTAGTGGAAGTCGTTGCATAGATTGCCCTTCTTTATAATTTTCAAAACTCATTGTGATAGAAAAGTTTTTGAAATACGATTTACTTTAAAACTTTAATAAACCTAGCTCTTGATGCCAATTGTGGAAAACTAGAGGGGGGGGGTTGAATAGTTTTGCGGATTTTAGGTTTAGTTTCAAAAACTTTAGATTCGATCTTATGTGAATTTGTATGGATGGATATAAGGTATGAAGCAATAAGTAATGTAAGTAATGAAAGCAAGTAAAGTAAAGGATATAAAGTAGTGACACAAATGATTTATAATGGTTCGGCTACATGGACACCTTCCTTGCCCTACTCCACTTCCCGAGTCTCCTACTCGAGAGTTCAAGCACTATGTTAACAAGCTCCTTCAACACGGCGGAGAAGCCTCACAACGTCGCTTACACTTTCCGGTACAAAGCGAAATACCGAGTCCTTAACACGGCGGACCAAACCAACACAATTATAACACAACAACTATGTGAAATATGAAATACAAGATCTTGCTACATAAATCTTGCGGAGGAACAAATCAATCAAGGACCCCTTGCTTCGATGACTTGTAGTATCTCGTGATCTCGCCTTTGAGAAGGACCTATATGAGAATCAAAAAAAAAAAAAAAAAAAAATGAACTACTAGATTGATCAAGAGATCTGAGATTAGAAGAGAGAAGTAATATATGAGAGAGTTTGTAAGAAGAGAGGTGAGTAACAATGAAGAAATTACTCACTATTTATAGGCAAGAAAACTCTACTATTCCCCAGATCTCACGGATCCCTTAATTGAGGGATCCGTCCAGTGTAATCCCAGGGATCCGTGGACGCTCCTCCTTATTTGGGTTATGGGTCATGGGTCATGGATCATGGGTCATAGGTCATGGGTACCCAAAAGAGATACAATGTATCTAGACATTGGGTCATGGATCTTGGGTTATGGGTTATGGATTTGCTCCATGGGTATGGGTCATGGGTCTTGGATATTACCCATCTTAACAAATTATTACAACAAATGAATTATTACAACAATTTATGTTAAATGGCTATATGTAAATGCTTTACAAAAATAACATGTATTCTTATAATTTTACTTATGATAACTTTATATTTGTTATCAACAAAACACAAAGAGATCGCAAAATATGAATAAACATTTTTATGGTTTATTTGTATTAACAAAAAGGATCTAATAGCGCGTTAAGACACTCGAAACCAAAACACATATATCGTAACCGGCAGACGATGAGTAGGTGAAACCAAATGTCTGGAAATTCTAGAATGATAGAGAATCGATAGAGACGATCCATTTAACATAAATCAAACCAACCAATGTAGCAACAGGCTGCAAAACATAATGCACTAAAAATGATACGTGATCCTCATACTCTTTGGTTTATTGCTTATCCGTGTTAAAAATTCACTTCATGTTACCCGCATTCTTCTTCTTCAAAAGCTTACCCTCTTGCTTCTTCGCCAAAGCCCATTCCTCGCTTCTTTTTTGCTTCTTCAATACGGAGTCAAGAACCAGTTGTACCTAAGTTGGATCTATATCATGAAATCGTTAATTAAAAATGAAAGCAAAAGGTTGTTGTGATACCTTCCGTCCGATACTCCGATTGCAAGAACCTTTAATACTTTCAAATCAACCTTCCTCTTGCTGCAACTAATTCAATTAAAATCGCTAGGTTATATAAATTAAAAAAATTAAAAAATGGGGAAAAAAACTTCTTACATCTCAGGAATTGTTTGATTGAACCTTTTATGATATACACCCACATTAAGATTCAAAATAGGGTATCGAATCATTTCCATATTACAATTTTGACAGCAAAACACCAATTCGTTGCTTCAATCGATACCATAAATAAATTACTGTAACATATTTTTGGAGTTAACTCTGTGTGTGCTTGATTTTAAAGGATGATTTGATTTCAAAGGATATTTTTGGAGTTAACTGTGTGTGTTTTTTTTGAATTGGAGAGGATGATTTGATTTCAAAGGAGACGGGTTTGAAAATAATTAGGATTAGGTTACAAAGGATTGTTGTATTAGATGTTTAATGACATAACAAAAATAAGAGTACATAATTGAACGTGACGCACATAAAATGAAGCTAAGACCATGGGGTACCATGGCTTGATGTTGCGCCAAATCCTATATGGCCAAGCAATTGGCGCGCGCCACCTCCAAGTGATGACACCCCAAGCTTCAAAAATCTTGTCCGGCGCCATTAAATTGGCGTGTGTGAAAGGAGGAAATAAAAAGAAAAAACTAAACCTCTAACACAACTAGTTTTTAGAAAAATTATTTATTTAGTTTAAAATTTTTTGAGTGTTCATAAGTTGTTTTTTTTTGTGTTGTTTTAATGGTGGTGTTTTAGGTAGAAAATATGAAGAGGATAAGAAGATAAAATAGGGATTTGTGAAAGTGAGTGGGATGGTAGGGAGTGGGCCACTAGTACATTGGGTAGAATATATACTATATTGCTAGTATAACGAGTGGGTTGGTGCCCGTGCGTTGCTGCGGGGGCTTGCGTGTCGTAGTTTTATCTGTATTGTTACGCGACGCATGATTGTGTTTGATAGTAAAAATACACACCCATAGATCTAATGTTCAGACCAATTTATTTATATATAATAAAAACTTTCATAAAACTGGACATCTTTGGCTCCCGTAGTTTAAAAAAAATTATGAGAAATTTTAAAGTTATTTAATAGGTTAAGGGTGCATTTTGAAAGTTTTTTTTTTTTTTTTTATATAGACTTTAAACTTCAACAATTTTTATAAAATCATACGTATGTCAAAAGATATCAATATTAGGCTCCTTTTGTTCGTTATCGAGAGACCTTTTTGAGGGTATTTTTTTATTCAAGAAATCGCGAAGTATCTATAAGCTACACGATAAATAAAGTTTGTTGTATAATAAAGTCGTAAATAATAAGAGTTTAGGGGTTGTTTCCTAGTTTCCTTTCTTAACTTTTATATATATAATAATTTTTGAATTTTTTAATGCATGAACAAATGGGATGGGATAACTTCACTACAAGGTTCATCACTAAATGATATATATGTAGAATAGAGTTGAGATCAATATAAAACTCATATTTGTCATAGAACAAATGAACCAATCATAACCCTCTATTTTTTATCTAAATTAATATAAAATCATTTTCCACCCTTTTTTTAAAACAACATATCTTACAAAGGGTAAATCTTCAAAATATAAAAAATACACCATCGTGACGAGAATTAAATTATCTTTCTATAAATATGCACTTTTACAGTATTTTTCGACGACAAACATTTTTTTCAAAATTCCGTCCGAAAATCATATATGATTTTTACGAATCATATATGATTTTAAAAATCATGTATGATTCGATTTTTACGAATCATATATGATTTTTTACGATCATATATGATTCTCAAAAATCATATGTGATTCAGAAAATCGAATCATATATGATTTTCACAAATCATATATGATTTTTGTTGACCGAAATTTTGAAAAAAAAGTTGTTAAAAATATATAGTAGTGCATATCTATAGAAAGAAATTTAATTCTCGTCACGATTGTATAATTTTTATCGCGTAACGATTAACGGTTTGCGAGATATTTAATTTTTAAAAAAGGGTGAAAGTTTATCATAATAAAAAAATGAATGGCTATTATTGGTTAATTGGATCTATGATAAATTTTGGTTCTATATTGAACTTTTGCCATGTAGAATATGGTTCATATTGTTAGTATTTTTAATTCAAAATCTTCAAATAGTGTAGATATTATACATTCTTTATTTTATCTTTTTAAGCATGAATTTATTAACAACATAAGTAGTTTAGTTTTAGTTTGTTAGCATAAAGAGTTTCTCAAACGTTTCTAATGATTATGTTTTGATAAAATTGTGAGTGCTTTAATATAATTTTTACATATTTGATATTCGAATTTTTTTAAAGATAAATAAGATAAGTTCACCAACCAAATCTTTTTATCTGCACCTAAACTTGTTTAATTAGTGTTAACCGCATCATAGTAGAGCACTTATGACTAAAACCGTATTTTTCTTTTTCGTATTTTTTTTTAAGTTTCGTATTGTATTTTATTTGAATGAATAAAATCTTAGTTTGTTTAAAAAAGAGTGGAAAAGAAAATAAATTTGTGGGTGGGTGGGGCCTAAATGGCATGTTATGAGTGAATGGGTGTTTTGGTGTGTTAGTGTTAAAAATGAAGATGCTGAAGTGTCGCTGAAGTGGCACTGAAAAATGCGAAATGGCATGTTACGATACCCCATGCTCTAAAGGAGAAGTGCAATAATGTGTTGTACGCATTAAATCACCAACCAATCATAAGCGAGACACATCATCGCATTGATTGCATGGGCTGATTCAAAGGGTTGTAACATGTAGCTTTTTTATATAGTATAAATATAGATGTTAGCACTAAGAAGATGATATAAGATCATTTGAGGAAAAAAGATTATTTACATACCAAGGGATCAATCTTCACCCTTCATTTTTATTTGATCTAACGGATGAGATTAATCCCAACAATTTAAAAAAACCACTTTCATCCTTTTTTTTTAAATATTAATATCTTTCAAACCGTTAATCGTTGAGCGAAAAAAAATATATCATTGCGACGAGCATTTAATTATCTTTCTATAGATATGCACTTTGATATACTTTCGACAAACCTTTTTTTCGTATTTTTCACCTTTTTTTTAAAGTTTTTTCGTTTTTTTTACGTTACTGAAATTTGCATTAAAAAATCATGTATGATAAAACACTAATTTGATATTAGTGTAAAATCACATATGATATGTAATATCATATATGATATGTAATATCACATGTGATATTAGTGTAAAATCACATATGACATCACATGTGATATTACATATCATATATGATTTAACACTAATATCACATGTGATATTCAATTTAGTGTTTAATTATATATGATTTTTTATCAAATTTCGAGTAACGTAGTTAAAAAAAGAAAAAAGACAAAAAAACGTGAAAACGAAATTTTTTCTTTTGAAAGTATATTAAAGTCGTCTATAAAGATAATTAAATATCTTCGTCGTGACGGATAAATATTTTCGCTTAACGATAAACGGTTTAGAGATATTTAAATTATAAAAAATGGTGAAATAATAAATGCTTTTAATCTCAGCCATTGATTTCTTTTTAAATGGATCATGGAGATGAGTCCCTTAGTATGTAAGAAAAATTTGGTAGGTAAAATAACTCTCTTCCTAAGAAGATAGTCATCAAAGATAAGCATTTGTAACACACAATTTATTCTTAAAAAAATACAATCAAATATAAACGGAAAAATTGAATTTCTTAATTTAATTTTCCTATAATATTAGAGTAGAGTTATTTTACATACCAAACTTTTCTCACATACCAAGGGACTCATCTCCACCATCCATCTAAAAAAGAAATCAATGCTGAATTAAACATTTTATTATTTCACATATTTTTTATATTTAAATATCTCTTAAACCGTTAATCTAAGTGAAAATATTTACACCATGACGAGCATTTAATTATCTTTCTATAGCACTTTGATATACTTTCGAAAAAAAAAAAAAAACTTTTTTTACGTTTTTTGTTTATTTCGTTTTTACGTTACCGAGAATCGTTAAATGAAAAATCATATAGATAAAACATTCGAATATCACATGTGAGATTATAGTTAAATCATATATGATATGAATATCACATGTGATATTATGTGTAATATCATATGTGATATTACACTAATATCACATGTGATATTACATATCATATATGAAATTACACTAATATCACATGTGATATTCAAATTAGTGTTTTATCATATATGATTTTTTAATGCAATTTCAGTAACAAAAGAAAAACTTAAAAACGTGAAAAATACGAATATAAAAATTTTGTCGAAAGTATATCAAAGTGCCTATCTATAGAAAGATAATTAAATGCTCGTCGCAGTGATATATTTTTTTTCTCTTAACGATTAACGGTTTGAAAGATATTAATATTGAAAAAATGATGAAATGAGTTTTTAAATTGTTGGGATTAATCTCATCCATTAGATCAAATAAAATGGAGGGTGAAGATTGATCCCTTGGTATGTAAATAATCTTTTGTCCTCAAATGATCTTAAATCATAATATTAAGTATGGATATATTTTTAACCCATAAAATAATAATTATCCTAAAATACTTAAAATATATCATATCAAATTTTAAATTTGAAAAACCATACCATACATAATAAACATATCATAAAAAATAAATAAAAAATCCTAAAATATTTAACTGTGTTGATATATTTTAAACACATAACTTAATCGAAAAGACTAAAAAGAAAATAGTAAGTTTAAAAAAAACACAAAACCATGTGTAACTACGTTTATTGCACAATTTGTTATAAATTTTCAATAATAACCACCAACAACCACATTAATCGATGGAACAAGTAAGTTAGAATTATTTACGTATTGTATGTATGTTATGACAACTTTTTATTTACTTATTTATTTATTTTTTTGATTTTTGGGTGGTCCTTTTAAGCATTTAGATAGGCTAAGTAATCTTCAAGTTCTTTTAAGCCTCGAAAACAATGATGATGTGACTTTTATTCTATACTATTTTTTTTACAGCCCAAATATATAGTCTGAGAATTTGGAACAAGAAAATACTCATATTCCATTGATTGGGAACGAGGAGTCTAATGTAGATATGAGTGATGAAGACACTGACTCGAACTCACAAGAAAATGATCATATTCCATTGATTGAGAACGAGGAGTCTATGAAGATATGTTTGATGAAGATACTATAGGTGATGATGAATATAATAAACATAAATAAATCATATAAACGCAGCGGAATCATCACCAACAACGGATCCATATTGCCATATGATCAATCAAATAAAACATAGATAAGGTTTATACCTTTGTAGCGTGATTCCGGTAACGAGACACCAATGACCTCCACGAATGGAATCAAGAAACCAAAAGACTAATTAGGTTGGCCTTTCCCGATGTGTGAAACACACTACACGTCTAACAATCACCCTTTGATGCTAGTCTTAACCTTTGAACCAATCCTTGCACAAGACTACTCTTAGAATTATCAAGGAGAGAAAAACCAAAACAAAAACACTATGTGTGTGTTGTATTGGGCGTTCACCAAGGGGAGGGGGGAGAAAAGTTATCAAGTCTAATGTGTAACTCCCAATCATAATCAAATCATAATCAATTAGCATTAATGCTAATTGATGTCAAATCTAATGTTACACATTAAGCCCTTCAACATCCAAAAACCCCTCTTTACTCCCTTATGTAACAAAGGTTATACATAATGTAAATACGATAATTACATTATGACAATGGTGTCTAAGTGTATATGTGTGTGACCCCATAGGCTCACATATGACTAGCCATATAATTATTTATTATGACACGAGCATACTCCAACAGCTCCCACTTGCGACGTCATAATAGACAAGTACTTATACAAGCAATGGTTAGCGTCTAGCAACACGCCAATGCCCCTAGTGATATGTGAGGTCAGTTTCTTAAACATTTCATTAAATGGTTTATATGTCATATATCCCTTTGTTTCAGATACCAGCTTGAACTTTAGACATGGATCAAAAAGTCATTCTAATGGTTCAACAATTATGTTCTCGATCTAGATATTAAACAAGATTACCAAGTGAATTAAGATTCATCTTAATCTCATTTGGGTACGGCCATACAAACATCTGTTCAAATCATCGAGGGGCCCAATAGTATCTAACTCCAAACCATGTGGAGGAACAAATCCTATTTTGACTGCACGTGTCATTCATGTGTTTCAAATCATTCCTGATAGTGGCCTTTATAACTACCTTGTTCAGGACAGCGTTTAACCATATCAAGGAATGAAACTCCACACATGCAAAACCTACTTGCATCTCAAGTCTAAGGATAATAGACATAACCATTTTCGAGATTCACTATATGACGCCGATCCATGCAGTGAATACTCGTAGGTTGGGTCAGTCCAATGCTCATCACCATGAACAATATGTGAGTTTGGCAAAAGGTCACAACACAATCACAATTGTCTTAATTTGATGGCACTCCCGATGCAGTACCGCAACCGACAATGGACAAGTTTTGAATGAAGAAAATCATTCATGGATTTAAACATGCAAATATAGAATACAGTTGATATGAATGAAAATGATAATAACCATTAAATCAATTCATTACAAAATATAAACTGCTTAGCATTCCAATTATTCAAATACTAAAATAAACATATCTACATGAGACTACTAGCTGGTCGAAGTCCAATGTTCCTAGCATGCCCAACATGTTTCGTGCAAGGCATTGCTTTAGTAAGAGGATCAGCTAAGTTGTCATCTGTGTGAACTTTTAGAAGATGAATATCACCACTTTCGATAACTTCTCGAATGTAATGAACTTTCTGACGAAAGTGTTTGGCACCCTTTTGAACACCAGGTTCATTTGCAATGATAATGGCACATGTATTATCACAGTACATATCCATTGGTAGTTCATTCTGGGGACAACGCCAAGCCAAGAAATGAATTTTCGTATCCAAATCGCCTCCATTGCAGCTTCGGAAGCAGCAATGTATTCTGCCGTAGAGGACATTGCAATCGTGCTCTGTTTTGAACTCTTCCAGTCAAAAGCGCCTCCATTCATGATGAAAACGAATCCAGTTTGGGACTTGGTGTCATCACGATCGATCTGCCAACCGGCATCAGTATAGCAAGTGATACTAAGCTCGCGGTTGTCATCACCACCATAAACAAGAAACATATCTTTAGTATTACGAAGATACTTTAATATGTTCTTAACAGCAGTCCAGTGACATTCACCTGGATTCTGTTGATACCTACTTCGTCAGTTCTAAGCGAACGCTACATCAGGTCTAGTGCACCTTACCGCATACATGATGGATCCCACAGCAGAAGCATATGGGATACCCTTCATCCTTTTCACCTGTTCGGGTGTAGAGGGTTCTTGAGTTTTACTCAATTCCGTATTCGGTTGCATTGGAAGATTTCCACGTTTGGAATCTTGCATCCTAAATCGCTTTAGGATTTTGTCAATGTATGCACTTTGACTCAAGCCAATTAACCGCTTTGATCTATCCCTGTAGATCTTGACTCCAAGTATGTACAGCGGCTTGCCTAAGTCTTTCATTTCAAAACAATTTCCAAGCCAGGATTTTACATCTTGTAGCATTGGAATGTTGTTTCCCATGAGTAATATGTCATCGACATATAAGACTAGGAATACGACATTACTTTCACTAGTTTTCTTATATACACATGGCTCATCAAAGTTTTGATTTCTTCATCAAATCTCTTGTTCCAACTCCTAGATGCTTGCTTTAATCCATAAATGGATCTTTGAAGCTTGCAAACTTTGTTGGGATGTTTAGGATTCACGAAGCCCTCGGGTTGCACCATGTAAACATCTTCGTTTAGGTGACCGTTCAAGAAGGCTGTCTTGACATCCATTTGCCAAATCTCATAGTCATAGTACGCTGCTATGGCTAAAAAGAATCCTAATAGCTTTACGTCAGCAACAGCGAGAAGGTCTCTTCATAGTCAATCCCGTAGGTTTGAGTGTGACCTTTTGCTACTAGACGTGCTTTATAGGTGTGTACATTGCCATCCATGTCGGTCTTCTTCTTGAAGAGCCATTTACTCCCAACGGTTTTAGCATTAGGAGGCAGGTCAACTTCAACCCAGACTTCATTGTCTTTCATGGATTGCATCTCCGATTTCATAGCTCTGAGCCATTTATCGCGTTAGAACTCGATAATGCAGCTCGATAGTTAGGTTCATCTTGATCCCTAACTCATGTTCCTCAGCATCGACATAGAAACCATATCGCTCAGGTGCTTGAGGTATCCTTGCGGATCTACGAATCGGAGCAACATCTCTATGAGGCTCTACATTTTCATGTTCAGTCTCATTTCGATGCTCACTAGTGTTACCAGAAGGTTGTGCATCTTCACTTTGAATTTCGTCAAAGTCTATGGTGCTCCCACTTGCTTCTTGTGAAATGAGACTGTTCTCAAGAAACTCAGCATAACGAGCAACAAATATTTTGTTCTCGGGTGGGTAGTAGAAGTAGTAACCCATCGTTTCCTTTGGGTATCCTACGAAGATACACTTGATAGATCTAGACTCAAGTTTGTTTGGCGTTTCTCGTTTCACGAGGGCCTCACAACCCCAGACCTTCAAGTAAGATAAGTTAGGGACTTTCCCATGCCATATTTCGTATGGAGTCTTATCTACCTTCTTGGTTGGAACCATGTTGAGAATGCGAGCAGCAGACTCTAGGGCATAACCCCAAAAGGACATTGGCAACGTTCTTAGACTCATCATAGATCAAACCATGTCTAGCAAAGTTCAATTTCTCCTTTCAGATACACCATTATGTTGTGGTGTATGTGGAGGAGTGAATTGTGAGACTATCCCACACTTTTTTAGATGATCTAAAAACTCTTGACTCATATATTCGCCTCCACGATCGGATCGAAGATCCTTTATAGTCTTATCGAGTTGATTTTCTACCTCACTTTGAAATACTTTGAACGTTTCAAAGACTTCATGTTTATGTTTAATCAAGTAAACATAACCATATCGACTGAAATCGTCGGTAAAAGTGATGAAATAGTTAGCTCCTTCCCTAGACATGATCCTAAATGGGCCACATACATCAGTATGTATGAGTCCAAGTAGGTCTTTAGCTCTTTCTCCAACATGGGAAAAAGGCTTGCGCGCCATCTTACCAGATATGCAAGAAACACATTTATCAAAAGACGTACCGTCAATTGATTCTAAAAGCCCATCTTGTTGCAGCTTCGTAATGCGTTTCTTGTTTATGTGGCAAAGACGAAAATGCCATAGAAAAGTGGAATCCATATTACGTTTAGTTTTCTTGTTGCTAACATTATATATAGAACCATTGTTTGAATTAGGATCACGCATATCAATTTCAAAAATACCATCTCTAGGAATAGCATTAAAATAAATAACATTATCCTTAGAAACCGAAATGCCAAAATCCGTAAAAACATGGATGAAACCATCATCCTTCAAACGAGAAAGTGAAACAACACCTCTAGTAATAGTAGGTGCGAAATGACAACTATTCAAAACAATAACTAGTCCATTAGGAAGGATTAAATCATAGCTTCCTATCGCTTTGACTGGTGCACGATTCCCATTACCAACGTACAGGTCCAAAGCGCCATGCTTCAACTTTCGACTTCCCCTAAGAGCCTGCACATCATTACAAATGTGAGTCCCACAACCTGTATCATATACCCAAGATTTATTAGGAAAACTATAGAGTTCTATAGTGAAGATACCTGATGTACTAGCCCCGCTAGCCTTGCTCTTCTTCAACCTGCGGTACACCGGACAGTTTCTCTTCCAGTGCCCTACCATTCCACATTGATGGCAGGGTGTGTCCTTGGCTGGGTGCTCTCTTCTTAGCAGTGGGGGACTTTAGGTTTGGGGCGTAAGTAAGCTTACCCTTGCCTCTCCTTGTCCCTTGCCAGTGCTTGCGGTTTCCCCTTGTTCTTTTTCTAGATTTTGCCTTGCTTGATAGCTAGGACAACTGGAGCTTTCTTGGGCATACCTTTTTCTGCAAGTTTGAGCATATTATGCAGTTCATGTATGGTCTTGCCCATGTTGTGCATGTTGTAGTTATGCACAAATTGTTCAAATTCCTTTGAAAGTGAGGTTAGTATCATGCTCACTCCAAGGATCTGAGGCATGGGGTATCCAAGCCGCTCCATCTGATCTAGATAGCCTTTCATTTTCATGATGTGGCTACTGACCGATTGTCCTTCCTCCTGCTTGCAAGCATGGAATGATCTGACAGTTTCTAATAATTCCGCCAGCTTTGTTGTTCGAACATAGTTCTTAGTTCGGTTATCATGTCAAATCTGTGAGGAGGTCCTCTAAATTCTTTTGAATTTCTGGGATCATGCTCGCAAGCATAAGACAAGCGACTTCCTGTTGTTCATTAAACCTACGAGTGTAGGTATTACCCAGTAGCAGTGGCATTTTCAGCAGAGGCTCGGTAAAGCTGTTCCAGATGGTAAAACTTTTGTTCATACTTGAGGACAATCCTCAAGTTTCGGTACCAGTCCAAAAAGTTGTTACCATTCAATCTCTCTTTTTCGAAATTGATCGATTGACGAGTTGTTGATGGTTTGAGTTTGAGTTGTCATCTACAAAACAAACAAAATTCAAATTTTAGTATCATTCAATAATTAATCCTTTTTAAAATTAACTACCCAAGTTTTATAAGAAAAACAATTAATTATGCGAAAAAGGCTAAGATCCTCATTGAGATTCCACCATCACATCAGTTGATCTGCTAGCAATGGTGGATTCAATAGGTAGGTAACGTCGACCAATTGCAAATCAAGTGCAACTCTTAGATCCTTATGGGACCCATGGCACTGGTGAACAAGCATCTAGTGTCAAGCTGGCATGTTTAGTCCCATCCTTGCCTCGGGTCAAGGTCTTACCGCTTAACTCGATTAAGTCATCCAATTTGAGAACGTGCGAAAATATATCTAAGTCCCACGCATAGACAATAATCACCTTGGGTTACAATTCAACCTAGGTCCCACGCATAGGCAAAAAGTAATTGCAAGTGTTCTCAAGCGATTGGACGGCATGACTTAAATTTGTGACGGGTAAAATATTTTGATGTGAATCAAAAAAGGTGTACGAAAAAAGCATGCATTCATTCTTCGTAGCACAAGTTAAAAACTCTTCTTAACTTAAGTCTAATCATTGTTTTAATTTATATGTGTCAAGTTGTCCATTTTCAAGTCTAATGTAGAACCTATGTGGATTATAATAGAGATAGGACAATACATAAATCGAATAACATACATAACAAGTTAAGTGTTATTATTAAAACAATGATTTTAAGTTAAATCCATATTTAAACTTAGTTAAACTAAATCATAAGATTTAGTTTGAAAATGGTTTGTGTTGTGTTTTAAGTTTTAGAAAACGATTTGCAAGTTATATACATTCACAACATACATAATAAGCAAACAACCAACACACAACCACAATATGTAAAGCCTCAACCGATGAAAGAACCTATGCTTGGTCTCGTGAGCCATCACGAGAACCAAGAGTCATCTAGGGACATAAACCACAACCACACGGAGGACTCCCACTTGCTCCAAGACCAAGCTAGGACAAGTAGAAGCCCATTATGCACATGAAAAGTGAATCTGCCAGCCCAGAATTTCTGCATTCGGAGGCCCAAACGGCCTAGAAGGAGTCATCCCCGAGCTTAGCACCAAACTACAAAGTTGTGGGCCCATGAGTTTTCTACCTGCAGTAAAAAATTGGTTAAAAATTACGCCACCAATCACCAGGAAACGCCGTTTTACTGCAGCTTGTTCGAGCAGCCATTTTGCGTCTTTATGTCTTTTATGCTTCGCCATTCCATTCCAAGCATCGGTTACAATATATAGAATGTAAAATACATCTAATCTACTATCTATCTATTGTAAAATGCCCAAACAATGGCAAAAACCAAATTAAAACTCATACATAAAGGCCGAAACAATGGCAAACCCCAAATAACAAGAAATAAACGACAATCACAATCATTCATAGCACAAGTGGTCTAGGTTTTCATCGGCTTTGCATATACACATAATAATACCATAAAATTATGAACATAACAAGGTGTTGGCTAATCCCATGAGCAAACATGCATGTATTTGCCATGGGAACAATTTAAATGACATGAAATAAAAGAATTAGCCAACGAATCGAAGAAATAATCAACAAGAATTAAAACCCCGATTGGTACGCGAGTAAAATGGATTTAGGTTCTCAAACCCACTGAAATTAGACCTTCTAAAAATCATTTTACCACTGAAAATTAAGCCTTAGAGGCTGTTTTCAAATCGTTTCAAGAATCGATTAAAACAACGCGATTAAAGCCATTTTAAGGGTACCGAATACATTGTTTAATTAACGTATGCGAAAACAATGGCCATAGGACCAAAAATCACAGATCTTTATATTACTAATAATATTCCTAATCCATGAAAAATAGAGCCCTCGGGGCTGTTTTGAAAGTGGTTGCATAAAACACTTAAAAACACGCGTTTTTGACCATTTTTCGCATACCCGATAATCATATGGCACATATGATGGCTCTGAAACCACTATAGGTGATGATGAATATAATAAACATAAATAAATCATATAAACGCAGCGGAATCATCACCAACAACGGATCCATATTGCCATATGATCAATCAAATAAAACATAGATAAGGTTTATACCTTTGTAGCGTGATTCCGGTAACGAGACACCAATGACCTCCACGAATGGAATCAAGAAACCAAAAGACCAATTAGGTTGGCCTTTCCCGATGTGTGAAACACACTACACGTCTAACAATCACCCTTAGATGCTAGTCTTAACCTTTGAACCAATCCTTGCACAAGACTACTCTTAGAATTATCAAGGAGAGAAAAACCAAAACAAAAACACTATGTGTGTGTGTGTCTTGGACGTTCACCAAGGGAGGGGGATAAAGTCATCAAGTCTAATGTGTAACTCCTAATCATAATCAATTAGCATTAATGCTAATTGATGTCAAATCTAATGTTACACATTAAGCCCTTCAACATCCAAAAACCCCTCTTTACTCCCTTATGTAACAAAGGTTATACATAATGTAAATACGATAATTACATTATGACAATGGTGTCTAAGTGTATATGTGTGTGACCCCATAGGCTCACATATTACTAGCCATATAATTATTTATTATGACACGAGCATACTCCAAAATATACTTACTCGGACTTCATTCGAACAGTCGATTGAGATGATTATAATAATAACCAAGAGTACTTGGATTCTAACTACAACATTATTGAAAACAACTCTTCAGAAGAAAGATAGTGACACGAAATATGAATTAGAAAATTGGTATCGTCAAAGCTATGGATTTTAAGGTTATAAGAATGGTTTAATTACACCTTATTTATATGATAATTTACATTTAGCATGTCTTAATGAAATTCACATATAAACTCAACATAAAACATTATCACAATCAATATATAATATCATCAATGATTTAATTTTAGCCTAAAGTCAATAATTATTTTGAAAAATAACACACAAAAACTAGCTCGTCCATCAGACGGGCCTAAAAACTAGTCACATTATAAAAACAAAAGGCCTAACCTGATGGATTATAAAAGATCTTAAAATTAAAAGGTGTTGTTCCCGTTTCACAGTTAGTATAAAACAATTTAAGATAACTAATTGTGAACAATGACTGAAGTAATGCAAGTAAAAACACACTGATTAATTTTCAACGTTTATATTCTTTATTAGAAATGAATCAGAAAGAATACATTACCCAAGTACTTGCGGAATAGTACTTGGGATTGAAATGACAAGTATGGTGTGACTCCTCACTAAGCTTTGGCTAAGTCTAAACACAACTACACAGGAACCACTGAGCTATCTCAGGGACATAGTTGTATTTGGAGGAGTGAAAGATGGCTTGTGTGTGTGTTTTATAATTAATGCACAAGCTTAAATCTTTTCACTCCATCTCTTATGCTATTTATACAAGTATGATTTTAACTCTATCCTAGAGGACAAACTGACATGTTACAAAAGACAAAATACTGATGCATTTTGTCTCTGTTTACATTGGCCATTTAGGGTAAGTGATAAGGTTGCTTTCTTCTTGTCAGTGATGACACTGAGCCTGATAGTTAACGATTCAGGGAAAGTTTGACTTTGGTTGATAAGGACTTCGTCTTATCTTTTCAAACTTATCCCACCTTGTCCCGCTTATTCTTCAGTCTTTATAGCCTTCAGTCTTCGTCTTTAGTTTGTCTTCAGTGGTAGTAGTTGGTGAAGAGTTTTGGGATTCAATGAGTTATTGTCATCACTCACTGAATCCACCATCTTCTTCTTGACTCAGTCTTCACCCCTTAAGTTCCGCCTTACTGAGTGGAGAGACTTCTTCTTTGTCTCTTACAGAGTATCCCGAAGACAGCTCACTGAGTGACTATGCGCTCAGTGACTTGTTATTATTTAAGGGACTAAACACTTAGGGTATTTTCTATTCAAATCCTAGACTTAAGGGGTTTGGGTATTCACTGAACCCAATAGTCTCCCCCTATTTGTATATACAAATAGCCTAAGTGTTTGATCAGTGTAAGTGAGCAAATGGTTTCTTCTTACACTGAATATATTAATGAACATAATAAGGAACACTGAGTATTTTAACAAAACATACATCATTTATTCATCAGATTACATAGTTCCTAACACTAGTACAAAAGATAACAGATAAAGCATATGATGATGTCAATCAAGATGGATTCTCATTGCTTCTACCTTTGGCTTCTAGGCGAGGAGTGTTGCTTTGTCAGGGTGCACTCTTATCTTGGCATTCAGGTCGGTGCAGAACCTAATGTTTTCAAGAGTTTGAATTTGAGAAGCCACTGTGTGGAAAACTATAAGGGGGGGGGGGGGGTGAATAGTTTTACCAATTAAAACTTCGTTTTAAAACATTTAGATCAACTTATGTCAATCTATTTAGATGTGTATGTTGGACGTTGATAGATAGATATATAAAAGTGTAATGAAAGATAAAGAGTAAGAAGCACATAACCACGACACGAGTATTTATAGTGGTTCGGCTACAAGGACACCTTCCTTGCCCTACTCCACTCCCCGAGTCACCTACTCGAGAGTTCGTAATCACTACACGACACCAACTCCTTATGGCGGAGAAGCCTTCACAACGTCGCCAACTCTTTTTCCGGTACTAGGCTAACCATCGGGTTCTTTACACTAAGGTGAACCAAACCTACCACAACGTCGCCTACCCTTTATCCGGTACTAGGCTAAGTACCGAGTTCCATTACAATTGAGAAACTACTACCCAACACTACACAACACCTAATCCCAAAGGAGACCCACTCCTTATTACAACATCATCAAGGATATCAATATCCTTGGATCAAAGACTCATCTATCTTGTACATCGAAACACACCATATCGAATATACACCTTAGGCACCTTTCACTAATGCCCTTGGCTTGACTTCTAGGCATCCTTCACTAATGCCTTGTACCTTGACTCCTTTAGCATTCTTCACTAATGCTTTTGACACGGACGTTAAGCACCTTTCACTAATGCTTTCGTCTTGACTCTTTTGGCATCCTTCACTAATGCCTTCGACACAACACTTCTATGGAGGAAGAAAGAACTATCAACAAGAGAACCTCAGTAGTCTTGATGATGACGAAGCATGGCAACTCATGGACTTGAGCTTGCTCGACTTCAAGAAGTGGTGATCTCGCCTTTAAGAGGAACCTAGAGAATCACACAAAAACAAAAGACAAACTACATAGAAAGATCCCTTAGGATCAGTGGTTAGAGAGTTACAATACTTGGGGAAAGTATGTGTGAGAGTGGCAAGCCAAAAGGAAGAAATGGCTCACTATTTATAGAGGAGAAACTACTACTGTTCCACGGATCCCACAGATCCCTCCCTCAAGGGATTTGTCTAGTGTAAAACTAGGGATCCGTGGGACGCTCCTCTTTGCCCATAGGTATTTTGGTTGTGGGTCATGGGTCAAGGGTTGTGGGTTGATCCATGGGTATTTCTTTAGATACAATGTATCTAATGAGTGCAATGCACCTAGTCAAATGGGTATGGGTCAATACCATGGGTTGTGGTTTTTACCCATTTATAATACATACTAGTTATGTATATATTTGCCCAATATGTAAACACTAGTTGTTGTACATATGTATTACTAAATCATAAAATCACTTATACTTGTTTTAGTGTTTTATGTGAAAATGTTAAGTGTGTTAGAAAACTATTGGCTCAAACTATTTACGTATTTTATTTGTTTCGTTAAAATGATTTTACGTTTGTTATCGACAAAACATTAGAAGATCGTAAAATATGAATAAACGTTTTTACGTCTTATTTGTATTAACAATCTCCCCCTTTTTGTTGATGACAAAACATAAAATTATTTTAAGGAAAAACTAAAAATTCGTAAAAGTTTGAATTGGAGTTTTTACTCTCTTCTCCCCCTTTTGGTCGAAACAAAAAGTGCGTCGAAAAGAAACTAACACATTGTTTTAAGAAAAACATGTAAAAGAAAGAAGAAGAAAAAAAATGTAAAGAGAGCAAGTGACGGGAATGGTTCTCGTCTTAACTCCCCCTTGATGAGTCCATCCCTTTGTGAGGGCGTCAAGTAAATAAAAACTAGTAAGCTAATGTTTTGCAACTTTGTTTGCAAATGGTTTCGTCCTTGTGACGAAAAATGCTCCCCCATGAAGATTGCAACTTTGCAATGGGGTGTCATGAAGTGTAATCCAAATACGGATTATGTTGCAAATGGTTTTACAATGTATGGTTTGACATAAAGCTCCCCCTAGCTTAGGGTGTCAAGGTCTTCATGTGTATTTTGAAACTCTACAAAACAAATGTTAGAAAACAAGAGTATAGTGCATAATTTCCTGCAAATAAGACTCAAGTTAGTAGAATTTTGTTCTTCTGCACCACGGATCCCACGGTTCCCTCTTTTGTGGGATCCGTCTAGGCAATTACCAGGGATCCGTCTGTCTGGTGACAGATTATTCAGCAAAGTTGATATGCTAAATATGAAAGTGAGATATGTATACAAACAACGAACATATACTGAAAGAAATATGGCAGATAAGTTATCATTCAATAATACAAAGAGATAATCAACAAATCTCCAAAACTAAGAGAATGATTAAGCCATGTAATACATATTCCACTTAATGCTAGTGAGGAACCTAAACTTAAGAAGCAACCACATGCTTAAGGATGATCAAACATGAAATGGAATTCCTAAACGTTCTAAGTTGAGCTTGAGACTAGGACACCGTTCTTAGGCTCATGGTTGTTTAGGTTTGTTGACCTCATCGAAACGTTCGAGGAGGTGATAAAACATGAAACATTGCTCTTTACGTAGTTCATGTATCAACCCTTCAACATGTTGACAATGATAGCAATCCTTGTCATGGTTTTGAAAGGATGGTGGTAAAGGTTAAGCGTCTAGAAGTGGAGGTTCAAGTGAAGTTGGTTGAAAATCCTCAAGGAATTGGTGGAGGCACATTAAGTGGTGGCTCAACAAGGGTTGATGATGGAGGAAGGGAAGTGTCAACTTCCATATGGTCGGGTGGTTGACTTTGATGTCTCCTCATAATCCAAAATGGACCATTGGAGGGAAATGAAGAAATTGACATTGGTGCAAGTGTTGATTCAACACTTTGATTTTGTTGTACAACCTTTTCTAGTGAATGTGTTGGTAATGGTGGAGGATGAGATGGCCTAGGGGGTAAGTCCTCTAAGTTGTGGGAATGTGGAGATGATGGTGAGATGTTAAATGATGTGGCTCTAGGCACCAATGATGTTGGTTAGGTTGAAAAGGGTGTGTTTGGTTTTGTAGAGTTTGGTGATGATATCCTTGTGGGAACAATCCTCTTGGGAATTAGTTTGATTGGTTGATTTGGTGGAGGGGAAATTCTAGCATTTGTGGGCTTAACCGGAGATGATTCGGTTGAGGAAACTTCGTGTATAACTCGAGCAAGTTTCTTGGGTGGTTCTTGGGTTGATGAGTTAGCACTAGGAGCTTTACTCATAATGAAATGGCTAAAGAAGGTGTTTCTAATTGCTGAGAATTATGTTGTGTTTGATGACTAATGGGTTCTAGCAAGATGACTTATAAAGAGAAGAGATTGTCAAGTGCATTTAAGACTTAAGCCACTAAGATTCTTAGGAATGTGATGATTAACATGCACAAGATTCAAATTCAGAGTTTTACTGATCTAGGGACTCAATCAAGATAAGGTGGAGTGTCCAAGTTAGCAAGATGGGCTTGAAATGATTGTTTTAACTAGAGTTGACATAATCTGTCACCCGGATCCCACAGTTCCCTCCTTTGAGGGATCCATCTAGGCTAATCCTAGGGATCCGGCTCTCAGCAGTTTATGTAAGGGAAAATGATGTTTCTAAGGTTTAAGACCTATACCATCTTGAGTGTCTCAGTCCTCCTAAGTATCTTAAATGAGGATGTACTTGAATGATCAATGGCAATAAGTGATATAGCTAATGATTGTCTTTTATGGAAGGAAAATGAGACTTTGTGACCACCAATGGATGTTCAAGGATGACACTAAGAATTTTGGTGGTGTCAAGTCATAATAAATGATCCTAGAGATCAGATGTAAGCTTGAGATGATGTTTGAAAAAGTCCTCAAAAGTTAAGAGAATTGAGAAACTAGTGTTTGACCCGTTTTGAGATAAGGATGGCTAGAAACAATTTCCTAAAATTGATCAATATAACCACCTAAGTATTTTGAGATGTGAAAAGTAATGTGTGAGTATTGAAGCGAAAATATGGTGAGTTTTGATGAGTTTATAATTCAAAAATACTTTGGGTTAGATCCTATGTAAGCTATGGGTGAGTTTGAAGCTTTCTCATGCTTGAAGAAGACTTAGTTGGGTTCTAGAGTCTTATGTTTAGCTAATGTGAAGTGATTTAGTATGTTGTTTTGATGTATGAGATACTGTATTGCTGATCTGTTGTCACGGATCCCACGGTTCCCTCAAGGGAGAGATCCTTCTAGGCTAATCCTAGGGATCCGGCATCTGCAGATCAGAACCATCACAGAAGCAAGTGCAGACTTTGCACCAAGCAATATACACTAATAACTATTAAACTAAACAACACTATTGTAAAACCCGAAAATAATAAACGTGATAAAAGACTATTGTGCCCTCAAACTTAAAACTTATAAGATACGTAAAATTCGTCAAGTTCATTTAATGTAACTTAATCTAACTTATAAGAAATTATAAGACCTAGTGTACGAGATTTATTTAAAACACTTACGTCTAAATATTTCATCACACATTTATTTTTTTGTTCTTTCTTTAACTATTGCACGAACCGCAACTTGGCCTAAAACACCAAATGCACTACAACTTAATTATAGCCATCTAAATTGAACTTAGCCCAAACTTTCTTTCCTTTGGCCCATCTAATGACCAAGGCCGGTTCTTTTTCCCCTCCCCTTTTCTTTTGTACGAACCATAAGCAGAAAAAAAAAACCCTAGAACCCCAAAAGTGACGGCTACCTCTTTCTTGTTTCACTTCCATTCGATTTCAAGGCACCAAGGAGATCAGAAAATGTTTCAAGGAGGCTGTGGTGATCGTGGGTTGCCTCTCGAAGTTACTGTGGTCGTGGGTTTGATCGAAAGGGTTTTGATTTTTGTTATTTGAGTCCTTGTTTCATCCGTCTTGATCGACCGAAGAGGTATCCTCGTCTTTGCTTTATTCTTGATTCGAGTTAAAACATAAATACGTATAAGACATCATAACTTAATCTCTTGACTCATTAAATATAACTAAACGAATGGTTATGTGATCATACAAGTAACTTATGTTTTGGTCATTAATATGGAATCACAAAGGTAGAAACCCTAAGTCGTTATTTTATGGATGTTTATAATTTATGTGAGGTATCGGTTGTTTGGTTCATTAAATATTATAATGGGTGTGTAGAAAGTTGAAAGGCGGAAAATATTAAAGGTTAGGATGCTATTAAAACAGGTCATATGGCTTTCATGGGTCATGAGTGCGTTTGGGTAGGTTAAACATGTGCTTATATTGGTTTTAATAAACCCTAAAACTGGACAGCATCATATGTCGAACTTGTGTGTGTCATAGATCGAATTTTATAAGTGAAATAATCTGGGGTTTTGTGAGAAAATTTTATTTTATGTCTTAGTTAAGTTTTCCAAGTGGTTTGGTCGAATTTGGAGTTGTCTAAGTCGTATTTTTGAATTTTACAAGATCAAGTGTCAAAGCTGAGAAAACGGGTCTGAAATTTAGTTGGATTGTCTGATTTTTCATTTGCAAACCATAATGAATTGGGAGCTCTCCTTTTACAGGATTGACATTTAGGATATAAATGAATTTCTGGGAGTTTTGGGAATTTTTCCAAGGTGTCTAAACAGGTCCAATAAGTGTAAACTTTTAAGGTGTATTTTCTGATTTCTTTCTGGACAGGTCTGGACTCATGATTTTCCGTAGGCCATTTGGCATGGAAATAGAACCCACCAATTTTTGTAGAGTCTCTTAACTCATATGGGAACCCCTGGGATTTTTGCTTGATTTCATTTGAGCTAAGTAAGTATTTTATAAAAATCGCTAAAGTCTGGTTCGAATATGAGTTTAAGAAACTGAGAGATAAAATATGATATCAATAGGTAACACACTTACAAATGCATAAGAAGCTTATAAAATGAGAATATACTTATAACTCTAAGAATGTTAATGCGATTAATCCGTTATAGCTTTAATGATGCTAATAAGTATTAAACAAATCCTAATCCGTGTAGATTCGTTGAAGGAGACGCGACGTTGTATCTTCGTGTTCATTCATTCGTTTGTTTTTCTCTCATTTCGTTAAGATGACAGATATTCTGACCTTTTCAGTAAAGGTTTCTCATGATTTCCTTTCTTCGTCATTTCTCTTATGCTTATTAGGATTTCCTATGCCATTGCTATGATTCCCTTCTGTTTATGTGAATCTCTGTTTGTCTGAATCTCATGTTTGTTGAACTTGCTATGTTTGATTATGAACTTCTGATTATGAACATTTGATTTTGATCTTCTGATTATGAATATTTGATTATGAACTTACGATTATGAACATCGATTATGAACCTCGATTATGAGCGTATGATATGTGACTGTGATATGAACCTTTGATTTCTGAACATTTGATATGAACCCTTTCTGATTTGTTTGATCTGTTGCTTATCTGAAATCTCTATTTATTGAACCATGAAACATCTGATTTGAACTTATGATATGAAAACTCCGATTTGTAAATCTGTTTGACCTTTATGATGAATTATGATCTGTGTCATTTATGACAATCTGTTTGACCTAAGTTAGTTTGACACCGAGCCAATATTTCACTAGTCATGGGGGTTCCATGTCCGTGTCATGCGATGATACCGTGACATGACTCTAGGGCATTAGAGTGATGTTACGCCACGTCCCTTTCGTTATCGTTTATTTATAGTATGGCCACTATCATGTCATTTGGGGGTATGGATGCATCCTAGATCGATCGTTATCGATATGATTTGTCGGTGAATGATGTCGTGTGCAATACGCGTCTTCACAAATTCTGGGAGCTAGCTACTCCATTTGCTATTGAGGTCTCCCATCATATTATATAAGGTATTCCGAGGTCACCCCTCCGAATAAGAAAGTTACTTCGATATGATATGTTCGGGCTCGTGGTAGATAACTAAATCGTATCTGTTATTTTCCGTGTTAGATATTACGTTTATGATTCCGTATTTGTCAATGTTTCCGTTTACATACTGAATTATTATATGTTTATTGAATGTGTTTATGCTTTGACATGTTTATGTGACTACCGTTTGCCATGCTAGGATATGATTAATATGCTTAAATGTGATTCGCATGTTGTCATCTGATTATATGTTAGTTTACCATTATGTGACCTTGTTGATCTGTATGATGATTATGCTAGTGTATAATTGATTGTTATGTAAGTTCATTATGTATAATTGTTCAGATAATTCGTGAACTTTGATTATCCGTTGGTGTTCGTATCCGCTTATGTTTGATCTGCCATGTTTAAATTATGTCTATACTAAAGTTTGATCTGGGAAATGGTTTAACTTATGATATCTGACTTGATAACTTGTTAATTGCTATGCTATGTCTTTTGCTTATTTAGTTATAGTTTTCCTACTGTTTTTTCTATTTGTATGTGTGCCACGTTTATTTTGCTATTGTTCATTTGTTACGATATTGGATAAGTGTGTTAAATGTAGATTAATTGACTTGTGTAAAGGACATGTTTACTTCTAGTAGTTGTTTCTGCTAGCTTTCGGTATTTCGTTTGACTTATATGTACTTAAATTGCCTGATTCATTAATTGCCTGTTGGTTATGATGTGCTTTAGTTTGTGTCATCAATATGCTATGTATTTTGTTCTTATTTGTTGTTTGTTCTTCGGATTTACGTGTGTCTGTGTTTCAGCAGAATCCTCAATGATTCATTATCCTTATTCTGTTGTGACTTCGTTATTCGTTTCTTTATTTCATTTCGTATTTCTGTTTTGTTAGTTTTCGTTTTGTTATATCGTTCCTTTGGGCTTTGTAAGCTCGGCCGCATTTTCTTTTCTGCGGGTATTAAGCATTCAAGATGAGCTTATGGGATAGCTGATCTGGGTTGAGAGTAGAGATGAGAGCAAGATTTGAAATAGGGATCTTAGATTTATTTTGATTATTAAGTTATTTATATTTTTCTTTTGATTATTTTGTAAAGGTTTCCGCTATTGTATATTATTTAAAGTTCTGATATGAGACCGTATTGTGATATCTTTACCCTTGTCGGGTTGGGGTGTTACAACTATAAACATGTAATAACATAAAACATGTCATAGATAATGGTAGAAATAATAATATCCAAGATAAAATAAACAAACGTGCTAAAACATAATCATTCATACACAAATCAAGTGTCTCAAAAACAAGCATAATCCTATAATCTCTTTAGTCAATTCTTTCTTTTCCTCTTTCCCGACTTAGTGACGTGGTAGCTACATTTTGAATCATACCCCTTAATTGTTTGAATTCCACAGTCTCGTTTGGAATAGTTGGAAGTTGTTGATAGTAATCAAAGGGTTCCAATTCGATGTTAGCTATGGGGTCGACATCTTCTTCTTCTTCTTCTTCATCTTCTTCTACTTCTCCGTCCGAGGAGTCCGAGAGAGCTTTAGGTTTTCTTCCATTGACCATGAACCGTTTAGGGGGTTTTTTGGTAAGAGGTACCATGACGTAATCGGAAAAGAAATGATCATCATTGATAGGAGATGGTTGCAATGTACTAACATACTTACAAAGTTGTGTTAGGAGCAAACCATATGGAAGTACCATGTTGGAAACTTTGAATACCCCGACCATTCTCTTCACCATATAATAGGCGAGATTAAATGGCTTTTGGTGGATAAGACAATAAATCATTTGCACGAGACATGCATTTGGATGATCCTTGTTACCAACTAGGCTAATGACGTTTTCTCTAAGGATTTCTTCCCATTTTCTAAACATGGGATGCATTTCGAAAAGTTCCATTTGAAAAGGATCACGATAAATGAGCTTTTTGTTTCGGTTGAAACGGGATTGGTCGGTCCTAACCTTGAAGATAGTATCTCGAATGGTTGCCGGATCATCAAGAGGAGTATTGTAGATAGGTTTAGAATCAAGTGCAAGGTTTTGAGCGGCAATTTCCCAATCTTGAGAGTACATACAAATTCCCTCACAAGGAATGCGAAGAATTTGAGCAAATGTGTTGAGAGGTCGAGTGAAGTTTTGTTTATTGATGATGAAGACGATTGAAATGCTATCATCGGTGTTTCGAATGATCCTAATGCTTTTATAGAATTCAAAGATGAAAACCGGGCAAATTTGTTCATCAATGTCAAGAAGACAATCAAAGTTGATTACCGAGAAGACTTGACGAATGTCGGTATCTTCAAGGAAACATTCCTTGACTACACGACCTTCGTGAATAATTTGTTTTTCAAGTCTTTTGAAGAATTTGCGATCGGTTTTTGACAATCCTTCTTTTCGATAGTAATGGGTGAGGTAATGGACGGTATCATGGTGGTCTTGTTGAGTGGCTTTAGGCATGATTTGTCCTAGAAATACAAATATTCCAATTAGGCAAAATTTGTTGAGATTGGTTTCTGGGTTTGATTTGTATTAACAATGTTGTGAACACAAAGTAATCTTAATTGTGTGAAAGCCCCTTTTAATGATTAATTTTGAAAACCCTAATTAAATTAATTGATTAAAATTTGAGAAACCATAAACCCTAGGATGAAAATGATGAAGATTAGAAAATGTTAGTGTAATTACTTACAATGGTGTTTTAGAGAAGAGTACTTGAGGATATGGAGTCCTATGAGGATGAAATCAGTTCTTGAGTCGTTTTTATGTTTTGTGGGGAGAGGGAAAAAGATCAGTAATGGTTTTCAAAAGCGTATAGCTGTTTTCTGTCCCACGGTTCCCCCGGATCCCTTGTATTTGGGATACGGCTAGTACAACTAGAGGGATCCAGAAACTGTGGACAGAAAAAGGATTTTTTGGCATTATTTTTGTAGTAGGCTATAAACTAGCTTATAGAACAAAAATAGTTTTGAGGTTTCAAATGAAAAGATGTTTTGGTCAACGGAATTTGATAAGTTAATTATCAAGGATCCATTTGTGACGACGGCGTTAGTTTGATGAAAGAGAGACTTTTAAGAGACTAACAGTTATTAAAAAAAATTATGATATCAACATAATCATGTAAGCTAGCTAATAAAAAGTAAACATACCTCTATGCTCTTGGTTTGGTTTATGAAGACATAAGACCAACAATACTTCATGAGCTTTTAAAGTAATCCGTTGTACTTAGAATAAGTATATAGTGATTACTTTAAGGTTCTTCCTTGATAGTTGACTTCATTGTTCTTTGAAAAGAAATGAAGATTTTGGAGAGATCCTAGCATGAAGATTTCTTGAAAAGAGGCTGTTAGAATAATCTATCAATATCCAACACAAAAGAAAAAAAAATTGTTTTAAAAGATTTCCTTCTTTGTAGTTTTCAAACATACACGGATCGTATCAAAATTTTAAAGTACAACATACTCTAAGAAACTTGGTAACGAAGCTCTGATACCAATTGTCGAAAACTAGAAGGGGGGTTGAATAGTTTTACCAATTAAAACTTCGTTTTAAAACATTTAGATCAACTTATGTCAATCTATTTAGATGTGTATGTTGGACGTTGATAGATAGATATATAAAAGTGTAATGAAAGATAAAGAGTAAGAAGAACATAACCACGACACGAGTATTTATAGTGGTTCGGCTACAAGGACACCTTCCTTGCCCTACTCCACTCCCTGAGTCACTTACTCGAGAGTTCGTAATCACTACACGACACTAAATCCTTATGGCGGAGAAGCCTTCACAACGTCGCCTACTCTTTTTCCGGTTCTATGCTAACCACCGGGTTCTTTACACCAAGGTGAACCACACCTACCACAACGTCGCCTACCCTTTATCCGGTACTAGGCTAAGTACCGAGTTCCATTACAATGGAGAAACTACTACCCAACACTACACAACACCTAATTCCAAAGGAGACCCACTCCTTATTACAACATCATCAAGGATATCAATATCCTTGGATCCAAGACTAATCTATCTTGTACATCGAAACACACCATATCGAATGTACACCTTAGGCACCTTTCACTAATGCCCTTGGCTTGACTTCTAGGCATCCTTCACTAATTCCTTGTACCTTGACTCCTTTAGCATTCTTCACTAATGATTTTGACACGGATGTTAAGCACCTTTCACTAATGCTTTCGTCTTGACTCTTTTGGCATCCTTCACTAATGCCTTCGACACAACACTTCTATGGAGGAAGAAAGAACTATCAACAAGAGAACCTTAGTAGTCTTGATGATAACGAAGCATGGCAACTCATGGACTTGAGCTTGCTCGACTTCAAGAAGTGGTGATCTCGCCTTTAAGAGGAACCTAGAGAATCACACAAAAACAAAAGACAAACTACATAGAAATATCCCTTAGGATCAGTGGTTAGAGAGTTACAATATTTGGGGAAAGTACGTGTGAGAGTGGCAAGCCAAAAGGAAGAAATGGCTCACTATTTATAGAGGAGAAACTACTACTGTTCCACGGATCCCACAGATCCCTCCCTCAAGGGATCCGTCTAGTGTAAAACTAGGGATCCGTGGGACGCTCCTCTTTTCCCATGGGTATTTTGGTTGTAGGTCATGGGTCATGGGTTGTGGGTTGATCCATGGGTATTTCTTTAGATACAATGTATCTAATGAGTGCAATGCACCTAGTCAAATGGGTATGGGTCAATACCATGGGTTGTGGTTTTTACCCATTTATAATACATACTAGTTATGTATATATTTGCCCAATATGTAAACACCAGTTGTTGTACATATGTATTACTAAATCATAAAATCACTTATACTTGTTTTAGTATTTTATGTTAAAATGTTAAGTGTGTTAGAAAACTATTGGCTCAAACTATTTACGTATTTTATTTGTTTTGTTAAAATGATTTTACGTTTGTTATCGACAAAACATTAGAAGATCGTAAAATATAAATAAACGTTTTTACTGCTTATTTTTATTAACACACTGGTAGGTAGCTTGCCATTGTAGCCACACCTGCCTGATCAATGTCACTCCACCTTTGGAATGCTGGGTTCCCATAGACATCAATAAAGAAAAGTCCTCTTTCAGGCTTTTCTATAACTAAACAATTCACAAAATTAACCCCTTCAGGCAGCTCCCTGTTACAGTCAAAACCAGGGACCTTAGATTCAGGCTCAGATTCAACCCTTTTTCTTTTGTCTTGGGATGATTGAGGTTGAGATCCTTGAGTTGCAGTAAGAGCTGGCTGTATCCTAAGCTGTGCTGGTGCATCCCTGAGTCTTTCATAATGCTTGCTGAGGGATTTCATCAGTTCCTTGACCACTGCATTTTACTTCTTTGCTATGATAGGACCAAGCTCATCAAGTTCAGTGATCTCAAAGTCAGAGAACTTCAAGGGATCATGAACCTCAAAATGCCTTTTATCATCCCCCCTGTAGACATTCATTGCCAGTGGTTTGGATCTGGGGATGATTTTCACATCAGTAATTTTCTCAGGTAACCTTCGCTTCTCATGGTCGGTTGTAGTGATTGATCCTTTCTTTCTGATTGCTTGACGCCTTCTTGTTCTTTTCATCTAGCCTTTTTCTCAAAGCAGCCATTTCAGCATTCTGAGCATCTTTGAACTGTTGGCCTGCCTGTCCCTTTTAAAGCTTTTTAGGATCAATTCCAATCTTCTAAGCTTCTTTAGCCACTACTTTAATAAAGGCATCCTTACTTCTTTGCTCTTCCTCAGCCTGTTTCTTGAGTCTTTCTTCTTTTTCAAGGTATGCAGTTAGTTGTTCTGGACTGAGCTTGTACTTTTTGCCTTGAATTTCATAGAGGATTTTTTCAGGCTCCGGTGTGATCATGATGGCTTTGCCTTTATCCTGAGTTGATGAAGAAGAGGATACCAGTGGGGGTGGTGTTGTGATTATTGGTGTTGTTGTTTCTATAGTCATTGTCACTGAGGTTGGTGTTCCTGATGGTAAGATGGATGAGATAGGTGTTGCTGATACATGTTGAGTTGGATCCCCATTAGTGTGAGAAGGATTCTCTTCAGTGGCTCTCTCCCCTCAACTGTTGCTGCAACGTCAGTGAGAGAAAGAGTTGTTTGGGATACTGAGGGAGAAGGAGCTGCTTGACCTTTGAAGGCTTGATATATCTTCGAGACCATGGATTTGATGTCAGTTGTATCTTGTTGAAGACTTGTGACCTTTTCAGCAAGATTGGCCTGAGATAACTCCAGTGCTGTCATTCTAGGCCCGAGATTCCAGGCCATAGAAGAAGATGATTTAGCCAGATCAGTAACCTTTGCATCCAGTGAACCCAGAATGGATTGAAGAGATTGTACTGAAGAGTGAAGACCCTGAACATTTGCAGAGTTGAGGATGTTGATCAGTTCAGTGAGACTCGATGAATTCTTCATGTAGACCTCAGTGGCCTCAAGCACTTTGGAGTTGAGCGTTGGGTCTTCTTTGACAGAGACCTGATTTCATCCAGCTTGCTGTGAGTATCCTGAAAGAATTTGAGAAACTTCTGCAGATTGTCATCCAGTCTGTGTAGGTGATCATACATGAAGTCCCTGTGTTCTTCAGTGTTGGCATTGGTAGCAAGTACTTCAGCTTTCAGGTCGGCATAACTTGCAGCTGCTTCAGTATGTTAATCCCAGAGAGTGTTAGTAACCCCAGAGTATAGTCTCCTTGTAGCCCTTTTAATCCACATTATCAACTTCCTTTCAGTGAGTGGAATGGAGTTGTCATACTGCTTCCATTCATCAGAGGTTGAGGAGCCTGAGGAAGCAGAGGAGTTATCATCATAAAAAGGTGACTCCCCAGGTTTCTTAGGATCAGGCTGAGGTTCTTGTTCATGTTGTTAAACCTCAGTGTCCATTTCTTCTCCAGCAGAAAGTATTTCTTCTTCACTGTCAGCAAGCTCTTCATCAAAGAACAGTATATCATTAACATCAACAACAGTCAGTAAACCAATGGGGGTGATGGGTTCCGTATCAGCGGGTGGTTTTTGTCCCTCTAAGTCTTTGTCCTCCTGTGACCCCTCAGACACTGATAGGCTTTTCCCAGTGCCTTCTCCGGAGTCAGGATTGGTTTTGAGTTCCGTATCGGCGGGTTGTTTCTTTCCCTCTGAGTCTTTGTCCCTCTGTGCTCTTTCAAGCACTGGTGGGTGTTTCCCAGTGCCATCCTTAGAAGCAGTGGCAGTGATATCCATATCAGTGGGTTGTTTGTTTCCCCTGAGTCTTTAGGATCATTCGTTTTGCCCTCAGACAAAAGCGTGGTTTTGCGAATGTCCTCCTAGAGCTGATTGGAAGGCGCTTCCCTACCACCGGGTTGTATATTTCCCTCTGTATCTTGGGGAGTAGTCTGTGGGACCAAGGGCACTGATTGTGATGTATCAGTGTCCTTCGTTGTCACCAAGGTGGTTGTTGCTTGGTCGCCCTTGGGTGTCTTATCAGTCTGGGGCTTTTTATGCCTTTTAGGTTGTGCTCCAGAAGTCTCAGGGCCTTGAGACTTGGGTTTAGTCTTAGTCCCAGTCTGAGACTTCCCCTTTCTCTTTTTGGGAGCAGGGTTTGGAGACACGGAATCCGTCTGGTTGTTTGCAGCAACCATATGGTCCGTCAATTCGATATCAGTGACCAAGGACGGGTTCTTTTGAAAATTTGATGCACTCAGGGTGGTTGGTAAAGCACCATGTTCAAAATCCTGAGTGTAGTTACAACCAGTAACACTTGCAAAGCACAAGATACAAATCTAGGGTATGAAATGTATTTCACCCTAGTTTTGTTCTGTAGCTTGGTTACGAGATCATTGTAAATGATCTCCCCCATGTCAACATTAGTACCAGTCATCAAGCAGTAGGCCATCATCAACTGAATAAAATTAATCTGTTCAGTGGATGAGTGATTCCCGTCGAGAACCTGAATCACAAATGTTAACAGGATCCTCCAAGCCACGGGAAAGGAGTTCTTGGTGACTGGGGTTTTGTCCAAAAGTTTTAGATCAAGAGCAATTTTTTCTAACTTAGTCTTTACAATGGCTGGGTCAGGGAGAGCAACATAATTTCCTTTGTTGTAGTCAAGCCCTGTTAATGAGCAAAAGGTTTTGAAGTCCAGGGTGACAATTTGTTTCCCATCTAAAATAGAGAACCTGATGAGAAACTCCATGAGGGGCCTTGGTATGTTCTCATCAGTTGAGGGTGTCGGGTCATAGGCCACTGCAGTTGCCCAAAACTCCCTGAGGAAGTTGTGGTACCGTATAGATGGGGAGTGAACAAAGGCCTGTTTTAGTGGGCAGTTCAGTAAAAATATTATGATTTCCTTCTAGTCTGGGACATCATGTGGGTATTCAAAGTTGCCTATAACATTATTTTTTTTTGAATTCAATGTTTTCAAGACCGCCTACCCACTGAGGTGCAAACTGAAGACTTTGTGTTCTTGCCATTTCCATTCAGAAAAAGTTTTAGGGTTTTTGAATTTTTTTTTGACAAGAACAATCAAAGAGATGAAAATATTTTGAGTTTGGTGATTAAAAACCTTTTGTAAATTGTTTACAGAGAAGATTTGCTTAAAACTGGTTGATGATTAAAGAACACACAATGTTTCTGAGTTTGAGAAAAGATTTTGAGAGAGTTTTGATGCAGAAAACAATTTATGTGTGTTTTAATGTTTTTGAGAGGGGTATTTATAGAGTGGTGAGAAGGGTAGTTTTTGCATATTTGAGGATTTGTAAAGTCGGTTTTAAAAACGTTTTATTTACCTCATTTAATGCGACCACTCCACTTTACCCATGAGTTTTTCTCACGGTTTTCCAGGGAACAGTTGTAGTGCACAGTAAAAGTGCATTTTGCAGGATTAAAATATCCCAAGGATATTTGTTGTGAGAGGAGGCATTAAATGCCAAGTGGGATGAGGTAAGGTTGTGAGGGACCCATGACCTGGATGACAGAAGGATAAAAAGACATATATTCCTATATTAAATTGGTATGTTCACCAACCTAGGACATTAAGTAACTGAAATACTTATAGCATTTAGTTACTCATTCAATGCTCAATATCCAGTGTCAGGGACCCTGAATGAGTCTTACTCTTCAGTGAGAAGATGATTTAGGGGTTTTGTTTAGGGATCAGGGACAATTTCAGGTAAAACTTGCTGAGATTAGGATTGATTATCAGGTTGCTGACTTTCAATGTCAAGCATTCCTAATTCAGCTTTCAGTCTCCTGAAGGTAGGTTCATCCAAGGGTTTGGTGAAGATATCAGCAAGTTGATACTCAGTAGGGATGAAGTGGAGTTTAATATCTCCTTTCATGATGTGGTCCCTGATGAAATAATATCTGATATCAATGTGTTTGGTTCTTTGGTGAAGGACAGGGTTATTGGAGATTGCAATAGCACTAGTGTTATTACAAAGGATGGGTACCATTTTATAATGGATTCCATAGTCACTGAGTTGACTTTTCTTCCATAGCACATTTGCACAACACCCTGCAGCTGCTACATATTCAGCTTCAGCTGAAGACATAGCCACTGATTGTTGCTTTTTAGCACTCCAACAAGCTAGTTTTCCTCCCAGAAATTGACAGGACCCTGAGGTACTCTTTCTATCCATGTTGCAGCCTGCATAATCAGAGTCAGAATATCCTTTGAGGTCAAACCCTGAACATTTTGGATAGTAAAGTCCAAGGCTTGGAGTTCCCTTCAGGTATTTGAGAATTCTTTTGGCTGCAGTGAGATGGGATTCTTTAGGATTAGACTGATATCTTGCTATTAGACATACTGAGAATTGTATGTCAGGTCTGGAAGCAGTTAGATATATCAGTGATCCTACAATTCCCCTGAAATGAGTTTGATTGACTGATTTTCCAGTGAGATCAGGTCCAAGGTTATTTGGAGGGACCATTAGAGTCTTCACTGAAGCATAGTCAGAGATCTCATATTTCTTCAAGAGATTTCTGGTATATTTCCCTTGATTGATGGTGATTTGTTTATCAGTTTGCCTGATTTGTAGTCCAAGGAAGTAAGTGAGTTCACCCATCATGCTCATTTCAAATTTCTTTGTCATCAGTTTTTCAAACTGTTTGAAAAGAGTATAATTTGTTAAGCCAAAGATGATGTCATCAACATACACTTGGAATAGTATCACATCTTGTTTTGTCCTATAGATAAACAGTGTGTTGTCTATCTTCCTTCTGACAAACTTATTTTGAATCAGGAAGGCTCAGAGAGTTTCATACCAAGCTCTGGGAGCTTGTTTAAGTCCATATAGGGCTTTGTCAAGCTTGCAGACATAGTCAGGGTATTCACTACTCTCAAAGCCAGAAGGTTGCTGAACATACACATCTTCCTTGAGTTCACCATTCAGGAATGCACTTTTCACATCCGTTTGATAAACTTTGAAGTTCATGCAGGTTGCAAATGCAAGGAAGATCCTAATGGCTTCTATTCTTGCAACAGGAGCAAATGTCTCATCATAGTCAATGCCTTCTTGTTGACTGTAACCTTTGGCTACAAGTCTGGCTTTGTTTTTAATGACAATGCCATTTTCATCAGTTTTGTTTCTGAAAACCCACTTCATTCCTATGACAATGACATCCTGAGGACATTTGATCAAGGTCATGACCTTGTTTTTATCAAACTGTTGAAGTTCTTCTTGCATAGCCTGAACCCAGCTAGGATGTTTTAGAGCTTCAGTGACACTTTTGGGTTCTATATCTGATAGAAAATCAGCATATAGACATTCATTGGCTGAAGCTGTTGTTAACTTATCAGCCATGCTTCTAGTGAGCATGCCTTCAGTGGGTTCACCAATGATGTTTACAAGAGCAATGTCTTGAGATCTTGTCCACTTACTTTGTGGTCACTAGAACCTCAGGAATAGGTTCAGGTGCTGGAGCCATAGAATCATTTAGATCATCTGTTGAGATGCTTTGTTCAAGTTGGGGTTTTCAGTATTACCTATCTGTTGGAATCACTCCTAAACAGTATTTCAAGTATTTATATTTCATATGTAATAGGTAGCTTTATTATGGCCTTTATGTTTGTTTAAGGTCAAGCTTATGTAGAAGGCCCATAAGCTTGACCCAAGCCCAATAAGGATAGGAAGGGAACTAGGAGTGTTGCCCTAGCTTCCCTACTATAAATACCCCTTGTAAACCTTCATTTGAAGGTTGGTTGTTCAAGTTTTCTTTTCACTACATACTCTACGCATAAACCGGTCTTTCATATTAGCGTGTGTGTGTGTGATACTTGTTCAATCGCCTCATCTCCTTTCTTATAAGCTTGTGTTGTAAAACTAGTGACCTAACGGTGGTATCAATCGCCAAATAGTTGGGTGTACTCGTTTGTTTTTGAAGTTTTGGTTTTTGTGTCTTACGCGTAAAGATAACGCAATCTTTGGTTATCTTAAAAACTCGTTTTTTACACTTTTAATCCAAGATTCTTGTACTTTCAATGTTTTGAGGTGTTAAAATACTTGTTTTTGGCAAAAGTTTCAAACTTTACGCGTGGATTTACGTTTTTAAGCTTGTTTTGTTCGTGGGTGTCGTTCTACGCGTAACCCGTTTAGCAGTTTTGGTACATCAAAATTCACACTCTTGTGTTCTTTTGGTACTATTGAAGCTATTCCATAACAAAAATCTGGTTTAGAAACACATTTGGGCAAAATCAAAGTTACGAGTAATCTTACGCGTATCAAAACCCTAAAATTACGCGTAAGATTTTCCTTGGTTTGATCTTCATTTTCTGGTTTATTCCGTGTTTTCTTACTTGGATAAGTCTGAAAATACGTCGACTTTGGATATCTTTTGCCCTGTGAAGTGTAAAAGATCATTTGGGCAAAACCCTAAAATTACGCATAAGCATAAAGCTTACGCGTAGAAATCCTACGCATACGATTCACTTTAGCGTAAACTTAGGTCTACGCATAAGGTAATCCTACGCCTAACTTTCTACGCCTAACTTTTGTCTACGCATAACTTTAGTGCTTTTATCCTACTTACGCGTAAGCTAAAACCTACGCGTAACTCCTCATTGTTACGCGTAACTTTTGGTGTTTTTACGCATAAGTGCTACTTGGTTCTTGTCTTTTCTACGCCTAAGGACACTTCATCAACAAAGGTTCATTCGACTACAAAGATCCAATTTTACCACACAAGTTTATCAACATGTCACAACCACCATACTCTAACTATTTCCCTTACACTTATCCTCAACGACAACAACAACTAAGTCCACAACATCAGCAATGGAATCAACAACAAGCAATTTATCAACAACAATTTAATCAACAACATACTCCACAACTTGCTGCAAATCCACAACCTCAAATGGTTCAACCACCACCATGTCCTCAAGTTCAACCGTACACAAATGAATTCAATCAACATCCATCAAGGAACACTATGAAGGAACCCACTTGGTTTGCAAAGATGTGTGAAGCTTTAAGCAGCCAACAATCAATTCATGAGGCTGGATCACTTGATAGACCTCCAATGCTCACTCCAGGAAACTATGATCAATGGGTGATAAGGTTCTTTAGGTTTTGTGATCTGAAGAAGCCACATGGAAAGTTCTTAAAGAAGGTGATCTTAGAAGGTCCATTTGAGATGCCTACTATCATTGTACCCGGAGATCCAAATGTCATTCCACCAAGAGATGAACAAACCAACATTGCTACTGTTGCAGATTTAAATCCACAGAACTTCTACATTATGAAGCTGATGAACTTGCAATGGAATACATCCTCTTAGGATTACCAAACCCAATTCTTAGTAGTGTTGATGCTCAAAAGACTGCACAAAAAATGTGGGATCATATTAGTCTTCTTATGGAAGGATCTGTACTCAATCAGGAGGATTTGGAATCCAAAATTTACTTGGCTTATGAACACTTCATGATTGAAACTGGAGAGACACTAGAGTCCTATCATCATCGATTTTCAGACATCATCAATGATTTGGATAAACACAACATCATCATGCCAAGAATCGCAGTGAATACTAAGTTCTGAGTAGTCTTGGTCCTGAATGGGAGAAGTATGTCATTTTTCTCCGTCAAGCGAAGAACATGCATCATTCTACCTACGGATTATTGTACAATTACTTGAAACCTCATGAAAAGGAAGTTGATCGCGAAAGGATTCTCCGTGCTCAAATTGCTCCACCAACACATCCGGAAAATCAACAACCACTTGCCTTATATGCTCAAAACCGTTATTCTCCTCAACCAGCAACTCAACCAAATGCTTCAAACACACCTTCACAACAACAACCTCAACAAAATCAATTGGTTCCATACAACAACAATGCTCAAGCATATGTCAGTGAAGCGACTGAGGAATCCGATCCGTTCGAAGCATTGCAACAAGGATTTGCTATGATTGCTAATGCCTTTAGCCGTTATACCAACAAATCCAACAATCGTATTCGTTCCTCATCTTACACACGGACTCAAGCATTTGTGAACAATGGGCGTGTTGAAGTTGAAGAATCGTGATTATGGTGCGTCGAGATGGGCGTGGTCAAGGGTTTAATTTTGTGGGTAGGAATAACAACAGAGCTCAAGTGGTGGAACAGGGAAATGCTCGGCATGGGTTGAATGGTCTTCGATGCTACAACTGCAATGAGAAGGGACACTGGCTAATGCATGCCCAAAGCCAAGGACTAAAGGCAGTGCTTATTTCAAAGAGGCTCTTCTTTTGGCTCTTAAGGATGAAGGTGGTGGAACTCTCACAGACAAAGAATAGAGCTTTATGGCAAATCTTGACTCAGATGATGATATGGAGGACTTGCGGGCCAATGCAGCTGTTATGTTGATGCTAATATGCAGCGTTACACATGAGTGACACAGGCCCAGTGTATGACACTGATGGCTTGTCTCAGGTACCCGAACAAACCATATTTATCTCTGATCTCATATCTCCGCCAACATCTGCATCCGGCAAGGCTCAGAATGTTCAAAATGAGTCATCCACATCTCATTCCGACGATTTTCAACTAGACCCGTAGTTATATTTGACGATCAAGATGACCAACCGGTTTCCCTTGATAATCAAATTGACTCCGTGGTCCTACTTGAGGATCTAAATAATGATCATGTTGTGACTCACGTTGAACAAGATGAACCTTTGCCCCATCCAGATCTTGTTCTGTTACTTCAAGACCAACAATCCCAAATTGCTGCAGGTGTTGCATTAAATCAATCAGACTTGAAAAGTAAAAATGCACTGTTAACAAAGGATTTTGAATGTTTACAAAAGCAACTCAACTTTTTCAAAACTCAAGAAAAACGTGAAAACGGTTTTTGAAGCAGCCTTTGCCAAATCTTATCAAAACGAAAATATTTAGAACGACAGATGCGTGATCTAGCCGCTTCGAAGAATGCTTTGTTGTCTGAAATAGAACAACTGAAACATGAACATAAAAAGCAAATTAACGCTCTCACCTTGGAAAATCAAAAGCTAAGGCTGAGTTGTTAACTTGTCAAAAAACAGTTCTCTGCATACAAAAAGCATTCAACGAAACGAATAGATGATCATCTTGAAGAAATCATCGGCTTGCAAAACAAACTTAAAGAGTTTAAAACTGTTGTTTACAAACATGGCGAGTCGGTCACAACCATTGAAAAGTTTACTTTAAAACCAAATCCAAATGGATATGGACCGAATCTTGCTGATTACAAACCTAAGCTTTCAACCAAAACATTCAAACCAAATCCTGAAGTTTCCAGTGCAGAATATAAAATTGATAATTCTGTTATGAATGTTGTTGAATATCATTGTCAAGAGGAATTAGATGCAGAAGACGAGAGTCGATCAAAATTAAAAACTGTTGTTTACAACAAACCTTTTAATTATTCTAAACCGGTCACTTTCGTCACACCAACGGATTCTTCCAACACACCAAGAGTTATCATCAGAACACCTGAGTCTTCTATTGTTAATCCCAAAACAGACTTTGCACAAACTTATGGTCCTTTACCTACCATTAGTGAAGTAAACTCACAACCTGAAAATCGAAAAAATTCTTCGATATTTTGACATTTTCATGGATGACTGACCTCAAAATTTCAACATGAGATAGAATATCGATCTGAAATCAAAGTTGAACATTTTCAATCGCCTCTGGCGCGAGAACAAAGAGGCATTTTTCAGAAAAATCTTTTACCTAATGTTAAAAACTTGAAAAGTTGTGCAATTGCCTGGGAAAAGGATTTTCATTAGGAACTTGGGGTCATGAAAAACGTTTTCGAGAAAACAGAAACATCTATTTCTAAACGTAAAAAGAAAATGTTAAGAAAGATGTTGATCGACTCTTGAAGATGTTATCTGTGCGGATGTTCCAAATGTTGTGTTTTGAATTCGTTGTCATATGCATTTGATAATATCTCTGCTGATACTGTTGCGATGTGGTAAATGTTGAGAACACTGATAATGTGCTTCAGATCGAGTCCTTAACTGTGAAAACAACGATTGTCAAACGAACTTTCAAATGCAATACGTCGTCTTAATTGGTGTCAAAAAGATATTCACGATCAACAAATTTTTTTTCAAAACAAAATCAACCAGTTGCGTGCAAAACTTTCTGATTCTAAAATTGAGCAACTGGATGATCAAAACGTGTCTTTCAAGTGTCAAATCTCAAAATATGAACAAGAACTTGTAAAAGTTAAAAAGGAATATGGTGTCATATTTGATTTACTTAAAAAGACTCGTGATGAAGCATCAAATGAACTTGATCATTATCTTGCACACACTAAAGAAGTTATGCATTTTGCTGGAAATGTTCGGTCTGAAAATCAAGATCTTATTCACACTATCATCAGTTAGAGAAATGTTAGGAAGTATGAACAACTTCCGCCAACAATCATTAAGAGATTAGCCCCCGTTACACTTAGTACTCATGCACCTAGAATCTCTACTGCCAAATCACAAGTAGCTAGCGTGCTTCCTTCTCTTGAAGCGAGGAATAGTTGAGCCTTTTCCAAACGTCCGCACTTCACAGCCTAAGAGCACTCAATTGAAGAATAGGAAGTTGCGACCTAAGAAAAGATCAATCAAGAATGCTAAAGTAGAAGAACACCCTAGGACTATGAATAAGACTCCCGTTGCCTCCACTATAGATATTGCGTCTAGCAAATGTAATAGAAATAGTGATGTAACGAATGCTAAACCGTTAAAGTACTTTTGATATTGGTCGATGCACCTTGTGTTATTTGTGGTAAAAGTATGAATTCTGATTGCCATGATAAATGTGTTGCTAAAGCTATCATCTCGTTTAAGGAATCCTAAGAACCGGAATACCTCTAGGCCCACTAATCTTTCTAAGTGTGCTTGGTAGACGCCATCTTTAGATTCTAAGCGCATTCTTTGTCCACTGTAGCTCGGTTTCACCTCCTAGGAATGTAGTACCACCTAGTGCATTCACTAAGACTAAAGAAAAGAGTAGTTATAGATGGCAGAAATGGATATATAACACACTAGGATTTAAGTGGATACCTAAAGCTATTGATGTTTGTATATCTACTATAAGCGCTATGGAACCCTCTAACATTTGGGTTCCACATCTACTTCTATTCCATCGTATTAGATGCATTATTGTATCAGGTGTCTGAATCATTCTCTGGATTGTTGATAGCGGATGTTCCCGACACATGACGGGCAATCTTAAGCGTTATCAAACTTTATTGCAAAGTTCATTGTACCTGTCGGGTTAGGGAATGATCACTTAGCGACTATCATGGACTCACGGAGATTATGTCAATGGGAACATCGAAATTAGCAGGGTTTACTATGTGGAAGGCCTTGGTCACAATCTGTTTTGTGGGTCAATTTTGTGATGGAGATTTGGAGGTTGCTTCGGGAGAAAACTTGTTTCATTAAGTGATCTACAAGGAAATGACCTTATATGCGGCTCGGCGTAATTCTAGTCTCTACACTATCTCTATGCAAGACATGGTTGCTTCCTCTCCCATTTGCTTACTTTCTAAGGCAACATCAACAAAATCCTGGCTATGGCACCGCGTCTCTCACATCTAAACTTTCAAACCATCACCAACCTTGCTCGACACAAACTAATTGAAGGACTCCCACGATTCGGTATTCAAAGAGATCACCTTTGCTCGGCTTGTGAACAAGGGAAAAGCACTCGTGCTCATTTTCCTTCAAAGGTGGAACACGACTCTCAGCATGTGCTTCATCTTCTTCACATGGATTTGTGTGGCCGATCGCGTGCAAGCGATCAATGGCAAGCGCTACATCTTAGTAATTGTTGATGACTACTCTCGATGGACTTGGGTCTACTTTCTTCGTAGCAAAGACCAAGCTCCACAAATGATCATCACCTTTCTCACAAAATACAGGTTCGACTCCGCAACACCGTGGAATCATCGAAGCAGAACAAAGGCGAATTTGTTAACAAAACCCTTCGTGAATTCTATGAGAAAGTGGGAATTCAGCATCAGACATCTATTGCGCGTACACGAACAAAGCGAGGTTGTTGAAAGCGAAACGAGCGTTAGTGGAAGCGCAGAACAATGTTAATCAATGCTAAACTTCAGTTACTTATGGGAAAACGTATCTCTTGCATGCTATACTCAAAACCGTTCTATGATTAAGCATACAACAAAACACCTTTGAGCTTGTCCATAACAGAAAACCGAATCTAAAACACTTTCATGTATTTGGATCTCTTTGCTATCCGAATAATGATCGTGATGACTTTGGAAAGCTCAAAGCCAAAGCTGACATTGGAGTCTTTATTGGATCTTGTGATAATTCCAAAGGTTTCGAATCGGAATCGTCGTACAAAGCGGTGATGGAAGCGATTCATGCTCATTCGATGAACTTCACGAAATGGCCGAGTATAACTGACTTAGAACCGGTCACAACCGTTTAAACTTCCCTCAACCCCATCATCGGTGAAGAAAGCCCTCGGCTTACTCGTCAACAAATGGAAAGGTTATTTGCTCCGGCGTTTAGTGGCGATATTGATGAGCGTGCTCGGGTGTATCCGCATTTCGGCTGCAGCGATAATATTCCTATACACGATACACGCTACAACAACTCACTTGAAGAAGCACCTACACGATTGACTCCAACACAGATTGAACACACCGCTTCCAACAATGATGAACGGTGATACCCCTGCGATTTTGATCCAAATCGTTCTTCACCCGTTTGCTAATGAGGCTGCTTTGCACGTGTCGCGGAATCTTCAACAAACCATTTGAATCCTCAGAATCGCACAATGTATACCAACATCAACCCTCCACACATAGATGGACAAAGACCATCCTCTGGAAAACATTATTGGCAACCGAATCAACCCGTCGTTCGAGACAGCGTCTTCACACGACGGTGAACATTGCATTTATGCACTCAGCATGCCATCGAACCTAAAACATCAAAGGCGCAATGACAAAAGACAACTGGATTGAATCCATGCAAGAAGAACTCAACCAATTTAATCGTCTTGAAGTATGGGGCTGGTTGAAAGACCAACGAGAGTCGTCATTGGTCTAAAATGGATTTGGAAAAACAAATTGGATCTTTGAAGAGCGTCATCGAAACAAGTCACGTCTGGTGGCTAAGGGTTATCGTCGGGAAGAGGGATTAGACTTTGAAGAATCTTTTGCTCTGGTTGCTCGTCTTGAGGTACATTGGATATTTCTAGCGTTCGCGGCTCATATGAATATAGCGGTCTATCGGATGGATGTCAGCTGCGTTTCTCAATGGACAACTTAAAGAAGCGGTTTATGTGTCAACCCGGGATGGATAGTTGATCACGAGTTCCGAACCATGTCTACAAAGCGAACAAAGCTCTTTATGGTCTCAAACAAGCTCCTCGGGCATGATGCGATAAGCATCTTTCCTCATTGCTAATAATTTCACCAAAGGTTCGGTTGACCCAACTCTTTTTATACAATATCACGGGGCACATATCTTAATTGTTCAAATTTACGTGGATGACATCATTTTTGGGTCTACACATAAAAGTTTTCAATCGCTTTTGCAAAACTAATGAAGAAAAATTTTGAAATGTCCATGATGGGTGAACTTACATTCTTTCTCGGACTGCAAGTTCATCAATCACCCCATGGTATTTTCTTGAGTCGGTCAAATATATGCTTGAATTGTTAAACAAATTTGGTATGAAAACCTGTGACACCTATGCCACACCAATGGCTCATACCAAGTTAGGCAGTGATTTACATGGGAAATGGTGGACCCTACAAAATACCGAGTATTATTGGGTCTCTCATGTATCTAACGACTAAGGACGATATTGTCTTTGCCGTTTATCTATGCTCGTTATCGATTCGACCAATGAAACCCACTCTCGAGGCTAAAAGAATCCTCCGATACATCAAGGGAACCATTAACTTGGTGATCTGGTATCCGAAGGATTACGGTTTTGAACTAATCGCTTTTGGAGCGTACGACCACGAGGATGCTTAGACTCAGGAAAAGCACTTGAGGCTTTACAATTTCTTGGTGATAAAGTGTCATGGCAATCGAAGAAGCGAGGATTGTACATATTTGTCATCAACAAGCGAGAATATGTAGCCATGTCACCATGTTGTGCTCAAGTCATATGGATGAGAACACAACTCAAAGACTATGGTTACGTATTTGAGAATCCTGTATTCGACAATCAGTGCCATTGCAATCTCGTGCAACTTCGGTTATTTTCGAAATCCACATCGATCTTGATATCATTTCATCAAGGATCACGTGGAGCAGTCTTGTTGAATTATATTTTGTGAGTGCGAGAATACCAATTGGCAGATCTTCTCACCAAAGCCTTGCCTCCCGCTAGGTTTAATGAGTTGGTCCACCGATTGGTATGAGGTGTTTGACTCAAGAGGAATTGGATGACCTCCTAAAACAGTCTTAAAACACGTCAAACACCAAAATCTCTTTTGTAAATATTTTTCAAAAACAAAATACCAAAATATAAAATCAGATAAAACAACAAAAATATTCTTCTAATCTATATTTCTTTCAACATTGCAAGTACATTTCTTCCGTCAACACTTTAATCTTTCAAAATTCAGTATTTTTTCGATCAAGTGTTGAGGGGAAAATAATCTTTAACTTCTTTAAAACATCATTGTACTTGCATGTTATCTTATCTCGGTTGATTCTTTTACAAATGGTGGTACATTTTCG
Organism: Chrysanthemum makinoi; assembly: GCA_910596185.1. Classification (NCBI taxonomy): domain Eukaryota; kingdom Viridiplantae; phylum Streptophyta; class Magnoliopsida; order Asterales; family Asteraceae; genus Chrysanthemum; species Chrysanthemum makinoi. Next base: position 205,847,235 of record OU343221.1, read on the forward strand.
GTTCAAAGACACTCCTCGGACTTTAATTAATAACCTTTCATTATTTTCTCAAGTTAGAGGGTGTCGTCATGTTTCTTTCCTAAAATCTTTGTTTGGTAACCAAAATGGAAGTTAAATGGCTTTGTTTGAAAAATGGAAAAGGTGGAGGGACCAAAACTGTCAAAATGTTAAAGTTATTTTAATAAAACACCTCCCACCTACTTTCACTTCTCATTTAATACAAAAACCTAAAACCATCCTCATAAGAATTACTTCAAGAAACCGTGTTTTGATCATCATTTTGTAAGTGTTTTGTGATCTTAACATGTTTTAACATAAGGTTTTGAATTTCATGAAAATCCTACGGCTAAAACGTTTTCTAAGCGTGATTATGTGTTCTTACATAGCGTAGAACACACAATCAACATGTGTGTGTTTGTGGTTATGGATTTGTCAAAGCGTTCAAAATACATCAATGATACCATTTTACCATCAAAATCCACCCGAAACCGCAATTGATGATTTTGAAAATTAGGGTTTATGAGTCGAATTGGGTATTTTCAAATGTGAAGTGTTTTGGTCAAAAAGATTGTTGTGTTATGCTCTTGTATTATTGAATTAATGATTTCCAAGGTCTATAACCACCCGAAACCTAATGGTTATCAATTTGAAATTAGGGTTTAAGGTTCTTGAGATTGGGTATTTTTGATTCATTGCAAATTAATTGTTAAAACTTGGTCATTATGCTCTCACAACATCTAAGATAAACCAGCTTTGGTGCATATTCCATGGCTAGAATCTCATACAGCGTAGATTAGGGTTTAGACTACGGCGTATGCGGTTCTGGCATGCTTGTTTTAAGCTGTCCAAATGTGTTTTGATCGTCATAAAATGAATGTTATGTGTTAACATTGATGATATGATGCTTTTATTTGGGCTTGCTACACTAAATATTCAGAATCAAGGTTATTTGCACTCTACATAAGGATCACCTACAGCGTAGCTTGTTATCGTAAGATTTGTCTTCACGCGTAAGCGTCACATATAGGTTCTACATATGGGACTACTGCGTATCTGTGAAGGATATCGCGTGCTTGATGACCTCTACGCATAAGGTCAACTCTTACGAGTAGCCTTACGCGTAAGGTTAATATATGCCTACGCGTAAGCTCTACATAAGGTCTCTTTTTCCTCGGTAACACTTCTTACAGCGTAAGTTAAGATTCTACGTGTAGTTTACACTACGCATATATCATTCCTGTCTACGCATAACTTTACCAATCCTGCATAAGCGTGATCATACCTTCATTATGAATTGTTCGTGTACAAACTTGTAAATAAACTAATCATATCATCACGAATCCTAAAATGTCACTAATAAACTTAAATCGTTTGATATGTTGTGAACAATAAGTGATAAAATAAACTTTAAAACTTAAAGTTAACAAACTCACGAAACATTTCCGCGGCGTCATTGGACTATTGAATATACAAGTGACTTAGGACTCGTAACAATCATTGACACATTCAATAACTAGACAATAAGACCTTACGTTGACTAACATTATGTCTTCGATATGTTGGTTCTTTTGGCTAATGTTATTTAGGATCCGACATGGTGAACAAATGAATATGGATGCACAAGTTCTCTCCATTCTTGCGATATCTATCCTCATGGCTATCCAATGAAGATAGGAAAGAATAATCTCGGTGTTGACTTTGACAACCTCACTTGCTCTGAATCTTAGTGTTTAATTGCTATTGACATTAGAGGACTCATCCGTATCGAGAACATGCTTTCACACTCTGCAACTGTTCACGAGATCTACATCAACAGTTCACGGAACACTATGGAAAGGGTCAAAGGACAAGCTGCTGTGACGGTGACTCTGAATCACAAACAAGTCACCATTACACTGCAGACTTAAGAACATTCTCTAATTCACGATGTCGATCCAACAAACTATATGCCACACCCTTTGAAGAGCTCACTCTCCAATTCTTAATCAATATCGGTTATGACGAGGCTAAGGTAATCACCAAGCATTCTCGCACGTAGAGCTTAAAGTATTCCTCAACCACGGAGAACTCTCATGATCATCACCAAGTGGTCTGCAGTGCGTGGCGTGACTATGAGCACCCTAAGCTCATGGGCGCAAATATTCGGGCATTGGTCAACAAGAAACACATATTCTCGAAGCTCGATTTGGGATGACATGATGTCATTTCTCAACAAACTTGGCTCAAAGATTCCCTACATCAGATATACAAAATTGTTGATCAGAGAGCACTTGGACTTCATCCTGACATTCCCAAGAGGCTCAATGACCCCAACAATCACGACATGTTTACGGAACCCATTCTATCACGTAGAATCAAGGCGTCTACAAAACAGGTCTTTGTGCTACGATTTCCTTCTAGCGAAGATGTCGAAAAGCTCGAAATGTACAAAAGGTATGCAGGCGGTTGACAAGGCAAAGTTGGTCATCTCGGCGAAAAATCTTACGGAACACCAGGGGAACCAAAAGAGTCTTGAGGAAATGCGGCAAGTCTTGTGAGTCAAGAAGTTCCCAAGAGGAACCCTCCTTCAAGAAGGATTGTTCCATCTAAGGAAGGCACCCATCAATTCCCAAACCGAAACGCAAAGAAAGCTTGTGGGCGAAAGCTCGATGATGCGACACGGATGAAGAGATTACCTTCTCGAATGCGCAACGTATCCTCCTCAGCCGACTAAACCTACAAGTCCAATAGTGAACATGGAAAAGGAAAGACTCACGTACTTGAGTCTTATGATGAAAGCTCGAAGAAGAAGAAGAGCAGCTGGATCAATCCTCTGGGAAGAAGTTTAAATTAGTTAGACAAACTCAAAAAGCTGAAGAATTTGCAAAAGATCAAATGGGTGGCCTCGGAGGATCAGTGGTCTATCCACTCTTCACCGGTCTCACGATGCGGTTAATCAACCCGATAAAGGGATGCGGTGCCACCACTCTTGTGCAACAACAGCGCTTGAAGGAGTCTCGTCTTAACATTGAGGAACGAGAAAAGAATAAGGCTGAGAAGAAAGCGATGAAGAAGCTAAGAGCAGAGCGGAAGAAAAGGCTAAGCTGGACATGATGGCGAAGAAGATTATGATGACTTTCTTCAGAGGTCCAACTCGTTCCAAGGAGGATACTTACGCACCTCCAAGGACCGAATCTCCTCATGTCCCTCCTCATCGATTCTTCATCTCACTCATCACCACCACCATCAAAAGATCAACAAAATCATCATCCAAATCTGTGAAGAAACCACCTCGATCTTGGATTTCTCAAGCTCATTAACGGATTCACAAAGCTGTCAAACAAGTCAGAAAGAAAAGCGTGCTCTACAAAAGCTAAATTTCTTTCTTTGATCATACAGCATATGTATGACGAGCATGACAAGATGGAAAAAGAAAGGGAATTTGTTCAGAAGTTCATGAAGAGTCATCGTAAAGAGGAACTGAGCGAAATGATCGAAGGTTACACTAACAAGTACCTTGAGATATCGTTCCTAAAGTCCAAAGGGCGGAAAAGGCGACAGAGATCATACTCACAAAGTTTCTTCTTGACCTTTATGCGGTGTGACTAGAGAAATATTTTCGGACAACTCACCCCAACATCGTAGCATTGGTTAAAAATACAATGGCCAAAGATCTCTCTGAATAAAGGTTAATCGCTAAACTTGTGATACAAATGTCAAAGCGATCGGAGCGTTGCCGGATGAAGCTAAATTTTTCGAAAATCTACTTGATTTTCAACTCGGATCATCATGCAAGGAGTCAGCCGATCAACAAGCGACCAGAGATGGCGATGATAAGGATAAGGATTACGCACCTAAGCGTCGAAGCGATGCGTAAATCTACCTCTATGCCACCTCACCACGAACTTCTTCTCAACAAAGTCTCCTCCACCTCGGTCTTCTATGATAAACCTGGGGCGATTCGAGTTACCACCACGACTAAAGCGGTGATTACTTTGAGTATACGGGTGGTGGCGATGAAGAAGGTCCTTGAGCCCGACAACAACCCACCTCACCCAAACAAGTCGCGAGAAACCCATTATCATCATCAAGGCCTTCCAAAAGAAGAAGAAGGCGACTCGGCGCGGGTTGTCTCATGGCTAGATGACGATAAAACCGAAGGTTTGAATGGTTCTCCACGTCAATCAAACTCCTACGATGAAGGTCAGAATTTGTAGACGGTTCTACATTGGAGCACGCAAAACTTTTGCAAGAAAAGTTCCATGTGAAGAAAATGGCGAAATCGGATTGAAGGCGAATCAAGAATGAAGCATTCAACTTCTTAAAGACGACTCGAAAGCGCTATCAGGTCGAATATCATCTTGAGAACATCGCTCGAGCTATGTCTAACGACATGGATTGGCTCAATCCGGAAGCAAACATTGACTTCACAAAAAGGGACAACCCTCCATACTACACCGATTGGACCAAACCCCTACCGACCATTGGCCAAAGCAGGCGAACCACGGATTCCCTTCCGATACTTCTTTAACAAAGACCTGGATTTTCTCTTACACGGTAGCGATGGTTCACGAAAATACGCTACATCATTGACTCTTCCATTCAGTGACTATTTACTCAAGCGCATAGCTATCGAGGCGTGCAAATCACTTGTTTTACGACAGCGTGCAAGCATCGACCAAGATGCATTGTATGGGATTCATCATTGGCACGGCGCCGAAGAATCTACTCTGAAGGCTGCGAGTTGAAGTCTCAACATGCGTGTATAGTTCTAAGGACATCGTGGCCATCCAACACATTGATCTCAAGTCTAAGTGGGACTACACATTCTTAAAGAATATCATAGTCAAGCGACAAGATGAACAGGACTATGGATTCTCCGAGGCTGACTTTGAGAACTTGTCCTCAAGCGACATCGAGACATGTACCTTGCCAAAGTGCAGTGCGTATGAGACAATTCTCGGCTGAAGTTCAGCGTGAATTTATCAAGTCGGTTCTCATCTTCATTAGGCGCATTGTGATCAAAGAGCGTGTTGAAGATATCGGATGGTACATGAATCTTATCGGGCGTGTCAACCTCACTCCTCAATGCTTACTCTTCGATCTCAATCGGCTACCTCAATATACGCTCATCGGCAAACCTTTGGAGTTGTTTACGCGGTGAACTTCAAAGCTGCTTAATGGCGTGTAGTGATCTTCGAAGTCGGGGATCATACTTTGAAGCGGTTAGGGGCGGATTAGCATCGAGTTGAAGGATATCGCTGAAAGTGGGTCTCCATGTATTTGGAATTCGGAAAGGAGGGATGTGAGAAGGATCATCACCATGATTGATGAGCGGTTGTTGAAGGTCGGTTGACGATTGGAGAGCTATGTTGGTGAGCCGACCGGAAACATCACCGCTTTCAACGCCTGCAGCCTCAGGAACATCACGCTTCTGGTACCCCTTGAATTGTTTCCTTCATAATTTTGGATGTATGATTATATATGTTTATGGCTTGTGCACACATAACGATGTACAACCCGTAATTGTCAATAAAGGACCACGTGGTGCGCCGGTGCCACAATCCTTATAAAAGGGGCGAAAGCTTCTTACTTTTGAGTAAAACCTATCAAACCTTTCACTTTTCAAGGTTTTTTTCAAAAGAACAAGTACTACTTTCACTGATTTTCAAAACCTCAACCGTTTATATCACTTGTTGAGGGGAGTATGATTCAAAACTTTGTTCAAAATTGTTCACAGTGGTCATTCTTCCCTTTTCGAAATGGTCATATTTATTCTCAAGTTTCAAAAATAACACTTTAATATGCCATTTTGAGGGAGAAAATGTGTGATAAGAAATATGTTGTACAAAATGCAAATGAATCGTGTGCTTAGACTTAACCAGCAATTGCGGTACTAAATGTTAGTAACTTCGAAAAGACTTGTCTGGGCGGGTAATAATTTCAAGCTAGTTACTAGTGATGTAAGCGTGTCTCGCAAAGGACTTTATGCGAGTAGAATGTACCATTAGAAACTTTTGATAGACATGAACTCGGCGGGTTTGACAACCTTCCAAGGTTGTCTACACCTTCAAGGTAGTTATTAGAGCTAGTTGTCACCTAAAAGTTGACAATGTAACTCTTTAACTATGCAGCGTAACGTGTCTGTGAGGGGGATTGTCTATCTTGAGTGGATCAATTCAAAAGTCATGCGCTCTTTCCTCACGTGCATTTAACCATTAAAACTATTAAGCACATGTGGAGGGGGAGTATTTATGCAAACATCATCTCTCACAATGGTTCAAACATGTTTTTCATTAACAAACCCTTTGAGAGACATTTTTCATCACGATGGTTTTAATGGCAAACATAGGTTAGTCATGGAGTTATACGGTGACTAAGGTTAGGAATAACCAGTCCTATGATCCTTGAGCGGAGGATCTACCCAAGGACACCACAAATAGTTAGTATTTAGAAGTCCTTAGGTATGATTGTAAAAGGAGAAAATGAGAATCGGAGAAAGAAGGAGTTGAAGAATTAAAAGAAATGCAAAGAAAAGGGTGAAAAGAAATAGCCCTCCAGATTATTCAACTTAGGAACAGGGTTCAATTCATATGCTCTTGGTTGTCACTTAGTGACGCGGTATTGAAGATTAAAAGTCGTCATGGACCGGTGGCATGGCTAAACCTTCTTATCCACTCAAGTTTCTCTCCAGCGAGAAGCTTGTTTCATTCTCACAGGGAACCCTACGTAAACTATCGGCTTTCTCTTGGAGATTTTTGGTATTGAAGAAGGAGACCCTCTCCTAGTCTCCTTCGGGGAAAACCAAAAGCGCACTATTGAGTCTAGAGCCACGAGATTCATCAAAAGATCTCTTAGGAACACTTGACATTTAATCACTTGATGATCAACTAATAAGATCATCGGTGGTTCATATCGAGTCCTTCACAGATCTTAGCAATCTGCCGAGAACATTTATGAGAGGTTCACATTTGTGATCCTCGGTGATTGAATGGAAACTCTGCCGGTCAACATCAAACGACAATGCGGCCGGTCGCCGGTAACTCCCGTGGATTACGGGTGTGTCTCAAGCGGTCTCGATGTGAGGTGATGCTGATACCTCGGCGACTCATCGGAATGTAGATGTACCCGTACATCGTGTTATCTCACTTGTGGGACTCGGTTAGGAGCGGCCTTTGTAAAATTAGAGTTGTGTTTTCACACTATCTTTGACACTCGAAGTTCAAACTTGTAAGTGCAGGAAACCGCTTATTACTAACCGTTTGAAATGTTTTCTTCTTATGGAAGCTCTGGAGCGGGATGATCGTGTTGATTCTTCTCATGCTCACGCCAACATCATCACTAATGGAAGTTCTACTCTAAAGCAACACAACCGTCGAGAATGATTCTTCGTCAAACCAAAGAATCTACAAAGTTAAAGACTTAAAGAACTTCATGATATTGAATTCCAAGCGTCAAAGCGTGTGAGCATGTTGAAGAATGGCGTGGAAACCTTTGGGCAGCGAAGCGGGCACGGTGGAACCGATCTGACAACAACATACTATCACTTTCACCACAAAGAACAATGATCAAAGAACAAAGTTAAAGATGACGTCAAAGCATAAGCGTTCAAAGATAACTATCTCTCTACCTTTGGGGAGATTGTTCGAATCAAGGCAATTCTTCTCACAAGAAGAAGAATGTGAAAACGTCGCCTTTACTTATTACATCAAGCCTTCACGTTTTCATTCATATATACTTGAGGGGGAGATTGTTGGAATCACTCCTAAACTGCATTTCAAGTATTTATATTTCATATGTAATAGGTAGCTTTATTATGGCCTTTTTGTTTGTTTAAGGTCAGTTAGTAGAAGGCCCATAAGCTTAGGAAAGCCAATAAGGATAGGAAGGGAACTAGGAGTGTTGCCCTAGCTTCCCTCCTATAAATATACCCAATAAACCTTCATTTGAAGGTTGGTTGTTCAAGATTTTCTTTTTCACACATATCCTACATACTTAGGTCTTTCATATTAGCGTGTGTGTGTGTGATACTTGTTCAATCGCCTCTCTCCTTTCTTATAAGCTTGTGTTTGTAAAACTAGTGACCTAACC
>OU343221.1:205855404-206033037 GCA_910596185.1 Chrysanthemum makinoi
GGGATCCCATGGAGCTGGTGTGTTAGGATCCGATTATGGAACCAGAAACGTATCAACATAAAGCATAAAGCATCATTCGTGAATGAGATCGTTTTGAGATGATAGCACAAAAATGTAGTCACGCTAGACAATTACAAAATGAAAGCTGATTCATTTAACAATCTTTGGCCTGATGGTTTGTTGGTACCAAAAGAAACATTAAGTACGGTTTTCTCACGCATTGAACCGGATGAGAAAGGTAACTCTACTACGGGATCTCAAGGGAATGCAGAGAGAGTAAGCAGGGATCTAAAATGTTGGAAGAACACTCTGCTACATACTTATGCATAGTTGAACCAAAGTAGAAACTCCTACTTTTAACTGTTTGGATGAAAAATTCAAAAACTGGTTATTTACTATCTGACATTAAAACCTGAAAATAAGATATCCAAACTATTTCATAATCAGGATTGTTAGAGCTGTAAACAAACTGAACGTTCAGTGAACATTTCATGAATGATTCGGTAAAAAGTTCGTTTATGTTGTTATTTATAAATGCACGACATCGAACTATTTTCCGATCGTTTTAGTTAAATGATACGAACATGAACAAAAGTAACGTCCGTTTATTTATGTTCGTGAATGTCCGATTATGCATTCGTTAACGTTCGTTTATGGTTCATTTATTTATTTATGTTTGTATATCAAATCTTTTAATTGTATAATTTCTAAATTAGTTTGTTTAAACAAACGACACTTATTAAAACAATATTAGACGCTTTAATTTAATAGAGTTTATGATTGTTTGTCTATGTTTCTTATGTTCGATCGTTTATGTTCGATTAGCTAGTTAGTGTCTTAATTGAAACGAACAAAACGAACTAGAACACCTATTTTCTATAAACGAACATTGAACAAGAAATTTCGTCCTTTTAAGCGTTCGTGTTCGTTTATTTGTCCGGTTAAAATTTAATGAACGAACATGACAAAGGCTCCGTTCGTGTTCGTCCGGTTCGTTTACAGCCCTAAGGATTGTTATAAAAACTAGTATTTAGTTATTTCTGTACTCTAGTTATTCTAAAATTCTGTTAAGGTTATCAGCATTGAAAAAAAAAAAAAAAAAAAAAACTATTTAGTAATTCTGCACTCTAGTTTTTCTGAAGTTCTGTTAAGGTTATCGTTCGTTAACATTGTGGTTCTCAAGATCTTGTCAATTGTCAACGGCTCACTTTTGAACCAATTTTAAAGTTTATCTTCCTGGATGTGACGTTTTGTATAGGTGATTCTAATTGATCTTTCAACAAGTCGAGATCTGGGAATCGTTGAACTGTCTCATATCTACACAAAGAAAAGCACATTTCGGCGAGATCATGAATCTTCCTACATCCTATATATCTTAAGGTATCACAACACCAATTAGAGGAATAAAAGTTAATGCATGTTGTTAGCCTTCTGAGGCTACATATTGTATTCAATCATATCAAAAACCAAATGACATTAAATCCTCTATAACACACACACACACACACATAGAGGTTAGTAGCATAAACATTACATACCATCAAACTCGATGACACGACACGGTAGTAAGATACTATCTCGTGTCGCATCATCAAATGGCATAAATGCAAACAGTAAGATGGATTATAGATATGATTGCGAGAAGAAAGAAAATGTTTGAGTTTATAATGATCTGCCAAAAACATAATAATAACATCAACAACAACAATTTCCCTTTTCTACTAACAAAAGAGAAGATTACGCAAAAGAAATCTGCTTCCTTTAAGCCCTAATGTTAAATTTTGGTTTTCATTGTTATTTTTTTCTTCTATTCACAAGCTAACTTGGTGTCAAAGCTGCTTAAACAGATAGCAAAAGCTTGAAATGCAGATAAAGGGTACCGATAATCCATCGTGAACATATCTTTCCCTACTTTGCCAAACTGCAGTATCACTTTGTCATGCTCCGATTGAGCTGGCTGAGTAGTTCCTGCAGACGATGATGGTGCCGCCACCACTGCAGGTGGCGGTTGGGCAGCAATAAGCTGGAAGTTCTTCACAGAAGCAATCGTCACACGCCCCTTAAAATTTAAACACCAACATTGCAACTGTTCATGCCACCTAGGCGCCTTGTTTTTCAGCACCAAGGGCAACTTTGACTTTTCACTTTCGGGAACATCACGCGATATGGCAGCACCAACAATTTCAGAAAACCTCGAGCTGCTGAATTCGGTGTTGGAGAAGGAAATGCTGCGGAAAGAGTCCTCAAGTGAGCGGGGAGGAAGGAGGTCCTCTGGCTGACCTGGCACAGAGCCACCGGGCTCGAGTGCTGAGGTGGGAATCGAATGCATGATGCAATGCATCCTACGTGGGCCCCGTGTACCAAGCACATTAAGCTCATAGGTGATATGTGCAATGCTGTAATTTCCATTAGGAACTTTTGGTGAGACTTTCTTGGAATAAAACCTTCTGCTAGATCGGCCTGGTGCAGGGGCAAGGGCTCCCGACGGTGGAGGTTGTGTATCATATATTATAAATTTTGTTCCGAGAAAATTAGATCTGAAAGAAACGAGCAATTAAATTAAAGTGAAAATTTCAACACATAACTTATAAATGTATTTCAGATTTTCTTCTAGCTCTAATGGGTCAAATAAAAAATAGTAAAAATGAAAGGGGTCAAAATCGGGATGAACGGGCAGAAAGTGTATTTCTAGCGCCTAAAATATCCTATATTATGTTATGCAAAAAACATTTGTGCTACTTGAGATAATAATAGTCACATCTGACACATATTGTTCATAAAAAAGCTAAAAGGATTTTTGATGGGTCAACCCAACCCGGCTCATGCAAAAATTACCCATTTTGACCCATTACCCAATCCTGCCAACATGTCAATAAGCGCAATTTTCTGTTGCTATTCATAACTATAGGAAGATGTTTTTGATCTTATCAAGCTTTATACCTGAGTTTGCCAATATAAGTATCGCTTGATCTTGAAATATTATCGGCATCCATGGAGATAACATACTCTGTGTAAGTAGTTCTCCTAGTCCTTTTAGCAGAAAGCAGAAACTTGCCATTTTCAACTAGCAACGCTGCTGCAAATCCAAATTTAAACAGAATTTAAGAAACACAATCTACATGAAAACAAAACCGGCCCCTATATACAGCAGATATAGAATTTCAACCACTCACCTGGGCTAAGACACAGGAAAAGATGATACGTCAAGTTCGATTTATCCCGCTTGATAAAACATTGAATAGTAGTGTCACGAGGTCCTGGCTGAAAATGTAATGAACGACTATTAGAAACTAATTTCAGAAGTTTGTGTGTACAAATTATAGGGTTTTTATTTTTTTTGCATAGAGTACCAAGATGCTATTTCATTTTTACCATTTTTGTACAGTCAAGTAACTACAAGATCGTTTTGTGTCCAGTTTATGTCATTTTGGAACCCATAATCTTAAAAGAGTTTTTATACACGCGTTTCATATTATTTATTACTAAAATACTACATTTTATTAATGAGGCCGTTTTTTAGAAGTTTTTGATTTCCAAACGACCAAAAACGGGACACAGGAGTATAATTACTAAATCCTACAAATAAAGAAATAAAAATATATTGAATAAACACCTGCTTCAAGGAAACGGGGAAAGTAATCTTCCCGCATGATTCCGGAGTTGTAACAATCTCTTTACACATACTCCTCCAAGATTTACAAACAGCAGCACACGCAACTACGTGTTTTCTGGCAGGCCAAGTGCTTTCACTCTCTTCTAACCTCTTAATCACGTCATAGAGGAGCTCCGGAGGTAAATTAGCCCACCGACTAGTTTGAATCACAAGATGAGCAAGATTGTCATTCAGATCATTTACTGATCCTTGAGATTTGCCTCTACTATGAAGACCCGACAGCTTTATATCAAAACTACGCCTCGATAAGCTCCCAAATCCATCTCTCACGTCACGAACTATGCTACGGAACGACATTTACAAACAAGAAATACAACAGATACTCTTTTGGTGAAGATCACAAGGAATTTGACATTGAATCTTGCTGCAAAATAATTAAAAATTTGGAATCAAAATGTAGTGAGAGGGGATCAATAGCATATGAAAGAAAAAGTTAAGAAAAGTAAAGAGATAAGCAGAAAAGACAGCTTCACATGGGGTTAAAGAGGACTAAATTGCATACCTTTATCAATGCATGACTCGCCTTCTTTTTCATTTTTAAAACATACTTTCAAGTTTCAATCTAAAGTAAAGCTCAATTTATGGAACTAATTAGTGATAGAATCCTAAGATGTCATCCTAGCCTAAAGATCAAGGGCTCCTTATTTGGTTTCCCACTTTGCAAAGTTTTGAGTTTTGTAACTTCAACCTTGCTAAAAATGGCAAAAATATTTATGAAAAAGCATAAAAATTCACTCCCAAATTCCCAATCACATAAAGTTTGAACATAACCATGTACAGAATGTAAAAACTTAGGGGGTGTTTGGGATTGCTTATTAAAACAGTTTAATGTCATCCTTATAAGCAGATATCCAGCTTATCTGAAACAACTTATTACACCTTAAAGTTTAAGCCGTAATTTCGGATCCATCAAGAATTCAAGATAATTAATTTGAAATTAGCAATCTCAAACTACATATGTATCTCAAAACATTTTAAGCACTTTCCTTTATGCAAACACACAAAACTGCTTATATGCTTCCCACCCCTTTGGAGTCAAAAGTCATCTTATTCACTCAAAAATTTTCATTTTTTTTTTTCCTAATTCTTACTTTACAAAATGAGAATCAACCATAAACATATTCTTTATACCACCTTGACTCTCATCATCTCCAAATGATAGAACAAAAATATGAACTTTCAAAACAAAAACATTCAAAGATCTCATAAACCAACTTGATCTAACAAACCCATAATCCAAAACATAAAAATTTACCATCTTTAACTATCTTCTCACCTTAGATCCATCTGAGGTACAAAAAAAATAAACCAAAAGAATACTAAACATAACAAGATCATAGATCTATAAAAAGCCATACCTTAAAAGAACATGAAATCTTGAACATGTACAGATTTAGCAAGTCAACAAAAGTAAAAAAAACAAACCAAACTCAAAACACTTTCATCGGACTTGAACTAAAACATTAAATCCAGCTCAACTAAAAAGTAGGCAGTAACAAAAAAGTCTTTGGTTATTTAAATATTGTGTTTTTTAAATTTATAAAAGTTAGTGAATATTTAATGCAAGTTTTAATAATAGAAAATAGGGTGTGATATAAGCAGTTGCATTTATTTAATACCGACGGCTAACATATCACATATGCATATCCGTATCAAAGTAAAATACATTTAAGTTTTTAGGAAAATATTTTATATTGATTGTAGCACATATATGTGTTTGTGTGTGACAAAAAAAGTAGAAAATATATATGATTTTTACGAGGAATAAATAGAAATAGAAGATAGAATAGGTTGGTGGTGTCATTTTGGCTATTTACTTGCTTCAGTGGGCACTTTAATTATGACACCAACAATCAACAAATGACTTAAATGCACCTCTTAGGATATTATACATATCCAACAATCAACAAATGACTTAAATGCACCTCTTAGGATATTATACATATCCAACAATCAACAAATGACTAAATGGATGAGATATAGATTAGGCGAGACGGCCAGAAATTATTTATATTCATGTTTGTTATATTTACGTTTTTCTTGTCTAAGTTCATATTAAGATTTGTGTAACTTTAAATTATTCATGTGTGATGATATTCACTAAATAAAGGGTGGGTAAATTGATATTCGTTGAATATTATTTTAAAAAGAAAATTTGTTAAAAAAAAAATCATTGATTTGTTATTAAACTAAAATATGTCTAAAAACAATATCCGTGAGAATTATAAAACGACTTGAAAAAATAAAAAGTACTTGAAAAAATCTGAAATTTTCTTTTAAGATAGAGGATGTTGGTGTATAAAAAATTTATTAAAAAAAATAAAAAATAAAAAATAATTTATAAGTTTTATATGTTTTTTATGCATAATAAAATTTTAATGCACAAAATTTTCAACTTGTATATATTGATATATACACTAATAAAATGAAACTAGATGCAAAAACGGTCTTTTTATGCAAAAATGTCGATTTACTAAATTTTAATACACAGTTTTTTTCATCAAAACTATACACTTTTAAAAAACTTTCTTAACAAATTTTGTATCCACTAATTTCCCGTATCATGTGGAAATTTTTAAGAACTTTTCTTTTTTTACGCTTTTAAAGAATATTTGTATCCCTATTTTAACTATGTTCTATAATCATATGCTTATACACATATACTAATAGTAAAAGTTTCAGAGTGACAGATATCAACTCTTTTATTATTTAAGACACGTGTATAACATAAAAACAAAATTCAGACAAAAAAAATCATCTCTTCCATCAAATTAAAGGTCCGTTTGGCGTGTAAGTGGGTTTCGGGGTGTGTAAGTGGATTTGGGATATGATTTGAATTTGTTTATAATTTAAATTTAAATTTGGTGTATGACTGATAAAAATATAATTGAGAAATATTCAAATTTTGAATAAAATTTATTAAATTATACAATGATAAAATAATAAATTGTGTTTTTGTAAAACATGTGGGAGAGAGATACAAACAAATAAAAAGGGTAACCTAAACGTGACTTATTTGTGGAGTTAACTTTTATGAGGATGATGCTTACATGATTTTTTTTTTTCTTTTAGTTATCAACAAAACAAAAAAAAAACAAAATTGACCCTAAGACCGATAAATAACTTACCCGATAAATGCTCCATTACTTTCCCATTTTATACACAATTCAAACCAATCTTACTATAATCTTCTCATCTCACATAATGTCTCAAAAAAACTCCCAAAACCAAAACACCAAAATCCCGACGCCAACGCACCGTTCCAAACTTTCCAACACCGGATCCCAATTTTCGTTTGACCGGTCACTCACCACATACTAATTTTCAACCCGCAAGTTTCATATACGAATCACAACCACCATAGCAACAACCTTTTTATCAAAATTATCTGCTCTAACCTCTGTTTATCCTACTGATGTGCCAACAACAACAATCTCAAATGTATCATCCACAAATGTTACACGATTCACCACCACCGTTTAACAAACCGATTAACCAAGCTTAAACTTCTCAACGATATTATCCGGTTAACCGTTTTAATCTTGATGAAGATATGGATCCGTTTTCTTGTAATCCAAATTATTCTACGACTCAAGGTTTGGGTGGTCCAACCATACCCGTTGAAGACAACTCTCCCGTCTAAGAGGAGGCTCCCGTAAAAAAGACGTCAAAGATCCAAGACGTTAGAAAAAGATGATACTAGAATTCCATGGACCCTAGTGAAAGAGTTAGTGTTGTGTAAAGCTTTGATAAACACGCCATAAAATAACATCAAAAGGAACACTTAAAAGACTCGGGGTTTTTTGACGCAAGTAGTTGATTACTTTGCAAATGCAATTGGGGAATCGAGAAGAGGATACGATGCCCTCATAACCAAATGGAAAAATAGGATTCGTCCTAAAAATTGGTTAATTTTGCGCGATTCACGATAATGTAAAACGGAGGAACGAGAGTGGATCAAGTGACCAACTACGTTCAATAAAGCGTGTGTTTGATCACAATCAGGCTTTCACACTAATTGAGTTGTGGAAGCTTTTGAGGCAACATAAAAATTGGCAAGAGATTAAGATGTCAAAATATTACAAAATCAAAGAAAAGACTCTAAAAAAACCAAAGAGATTGAGTGACTCAAGTAACCAACTAGCGTTCGATAAAGCATGTGCTGAATATCAAGTGATGCATGCTCAGGATTTCACACAGATTGAGTCGTGGAATCTTTTGAGGCAACATTAAAATTGGCAAGAGATTGAGATGTCAAAACTTTACAAAACCAAAGAAAAAACTCTCAAAAAATCAAAGACATCGAAAACCACCTGAATCGCCACATAAGACTCGGCACATGGTGGTTTTAATCTCAACGACGAAGCAGATGATTCTTCGGAGAAAGAGGTTCGAGAAGTTCGACCAACGGGTCGAGACAAAGCTAAGAAGAAAGCGTCATCCTCCTTTGTACCTTTGGAATCTTCAGCTATTGCACCTCTTTTTGATCAGATAGTCGATAAATGAAAAAACACCGCATCGGGTTTATTTCCCAAAAAGAATAAACCCCAGGAATCTTATTTATAGATGAAGCAGTGGCAAATGGAATTGGAAGAGCAGGCGCATAAGCAGCAAATGGAATTGGAAGAACAGAGGATTGCACAAAAGTAAGAAGAACTTGAGCTGCAACGTCAAATGTTTTAATTTCAGCAATAAAAGAAAATGGACAAAGCCTCATGTTCTATTAATCTTCCGATGACTATTTTGACCGGACTATAACTTGAGAAGAAGTTGGAGATGAAACAAAAAATAAAGCAAAAATATAATTTAGACTATTAGTTGAAGTTTTTAATTTTTATTGTAATGTTTTAATTTTATTTGAATTATTAGTGTAGTGTTTTCAATTATTAATGAAAATTTAATTTTAGTTTAAAAAAAAGATGACCGCAACCAGTTGGTGATGAAGATGATTGTAAAGAGAAAAAGTTGAATTGACGTTGAGGCGACAATGATGACCACGATCATCCGCGGTTATCATTACGGGTAGTCTAAAAGGTGTTATAAGTCACTGAAAAAAGGTAGACAAACAAAATCTATACTACTATATAAAACATTTGGGACATACTATTAATAGAAGGCTTAAAAATTCAGATTCAACGTCTTAATTATAATGGAAATATTTTTATTAATTTTGCTATTAATTCAATACATACCATAAGGCTTAAAAATTCAGCTATCTTTCTAGAAATTAAATACAAAACATTATATCAGCACCAATTAACAACTGTAACAGCACACAGTTTTGTAACAGCCCTCTAGCACATTTAAAACAAAAATTAAGAGACATCATATATATAATCTCCTCTCTCTCTCTCTCTCTCTCTCTCTCTCTCTCTCTCTCTCTCTCTCTCTCTCTCTTGTTACATCCCCCCACACACAAAAAAAGAATTTAAACCTATAATTCTTTTCTCTGCTCTACACCACCCTCACTATAAACCATCATTAACCGGCACCAACAAAATCCGCCACCGACTGCCGCAACAATAACCGGCCACTACCATGCTGCCAACGGCAGAAATTGCCACCAATCCGCCAACTACTCTAATTCATTCCACATAAAAACATAGTGTACCATTATATTATTAAAAAAAAAAACACTCAAAAACTCAAAAGATCTCAGGTTTTATTAAATAAAGAGAAGACCTTTATAGATCTTTAGAAACCCATCATCGATCTTTACCGGACATAAAAAGGAAAACGCACCTACCTTAGATTTTTGAAAGATCTTGAAGCCGAACAACAGTGGTTCGTGTGTTTGTGTCTTGGGTGTGGCTACAATGAGAATGGTATAGGTGGTGTGGTGTTCGTTTATAAGTTGAGAAAGAGAAGTATAAAATGAGCTTGGTGTTCGGTTGTGATAACCAAGATAGTCTGCTTTCATGCTTGTGAGTTTCGTGTTTGAAGAAGGAACAAGATAGTTAGATTCAGATTTGGGCAGAAACGAATTATAAGTGAAAGATGTTGTGATGGAGGCTGATGAAAGAATGTATATTAGGGTTGTGAAATTAGGGATGGGATAACTTCTTATATGATTTATTTTTAGGGATTAAGATGTATTATTGGGCCGTAGACTATATTCGGTTTATGAGGTCTTGGGCTTGATAATTTGCTATCCAGGTTTAAATAGTCAATGGGCTGACTGATTTATTTGAGTGTGATACAATTGGTATATAACTATTCGACTCATTATTATTTAGCATGTGGCTCATATTTTAAAGGATCATGCGCAATATGAGAGCGGGTAATGTGACCTTATTGCGGCGCGTCGAGAAGTAAAACACTTGAATTAGCTGTAAAAATGAAAAACATTTGTTCGCCATAAAAGTAGTCACCGGGTACCCGCCACCGCATTGCACGAATACCCTTCTAGTGTATATATATATATATATATATATATATATATATATATATATATATATATATATGTGTGTGGTATGAAGGCTATATTAGAGTAATAACAAAGTGGAGAATTTAGACTGTTAAGGATTATTAAATAATTTGTTAATAACGTAACTTTAGGTTTATGTATTTATCAATTATTTTAATTACACTTTTTTCATCATTAACAACTCGATTCATCTATTTATTGTTGTAATAAAAGGCTTAAGATTTATAATAATCATCCTCCGAAATTAATGATGAAAGTGTAAACAAAACATATTATTTTTTCCATCTCAAAATAATTGTTTTCTTTTGATTTTTTCAAGTCTTTGTCTTTTAACTTTGATCTTAAATATTTTTGTTTATATTATATAATAATTGCAAAATATACGAATGAATTGTTTTTAAATGTTTTTTATTGGTATAATTTTCATTAAGTATTATGTAACACATACAAAAATATTAAAGATCAAAATTGAGAAATTAAGACTTTTAAAAGTCAAATAAGGACAATTATCTTGGGATGGAGGGAGTATATAGATAGTTTAGAGCAACCAGTGAAATTCGTTATGTAAAAACAAACACCTATGTCTTCTAGCCATATGATAACATCAAATTTATGCTATATTTACCTATCATTTATCTCACAACTATTCTCATTTATTATGTGTTTATATCTGTAAATTGGTCATTTCCAGTATTTATGGAGCAATTTTGGTAAAGACGCGGTAAACAACGGGATTTGGAACATAAATGAAGAATCTGTATGTAACCTACAAAGAGCATACGGCGTATCCACTTTTGGAGATACGTCGTATCAACACCTAGAAGATTTCAGTAAATATTGGTGAATTAAAAGACATACGACTTATTAAACTCTGGCAATACGCCGTATTCGAAGCTCTACAGTCAATGCCCAAGTCAAACATTGAAGGAATATGGCGTATGAAACTCTGGCCATATGCAGTATTGAAGATCTTATCCCCAATCCAAGTTGTCAAAATTTATGAAGGATACGACGCATCGCTATTCCACAATATGTTGTATTTAAAGATATGCACGTATATGCTGAGATTATTCTTTCTTATTCCCTACTCAAGATATCCTGGATACGCCGTATCGCTACCCGATACGCCATATCGGTGGACAGAACAATATTAATAGAACACCTATATATGGGTTTTACATATAATTTCTCACCACCACCACCAAGAAATCAGTCCTACAAGCTAGTAAGGTTCCATATCATCAAACAAAGTGTATTCAATCGATTTGCATGTCAATTACATTATGTCTTTCATTTGTGAATCTTTTTTTTTTTCTTAATGGTAAATTATTATTAAGAAAGGAATCCCAAAAAAGGGAAAAGAGTACAAACAAGCACAAAGCATACAATAACTGTTAGGACACATCCCTAACTAGCTATGCTATGGCTAAAAGCTAAATGGCCAAGGATAATAACCAAATTCAGAAACATACACAATCCTAATGACATAAACAAAAACATGAATACAATATTAAAGACAAAAGAACCATATAACCAAAAGCACAAACCACCATATATCTACAGAATACTCTGGATCCATAAAGCAAATTGGGACCAACCAAGATGCCTTAATATACCACCATATGCTGCAGATACAACATAGGCTAACACCCTTGGGTGTTAGCCATGTTATGACTACTTGTTTATGTTATTTCATTTATAAAGATTTGATGCATTGTTTTGGATAGTTTATGTGTTTACCGTTCATATAGTATACTCGTTTACTTGTTTAGTATTTAATGTTTATTGTCTAGATCATTATAGTGTAGCTCTCTTATCTATGTAGGTGATCTGTATCACTATGATCGGTATACATGAGATGGGGTAAAAAGCCAGATTGTGTACGCCCTTCTTTAGGACTCGAGGAGTAGGAACCCGAGGTTAGACAGATAATGCGAAAACACTTAAGTTAGTATAGTGCTCTTCAATAAAGTGACCGCGCGTGAATAGTAGGTTTCACTAGGACCAATGGGTTACCGCAGGTAAATCGCATAACTTAGTTGACAAAACTTGTTGCATATTTGTAACTGATTAGACTGATAAATTGTTTCAGAGATATAGGTTGCATGCATAGTACTAGGTAACCGAGAAATCTAGCCTAGTTAACTTACATAGGAATGCATTGTTTACAAATATTTCTGATGTCACCAATACTTTACATTAAATTATTGCACTTATGAACAAATAACTAATAACTTAGTAGAAGTAACATGGCTAGCACTTCCTTCTCATTATTGATCACAACCTTAGCATAATACGTAGTTTAATTAATTTTCTTTTATTATTTCTTGTTTTAGTAGAATAATTACTCAAATCAAAACCCCATTTAAAAGTTGCAAAAATTGACTAGGTTGGTTGATAACATCAAATACTCCTGAATATTAAGTGTCAATTTCCCCCGATAATGCTTGTAATTTATATGGATTTACGCTTGTTTTCCACTTTCAGGTAAATTACGAGCATTGGAGCTAAAGAGACGCGGAACTGGAGAAATATCTAAAGATTTATCACAGTATGCTACTTTGAAAAAGTTACGGCGTAACTCATCTCTCACATTACGCGGTAACTATAGCGTGACTCAGAAAACCAACTCATCAGAAGGTTACGGCGTAACTTTTCCCAAAGGCTACGATGTAACTATATTAGGTCAAATGAGGTTCCACGCCGCTGATAACTACGCCGTAACTATTTCATCAACTACGGCGTAACCACTAATAAGGTTACGCCGTAACTAGCAGATCTAGTGCAAAATACGAAGGAATTGAAGGTTACGGCGTAACTCTTGTTATAGTTACGCCATAACCCAGATTTGGCCTATAAATACGCCACGAATTCCAACATTTCTAATCATCCCATTCTACACACAACAACCAGAGAACGTGGGAAAAAGCTCAAGGCAGGTCTAAAGGAGCATACATAGCCGTCTCCAAGGGAGAAATCACTCCCCTACGATAAGCATTAGCATTTTATATTTTATTTACTTTCAATTCATGTATTTCGTACCTTTGGATATTGAATTGGTTTGTATGATTAATATGAGCGGCTAAGCACCTCTTGGTGCTGGCCTAGTTATGATTCCTTAATTGTTTTGTTTGCGTTTACATTACTTCCGTACAATTATTTCTAAGTGTATGCATGCATAGTTTATTGGTAGCCACCCTTGGTTCGGTAGTTTTGAATGGTGGTAAAGGCCAATTGCCTAGGAGATATGACCAACTGACCCTAGGTGAGCGGACTAAGATGGGAAGGGTAAGATATGACCAACTGACGACCCTTTCTACTTGTGCGATTTGACCAACTGATCACCTACCGTTTGGATGAACTTAAGAATTAGGGGGTGAGTGTTTAGGTTGCTAATTCCCGGGCACTCACTATTATAAATCTAGCATGTAGCGGTACTTAATGACTTGGCTTAGGGGACCAGGAACAACAGGACTTATGAGGGGACACCTGACTTCTCCTGTGGTGGCATCTTTGCTGATAGGTTAGGGCGAATTGACCAAATGTTGTCCTCTCGACTTTGACCCCACCTGAAGTAATTGGAAGTAAGTAGACGTAGACATAACTAGCTAGGAGGATTAACTATGTTAGCACCAATCTCCTCTATTGATTTTCCCTTTACCTTTTATTTGCCTTTATTTGCTTTATTCTACTTTATTAGTTTAAATAATTAATTCCTTATCGAAACCATTATTAATCTGTGACACCTAGACTTAGTAATAATCCAACACACATAGCTCTTGGGACGACCTCGGCTTTACCGATTACTACACTACACACGCATCCAGGGTACACTGCCCGTTAGTGCACTAGGGTAGACCATAGCTTTAACGAGACTTTATAAATATTAAAACCTGGTCAGTAAAACCTGCATCAAGTTTTTGGCGCCATTGCTGGGGAGCTATTTTAGGATTTCGTATTAAGTCTATTTTTAATTTTCTTTCTTAAATGTCAGGATACAAGACTCGCAGCTCGAGGGCTTTTCTGGCCACCTCATTCGAAGATCCGGAGAAGCAATTTCGGACAAGGAAAGTTTACTCTCCGGTTCCTATTCCCAACATCTTCTCTCTTTACGAATCGGACCAGTCTGACGCAGAACCGGAGGTCATCAATGAAAATAATATCGATGACCTAACTATGGAGCAGTATTTGGAGCGACCAAATGAGAACTGCCAACGAAGCTTCACACAGGATTCTAATACTGAAAAATACTCTATTCCTCATCATATTATTCGAGAGTTACACGAACTTAAGTTTACTGGAGATGAAGATGAGAACGTTCAGAATCACGTAGAAGAAGTTCTCCACTTATCCTCTCTTTTCAACGTCAGAGGTACTCCGAGCTATTCGGTCACTACAAGGATTTTTCCTATGACTCTCACTGGGACCGCGAAAAGATGGTTTAACAAACTCCCTAACGAATGTAAAGGATCGTGGGATAAACTAAGAAAAGAGTTCGTCCAGCAATTTTGCCCTCCTTCAAAAATGGCCAAGCTTCTTGGGAAAATCTATCAATTCGTTCAGGTTGGAGAAGAAACACTTTACCAAGCATGGGAAAGATTTAATGAGCTACTCTATTGATGCCCTACCCATGATTTAAACAAACATCAGATCGTCTATGTCTTTTATCGTGGGATTAATGCGCTAACACGAGAACTTCTCGATTCCCCGAGACCTATTCCTACATGACTCCTGACCAAGCCTTGGAATGTATTCAACGGATTTCTGAACATTGCTACAAGTGGCATATTGATACAGGGTACGGACCGAGAGACAATTTCGATCATAAAGTAATGAAGACGATAACAAAACAAGAATACAATTATGGGGAAATTTTTGAAAAACGAAGGTTAGAAAGAGAAGCTGAAGCATGCAGGATTGAGAGGGTCAAGAGTGTGTTTGGGACCAAAACCGGGAGCAATCTTGAGAAAAATATTCTTGACCACATCAAGGAATCAAGAGAACGAGGTGATAGGATTGAAAAAATGATGAAAACATTCGTGGATAATACAGTCTCTTCTCTTAAAATTCATGATGATAGGATTAAGAGATTGGAGAAGAATGTTAGCTCATGTTCAGAAGCCATATCTGATTACCTAGCAGCTTGGGAAGAGGAAGTTGTCCACACTGTGGAAACTACCCTTGAAGAACTAATGACCTTTTCGGAAAAGGTTAAGCGAAGAAATCAGCATGGAAAGACAGTCACTCCTGGACCAAGCTTTACCGGTAAAATCCCCTATCAGTAATTCTATTAATACTAACCATGATGATATTCCGCAGGAAATAAGCAATGATGAGACAATTCACCTCAACGAAAGATGTTCAGCAGTTTTTGAGAAACGAGCTACCACATAAGGAAAAAGATCTGGGATGTTTCACTCTCCCTTGCTTGATCGGGAGTCTCAATATGTGTAATGCCCTAGCTGATCTTGGAGTTAGTATTAGCATAATGCATCGTTCAATGTTTTTGCGTATGGGGATTGGTGACCTAAAGCCGGCCACGATGAAAATTGAAATGGCAGATCGATCTATGCAATCGCCATTGGGCATCGTTGAAAATGTGTTGGTGAAGATTAAGAAATTCCTTTTCCCAGTAGATTTTGTGATTCTTGACATTCTCGAAGACAACAGAATACATGTCATTTTAGGTAGGCCTATGCTTGCCACTACCCATACTAAGGTGGATGTCTTTACTGGAAAGTTAACTCTTGAAGCTAATGGAGAAATTGCAAAGTTCAGACTTAATGAACTCCTGTCTACCCCGCAAAAGGTATGTGCAATTGACCCAGTAGGCAGTTTTGGTGACGCTTTAGAAGAATTTCTTAGCGACCCCCCGGATCCTTGAGAGGTTGATTTGGGAAGAGATTTTGATGTTTTCGTCAACTTTGAGGAAGAGGATAATTTAGGAATCAGTGCTGAAGACCTCCCAAGTGACGTCGAAATGGCCCATTGGCAAGATAACTCTGTAAAGGCTTTTTCGCAAACCAATCAACCTAGATTTCATGAGGTAGGAACCCGCATACATCATAGAAACCCTTATTATCTAAAGATCTCATGCAAAATCGGGTTCATCGACTTCCACCCATTTATTGACACTACTTCCCCAGTCAACATCATGTCGAAAGAATGCTACAACCGAGTTCTGAAGAAAGAATTAGAATATAAGGGAAATAACTTTCTTGGGTTTGCAACTAACATCCATGTCTTCGTTGGAACTCATTCATTTTTGGTAGACTTTATGGTTTTAGACGACGTAAGCAAATTTGTGGAAGATGGACTTACGGGAGTAATTTTAGGAAAGCCTTTTCAGGAAATGTCGGGGTTAGATAAAAATGAAAAAGAATGGTTAGTATGGTTGAAGATAAACGACAATAAGACTATTTTTAAAATGCCGAAAACGATCAAGAACTTTAAAAAATTGGACCAAAAGGCAGTTGAGCCAAGCCCAACCACTGCTCGATATCAGTGAGGAAGACAAAGAAAAAGGTATTGACCACCCTTACCAGAAAATCAAGAGTTTCTACTCGGTCTGTTTAGAATTAGGGGATGACTACAAACGGGATGAGAATTTGGTAAGTTGGATCCAAAGTGGAGATTGCCATATCCACGAAATGACCAACAAGCACTGGTAGCCCCGCGGCTCTGAGTCTAACTTAAAGACTCGTAAATAAAGAAAAGTGTTATTTTGGGAGACAACCCGAACTATCTTTTTCTTTTATTTTATTTCCATTTCTGTAGGGTTTTCTGTTTTCTAACCATTTTTGCAGGAAACGAGAAAGTAATTGCTGCTGCAGTTTGCTGATCTGACCAGAGTTACGGCATAACTCATCTTTGATTACGCCGTAACCAACTTTTTGCAGCAGAATTCTTGAAGCATTACTAATTACGGCGTAATACCATCTTTGTGGTAACGCCGTAACCACTCGCTTTGCTGCTTATGTCAGGTTTTGCCAGTTACGGCGTAACTCCCTCAAAAGAGTTACGACGTAAGCTTCCTCTGCTTTAATTATTTTATTTTAAAACGCAATAACCTTGTATTAGTATTTTAAATGAACTTTGTGAGTGTGTTCCTTGTAAACCCTCACGAGACTTCACTCGTCCACTTGGGACACCAAGTGGTTTAAAAGGCTTGTTGCATATGCTAAATGCAACCGTGATTCCTACGAAAGTGAGTTAGGTTTGTTTTTCATTTTTCATTTTTCATTTTTTCTTTTTAGAATTATGCTTGTCGGTAGTGTGATTTCAGGGAATGAAGTTTGTTCATGACGCTTATACAAAGGCACGTCTCTTTCGTGGGCCTTCCTTCTTTATGGAGCAAATTTCAGGGAAGTTCTCGATCTAATTCTACTTTTCTCTTCACATTTATTTAATGCTTAGTACAAAAGGGACTTTGTACATTTCAAGTGGGGGGACGGGAGTAGAATTATCTCTTGAACATTATTTTGCCCTCATTTTTCTAGTTTATTTTGAAAAATTATGCCATTTTTAAAATTTTACATGTTTTTCTTAACCTAACTAGATTAGACCTTAGTCGAGCACATACAACCCTTGATATTATATGGTGAGATTAGCCTTATCCGTTTCCAATATTTTACCCCAAATCTACCAAATTATGAGTGTGCCGGTAGCTTGTAAACTTTAGAACTTGGCCTTTGCATCATTTCGAGACCATAGACGAGGTATGTTGAGTTAGCTCGATGTATTTGGACTTTTCAGTTTTAGAAGGCAATATTATAGGATTATCACCCAAATAGTCTACCATTGTGTGTCTATCGATTAGTCACCTCGACTTCTCGACCCCCATGTGAAACACTTTTGTTGCACTCACCTTTAGTGCAAGATACCCTTAGATACACCCATCTGAGCCATTCCTTTCATTTTGTTAACCCGATATATTATTTCGATACACCTATACACCTTAGCCTTCCCTGTAGTCTTTATTTGTGATTGGGAAGTCATCATTTGCCTAAGTTCAAGGTTCAAGTGGAAAGGAAAGGAAATCACGCTTTCATCGACAACATTCCTGAAGATCATTGAAGAACCCCCGAATTCCCATTGTTCATCTCAAGTGGGGGGATATTATATTTAGTTATTATAGTTATGATTCAAAAAAAAAGTTGTTATGTTATTGTAAAGTGCTATGTTATAAGCACTGTGATATGAGCTTTATAGATTTAGTATCGAGGAGGCCACCTCGGTCACATTTGAAGATTGGAGTTGGTAATTATGCCAACAATTGGAGAAAAAGTAGTGTGCCCATCACGACGTCCTCTAATGACACATCTACCTTGTATTTCATGATCCGGTTTCTTGACTTCAAAGCTTGAACTTTGGGCGGAAGGTAAGTGGTGATGACTTGGTTATAGATTTAGACTACATGCTTGTTTTTTATTTTACACCATTTATATATCCCATGTCTTATCCTACCTTTCAGTCATGAAGCGTTTCTAGGTGATGCAGCGAGCAATCTTTGGTGTCTTGGCCATGGATTTGGTCATGTATCATTGATTTTGTTCACTTCGCCGTGAGATGTTAGTAATGACGAGTCACCCCTTAACCTTTGTTGTGTCTACCCATATTGCCTTCGAGAATTGTTTAGCCCTTAACTCTAGTGGTGGAGATTTGTGTAACCGCCAAGCTTATGATAGAATACATGCTATGATTGTGCGATTGAGTGATCACCCCGAAATTGACACTTAGAATAGTTGAGAGATTTGAGTGTTTTGTTCCCCTTTCGTGAGGTGTTCGGCTTTGTTTTATTCTAGCATAAGGGATTTATAAACTTATATTTTCCAGATTTTGGGAGATATCTTTTTAGGAATCTTTCTAATAAGGTCTACTTGAGGGCAAGTAGAGTTCAAGTGGGGGGATATTTGATAACATCAAATAGTCCTGAATGTTAAGTGTCAATTTCCCCCGATAATGCTTATAATTTATATCATTTATATGGATTTACGCTTGTTTTCTATTGTTTTCCACTTTCAGGTAAATTACGAGCATTTGAGCTAAAGAGACGCGGAACTGGAGAAATATCTAAATATTTATCACAGTATGCTACTTTGAAGAAGTTATGGCGTAACTCATCTCTCACATTACGCCGTAACTATAGCGTGACTCAGAAAACCAACTCATCAGAAGGTTACGGCGTAACTTTTCCCAAAGGCTACGACGTAACTATATTAGGTCAAATGAGGTTCTACGCTGCTGATAACTACGCCGTAACTATTTCATCAACTACGGTGTAACCAAGTTTATTGAAGACTACGGCGTAACCACTAATAAGGTTACGCCGTAACTAGCAGATCTAGTGCAAAATACGAAGGAATTGAAGGTTACGGCGTAACTCTTGTTATAGTTACGCCGTAACCCATATCTGGCCTATAAATACCCCACGAATTCCAGCATTTCTAATCATCCATTCCACACACAACAGCCATAGAACGTGGGAAAAAGCTCAAGGAAGGTCTAAAGGAGCATACGGAGCTGTCTCCAAGGGAGAAATCACTCCCCTACGATAAGCATTAGCATTTTATATTTTCTTTACTTTCAATTCATGTATTTCGTACCTTTGGATATTGAATTGGTTTGTATGATTAATATGAACGGCTAAGCACCTCTTGGTGCTGGCCTAGTTATGATTCCTTAATTGCTTTGTTTGCGTTTACATTACTTCCGTACAATTATTTCTAAGTGTATGCATGCATAGTTTATTGGTAGCCACCCTTGGTTCGGTAGTTTTGAATGGCGGTAGAGGCCAATTGCCTAGGAGATATGACCAACTGACCCTAGGTGAGCGGACTGAGACAGGAAGGGTAAGATATGACCAACTGACGACCCTTTCTACTTGTGCGATTTAACCAACTGATCACCTACCGTTTGGATGAACTTAAGAATTAGGGGGTGAGTGTTTAAGTTGCTAACACCCGGGCACTCACTATTATAAATCTAGCATGTAGCGGTACTTAATGACTTGGCTTAGGGGACCAGGAACAACAGGACTTATGAGGGGACACCGACTTCTCCTGTGGTGGCATCTTTGCGATTGGTTAGGGCGAATTGACCAAATGGTGTCCTCTCGACTTTGACCCCACCTGAAGTAATTGGAAGTAAGTAGACGTAGACATAACTAGCAAGGAGGATTAACTAGGTTAGCACCACTCTCCTCTATTGATTTTCCCTTTACCTTTTATTTGCCTTTATTTGCTTTATTCTGCTTTAGTAGTTTAAATAATTAATTCCTTATCGAAACCATTATTAATCTGTGACACCTAGACTTAGTAATAATCCAGCACACATAGCTCTTGGGACGACCTCGGCTTTACCGATTACTACACTACACACGACCGGGTACACTGCCCGTTAGTGCACTAGGGTAGACCATAGGTATAACGAGACTTTATAAATATTAAAACCTGGTCAGTAAAACCTGCATCATTGGTCTAAACAATATCTACTCCTGTGAACGACTTGTACTTTCTATCAACTAGCTTCATTGATCGGGTACACTACCCGTTAGTGTTTGTATATAAGTTAGTTCGGCAAAACATAAATTTAAAACTTGTTAAACTAAATAGACTATAAACGACACATCACCATGACACCACAAATGGCGTTATATGCATATTTGTTATCCTCATGGTACACATCATCCGTATTTTACATTTTTAACTATTCGATTTTCGTGTATGTGTATGTTTATATTTATATTTGTTACTTTGTGGGTCTTGGAATGTGACCGTACTTTTTGCGATAATACATGTCTATACCACCACATGTCACCTAGTTTGGCACCACATGTCACCTACTTTGTGGGTCTTAGACATTCGCTTGGCATCCTTAACCTGACAAGGATCAGTTTTCCATCCCGCGTATAGTAGAGGTTCACAGATTTAATCCTGCCTTGGACTCGTCAAGGGAGTGCCCCCAACTCCCTACCAGTGTGGTGCCATATCGAGTCCTCTATTCGTGGCATGTATTACACCTTATTGTTGAGGTTCTCTAATAAGACCAACAAGATAAACCAGGAACTCTTGCATTCAACACACTTCTAAGCAGAACTCAGCCACTAAGAATTTGGCTCGTGATATTCTCACACGACCTCGCGCATGGCTATTCGCCTAACAAAGCTTTACTCCGCTTTGTGGCTTAAAAGAACATTCAACTTTGACTCTTCGGTCCAAGCTTACAACGACTACATTCCTTTTAGGATTAGTTCATTACTCTTTCTGGTGACTTAAGATCTAGCGTGCATCAACTTCATCCCATTTAGATTAGTCCACATTACTTTCTCTAGCTTCGTCGAATGCAACATTGTGTTCTGAAATGACATCTTGTCATTCTCCATGACATCCATAAAGATTTCTCCCGCCATCATTGCTGATGCATGAGTTCTGACCAGGTTTTACTATTTATAATTTCTCGTCTACCTATGGCTTACCTTATGCACTAACAGGAAATGTACCCGATCGCATGTAGTGAGGGAATGATAAGGCCGAGGTCGTCCCAAGAACGGTTGATTTCTAGTTGTCTAATTAAAACGATTGTCACAATAATAAAGGTTTTTATAGATTGATTAATAGATTATATTTTAATAATTCTACGTGATCGATTGGGATGGTTCTCTGGCAAACAACTAATGGAAATGATAATTATAATGGTTTAGTTCTCATAAAGTGTCTATGAATGCTTTATGTGGTGGTTAAATGTCACTAGACTCCTATGGTCAATTCGCCTAGCCTATCTCCCTAGAATCATTTCCAGAACCAAAGGTACTACCCTTTGTAGTAAGCGGAAGTACGGTAGACTAGTTTGAGTCATTAAGTGCCAGCTATCAATTTAAATCAATTCCAATATCAGGGTTGTATTACACAACATGCACCTAGTTCCTCGGGTTGGCATCAAGGTCTCGCATTTCTTAAATTATTTCCACAAGGTAGGTGATCCTATGGTCAATTCGCACACAAAGGATGGTTGTACTATGGCCAATTCCTTCCATTCTTCGCAGTCTACTTGGCTAGGGTCTTATGGTCAATTCTCCTAGCCTACTAGATAAATTCAAGGACTAGTTCAATCTAAGCTAGCCTAATAGATACAACCTAGCTTCGAAATTACCAAAACACGAAGATCAAGGAATGACTAAAGGGATAAACACATATAGACAATAATAAATAGAGAACAAAGAATAAAAACCAAACAATTAATCACCAAATAATTAATTAACTAAAATACAACAATAATTAATTAATTAAAAGACAATAACAAATAATTAAAACATAATAGGCATCAATTAATCGACAATCAAAACTAAATCAAAATTATATCAATAGATAATGAAAAAAAAATTAATAAATGAAATTCGAAAAGTGATTACATATCGCGCCAATTAAATTTTATCGATCCCCTAGTTGAGTATCGGGGCAAAACCCCGAAGGGTTTGCCCCTTAAAAAGCCACGTACGAACTGCTGTTCCTCTTCTTTTTTTATTGTACGGGGGCTGCTCCAAGAAACCCACAATATGAATTGATAACTTCACCTCATACACATATGTTGAATATATATACTAATTAGCAGCTTTGGGTTTGTCCGCGTCAACCCCTGAGATAGCGCCTTGTTTCATTTTCAGTCCATGCATTTCATTTCTTCTTTGATTTAAGTACAACACATAAAATTATGTTTAAACCTTAATTTGTTTTAACACTTTCAGCCCCTCTTCGTACTTCATAATTAAACTTCCAGTCCTTGAATTAAATAAACCTTATATCAGTTGCCCAACTTCAGCCTCTTCAACTCCTTCGTGCCCAAGTTATTAATTACGGCATAACTAAATCACTAAGTTACGCTGTAAGTCTTCATTAGTGTGTACTTATCCACTCCTAAAATTTCTCTACGGCCTAACTAAATTACAAAGTTATGCTGTAACCTTCACAATTTTTAATTATGGTGTAATCTTCATGATGGTTACGCCGTAATCTCTTCGATCACATTCTGTGTAATATTTACGCCGTAACACAACTCACTAGTTACGACATAACCTTCATAGTACATGAATAAGGCTAACTCCTTGGATATTTACGGCGTAACCTCAATAACTAAGCTACGCCGTAACTATTCTTCAGAACATATTTTAGCACTTGTTGGCCTTTTCTTGCATCTTTTCCGTTTCAACGGCTCATTTATCCTAAAATCTAAATATTAACAAATATGAACGAATTAAGTATCATATTAATACAAATGAGGCCATAAACATGAGAATTTGATATATAAAATATCAAGTTAATTCGATGTTATCAATGGCGCAGCAAAACTTTTAATAACTTTTTGTATAGTGACATGAGTGATTCTACTTTGGTCCGCCTCAGTCCGACTTGGCTCTGATACCACTTGTCACGAAGCCATTTCCTAGACAATGTGTTGTGTCCTTAACCTGATAATGACTAGCCTTCCATCCTGCGTATAACGTAGGCTCACTAGTTTCATCCTGCCTTGGACTTATCAGGAGGCCCTAACTCCATACCACTGTGGAGCCATGTCGAGTCCTCTACTCGTGGCATGCACTACACTTTACTGTTGGGATACTCTAACAGTCTAACAACACCAACATGGTAAACTATGAATCTTCGTTTTCAACACGCTTTCAAGCAAAAGCCAACACCTATGAATTTCGCTCATGACATGATGCTCTTAATTAATGTTTCTAGTAAAGTAGTTAATGGCCTAAGAATTTCGCTTGTGACATAATGCTCTTAATTGTTTCTAGTAAAGTAGTTATTGAACCAACCAAACCATCGACTTCTAAAGACTAACGCAGTTGTTTACTAAATTAAGTGATTTGAAGATATTATTATATTAGCCACTTATTTTTGTGTGTGTGTGTGTGAGAGAGAGAGAGAGAGAGAGGGGGGAGAGAGAGAGAGAGAGAGAGATTTTTCTGGACCTCCCCATTAAGATGAAACAAGGGTTTGGGATCGGTCATTAAGTGGAAAAGAAACACCCCGAACTCCACACCGTGGAGGTTGATCCATTATATTAAATTGTAAATTATGTCATGACAAACATCAAATTGTAATAGGATTGCATTCTTAAACCTATAACAAAATTTTCATATTAGAACTAAGGTTACCTTTTACTTATTAATATATTAATTAATTAAAAAGTAAAATAATTTTTATTGATCAAATACACTTATAAAAATCAATATTATGTAAATAACAATACGAAATAAGTTTTAATGGTGTCATAAAACAAACAAGTAACCCTTAATTCCCTCCCTGATTGTGATGATTGTTTGCTTAGAATATAAAATTGTTTTCTTATGTTATTATTGTACAATGAATATGTTATTAGGAGAGAAAATCACTACTTCACTAGTAATCTAGTAAATTATCTATGTATCGTAGCCATAAACTCTCGGGGTTTGATGGACATGTAATTCGTGCATCTTTTGGGAATATGGATTGTGGATCCTGGTTATGTATGTCTGGCGAGAATGTTAACAACATGTTCCATGTCATCATAGCCTCTTGTTGTGTGATGGGCACGTTGCTTGTGCTCCTCATAGAGTGGATACTAATTGTATAGTTTGTTGTAAGTAGGGGAGTTCATAACAACCTGTCTTGCATCAGTATATATTCATCTCTTTAGCATAGTTGAACAAAAAAGTCAGAAACATACAATACGTATAGTTTTGTGATGTGTTGTACTATAAGAGGGAAGGGTATTGATTCCTCCCGAACTACCTTCTTTTATTTCTCCGTCACACTAATCAACCGCTTGTGAACGGTCAACCGTAACAGATGATAAAAGGGCGACAGCCCGGGAGAGAATGCAAGTTTACCAAGGATTAAAATATCCTTGGATCGTTTATGTCCTGGTGAGGCGTGATATCCTGAATACAATGACTTGTGATTTGTTGAAAATAATATTAGTATAGGAAAACAGGAATCTGATTGACTAACACTAGGAATGTGAATAGTAATAGCTCTGTCACAGCTACGTCATTAAAAACGTACAATCAGAAACCTAAAAATCTAAAAGATATACAAACGTACGTTTAACTAAAACGTAAACGTATAAAATCAAATCGAATATAACTATAGTAGGGTTTTGCATGTCTTAGCGACTTAAATGCAAATTAAAGGAAATAAAAGATAAAAAATATTAAATAAACGCTATCACTATTTTTACAGATCGATGAACGTTTATTATCTAAAACTTACGTTAAAATAACGTAAACTTACAAATAAAAACGTGAAACTTACACAATATAAATCCTAAAAATATGAAAAATACATTTCTACAATCCTAATGATAAAAGAAAATTATTAGAAAAAGAAAATTATTTTTACAACTATTTATTTAATTATTATTAATTAAAAACTATTTCTAAATATTTATTAATAACCTAAAATAGAAGAAAATATGAAATAAGGCTAGGAAAATAAAATTATGATTGAGAAAAATCTAAAATATTATAAAACTAATTTTAAAACTGAAAATGTATTTTTACACAATTATTCTATTTATTATTAATTATTTACTTTTGTTAATCACTAAAAACTATTATAGATAAATGAATAAATAAAAATCTGAAACTAAAAAAAATGTTACTATTATAAAAACTAAAATGTGCAGAGGAAAACTGAGAAGTGAGCTAGCCTAGGTGGATTATGCAATGAACTTGTCACCAAAGGAACCTCGGTTCGAATCCAACACACAACCTTTTTGCACTTTATTTTATTTTTGGATTTTTCTTTTTGCAAAACTACTTATAAGCTATAATATAGAACTTTATCAAAAACAACTTTTTTCAAAACTTGGAAATAAGCTCTGTGGGAGCTTATTTCCATAACAGTTGGCTTTTTAAGCCTAAAGCTTCTAAATATAAGCTGTCACTAGGTTAAAGCTTGGACTTTGAGCTTTTCTGTTTTAAGGACTAGTATATATACAGATATTATACAAGTTAGAAGAAAATGAACTTATAAAACCTATAAATAAGCTATACATGAGCTTATGAGTCATTCAGTTTAGCTTAATGGTTCATAGTGGACTCATAAGCTCACAATAAGCTTGAAAAAGCTATAAAGGGGAAATAAAAGGCAAAAGTATAAATGTACAGGTATAATAGGCTAGAATATACAAGCCTGTGCACTGGAATACACCTATAAGCTTGAAATAAGCAAATAAGCACTTCCAGTGCACTGTAGATCCAAACAGTCCAAACCAAGGCCTGCAACTTTTTTGAATGACCATTTAAGCTGACGGGTTAAGCTCAAAATGGCAAAATGAAAGTTGGAGTTGCAAGATGGCTTGGTAAGCTTTCCAAAAACCCAAGTTCACTCTGTGAGGTTCACAGATGAGCTTGTGAGAAGCTTATGAAAATGGCATCATTTCACTGAGTAAGATGGCTACCCAGGACACTTAGAAAAATGGGACAAACAAAAAGCATGTTGCAGCCCTAGTAAATGAGCTACAAACTAGAAATTAAGCACTGGACTTTGTTTACTGGTGGATAAGCTCCAAAAGGAACCAATTCACACAAGCTAAGTCCAACTGATAAGCTTTTTGTGAGCTTATGAAGTTTGGTGATTATGGGTTAAGCATACTGAGGACTCAGAATGCTTTTCATGGTGGTGATAAGTTAAAGCTACTTGCAGCCTGTGTAAATAAGCTACAAGGTGAGATTAAAGTGCAAAACCATAAAGCTGGGTTGCTAAGCTTCCTAAAAAGCCAAGCCACACAGGCTTGTGATCACTAATGAGCTAGGTGTGAGCTTGTGGAAATGGTGTAATATCCTGATTGCTCAGGGTATGTTGTGAGTGGGCAAACTCAAGTTCACACAACTTATCTAATAAGCTCATAAGAGCTCAACCAACACTGAGACATTGAGTATGAATAGATAGCCTAACAAGAAGCTAAAATTCACAAGCTCAAGCTTGGTGGGGAACTT
This sequence comes from Chrysanthemum makinoi, assembly GCA_910596185.1. Classification (NCBI taxonomy): domain Eukaryota; kingdom Viridiplantae; phylum Streptophyta; class Magnoliopsida; order Asterales; family Asteraceae; genus Chrysanthemum; species Chrysanthemum makinoi. The sequence continues at coordinate 205,882,489 of OU343221.1, forward strand.
TTCATGAGCTATGGAAACCAACTCCACTTCCACTGTTTGCTTCAGTGGAAGGAGTTAAATGGAACAAAATAAGGAGTTCAATTAAGCTATCTAAATAAACTAAAAACTGAAAAATAAGCAGACACATAAAGACTAGACCACAAGGGCTACATAAAGAAGCCAAATGCACAAGCTAGGGTCAAGTCATGAAGCTTATGCAAGCTCATGAACTTGACACCTAAACTGTGGTGCAGGGCATATTTAACAGACAAAGACTGAAAATAAGCTAGAAATTAAGTACTTAAAAAGCTGAGAAATGACAAACTAGTATTTTTATATTTTAATTAAGCAGCTATATTTTGAAATCCCAAAAGGATTAAGACTAAAACTTAACACTGAATCCTACACAAAATCATACATTTTATTCAAAAACGACTATATGAAAATTTGACTTTTTATAAGAACATGTAGTTTGACTAAAATGAACTTAGGATTTAATCTATGGACTGAATATGATATAATAAGCTGTAATAAGTTTATCTAGAGCTAGGTTAACAAGATTTAAACTAATACTATGAATTTCATAATCTAAAACTATGACAGTGAACTGTATAAGGGAATTAAAAGGAAATTTGACTTTTTACAAACAAGGACTGAATATTATGTCTTGCCTGATCTATTAGGTACTAAAGTGGCTTGAAACAAGTATAAATAACAACAGAAACACACTGGAGCACTAGTTTATCAGCAAATCCAAACATCCCTGTGATTATCACTTGTCACATGAATATCAAAGGTATCAATGAATCTGAATCTAAACCAGATTCCATACATTATATTATGACATATTGAGACTAATTGAGCATAAAATGTCAAGCACACAAGCAAGAAATACAGATTTGTCAAATTTATAATCCAACTGAGTAATTTCCAATTTTAAGCACAAGTGAATCTCAATGAACAAGCTACTTATATTATGCTATAATGACACTAAACAACAACATAGAAAAAGGAAAACATGAAAATCAAAGCAACTAAGACAGTGAAACAGTAAATTGCAAAAATTGTAAAAATGGCTTACAAATGAGAATAGGACTGAGACCAAGAACACATGGACAAGGTTACACCTATTTGCTTACCAATAAGCTCCTAATACCCATAGCATTCCAAATTCAACCTTGCTTCATCATCTTCTTCATGATCACACCATTTTTGATTTTTTTAATGATTTTCTCCATTTTTAGTATTTTCTGAATTTAAAGGTTATACTTGTTTAAATGAATCTAAAAGCTTAGTGAGCTTTTGTCAAGAGCTTATGCAAGCTAAAGAATCCTTAAAACAACTATATAACTTGAAATTAAAACGACTTGAGAAATAAAGAAAATAAAGCAAAACATGGAAATTAAAAGTAACTTGTAATTAAACTGGAAATAACATTTATTACACTAATTTGAGAAATAAAACAGCATTAAAACATTTAAAGACAATAATTTAAAGAAAGCTTTTAAAAAACTACACTACGTGAACTAAGGTAAAAACCAAAGTTAGTTTATTCTTTGTCTTCCTCTTGATCTTTATAGCATTCTGAGTTCCCAATAGCTTCCTTGTCAAATCCCACTTTAAATCTTGGCCTTTGATTGCAGATATGATCCTAGCCGCTTAAATTCACTTTTGGCCAAAGTCATTGGGGTAACTTGCAGCCTGATATATTACAATTAAAGAACTTTGGGGTTTAGTGGTGACTAAGGGGGAACAATTGAGATATTCCTGAGCAACTTGGGGTGATATGGAAGAAAACAGAGGATGAGTATGGTTTGGAGGGAAAAAGTGGTGGAGATGCATTTATTATGGAGTGGGATAGGTTTGAGAGGTGTAAGGGAGTAGGTTATGAGCTGTGGAGGACAGGTGGAGGGGGAAAGGTGAGGTGAAGTGTGGAAATGGTGGTTTTACAGGTGGGGGTATGAGGTGGAAGAAGAAGAGGGAAAACGGGCTACGTTTTATTTATTTACAAAGGGTGTGGGCCGGGTAAGGGTTAATGGACTGGGTTTGGGTTTTGGGTTTGGTATTTGGATTTAAGGGTATTAAGTGGATCCGTTTGGTTTGTAATATTAATAAGCCCAAGGACCAATCTTGTAACTTCTGAATTTTTGAGGGACTGAACCTGCAATATTCCAAAGTATTCACAAGGACTAAAATTGTTAAGTTAGATAAACCAAAGGACTTATTTTGCATTTTATTACAATTTAAAATACCCCGAGGACCATTTATGTAATTTTCCAAAGTTTAGGGGGTTAAATTGTAATTTCCTCAAAGTTATCAAAATAGTTCCAAATTGTAAATTCATGCATAGTACAAGGGTAATTTGTGAAATTTCCAAGTTTTGAATACCCAGGGACCATTTTTGCCAATTTTGTAACTTGAGGGGTAAAAATTGCCATTTTGTGTAAACTTTTATCCAGGGATGTTTTGTGAACATTTTTTTTTGTTTCCCAAGGACTTAAGTTGACTTTTCATTCATTTAAAACATTTAGGGACTAGTTTTGCCAATATGTGTAACTCCAGGGACTGAAAACGACAATTGTTGTGAAATTGATCATTTTTCACTTGTTTTTCAATCTTTTGTACCTGAATCACATAAAAACACATTTAAATGATATTTATAACATTTTGTGAGTCATTTGTGTGTTTTTTGGTTGTTTTGTGGGTTTAAACAGTATAAAATATATGTGTATTTAGACACATATCAGGTATCATTACTTTTGAGCCTCGCCATTCACCCGTTACCACACCACCATTGTGCCTCGCCATTTCAAATGTGACTAAAGTCATTGCGCCATTTGCACACTTCCTTTGATTTTTTTACCGTCTGGCCTTTAAACGGCTATTTTTTCAAACGGTATTTTTTTATCCCACCTTTATAAATACTACTCATGCATTAACCATTTTTCACCACAAAAATCTTTATTCTTTCTACAAAAAAATATGTCTTGCTCACTTTCACATACCGTCGATGAAATCAGAGATGGTGTTCAAAAACTAATTTATGTGAATTATATTCGTCAAGAAGAGATTATCGAGTTAGTTAAGAAGTTTAACTATGCAAACAGTGTTAACGATGATCTGAGGAAAGCATACGAGGAATGCAAAGACATTCTGCAAGAAAATATAGCTTTGATTGAGACTTTTCTAGAAGAAGAATCCTAAAAAGATTACGAGATTAAAATTTAGTATAAATTGGCGAACAAAATACAAGATAACATTAGTGCAAAAGTTCGTTGGATGCATAAAGGAAATGAATAGGACGATTGTGTTTTAGTTTTCGTATTGATTTTTAAATTTTGTATCGGAATTTGTATTTTTATTTAAATGAATGAAAATTTAGTTTTTTTTATTTTGTACGTGTACAACATCTTTTTTGAATTCGTATTACTCCAACAACTACTTTCCCCCCTTTAAATATCCTTTTACCATCATTTATCTTTTCACACAACTTCTTTTTAAACTCTCCAAATTATCATTCATTTTTCACACAACTTTTTTTTAGACTCTCCCAAATATCATTCATTTTTTCATACAACGGATACTATTGTTACTGAACCAAATGATGTGAGACCAACTATCCTTATGCGACTAAGGGAAGAACTTGATGTTGATATTGCACTGGCGGAGCAATTGTTGAACTTGTTTCGTCGCTTTCATGATCGAGTTCGTAGCCTTACGCCTGAAATAATAAGGTTGGGTTTGCCATCATATCATCCCCTTATCGACTACGGTCTACACGCGTTGAAAGGATGATTGGAGCAGATATACGGAACAAAAACAACTTGATGTTGGCTAGGAACTAATTGCTTAGAAGCATTGAAGAGAAGGAATAATTCATTATCAATTACAGATAAATGTAAAAGCTCAAAGCATGTTTATTTTCGTGTAATGTATTTTAATTTCCGTATTGAATTTTTAATTTTCGTATTGTAAAATATGTATGTTTTTTTTTTAAATAAATGAAAATTTAGTTTGTTTGAAAAATGAAAAAAAAATGGTGGAACTTAAGAACTGCGAAACGGCACGCAAACAACTCAAGTCACCGCGAAAGAAGTATTTGTTGTGTGTAAATATGAAATGTGAAATGTAAAATATTAAAATGATACTGATTTGACACAAACAACACATAGATAACATGTTACCACACCCAAGTACGGTGTGCAGTTACTATAATAACTAGTCAATCCATGTTTCACGTTCTTGATACTTTAAAACACAGTCTAAAACAAATTAGGCAAAACTCATGATTAATACCTTCTAAAAGTTACCATAGTAATATAGGATGCATGAAACATCATTGCTTTGTTGTTTTCCATACCCCGCATGAGCCTTTGCCCATGCTTTGCTTTTCATTTTATTGTACAAATAATAGAAATACATGTTATCTTTAAAACAAGACATGATTATATATATATACCAACTCCCAAGTAGTAGAACATAATTTTATTTCGAAGTTGTTTCGCAAAACCACAACTTATATACCAACTCCCAAGTAGTTAAACGTGATTGAGCTCAACATCTAATATTCTAATGGTTAATATAATTCTATATATTTTCTTGTTATTCAGTTTTTTATATTATTATAAGAACCAAATGGATAATTATCTAGACATGTGTAAGCAAATTGATAGATAAACCACTAAACCAACGTATGCTTCTCTATATGTACAGTCTCTGAGTGGCATGAATCATACATTGAATAATTGTTGCTTATTACAAGTTGCTTACTAGGTATTAAAACTATAGTTCATAATATTGATAATAGTTGTAATAGATTTTGGATTAGATTATTAGATATGTTTTAGTAAAGTAATAATTAAAAGGTGTTGTGTTTGACAAGGGAAGAGGTTTGGTGGTGTGATTAGTTTATTTAGCTTTAAAGGAAGAAGTATGGATTTGTGAGAAAATAATAATTTGTTATGGTAGGCATGCTTTAAGTAGGATGTTGCTTAACACAAAACCCAAACACTACCAGTTTCTTGTTTCACAATAAGATTCAGATTAGCTAATAAAATATACAACTTAATGAGTTTTACCTGAAAATGATTTGTGCTAATAGCATGGATCATGCCAGATTAGGCACTTCTTGTGCTAGATCAAAGAACTGATGTCAAGAGGTCAAGTTTGTAATCATGCAGTTAAAAATGTTGCTCTGAAAATTCTAAATAAGCCTAAGGGTGCGTTTGGTTCGCCGAATGTTTTTGAAAGAATTGTAATCTTTGAAAGGAATTGTAATTTGAATGAATTGTAATTCAAAGAATTGGAATGTGTTGAAATTGTAATGTGTTGAATAGTAATTGAGAAAATCTGCAATTATGTTTGGTTGACTTGCAACGTAATGTAATTCAAAATAATAATAATAATAATAATAAGCAATAATAAAATAAAAATTATAAAATAATATTAAATAATAAATATAATAATAATAATTAATATTAAAAATAATAATACTATAATTATAAAAATATTATAATAATAAAAATAAATAATAATAATAATAATAATAATAATAAAATAAAAGTAATATTATAATATTAAACAATAAATATAATAATAATAATAATAAATATTATTATTATTAATATTATATAATTATAATATTATTATAATAATAAAAATTAATAATAATAATAAATAAAAATAATATAATAATAATAATAATAATAAACACTACTAAAATAAAAATAATAATATAATTTTAAATAACAAATATAATAATAATTATTATTATTATTATTATAATATTATAACAATAAAAATAATAATAATAATAAACACTACTAAAATAAAAATAATAATATAATTTTAAATAACAAATATAATAATAAAAATTAATATTATATAAATAATAATATTATAATTATAAAATATTAATATTAATAATAATAATCATAAATAATAATAAAATAAAAAGAATAATATAATATTAAACAATAAATATAATAATAATAATAATTATTAATATTATTATTATAATATAATTATAATATTATAATAATAAGAAAAATTAATAATAATAATACGATAATAATAATAATAATAATAAACACTAATAAAATAAAAATAATATTATAATATTAAATAATAGATATAATTATTATTATTATTATTATTATTATTATTATTATTATTATTATAAAAATAACAAAACATAATAATAATAATAATAATAATAATAATAATAATACTTTTTAAATATAATAATAAATAAAAATCATAAATATAACATAAAAATAATTATTAAAAAATTAATAATATATTTAGATATTTATATATAATATAAAAGTAATAATATTAAAACTAATTATTATAATTATTATTATTTTTTTGAATTAAATAATATATTTATAATAATTAATAATAACGATAAAAGATAAATACTAATATATTACTGGTAAAAATCTGAATTACAACGTAATTTAACACATTCCATCAAGTTTGCTATGTAATCTGAATTACATAACTGGACGTAATTGGTTGTAATTCAATTACATTTCCTTGCAAACCAAACACACAATGTAATGTAATCTGAATTACAATTACATCCATCCTGCCAACCAAACAGGATTGTAATGTAATTCAGATTACAATTACAACAGATTACATTGGATTCCAGCGAACCAAACGGGCCCTAAGAGTAAAAACTAAAGTAACTGCGGTTACAAATAAGAACTTGAAGAATGTAAAGAAGAAATATTATTGTGTTTCATGTTAAGAAGGGACATATACACTAAATGGTCTACTCTCCCAATACTAGCCAGCTGGTGAGTCGCCCGGCTAAGCAATTTAACGATCCACAACTATACGGAGAAAGTGCTCCAGTGGGAAGGGACAAATGCACTAGGAAAATTCTACTGTTTCGAGTAATCTCTAGATGTTTCTAACGACATAGTGTACGCATGGCGGGGTTGAAGTGTTTGCTCATTTGAGTTAGGTGTCGAGTGAATGGATAATTTTGGTTTTGGGTTACAAAGCTCATGTTGAATCGAGGGGTTCATACGACATTCATTGACATATCTAAATCATATACAAGTGGAAAGGGTAAATGGGAGGGTGATATCTGAACCTTTTTTTTATACCATTGCTAAAGATCTAAGCAGGCACATTGTCATTCATATATATACGTGGGAAGCACAAATGGTGTTATGGACTCTGCATAATTATCCTTTCATGTATGCTACATACTATACCCAATATCAACAGTAATATGTTGACCTGCAAAAGCATAGAAGTCAACATTCACTTTCCATAACCCTTTCATTTAGCTTATCAAGATTAACTTGTTAAGGTTTAATATTCCACACGGATACACAGTTCAAGCTAAATAGAGTACGTGAGAGAAGCGATGTTAGCTAACAAAAAACTAAAACTCAAAAAACAATGTTAGCTCTTTATATCTGCGATTAATCATCAATATACGTTGTACCGAATAACTGATTAAAGGTCAAGTAGCATTCATTATAACAAGTAGATATTGCAATTTAGACCCTTTTAATGGGTCGGTCCGGGTTATGTTTTATTTCTAACGGATAATAACTAATATCCAAAAAATTAGCTTTAAGGAAAACATTCAAGCAAGTAAAAAACCGAAGTACCAAAGTGTATTCTTGATGCAAGAAAATGGACTACCCGACGTGTATGTGTCTCCGGTCAACCCAATTGGACCCATACTACCCATTTTAACTTCGATCCGAGTTGATCTCACCCATTTTGATCAGTTACCTGTTCCGGCCATTTTGACCCATCTTACAATAAAATTACCTGCAGTGAAGTGCTAGAGGAAGCTTGCACAGCTCCTCCAAGCCGGACTTGTGTTTTTGCTCTATATTAATAATATATTGTTTATCAACTTCAAATATATATAATGTATAACCTACAAATGGTCATTATATAGGTGGAAATTATGGAAAAAGATCAAGAAGAAACAGGCGAGGTACTCTCATCGTGGACTTATAATATCAACGTGCTTTTAAATCTGGAATTATCGTTTGTGGAGGTAAAGTTGCTACTGAACAAGGATTTAATTGTGAATGTTTTAAGGTGAGTGATGAGTATTACATATTTGATAATTCCTTCAAAACGCAAGAATGTTTGAAAAAGAACTTGAAGAAGACTATAAACATTATAGGTACGGGTTGCTTATGGCCGGAGTTGTTGATGTCAATGAAATCTATGGCGGAGAAAATAAGGCGATATCATCAAGTGACAAGTAGACAAATGACAAGTAGCAAAAATAAATGCTCAAATAAGCTTCTTTGGACCTGAGAAATGAAACCACACTAGGTTACAATAGATACATCTGTTTCACTGTTTCAGTTTTTCCTTAAAGATCAAAAGTACAATAGCACGAAAAAGAGGTAAAACCCACAAGTTTTTATTGAATTTCATGACTTCAGCTGTAAATCTAATGGTTGTTACAAGCTTTTACCAGAAAAGAGCAATCAGACTGATTCTATTCATTTCACCCTCCGGTAATGAAAATTGTTCAGCTCTGCATAAACGCAACAAAAGTTCACATACAGCTTCTTTGCACTTTATTCTTCGATGTTGCAAAAAGATTGTTTCCATAATTTAAACTCGTGAGGAGAAACCTCACTGTTTGCAGTAGAGCTTTCTCAGAATGAGACGTATAAACTATTTGAGTTAATCCAAGCATGGCAGCCACTCGAGTGATTGACCGGCAGACATCGGAACTATACTTCCAGATGCATATGAGTATGTTTCTGGAACCTTCCACGCTGTCCTTTTCAACGTAACTTTTCTTGTGTTTCTTGGAAGCCCGTAAAAGTCTGGTCCATTAAAGCTCGTAAAAGCTTCCAGTTTGTCCAATGCACCAGCCTAAAACCAAATTATGCGTCCGTTAAGAACATGTTATATCAAGTCTTCAGTAAAATAAGTTCCATGAAAACCACAAATAGATGCATCATCTATGAAATATACCAATGAGTCAATGACAAAGCAGGGCGTATTCTTTTGACCAAATTAAAAATCATTAATTGTTTGCATTATAAGCTCAAAAAGGTCATTTCAACCACAAAAAGATAGAAGAGTTGAGAAAGTCACCGAAAGTACACTAAAGTGTGTTCAACTTCCTACAATGCTTTTTAAAAATATGAATCTTTATCAAATATTAGTTATAGTTTATTAATCAAACTTAATATAATAGCTATGTATGAAGTTAAAAAAAATGAACGAAAAAGCTATTAGTGGGTCAACATTTTGATCCAGTCACCCAACCTGCCCATTTTGCAACCCATGAAATGTCACCTTTTAACAGTTTACTCTCTTATATGGCCTTCACATGTGACGTTTCTACACAACTACAATCCTTGGTAACCATATCAGCATAAAAGTGGTAGTCGTGTAGGAAACAAGGCTGTACCAACAGCATGAAATGATCACTTAAAAGATTTCTTTTGATAAATGCAGTCACCTACCAGCAGATTCATCAACTTGCTTTCGCATTACACGAGCACCTAACTACTAGATGTGGGAATATGGGCAAGTTGGTAACAATCCGAACTGGTATAATTTTGCACCTGTTCAGGTTGGTAGGGACCTAAAACACTTTTTGTCCATATTATTTATTTATTTTTGTTGAATATTTACTCTCAAATATACAAAGTATATCATTTCCTCATTAATATTTTATACTAAAGTGATTGAGGAGGTTCTAGTTATCAAGTTACACTTTGGGTGACTTTAGAGTTTCGACCCATTTGAACACGTTAGAGATAAAAGACAATCCAAATCGAGCTGTTTAGAAGTAAAATGTTGGAAATTGACACCTCTACTAAATAGTCATGCATCATAAAAAAATATATTTTTATAAGGAAACGAAAAACGAAAGATGTGTAGGCACGTGAAACAAGAATAGGCAGTCTAAATATACCTCTTCGAAAACTTTAGCATAGACAGAGAGTGCTACAGGAGCGTTAAATACACCAGCACATCCACAAGCAGATTCTTTCTTAAGCCTATCATGAGGTGCACTATCCGTTCCCAAGAAGAATCTTTTATTACCACTCGTTACCGCAGCAACAATAGCTTGTCCTGCATTAATAACAAAAACAAATGGGCTTATGTGCTTCTCAAGCCAAAAGCTGTAGCAAAATCGATAACCATCTAATTTCATAAGCATATGGTATCAACGTTTACATTCTGGTCCATATCTGATTTTTAGAGCAGATAGCTATTTTTTTCAAATAAATTCAATGACCAGGGGCAGACCCGTGAATCATAACACAAATATATAGATAGAACATTACTTAAATAACATTTATAATGTTGTTTGTATAAGTGAAAATCAAGATACATACGGTGGGTCTCCCTCTTGAGTACTGGAAGGCAGTAATTGTGTGGCTGCAATCCTCCCTGGAAAATTGAATTTCTATTGAGAAGAAGATGTTGCGGGGTGACTGTAGCCGCAACATGACCTAAAAAAACAATTTCATGTTAAACATAAAATACCTGCGCGCAAAACAAGAAAACAAAATAATATACCTTCATCACAAGACTCAACAAATTTTACAGCGTCCATAGTAGTAACATGCTCCATGACAACCTTCAATCTTGGAAACTTTTGTATCAATGGTTTTAAAACGGTATCAATGAATACCCGTTCACGATCAAATATGTCGATTTCTGGATCAGTAACTTCTCCATGGACCTGTAAATTCGTAAACATATTCCAACTATAGTTTGGTTGGCATAAAAATGAAAATGTAACATGTTAATCATAAAGCTATCTTGAGTAAGGAAAATATCATTATGTGTTTTTTTACATTTAATTGTCATTCGCAACTAATGGCAATTTCTCAAGTTTGACAATCAGAATATCTCAAGTAAAATTTACACCGCCTGCATTCATATAAAAGATAAATACATGTTTTGTACTAGTCGCTGAAGCTATAGTGAATCTCATCTACTACATGAAGAACTATATCACGCGAACACCATTACAAGAAAAACAATCTTTAAAAATTCACAAAGATAAACCGGCTATAGAAAATCAAAAACTTATTGAAGATCAAAAAAGAAAAGAATACCAGAAGAGGCATATTCTGATTGACCATTTCTTCGAGCACAGGTACACATGTCCCAAACAGATCTGTGACACCATCTTGAGAATTTGTAGTAGCACCAGCAGGGTACAACTTCACACCATAAACAACCCCACTCTCTCCTGGCAAACAGCTTATAATTAGCTCATTGGTAAGTAAGTGATCTATAATATTTTAGGTTTTATTTGAACTTCTTAAACTTAAAGCTCTAATTAGATATGCTGTGTGAAAATGCATGTACACATGCAATATATGCAACAATGATAGACATAATACTACATATAAAATAAACTAGTAGCCATTGTTCGTAGAATGATCTACAATATTAATCAGCATAAGAAGCCATGGACACACTTTATGATTTGATAACATTCTAAGTAACCATTTTTGTCTGCCAAAATAATATAACCATCATGTTTTAATGTTTTCTTTATGGCCTTTATGATACAGAAGATGATTAATATAAAAAAATTCATCATTGAAACTGATAACCTGATCAAGAACTAATAACGATAAAGTTGTCAGAAAAGTGTTTCAGAAATATAAGTTGTTAGATAAAAACTGAGAAGGTTTTTATTGAAGCTTTTTTCCTGAATCATAAAGGTTTAAACCATGTGAAACTGTAAGGTGTAAGATACACTTAAATTTAAGTAGTATGACTCACAGAGTCAATGTATCAGCATAATCTTAAACTTACACATTATTATAGTAAGCATTTTGGGGTTTATGAATGTCATAAATAATAGGCAAACCAAACAACCACAATGTTGACCCTAGGGGTTATCATCCACATCAGATAGTACTACATTCGACTAACAAATAGCAGGATACATAATTAATATAAGGGTTCATTCTATAACATACCAACTTTACTTTTCGGTGTCCCGTTTTAGTCCTAGTAGTTAGTTGTATACATCTTGTGTCCCGTTTGGATCATTTTGTACCCCATATTCTCATAAAATTTCTATAAAACTTAGCATTGTATAGAACTCTAAACATTTTTATTTAAAAAACAACATTGGTGAAAGCCAATTTATGACAGTTTTTTTTATTGTTACCAATAGATTAAAACATAACACAATACCATATTTTAATGACTCAGCTGTACAAAAAAAGGCGCGCAATGACTAAAACGCGACAGATGAAAAGATACATGGTTTTATGCAACTAGACACGGGATTGAACAGAATTAGTCCAAACTGATAATGCATCCTAACAAATTAAAATAAACCAGAGAAAGGTTAAAATGATTTAAGGTTAAATCATTTTAAAATTTCTAGAAAGGTTAAAATGATTTAAGGTCAAAAAGGTTGAATAAGACTTACTTGCTAGTTTGATTTCATGTGGACTTGTTTTATCCATCAAATATAGTGTCATTAACGGCGTGAAGTCAGTGTTGCCTTCCAGTGCTTTCAGAATAGAATCACGATATTCCACAGCAGCAGCAGTTGTTGTAACTGGCGGTTTTAGATTCGGCATAATTATTGCCCTCCCAAATTGTTTTGCACTATATAGATAACAATTATCAAAGAAACTATCAATATTCAATTACAAACTAAAGATCATCAAGTCGAAAAAGAAGTAAACGATGATCAAATAACCTGTGAGAGACAACAGCTTCAAGAAGTTCACCATCACGAAGATGAAGATGCCAATCATCTGGTTGAGCAATAGAAAGTTCCATCCTCACTCCGTGTCCTTTAGCTCGTTTAAAATCTCCAAAATTTGAAGCATGTAATCTCGAGGGCTAGTGAAAACAAAAAAGGTAGCATAACTTGGTATGTAAGAAGTGACTTTTATGATATGCAAAAAAGATGAATTTTAGAAAAAACGCCGTAGGTGAAATATTAGAAGCAAAATAGATGGCACTGACTGCTTACTTTGCTAGGAAAACCGAAAGTTTTTATCATTCTAAATGAGACAGAACTGCACGAGCTAATGGTTCAGCTGTTAAAAGAGAACAAACATGCAATTACCACTTAAGAAACTAAAAGATGGAGCAACTCCACAATTGACCTAACTTAGCAATTAGCATACTTAGGGGATGTTTGGGATTGCGTTATGGGACAGATTATCTCATTATTGCGTTTTCAAAACACAATAATCAGATTTGTAGTGTTTGGCAACACAATCCAAAAATCAATTTTCTGCGTTTTGAGGGTGTTCAAACGTCAATTTGAAAAAGCAGCTTGGTACCTGCTTTTGCAAATTAAAACGCAGGTTTGCAACTTATATTTCTTCAATGTAAAATTAGTAAATTACCATATTAACATCATCTTCTTCCTTGCAAATGCACTTACCTTTCATCACTTACTTATGAATCTTGTTCCTCACAAATGTTCAAACTAATTTTAGCCAGATTAGTACCAAGCAATTAGATTTCTTCATCCCAAAGATTCGACGGTAATAGATTATTGGTTTAATTGGTGATGATTGATAATCAAAATTTTGAATAGGTGTATTAATGAGTTTCATTCATTGATTTGTTGGTTGTACTGATCAAGTTTGGGGATGATGATAGTGTGAATGACTAATGGGTTTTAAACATATATACAGGTGCCCTTTTTAGTCATTTTAAATTTAAGTCCTAAAATGATTTGCTTTGCCGGACACTCGAAAACTGATTATCTGATTATTGTGATAACAAACAGCATAACTTGTAACTGGTTTTATTAAACTAAATCGCAAACAAATGTAACATATAAATTATCAAACAAACCATCAGTCTACTCAGATAAACACGCAATATATCAACAGCTTAAAGACGGAACAATAATTCTAATAGTCTGTGTAGACTGCTTATTAACATTACCTGATCAAACTATCCAAGTATATATTACCAAAATTTACCAGCGCAATTCGGAAGTGTGTTTTCTACTTTTCTAAGGGGGTGTTTGGGTAAGCTTAATTTATCAGCAACGTGTTTGGAAAAGCTTAAATTTATACACACAGACTATAAATATATAAATGAAAACCCATTTTTGCAGTCTAACATTTAGCTTTATGCACATAAAGCATTTGGGCATCACTCCCCCGCCGCAAACGTTCAGGTCAAATAGGCCTTTACGAAAATAGGTCATGAGTTTAATCCCAACTCCTGACTAAAAAGGTCACTGGAACAAACTGCGTAAAGCTTTTGAATCTTATCAAAATGCACAAGATAAATTAGTCGTTTAGCACCTGAATACAAACCCACGATTTATTGTTTATTTTAATAAAAAAACATAAAAATTAAAATTAAAAAAATCGTGTACCAGTTGAATACAAACAGTGAGTTTGAACTCGAGTTTGTGAGTTTGTCCTTCAGTCAAAGTGTTTCACTGTTTTGTGAAAGTGTGTTCAGGGTGATGGGTTGGGGATCAGATTCATTAAGTCAAGTGTGTTTGGGCTTTAGTTGAGTGTTAGGTCTAGTAGAATTATGGGCTAATTATGTTTTCTGGACTTTCAAAGTAGTTCGTTCAAAATAAAAGAAAAACTTTAAAAGTAATACGACGAAAATCAACAACAACAATACCCAATCCTATCAGAGTTAGACATGTGTGAGGTAGAACGTACACAGATCATACCCTTAATTCTGGTAAGATCTAAGAGTATGAAAACTGCTTTGAAAGAGACTGCAGCATGCGCATGTAAAATGAAAATATCAAGAGGGTTTTTGCAATTTCATTTATTATTTTTTATTTTATTTGAGTCATTATATGTTTTTGACATGCGAGTAGTTTACTAAGATAAATTATAATTCTTTTTATTTTGTATTCTTACTATTTTTATAATTTTGATATGTGAAAAAAGTATCAGTTTAGATTAAAATAGATAATAAATAGAAAACACATGTTGCATTTTTTGTATGAGTAGAACGATAATCAATCACATAAATTAAGAAGATATAACAAAACTCATTTGCTAATGACTTGTATAATGTGTTACAAAAGATTAGTTTATCTTTAAATATGAGTTAAAGATAGTAGGATGACCGAATATTCTCGAAAAAATATAGTGATAAAAAGGTATAAAATTTAGTTTCAAAAATTGGATACAAATTTTCCACTACGCTAATGCGGAAAAAAAGATAGGAATTTTTTTAATAATAAAATGATCTCACTAAAAAAACCTATTAAAAGCTATAGTTATTGGTTTAGGCAGAATTTTTAATTTTATGATTTCAAATATATTATTTGGTTCTAATAAGTTAGAATAAATACTTAAATAGCATGAAAAATTGCTAAAATCACAAATTTCCTCTATTATTTTTTTTTAATCGCTAATTTTTTATCCGTAAAGAAATAAAATTTAATGTTGAAGTTGAAGATGAAAAATATAAAAAATGAATTGACTATATTACTCTCGTGTGCCCAAGACGTGATCGGAGATAACGAGATCATATAATGACAAAAAAAGTCAAAATGTTGAAAAGGTTCTCTATAGTGCAAGAGGGTGCTTGATTAATCTTGTATGTTTCTTATTATTTTATTTGTATTTCAGTTTATATTGCATAAGCCTTAATTTTTTAGCTTATTTTGAGATTTACGAGCTTATATAAGTTTATCATAATATAATAAAGTTATATAAGACCATAAACCTTAAAATAAACCATAAAAGCTGAAATCAAATAAGCAAATAAAATCACATGCTTAAACAAACACCCCCTAAACATGGTATAATCTACCAAAAAATCCAGAAAAAAAAACACCCAACCTTTTACCAGAGACACAACATTTTAGGGTTAATAATATTTAAAATCATCTCCTACTACATTTACATTTTAGCCCGCCAATCGTCACCGTCAACCATCACGATTTTCTACTTGACAGTAAGTCAAAAACTAATATTTTCGTCATTACTATTGTTTTTATAGTTATAATTGGTTTCACTTTTGTAAATGATTCAATAGACATATACTAGGACTATAAATTATAAACATACTTAACATTTGTTTTAGGATTAGTTTCCTTTTTCAGGTCAGCACGTCTTTAACTCAATGTCAAAATTGCGTTTTTAATTTTCTTCGATAAGTAAGAAGTAGAAATTTTTAGGTTGCTTTAGTTGTAGAAATATTTTCTTACTTCTTCGTTTTTAGTTTCTTTGAGAAGGGGGTTTTTCTCCTCCTGAAAAGTAGGGAGGAAGAATTAGACTTTTCAAATTTTTAGTTCAAATTGTGTATTTAGTTGGTGAAAAATTCTCCATTTTTTAATCGCAAACTGAAAAAATAGAAAATCCGTTTAGTCATGCATTTTTGAGAATTTTTTTTGAAAGTTTCCTATATTTTTCCTTCTATTCTTTTAAATCCCCTTGCATTTTTTAATTTTTTGAAAAATAACATCTAAACGCATTCTCTAATTTCACATCACATTTCTAGGGATAAAAACCTTGAAATAAAATTTTAAAGAAATTTTTCTACAACTAAACGACCCTAGATTTTCATTTTTTTTTTAATCTTTTGAAAATGTGTAACTAAACAAGTTTTTAGTCATTTCAGTTTTATTTGAAAATTTTCTTAGAAAATTTGGGTATTTCTCACTATCTAAACGCACCCTTATCTTCTTTGTGCTTGTGTTTCTATGTGTACTTATTGCTTGTAAAAAGAGCAACAAGGCCAAATATATATATGTATACAGCCCACTATCCTGTTTATAAGTAACTACCCTTGATATCAGACTCAGCATGAAAGATCCTTTTATGCACATTTTTACCACTTGTATCAGTTGTTTATTTTAGTATGTTCAGATTGTTGCATACTGTCAAATTGCAGCTTTTGGAGTCAAAAGAAAGGCGTGATAAGGATGATGGTCTAGCAAACGAGACTTTAGCAGCAGAAAGATAAAAATGAATACTAATTCTGTGCTCCACTTCATTGGAAAGAGTCCGATGAATATATGAATGCATATGTTTGTATCAAGGTAAAGTACGGGCTAAATGGATTATGAGCAGGTTGAAAAGAGAATGAATGCTGAAATCGATAGACTAAGCAACTTGCCGGATGAGCTTATTCATAAAATCCTCTCTTTTGTTGGCATTAAACGTGCTATTGGACTGAGTGATATATCATCTAGATGGAGATATATCTGGACTTCGATGCCTTACCTCGACTTCTCAGTTGAGAGTTTCTCGATGTCAGCCAGGCTCTCCAATTTTGTTACCAATGTTCTGTCTCGTCGCAATAATCTAGTGGAAGTGGTTTCAATCAAGCTCCCTCCTTATAGAGATTTTAGCTCCGATTCTCTTAGACACATCATGAACTATGCATTCTCTCACAATATCCAACAACTCGATATTAAATGCTTCCCTAAGAATGATAACGGATCCCCCCTTCCTCTCTTTTGTTCTGAGTCTCTCAAACATCTTAGTTTGAGATGGAGAGCTGTCTTTACACCCACATCTACTATAGAGCTCCCAGCCTTAACTTCTTTGTATCTCAAATGTATCACATTTAGCTGTGATGACAATACTGAGAATACTGACAAATGTATTGGTCTTTTCTCCAAGTGTGCAAACTTGAAGGATCTCACATTAGAAGGTTGCCAAGTAATAGGTTTGAATCGTTTAGATATTTGTCATCCTTTACTATCCAATCTCACACTTCAAAATGTTCATGGGAGTTTGAAAGTTGTAAATGTGGGCACCTCAACTTAAAAATCTCAGTATAAGTAATTTGATTGAGAAGCTTCAGTTTCTGATTTCCACTCCAGACGTTGTCTCCTTGTGCTATAAAAATTATTATCATCCTTTGCACCTTTCCACAGAAGGTTTCCATTCTTTGGAGAAGGTGGATCTTTGTGTAAGTTATGGCGCCATTGCAGGTGCTCAGGATTTTGTGCGTCTGTTTCAACAGCTACAAAGTGTAAAATGTCTTACAGTTAACATGGAAATTCTAGAGGTACTGTATATTTCATTCTTACAACAATCTAATAAAATACTGTTATGATTCCGTAAACAAGATAAAGATTAGAACAAGTAAAATTTTGTTCTAATTTGTTAGTTTAAAAGAGCCATATTCTATTTGAATAGTCTACCCTTATATCATGTTTAGTTGAATTATATAGTTATAACAATTTTTCCATTCCATTTTTACTGTATCTCATACGATGATGACACTTATGTCAATCCGGATTATATGCTTGCAGAAACAGTGAATGCTTTAATACTTCCGATTTCAATCTTGTTACAAACTAGCTATCGATGCATGCTTTGGTACTTTAAAAAACGTATTGGCACCAGGAATTGAGATACACTTGTTTGTTAGAAAGGACTCTCTACCTGGCAATTTCTTTTAAGTGTATTCTTATACATGATTTTCTTTTGTAATATTTAATGCAGCGTCTTTCTTCATCTGTGGAATTAATCTCAAATCAACCTTCTCCATTTGCTAACTTAAAGAGTTTACATATATATCCAGTAAGAAGACTCTCCGAGGTTCGAAATGGAGTAAAGATGTCTACTGAAGTTAAAAACTATTTGCTAGATAATTCTCCTAGTGCCACATTTACAATGGTTTAACGTGAGGTATTTACTATGAAGTGCATATTAATTGCCATGTATCGTGTAAAAAAATCTATATGTTTATGTCCTTATATTTGATTATCATAAAAAACAATTAGATTCACCCGGCTGTTTTTGTGTCATTTATCACTGAGATGAGAAGCTTGTGAGGGTGTTGTTGCTCTAACTCATGCGGTTCATATGCACGTTTTAGGTTCTATAAAATTATGGACCAAATAAAATAGTGGATGAATCTATCTCTCGAGTTGTTCTTAATAAAGTTAGTTTGAATTGACGGACCAAAAGTACATAGGAATACGAATACCTTAAAAGCTTAGTTGGAACACATCCTTTCCGGTCAGTGTTTTTACTGGACATTAGGACATAGCCGAGGTGGGTCGGACCTCAAGTCTTAGGGTGGTCCATCTAAAAAAAGAGTCAACAGCCTAAAAGAACAGCTCTTAGTGGACATGCCCTATTGTAATGGTTCAAAAAGGAGCTTCACGCTTTTTTGACTTTTTATATTTTCTACTTTTTATTCAAGAACATTTCGATGGCTGTATGAAGTGTTAAAATTTGCTAATGATTTGTGACCAATTTGTTTGCACCATATTATGCAAAATTGAAAAACATTTTATATCTTTTGATGTTGTGTTCTGTGCATTTAGTTTCAACCATCCTGAGAAATTTATACTTTGATTTGGCCTCATTTTCTGTGTGCACTTCACTTGAGCTCAAGAGCAACTCGATGTGTGTTTATAAGGGGTAAACGAACCTAGTTAGAATCCAAATTATTGAAGCGTGTATGCAAAAACATATGGACCGTGTTAAATTTTTGGATTCCCACTTGGACCATATAATAATTAATATGGAGTCCTCACTCTTTATAATATATTTATATGTTTATGTGATACGACCCGGTTAGGGGTTGTATCGGGATAAGGCACCACTTTTAGCGTGTGCGAGCTCCTTAAGAAAGTAGAGAGAAGAACTAGAGATTTATTGATCTTTAACTTGATTGATTCATTAATAAATGATTACAAGAGTATTTATAAGACAAAGTAGGGTAAAACCCTAAGACCTTAATAGGCCATGGGCTCGGGCCCAGGCGTATCATTCCTCACTCCTTCAAAACCACCTTGCCCTCAAGGTGTTGTCTTAAAACATTCTTAATTGACTTTCCTAAATAAACATGAAAACAATCCTAAACAAAGACACATAAATAAAGATAGATTATATGACATAATTTTCATGCCATACGTTTGGACTTCTTGAGTCGTTTGGGCAGCCTGTCCTCCTGCAACATCGGCGTAAACCGGGATCCCATAATCTTCTTTGAATTGCAGCCTTCGCCTTTTGATACGACCCGGTTAGGGGTTGTATCGGGATAAGGCACCACTTTTAGCGTGTGCGAGCTCCTTAAGAAAGTAGAGAGAAGAACTAGAGATTTATTGATCTTTAACTTGATTGATTCATTAATAAATGATTACAAGAGTATTTATAAGACAAAGTAGGGTAAAACCCTAAGACCTTAATAGGCCATGGGCTCGGGCCCAGGCGTATCATTATGCATATAGACTCGTGCTTTCAAAAATCCTGGATTTGTCACTGCTTTTAAAAGGCAGGGGCTTGCTTCTGCTCTGTCTCAAAGTGAACCACCAGTGCTTTAGATTTTATTTTTTTTGGAACCCGCTGCCAAACAGATTCAAACCGGGTAAATCCCTCCCTTTTTAGGAGGTTGACGTGGCCACTTCAGGGTTGTTTGCACCTAGCAGGAATTGAACATGAGACCTCACACATTTTAGTGATATTAGTCACAACACAAGCCTTTTGCCACAGGGTCACCCTGAGTGGTTCACTGGTTCCTTGCATGTGTATTAGACGAGTGTTTAAACTGGGAACTTGTCATTGATATGGAGACATTTGTTATGGTTTCTCTAAGTTCTATGATATCATGGAAAAATTTCAGGAGATTAGTGACAAGGAAAACACCGAATTGGCACTAAAGGAAATGGCAAGTTTACGGGTGATGCTAGAGCGTGAGAAAACTAAGACGGAGAACAGAATCACAGAAGTTGAGAAGCTACTGCAGATTGGTGGAAGTATAACACATGTCAATAAAAGCTGGGAAGGTTTGAGTAAGCAAATTGAGAAAGGGAGAGAAAAGACTGATGAAATCATTTCAGAGTTGCAGAACGTTAAATACACACTAACAAAGCTGTCTGTATCAAAGAGGGCTGAGATGCAAGAATCTTTTTCTAGTTTGTGCTCAGAGGCCTACAATGTAGTGAATAAGATAATGGGTCATGTAAAGATCCTATGTGACATGAAGGGAAGCCGTTTTCGTGTCTACTTTGACGAGCTTTCTACAATATCAGAACCTTCTTCTCAGCAAATTGTAAGTTCATGATTTCTTTTATACTCGCGAGTCTAAGCTATAATCAAGATACTATCTGCTGGTACCATAATACCATATTGTGTTCCTTGGCTATGATTTCACAGGATTAGTGTATTCTTTGAATGATACTCGCAAGTCATAGCTATAATTAACGACCCGCTTGCGCAACTTTGAAGTGCTTAACTTGTCCTACTTTCTGGCTCAACTATTCAAGATATGTTTTTTTATCCGCCATTTTAATGTATGCGGCCATGGCAGCCTATCATTAGAACAATATGCTCAAATTCTATTCTTAGGTGATCCGTCTTTTGGTCTCTTTGGTGAACATTCTGACAGACGTTTAGATTTTTCAAATCTTTAGAACAATATGCTCAAATTCTATTCTTAGGTGATCCGTCTTTTGGTCTCTTGGTGAACATTCTGACAGACGTTTAGATTTTTCAAATCTATGTTGAATTGTTGATGAATAAGGTAAGGAATGTCTTAACCTAATAACCTTTGTCTTGTTGAAGTTTTGCGTTTTACTAATGACCACTTTTTGAAGTGTATCTGTTTAGTAGACTCATTAATCTGTTTAGCATATCTATTTGGTATTCAACATTTAGTCTTGACAAACTATTATGCTGCTTAAGGTTTGCTACTTGTTCTCCTTCTCTCTCTCTCTTTTTTTTTTTTTTTTTTGTTCTTTTTTTTTAAAATATATTTCCTTACTTTGTTCTTGTGGATTAAAGGAGTTTCCGCCATTTTTAAACAGTCACCAGATATTGTAGACGGGGGCTTTGACTACTTGTTTTCTTGACACTTAATTAAACTTCTTGTGAAAGAAAGTGGACAGATATTTCCATAACCCACGAAGGGGAAAGTGATTTATTTAAAATGGAAATATGTATGATATTGTAAGTAATGTCAACAATTCTTGACATGAGGGGGATATCCACTTCATATGTTAGATTTTATAACTTATACATTCGATTATACTCTTATACATTTATCGGTTAAAATGAAAACGTTTTTGGGGGCCAAAAACAAAGTTTTTTTGGCCGCCTACTAAACGACGCCGTTTGAACTCTATGGTTAGCCTTAGTTGCAAGCGACGTCATTTCGCTCCCTCTTTTGCAACTTTCTAGATAGTCCTAGGTACCCGCTACCAAACACACACAACTAAAAAAATCAGCCATCACCCCCCCCCCCAAAAAAAAAATTCATACACATGCACCAAAAAGGTACATAGACACAAACATATCAGCCATAAGAAATCTTATCCCCTTAGATTCGAATACGAAATAGCTACACAAGCGTGTTTTGGTCCAGGGTTGTCGAGTATTTATCTCTTAGATCTGCGTTATGGTATTCCGGCTTCTTTTTTGCTTGCGAATCATATTTAAAGCGTGGTCTATGCTCATATGTGTTATTTTTGTTTATGTTTGATCTAAGATTGCATGTGTTGATTTAGTGAATTTCTAAGTATATGCTTTTGTTTAAACTCTGATCTATGTTTATATCTGTTGATTTTGTGGTTATTTTAGTTTTTATTGTCTTATACGGTATTACTAGAGACACAAAATAACAAGTCCTTTGTGGAACCTGCAATCTGTGGTTATGAATATTTAATGTTTATGTACTTAGAATGATAAGATTTTTTTAGAATCGCCTTTTAAAATAGGTTCGACACTATGCCTTTTGTATAAAGGAGTAATCTGAAAGGTTGTGATGATTGAATTTAAATGTCTTTTATTCTTTTGACTCTGAGCAAAATTGAGATTGTTTGCATCGTGGCTGGGCAACTTATTAACTTTGTAGCCATGACAGATTGATCATCTTTTTCTGAAAGGTCTCAATGAGGCATCTTTTAAATGTCTATGATTTATTTATGGTTCGAAATAAGTTTCACCTGTCACAAATTACCTTCTAGATTGATGAAGTTTCCTTCTTACTAATTGTTGAAAATTACCTTTTTGTTATTAGGATGCTGATGAAGAGGGTTTTGGTTGGGGTGACGAAGTTGATGAAGAGGGTTTTGGTTGGAGTGACGAAGTTGATCAAGAGGTAAACAACCAACACTTCTATTTATGATTGCAAAATAGCAGTACTCCAGCTCTTTGAGTAAAACGATAGAGGTGGCTGTATGCACAAAAATACTGACTTTCAACGATTTGACTCGTCCGCGACTAGCTAAAAATTTCATCTAACTTTGTTATAACCATAATCGACTCATTCATTATTATATGCGTAGAAATTTTCATCTTTAGTTTTAGGTATCGATTTATATGGGTTCTTTTAAGCAGGACACTGCCACAGAAGAGTCGGGTGAAGAAGAAGATGATGACGAAGACGAGGACACTGCCACAGAAGAGCCGGGTGAAGAAGAAGATGATGACGAAGACGAGGAGTAGGAGGACTGATGTGTGCAGGGTTTTGCTAAAGTTTTTTGCTATAGGCCTCGCAAGACTTTTATCAGTCCGTAGGTTTATAGTTAACTTAGCTGTTGGGTTGTTTTGAAGGTTTAACTTATGATACTATACTAGATTTTTTTAACATCTCTATTAACTACAGAAGCTGAAGGTCATCATTTCATGATTATTTACTTGTGTTTTCTAATTAAATCTTTCAGCTTATTAGACAGCAATGAAGTAATTAGCATTTATACTATCTGGCACAACCTTGCTTCAGTGACATAAGTCCACGATTTATCTATGCAAAAAATAAAAGCCTTTGATCTTGTATCAGCTATTTTGATGGTAAAAAATGGACTAATCATCTTTAGTACAAGTTATAGGCACACCGATCATTTTTCTTGAAATCATGTAACCTTTGTTTTTAATCATTTTTCTTGAAATCATGGGCATCTTAGCTATTTGAAGTGAATCATCATGTTTTTTAATCACGATCATTGATGATTTTGATTCTTAAGATGAAAAGAATTCTATAAACATTTTCAGTTTACGTGTGTTTATAAGTTCAATCCGAGTAAATTATTGTACTGAAGGACTGAACTACATAAGTGTCGGGTTTCACTGATTGATTATATTGAAATACATGAATTGAATTAGAGTTAATGAACTTGAATATTCATAATTACCGAAGTACTTACTTACTAGTTATTACAAAAAAAAACTCATCAACAACAAAAGGTAACACCCTCATATTCTTAGCAATGTAAGAACGAAACATAAACAAATTCTCTTTCTCTATATATACTAAAAGGCGTACATGCTCCCCTCACAAATATGTTTGCCCATGATGTGTCGTCACGTGGTTGGTTGTGCATTTAATGCTACTCATTCTCTATTGGTTGAATGCTCTGCTGTTAATAAATGCGACTCCACCGCCTCTCACTCTATCTTCTCTAACCTTCTTTCATTTCTTACTAATTCTAGACCTTTCTTCTTCACACACACAACACCTCACTATCATCTATAACCAAACATATCATGTTTTAGATGTTTATATGGTCGGTACTTAACTCAAAACACAGACATAAACCAAATTCAAGTTAACCAAATCTAGGGTTCTTCATCTTTTTCATTCCAGTTAATTTTTTTTATAAAAATATTGTATTTTTATTCACAGTTCTATGTTTAATTGCAGGTTTGTACATGGATTGCAAAAGAGGATGAATTGCCGCACCATGAAATTTTTAATCAAGGTATGTAATTTTTTTTTTCCTTTTTACTAATTTCTGCTTAATTTGTGTTTAGTCTAATTGGGTATCGATTGGATTTTGGTTTTGTGATCCGAGTGCAGATTTGATACAAAAAATTAGGTGTAGGTGTTTTAATAGATTTATGGTTAATTTTTGTTTTATTGAAATGGTTATTTATTGGATTTTTGTTTTGTCATCATAAGTGTTTGATGAAATTCTTGAAAGAAGGCTCTTATATTGAATTTGATTTGTAAGTGTTCGATTTAGTTGAGTTTTTACGGGCTATTTTGACAGGATGCATATGGGTGGGTCACAACGTATTGAGGTTCGATTGTGTGTAGTTCAGACTTCAGTAGGTGTGTTCAGGGGGTGTGTGTTTTGTTAAGGGGGTGAGTTCCTCTTTTGTGCAATCAAGGAAGTGATTAAGCATTTTTGGACACTCAATTTCTTGAAGAGTATTCAAGGTAAAGGTTCGGAATCTAAAAGCTTCCCTTTATTATTTCCATACAACTGACCCTTCAATACGTGTTACTGTTGTGTGCAGGTTTCGTTTCAGATTGGTTTGACATTGTTTGCGTCATTGGACTATGTATTTGCAAAACATGTAACCGCATTCCCGTTTAAGTAAGGTGTGTGTTTTTACTCAGTTCGTGATTAATGTTTTGTTGTTGTTTTACAATATAATGGTTTAACTGCTATTTTCTTTTTTTTTAAATTACGACAAGAAAAAAAACAGTAACAGTCTCTTCATGGTTGTTTGCAGCAGGAAGTGTCTGCTGGTACTTTATTGGTCTGTGATGCAGCTACTATATGTATGGGATCAGCCGAGCTGAAACTCAAGGTGAATGAAATTCTTCCATTTTTTGAATTAACATTTCAAATGCATTACTTAGGCAGATTTTCTACTTCATATGATTAATAATCTTTTAAACTTATTTTATGAAATGGTCGTGTTGAGGGCAGGGCAAAATGGGTAATCTCAGGATGGGGATGTTTGTTTTAGTGTATTTACCGGCCTTATCAGTTGGAAATAAGCCTTTTTGAAAAGCCTACAACGCTACCTACCTACAAATTACATTAGCAACACCTAAAAATGTCTAGACTGCCCTTAACCGGGCAGGTTGGAAACCAAATCAAATTAATTATTTGTTGCGTCGAGAGTCACAGCTTGAATCTCAGTTGAACTCTATGCATTTAAACTGAGCTCTAAACCTGAAATATCTGAATAAGATCATAAGCATATCATATCTAAACCGAAAAGCCGATAAGAAACAGATGGGATATTTTTTTTGGTCGTATTGCATTTTGTTTTACTTAATAAGCAACTGTATACATTGATTCTGACATGCTTATTTTAAGTCAGCTTATAAGTGTGTATTTATAAGCAAAACCATAAACCAAAAAATAGGCGATCCCTAACAGCCTCTTAGTATAGTGTTCATGTTTCGAAGACATATTTTTCCCTTAATGACGACAAAAACTAACTGTGTTCTTTTTCCTTTTCATATGTACTTGGCTGCACATTGTAGGGCAAATCATAATGGACTTCATGTGGTATGCAGAGTGATTAGTATGCACTGCACATTATCCAGTGTAATATGTTTTCAAGATTATTGCAAAGATAGTTCGGGTTGTTATTTGTATGTCTAGCGGTTTTACCCTTTTTTCATTTCTTTAGGTGTTACTGTCCCGTTGCAAAATGTATATTATATATAGCGTGGACTCAGACTTGCAAAATATACCTGCAGTTTTGAGTGTCCTGTGTCCATAATGGTCGTGCACAGTCGTCGCAGGTAAGCAATCATACACTTTCAATCATCGTTGAACATGTGTATCATGAATTTATATTTATATTTACATCTCTATTCTTAAGCATTATTCAACTTCTATCAGACCATTTATTCATTCTCTAATTCAGATACGCCATGGAAAACAGGAAGTCCTCCCACCACGCTGCATAAAATCGGTAGTCGTGTATGTCCAGTCACCTGAGGTGATTCATTTACTTATTTTGGCTCATGTTTATGAAATCTTCAACTAGGAATGTACTAATACTTGGATTACCGTTTTCGTTTTAGGTGCTTCCACACAACCAGTTGTTGCTTCTAGCACTTTGCGTGAAAATAGTAGGCCTGCACTTTCAGTTACTGAGGGTAATTCCATTACTTATGTTCGATCGCTTTTAGTAAAACAGTTGCAACTAATACCTAGATAATCGTTGTCGTTTTAGGTCTTAGCCATTGAACGACATACGTCATTGTTTTATTAGATAATCTCATAACCAAACATTAAATTAAAGCTACAACTACCATTCCTTAAAAAGTTTAAACTATCTTTTTATCATTTCTTGGTTTACAGGACCATAAAGTCAATCGCGTGTCCAGTGGTACTGGAACTGTGGCGCCGTTATTCAGTGGTTGATATGGTTGACTTGACCCAGAACGAGTAGTGACCTCAGTTTGAGCTACGAAGATCTAAAGACAAGGACTTCGGAACTGCTCATCTGACGATCATAACATGGTAATATCAGGCCCACTGTCATCAAATGTATCACTATAATAATTTTAGTATGAATGAACATCGTAATATAGGAAGTCACAACCAAATTTACCAGCCAAGTAAAATTGTAAAATAAGAAATACAGATAATGAGTGTTTTATTGTGTTAAATACGAATGAATCAAAGACTAATGATGAGATTTCTTACATAACAATAACAATTAACTCCCATATTGTCATGAAACAGGTCAACATGATTATAATAGGTTGCGGCCACTGAGTTACAGGGGTACATATGTTTTTCTATTGGCTTTCTCTCTTAAAAGCGAACCCAGCTATGAAAACATCTAAAAAAAGGTACTGGCGATTTTGATTTTAGTACACTCACGATTCTTATATAATTATTTTTATAAGAAGGTGTGTTTGCATGCGTATCTAATAAATACTCCGTAAACCATTAGGTGTCAAACAATATATCTATACACAATACTTTTTGATAAGACTACTGCAACACTACTTGGAATCGACATAGACTCATAGAGTGCTCCCCGGGATCGTCTGATGTGAATGCTGCAACAAGGCCACCAGTTTCTCTTAGCCATCTCCAAAAGAAACGGTTTGTTTCTCCTTTATTTACCCATGATTTAGGGACTGAACGTGTTTCAAGGTTCAAGGTGAATACGGTTTTTTCTTTTTTTGGGATCACATTGTATTTAGCTCAATCTATATCTCCGGAATTAGCTTCTGACCCGTGCAACATAGCCATGACTGGCCACGGCTAATAGAGCATCATTGTATGAAGAAGTAGCAATGACACGGAACATTATAGTAATTACTTGAAAAAACATTTAGTTGTTGCCTTGGTCTTACAATACTTCAATTGTTGTTTGGTACCGATTAATGATCTTTGTGTAACATATATAGTTGTTTCATGCAAATTATAGGTTTCTATATAAGTAGGTTCCATTTAGTCATGAACCTTTGATATCCTACCTGCATGTGGTCATTCTATCATCCTTGCCTATGTATATAAAGTAAGTCTATATAGAAGTTGCAACAATGATCAGCTATCCTTATGCCATTTTGTTTCAATGTTGAAAATACTAACAGATTATATGTTTTTTTTTGTAGTCCTACAACTAATAGATTGTGTTCGTAGACCTTGAATTCAATATATAGTTTTCTTATGGTGATGTATGATGAGTGTGTAAATACTCATCATTTTTAGTCAAATCTGAACTGCAAAACGTTTAAAAATGCTCAGAAATGCATCAAAATACTGAAAATATTCCAAAATTGCATTTTATATGTTTCAGATGCAAAATGTTCAAAATCAGATGAAAAATGAGCTAAGTTTTCATAATTGGCAGTTTCAGTCCCCCAAGTTTCAAAAATTGTCAGAAATAGTCACTGAGCACATAATTTCAAAAGAAAAATCACCAAAGGTCCTTTTAAAATCAAAATTTGTCAAAATTAGTCCTTTGGTGAAAAATATCAAAAGTTTTGAGAAATTACAAAATTAGTCCTTCAAGTTTGAAATTTGGCAAAAATGGCCCCTGGAAATTTGAAAATGGCAAGATTGGTCCTTGTACTTTTTGAGATTGTCACTTTTAGTCCTTGGAACAACTTTGCAATTTGGCAGCATAGGTCCCTTAAATTTCAGAAATTACACATATGGTCCTTGTGATATTAAACCCTTTGGACCCTTGTCATTCCTTTATGACCCCTGCCACTTATCTAATTTGGACCCCCCTTGATATTTAACACCAGTCAAACAAACACACCCCTGGCAACCCGCGCCTTTTTCTTCTTCCTCACCAACTGCTTCAATCTCACACTCAACCTTCCCATTCCCCCTCCTCACCTATCCACTCTCCATGTCCCCCCACCAACACCAAACTCCAAAACACATTTAATGCCCCTTCTCCCCAAACACTCAATCTCACCAGCTGATAAAACCATTTCCCGCCAAAACTTGATTCAATGGCCATGATCAGTTTAAGCCATCCAATGGTTGAGAAAAGTGATGGGATCTATTCAGAAGAGAGAGAAAAGAGGTTTGGATTATAAAAGAAGCAAGAAGGATGAGGAGAAGGAGTCTAGTAGTTTTTAGTTTTCATTTAATGTCGTTTTTATATTAAAAGTTTTAGTTAAGTGGAAAATCTGTAATTTCTTGTTTCTTTGTATCAAACTAAGTATATTGTATCTTTATAAACTCTTTCCAGTTATAAATTCAAGTTGTGTTAAGAATTCTTGTTTAAAGCTTACTGTTGAAATTTTCCATTTCCAATTCTCATACAAAAGCTTCATACAGTTTGTTTCTCAGCTCCAATAAGCTTATACAAGCTTATCTTAGCTTTTTGCAAGCTTAAGTTTAAGTTTCAATTCATTTTGGTTCTTGGTCAACAAAAAGTCAAACTGGGGCTCAATTTGAAATGGAAGCTGATTTGGGTTGATGCAGCTTGCTTTGGGGTTGGAATAGATTAGGTTAGAACAGGTTTGGGTTTGGTTTAGCCTGCAAACAAGCTGGTCAGTTGTGAGTAATCTGTCTCATTTTCAGTTTTCATCATTTTGCATATTATGCTTGAACTTGTATCTGTGGTAACCATTAGTGTAAACATGTTTATATAGTGGTATTTAGGTCATATAAACTTAGTTTGATCCTTATTACAAGTTGGTTTAGTGTTTAGCTCATTTTAATTACAAATCAGTTGGTATATAGGGTGTTTGGATAGGCTGCATAATCTGTCTTAGAGGTGTATGCAGTGGTTAATATCTGTTGGGTCATGTTTGTTAAGTACATTTAAGCTTTTATCTGTCTTAGTTTGTGCCTGCAAAGCATCAAAAGTCAAAAATCACATGAAACTGTCTTAACTTGCTCACTGTTGAGATTTTTAATAACCAATCTCTTGTTTTGTGTTTAAAAGTCATAAACATAGCTTGCAGTATCTTCATTTCATCCATTAACATCATTTTCAGCTCACAAAATTGGATCAAAACTCATGGAAGTCAACTTTCCATGTTCATGTCAAAAGTCAAAACAATGAAAAACCAGTTTTGAGCCAACTGAGAGTGATTTTTCTTTGATTCAATTCTGTAACACCCCCAAAAATGGTTTGCAGCGGAAGAAAAAGTTTTTGGGATGCTACTCAGTTGGATCATAACACAAGTGAAACATAATAGCTTTTTCGTAAAAGATTTCATTTATTAAAATAAAATAGAGTTTACAAAGGTTGACTTGTTGCGGAAAAATAGCCCATTAATAAAATGTGGTCCCCATTTGTAAATCAGAGTCATCTATGACCATGCCATGCCAATGCCCAAGCGCCTCCAGAGTTAGCTATCGCCTTTTCATCCTGAAAATACATGCTAAAAAGTCAACACAATGGTTGAGTGAATTCATAGGTTTAGTAAATAAGCAGTTGATCACAAGATTTTCAAGTTTAAGATAAGCCATGGGCTACGTTGTTATACGCCCATAAAAGATAGTTGATATTATTGCACTAAGCTCATGAAACCAATACTAACTGCATACACCTAATTCCTGGTGTAAGTAAATAAAAATTGCCCCTCTGAGATGTAATAGCCAATTACATAGAGATACCAAATATAGTGCGCCCCGGTTATTTCCGATAACCGAGTCGGGGTCGTCAATTCCCATAGTACTATCCACGATATTTGCGTTCACTCGCAAGTGATTAATGGTTCATGATGTAGGGGTCTTTTGGCAAACAACTTAGGCAGAGTCATAATATCAAGAGAACAGCAAACAGTTTTCAAGCAATTGTGATCATAAAAGCAGTAGTAGCATGTATTCTCCCCTAAGGAGTTTATAAAACAGTTAAAAGAGTAAAAGTGAGGGCTATGAACTCACCTTGGTTTGCAGAAATGTAAGACATCACAATTTACATCAAGTAATATACGTGCACGGCTCCGACACGCAACCTAGATAAGTATGGTGTTGTTTTTAGTCTAAGTCTTGTATTCAATAACAATGCTCGTAAGTTTACAAGTATTTATGTTTTTGAAATTCTTGGAGTTCAAAAGCAAAAGTATTTGGATCTTTAAAATGCTTGGAGTTAAGAACAAATATCTTAAATATTTGTTTTATAACACTTTATGTAAAGTTTCATGAGTTATTTTGATTGTCGTTAAGGATCGAAAATACAGTTGCGAAAATAATTCGCACGTCTTGGCTCTTGGAAAAGATGGAGGAATAATGTATACGAAACTTTCGTATAAGAGTTGACTCGTATAGTGACTCAGTATTCTCACGCCAATGAGGAATAGATGATCGACACAGTCGAGAAAAATATTGACGAGTACTTGAGTCGAGAAGAAATGACAAAAGAAGTCAAGGATATAACGAACAAGACAAACGTCGATCGAGAAAGTCAATTTGTACGTTTCGGCATTTACCCTATGTTCCCAAATAATTTGTATAAAACATACATGTTTCAATATATTGTTCAGCATTTGATGAATTTAAAATAAATGAGTTATTGAGAATAAAGTTTAAGTATAGAAATTTTACAAAATTTCGTCATGACCCCTTTATTTACAAAACGTTCCCAAGTCATTTCGACTCATTAAAACTCATGTTGCAAAACAATATTTCTCGACAAGTTCATAACTAGCAAATCGTTATTAGTTGAATAAGTGTTTATTGTATATTTTAGGTTTGTTACGAGTCTAATATATTAAATTCTTTACGAGTCTAATATATTGTATCGTCTCAAGTCCAAAACGTCCAATAAATGCTCATACAACTACAAACGATTATCCAAAATAATCCAAGTCCAATTCGTAATAGTTTTCGTCCAATCAATTAATCGATCCAAGCTTAGGCTTTGATAAATATTTCTATGTCTAAAATATTCAATCCGTTAAGTATTTGGTTTGTCCAATTATCCAAATCAAACTCAAATCCCATATCAATCCCGAGTAGTGATCCAATAAGTATCTGAAACGTCATCGACTAAAACAAAGATAATAAGTCACGTTAATGAACGTTAAATGGAATGATTAACGTCAAAATAATTATAAATAAATCCAACACTTCGTTTTTGGTTTCAAAAAAATATATCGATATTAATGATCACGACCAATTCGAGGTTTCCTAAACCTCGACCATGACTCGCAAGACATTACGATTTGGACGACAAATAATTCCAAGTCCCCACGACACTTCGTGTGTCGGGTACACAAAACAATTAACCATGGTAAAATAAAAGTCCATCATTGATAACGTTTATTCAAAAATACTTTTACTAGAACTCGACCTCGGCTATACGCCTAGGTTACCAAAGTTTGTGGTTGTGACTTCCGTGAGCCACACACACACCAACGAATTAAACATCATACCCATGTCTAATAATTGAACACGACAACAACAATTTATCCAAACAACCTTTGCCACACTTAAAACTCCACCATCTCAGAAAAAAATATAACTACAAGGACGAACATAAGTCGTAACATATATATAAAAAATATAACACGGATTAACAAGAATATGTAGGTGTCAACTCAACTCGTGAGTTGACTCGGACGAGTCGTGTTGACTCGGCAGCGAGTCGAGCGGGTCGAGAGCCAAGAACATAAATCCACACGTTTTAGTTATTAAAACATAAGTATATTTAGTTTTTATAATGAAAATCGTTTAGTTTATTAGAACCCGATTAGGGTTTAGGTTAAAATGAAGAAATAAAGAGGAAGATGGCGCGTGAGTGCTTACCAACGAAATAGGAGGCGAGGGGAGGTGGTGGTGAGCGGCGGCAGGAGGTGGTGTGTGGCGGTGGGCTTCAAAAACAACCCAAACGAGCTCCTTTAACACCCAAACGCTCCAGAAATGACCCCCGTGGCTTGATCTATGCATTGGAACAAGAAAAATGGTTGGCCGGAATTTGGCCGGATTCCGGCGACGGCGCCGGTATATTTTCCGGTGGTGGTGGTATATCAAAATGAGGAAGAACCCTAATTTGGGTCTTTTATATCCCTTGAGGGACTAAACGTGGACAAATGAAAGTGCAAGGGCGGCTGTGTAAATTAACCAGGGGCTGTTTTGAAACTTCTAATAATCTTTTAAAAATAACCCTTGTGGGCCCCATTTGACGTAGCAAACGACCGTTTAAAAATACGGGACTTGCGCCATTGCGTCCGAAATAATTTTTCTGATAAAAATGAGTATTCACATGTATAGTTTTCTCGAATTTAAATTAATTAATAAATCAAATTAATTCAAGAGTTTAAAGTCGCGCAAGCTCATTTATTTCGTAGTTTTCGCGTTTCACGAGATATCCTCTCGTTTTTAAGCTCAATTAGAATTGGGAAAATTCGAAAGCAATGTCTTGAGAATAATGAATATAATTTATTATTAACATCAGTCTGTAAAATTTCGGTTTGTTGTTTGAATGGAAATAATTCCATAATGAGAAATGTATATCGTATACGTATATAAACGAGTTGAATTGTGTATCATTGCATAAAATGCGACACAATGAGAGTAGGAGAGAGTGGGAAGTTAAAGCGTGAACTTCTTGAAGTTTTGATATTTTGTTTACGTTTACAACGTGAATTGGAATATTTCAGATTACACGTTGGAAACGGTTAACGTACAAAATATGTTTTCGGGTGTGTTTTTATAAAAGTGATATAAAAACATTAATATGAACTCGAACATGAGTTTATTTAATTATTTTCATAACTAATTGAGTGTTGGTTTTTATGTTTTACGAGAAAATCTATCGTTTTTGATTCAAATAAGTTCGGAAAAATCCAGAAGTAAAACTTAGGAAATAAATACTATCATTTATTGTTAAAAAATTTTGTTTGAAATTTTACGGGGTATTATAGTACCTACCCCTTATGGGAACCTCGTCCTCGAGGTTAAGTTTGTGTTAGCCGCTTAAGTGACAAAAGGAAATTTTGAAATTTTCTAGTTTTGTTTGCAATTGCAAACGTGATGTGGATAAATTTATTCAAATAAAAAGACTATTTCAAGAAACACAATTTCTTTGGGATGAAAAATTGGGTAAGAGATTTGCATCTTCGAAAGGATCCTATAAAACCGTTTTTTACGTGATGCAAATAAAACAGTTTGAAAGGGTCGATAGTTTGGTATTTCTTAACATAAGAAGTTTTGATAAGGTTTGAGCAGAAATTTTGACTCGTTAAAATAAATCTTTTAGAAAAATGTTACCACGAGTTTTACTTTTACTTGTTGACACAATTGCGACTTAGAGAGAGGTTCTTGAAAGTGAAAACGTTAAACAAAAGAGGGTGTTGTTGGGTGTGTATAACCTTATGAGTTCTAATGTAAAAATATATATATAGAGTCTTTAAAATTTTTAAGAGAAAACTTGATGTATGTAAAGAAAATTGCTAATCTTCAGCTTTAGTGATGAAAACTTGGTAGATAGGATTTAAGCGACAATATGGATTTGGTTTCAAAATGGAGGTTTATACGTGAATTCAAAGTTGTTTCGCAATTTCAAATAATTTCAAATACCTTAGATTTTGTAGATGATGAATCAGTTTGGTTTCCAAGCATTTCCATTAAAATGTGTATCTATTGTTTTCAAAACAAAGCGCCCTTTTTTTTTTTTTTTTTACTCCGAAAATTTGGTTTATTTTCAAAAGAAAATATCGGTTATCCTTTAAAGTTTTTTTTTTTTTTTTTTTTTAACAGCTTATAAAGCAATAGAAAACGATTTATTATTTATAGAATAGTAGTGAAATCGAAGTTAACTTTATGATATTTTGGTAAGACAACGATTCAGATTATAAAATAACTCGTGAAATGATTTGTAAAATAGCTTATAAGGAAACAATTTATTGTTTGTCAAATAGTAGAAGATTTAAGTAGTTCAAGAAGTAGGGTGGTAGTAAAATACTTAGTACGGTAAAGGCAAAATAGTTTGTGAGGTAAGAGTACCAAGTTTTATGTTTTTAAATCGACAAGGCTAACACAGACTCACTAGAGGGTAAAATAGTTTATAAGACCGTAATATAACTTGCAGGAAAAATTTGTAATATAGTTTATAAATTGTTATCGCAATTGTTTGTTGTTTTATAAAACAATAGTAGGGTAATGAATCGATTCATCCCATTATAAGAAAATAGTTGGCAAGGCTTTAGTAAGGTCGTTGATTACAAAGTATTAGTAAAGTTGCAAAATTTTTGGTTTAATGGCACCATAGTAAGACTTTTCGTAAAACGACCGTGAAATGGTCGGTAAAATATTTGAAAGCAGTTTGCGTTAGATAAAGACGAAGTTTACTATTTCATAAGAGGGTAGTAGGACAGACCGTTGGTATTTCAAAGGGATGAGTGGAAGATTAGGGATCCGTTCAGAAAAATATGACTTGAGTTGCAAGTTGACTCTTGGTACGTTTTAAAATCTTTTAGCCGTTCGTTTATTATTTATGTTTAGCGGGGGATTACCTTTGTAGATGTTGAGGTGTGTTGTTCTTAGAACGGCTAGAGATGTCATCCGGTTCATCGATTAGGTACGAGTTTTGAGGTAGAGGTGACATTGTTACCGCAATGGATGACGAGACAATTTCAATCTCAATGTATGAGAGAATAATGATAGGGTGGGGTTATGAAGACGTGGGTTGCAATGATCCAGTAATAGAGGTTTAATGATTCCGTAATGAAGATGATAAGTCGATGGGATGGGAAACAGAAGACATGGTATTGTAGCGACCCAAAAATATAATCTAAACATAGAGTAATGTCGTGCGGTAATTAAAATTTAGTTAGTCGCGCATAACCCGCTAAGAAACTCTAAATGGTAAATGTAATCGTCAACTCGCATCATGCAACATTTCACTGGTTATGTATTATCTGCTCAACAAATCTCATACATAACGTGTATATGCGAGGAGGCGAAGTGGTGGTATAAGGTAGTCCATCTCAACATGGATCACTATGGTGTCCTAGCGTGAAGTGGTAGTGTGCATCATCTGTCAGGCAAATCTCCATGCACGTTGCTAGTAAGATGTAGGCGGTAAGGTAGTAGTGTAAAATGGTCGGTTTAGAGGGTGTAGTAATAAGAAAGGCGTTCCACTTAGGAGAAAAAGTATCGCAGTGAGAGAATATTGCGATGTCAGTGTGTGATGTATTGGAGTAAACCTTTGTAACTCTTATGATGAACACACATGAAGATTTTACCATTTTTAGAAGTTAATCAGGAGGTCAAGTGGACATAACACCATTATAACTACTTTCAGTATTGCAACATTCACCTCTGAGTCGGACATAGGTGATCGGGCTATGTCCCACTGTCCCTGGTTGAATATAGGTGATCAAGCTATATTCACCCGAGGTTCAATGAATCTTGCAATGCTTAGCTTAGTTATACTAGTAACATGTCCTAATGCTTTTAAAGTTTGTTATGAAAGATTAAACAATTATTTCATTTATGTGGGGGAGAAGCGTGTAGCCTTGGTGCGTAAACATACGTATAAGTAGAGCAATCATAGCTAATAGTGAGACTAAGTTGTCAGTAATAAAACACATATCTTATCAAAGATGACTTCAACGAGTCATAAGTGAGGCAATCGGCTTGGCGGCGGGCATGTGACGGTCATAGGATTAAATTTTTGTAAAAGTGGTTATAGTCTAGGTTTGAAAAATATCTAGTTCTCTATAACCAAGGCTCGATGCCAAGCTGTAACACCCCCAAAATGGTTTGCGTGGAAGAAAAAGTTTTTGGGATGCTACTCAGTTGGATCATAACACAAGTGAAACATAATAGCTTTTAAGTAAAGATTTCATTTATTGAAGTAAAATAGAGTTTACAAAGGTTGACTTGTTGCGGAAAAATGGCCCATTAATAAAATGTGGTCCCCATTTGTAAATCAGAGTCATCTATGACCATGCCATGCCAATGCCCAAGCGCCTCGAGAGTTAGCTATCGCCTTTTCATCCCGAAAATACATGCTAAAAAGTCAACACAATGGTTGAGTGAATTCATAGGTTTAGTAAATAAGCGGTTGATCACAAGATTTTCAAGTTTAAGATAAGCCATGGGCTACGTTGTTATACGCCCATAAAAGATAGTTGATATTATTGCACTAAGCTCATGAAACCAATACTAACTGCATACACCTAATTCCTGGTGTAAGTAAATAAAAATTGCCCTCGAGATGTAATAGCCAATTACATAGAGATACCAAATATAGTGCGCCACGGTTATTTCCGATAACCGAAGTCGGGTCGTCAATTCCCATAGTACTATCCACGATATTTGCGTTTACTCGCAAGTGATTAATGGTTCATGATGTAGGGGTCTTTTGGCAAACAACTTAGGCAGAGTCATAATATCAAGAGAACAGCAAACAGTTTTCAAGCAATTGTGATCATAAAAGCAGTAGTAGCATGTATTCTCCCCCAAGGAGTTTATAAAACAGTTAAAAGAGTAAAAGTGGGGCTATGAACTCACCTTGGTTTGCAGAAATGTAAAACATCACAATTTACATCAAGTAATATACGTGCACGGCTCCGACACGCAACCTAGATAAGTATGGTGTTGTTTTTAGTCTAAGTCTTGTATTCAATAACAATGCTCGTAAGTTTACAAGTATTTATGTTTTTGAAATTCTTGGAGTTCAAAAGCAAAAGTATTTGGATCTTTAAAATGCTTGGAGTTAAGAACAAATATCTTAAATATTTGTTTTATAACACTTTATGTAAAGTTTCATGAGTTATTTTGATTGTCGTTAAGGATCGAAAATACAGTTGCGAAAATAATTCGCACGTCTTGGCTCTTGGAAAAGATGGAGGAATAATGTATACGAAACTTTCGTATAAGAGTTGACTTCGTATAGTGACTCGGTATTCTCACGCCAATGAGGAATAGATGATCGACTACGGTGAGAAAAATATTGACGAGTACTTGAGTCGAGAAATGACAAAAAGAAGTCAAGGATATAACGAACAAGACAAGCGTCGATCGAGAAAGTCAATTTATGCGTTTCGGCATTTACCCTATGTTCCCAAATAATTTGTATAAAACATACATGTTTCAATATATTGTTCAGCATTTGATGAATTTAAAATAAATGAGTTATTGAGAATAAAGTTTAAGTATAGAAATTTTACAAAATTTCGTCATGACCTTTATTTACAAAAGCGTTCCCAAGTCATTTCGACTCATTAAAACTCATGTTGCAAAACAATATTTCTCGACAAGTTCATAACTAGCAAATCGTTATTAGTTGAATAAGTGTTTATTGTATATTTTAGGTTTGTTACGAGTCTAATATATTAAATTCTTTACGAGTCTAATATATTGTATCGTCTCAAGTCCAAAACGTCCAATAAATGCTCATACAACTACAAACGATTATCCAAAATAATCCAAGTCCAATTAAGTAATAGTTTTCGTCCAAATCAATTAATCGATCCAAGCTTAGGCTTTGATAAATATTTCTATGTCTAAAATATTCAATCCGTTAAGTATTTGGTTTGTCCAATTATCCAAATCAAACTCAAATCCCATATCAATCCCGAGTAGTGATCCAATAAGTATCTGAAACGTCATCGACTAAAACAAAGATAATAAGTCACGTTAATGAACGTTAAATGGAATGATTAACGTCAAAATAATTATAAATAAATCCAACACTTCGTTTTTGGTTTCAAAAAAATATATCGATATTAATGATCACGACCAATTCGAGGTTTCCTAAACCTCGACCATGACTCGCAAGACATTACGATTTGGACGACAAATAATTCCAAGTCCCCACGACACTTCGTGTGTCGGGTACACAAAACAATTAACCATGGTAAAATAAAAGTCCATCATTGATAACGTTTATTCAAAAATACTTTTACTAGAACTCGACCTCGGCTATACGCCTAGGTTACCAAAGTTTGTGGTTGTGACTTCCCGTGAGCCACAGCACACACCAACGAATTAAACATCATACCCATGTCTAATAATTGAACACGACAACAACAATTTATCCAAACAACCCACTGCCACACTTAAAACTCCACCATCTCAGAAAAAAAATATAACTACAAGGACGAACATAAGCTGTAACATATATATAAAAAATATAACACGGATTAACAAGAATATGTAGGTGTCAACTCAACTCGTGAGTTGACTCGGACGAGTCGTGTTGACTCGGCAGCGAGTCGAGCGGGTCGAGAGCCAAGAACATAAATCCACACGTTTTAGTTATTAAAACATAAGTATATTTAGTTTTTATAATGAAAATCGTTTAGTTTATTAGAACCCGATTAGGGTTTAGGTTAAAATGAAGAAATAAAGAGGAAGATGGCGCGTGAGTGCTTACCAACGAAATAGGAGGCGAGGGGAGGTGGTGGTGAGCGGCGGCAGGAGGTGGTGTGTGGCGGTGGGCTTCAAAAACAACCCAAACGAGCTCCTTTAACACCCAAACGCTCCAGAAATGACCCCCGTGGCTTGATCTATGCATTGGAACAAGAAAAATGGTTGGCCGGAATTTGGCCGGATTCCGGCGGCGGCGGTATATTTTCGGTGGTGGTGGTATATCAAAATGAGGAAGAACCCTAATTTGGGTCTTTTATATCCCTTGAGGGACTAAACGTGGACAAATGAAAGTGCAAGGGCGGTGTGTAAATTAACCGTATTTTGAAACTTCTAATAATCTTTTAAAATAACCCTTGTGGGCCCCATTTGACGTAGCAAGCGACCGTTTAAAAATACGGGACTTAGCCATTGCGTCGAAATAATTTTTCGATAAAATGAGTATTCATATGTATAGTTTTCTCGAATTTAAATTAATTAATAAATCAAATTAATTCAAGAGTTTAAAGTCGCGCAAGCTCATTTATTTCGTAGTTTTAAGTTTCACGAGATATCCTCTCGTTTTTAAGCTCAATTAGAATTGGGAAAATTCGAAAGCAATGTCTTGAGAATAATGAATATAATTTATTATTAACATCAGTCTGTAAAATTTCGGTTTGTTGTTTGAATGGAAATAATTCCATAATGAGAAATGTATATACGTAATACGTATAAAACGAGTTGAATTGTGTATCATTGCATAAAATGCGACACAATGAGAGTAGGAGAGAGTGGGAAGTTAAAACGTGAACTTCTTCGAAGTTTTGATATTTTGTTTACGTTTTACAACGTGAATTGGAATATTTCAGTTACACGTTGGAAACGGTTAACGTGCAAAATATGTTTTCGGGTGTGTTTTTATAAAAGTGATATAAAAACATTAATATGAACTCGAACATGAGTTTATTTAATTATTTTCATAACTAATTGAGTGTTGGTTTTTATGTTTTACGAGAAAATCTATCGTTTTTGATTCAAATAAGTTCGGAAAAATCCAGAAGTAAAACTTAGGAAATAAATACTATCATTTATTGTTAAAAAATTTTGTTTGAAATTTTACGGGGTATTATAGTACCTACCCCTTATGGGAACCTCGTCCTCGAGGTTAAGTTTGTGTTAGCCGCTTAAGTGACAAAAGGAAATTTTGAAATTTTCTAGTTTTGTTTGCAATTGCAAACGTGATGTGGATAAATTTATTCAAATAAAAAGACTATTTCAAGAAACACAATTTCTTTGGGATGAAAAATTGGGTAAGAGATTTGCATCTTCGAAAGGATCCTATAAAACCGTTTTTTTTTTTTTTTTTTTTTTTTTCATTGATGCAAATAAAACAGTTTCGAAAGGGTCGATAGTTTGGTATTTCTTAGCATAAGAAGTTTTGATAAGGTTTGAGCGGAAATTTTGACTCGTTAAAATAAATCTTTTAGAAAAATGTTACCACGAGTTTTACTTTTCTTGTTGACACAATTGCGACTTAGAGAGAGGTTCTTGAAAGTGAAAACGTTAAACAAAAGAGGGTGTTGTTGGGTGTGTATAACCTTATGAGTTCTAATGTAAAAATATATATATAGAGTCTTTAAAATTTTTAAGAGAAAACTTGATGTATGTAAAGAAAATTGCTAATCTTGACTTTAGTGATGAAAACTTGTTAGATAGGATTTAAGCGACAATATGGATTTGGTTTCAAAATGGAGGTTTATACGTGAATTCAAAGTTGTTTCGCAATTTCAAATAATTTCAAATACCTTAGATTTTGTAGATGATGAATCAGTTTGGTTTCCAAGCATTTCCATTAAAATGTGTATCTATTGTTTTCAAAACAAAGCGCCCTTTTTTTTTTTTTTTTTACTCCGAAAATTTGGTTTATTTTCAAAAGAAAATATCGGTTATCCTTTAAAGTTTTTTTTTTTTTTTTTTTTTACAGCTTATAAAGCAATAGAAAACGATTTATTATTTATAGAATAGTAGTGAAATCGAAGTTAACTTTATGATATTTTGGTAAGACAACGATTCAGATTATAAAATAACTCGTGAAATGATTTGTAAAATAGCTTATAAGGAAACAATTTATTGTTTGTCAAATAGTAGAAGATTTCGTAGTTCAAGAAGTAGGGTGGTAGTAAAATACTTAGTACGGTAAAGGCAAAATAGTTTGTGAGGTAAGAGTACCAAGTTTTATGTTTTAAATCGAAGTGGCTAACACACTCACTAGAGGGTAAAATAGTTTATAAGACCGTAATATAACTTGCAGGAAAAATTTGTAATATAGTTTATAAATTGTTATCGCAATTGTTTGTTGTTTTATAAAACAATAGTAGGGTAATGAATCGATTCATCCCATTATAAGAAAATAGTTGGCAAGGCTTTAGTAAGGTCGTTGATTACAAAGTATTAGTAAAGTTGCAAAATTTTTGGTTTAATGGCACCATAGTAAGACTTTTAAGTAAAGCGACCGTGAAATGGTCGGTAAAATATTGAAAGCGGTTTCGTTAGATAAAGACGAAGTTTACTATTTCATAAGAGGGTAGTAGGACGGACGTTGGTATTTCAAAGGGATGAGTGGAAGATTAGGATCCGTTAGAAAAATATGACTTGAGTTGCAAGTTGACTCTTGGTACGTTTTAAAATCTTTTAGCCGTTCGTTTATTATTTATGTTTAGCGGGGGATTACCTTTGTAGATGTTGAGGTGTGTTGTTCTTAGAACGGCTAGAGATGTCATCCGGTTCATCGATTAGGTACGAGTTTTGAGGTAGAGGTGACATTGTTACCGCAATGGATGACGAGACAATTTCAATCTCAATGTATGAGAGAATAATGATAGGGTGGGGTTATGAAGACGTGGGTTGCAATGATCCAGTAATAGAGGTTTAATGATTCCGTAATGAAGATGATAAGTCGATGGGATGGGAAGCGAAGACATGGTATTGTAGCGACCCAAAATATAATCTAAACATAGAGTAATGTCGTGCGGTAATTAAAATTTAGTTAGTCGCGCATAACCCGCTAAGAAACTCTAAATGGTAAATGTAATCGTCAACTCGCATCATGCAACATTTCCTTTGGTTATGTATTATCTGCTCAACAAATCTCATACATAGCGTATATGTACGGGTAGTGGTGGTATAAGGTAGTCCATCTCAACATGGATCACTATGGTGTCCTAGCGTGAAGTGGTAGTGTGCATCATCACATCGGGCAAATCTCCATGCGCGTTGCTAGTAAGATGTAGGCGCGGAGGCGTAAGGTAGTAGTGTAAAATGGTCGGTTTAGAGGGTGTAGTAATAAGAAAGGCGTTCCACTTAGGAGAAAAAGTATCGCAGTGAGAGAATATTGCGATGTCAGTGTGTGATGTATTGGAGTAAACCTTTGTAACTCTTATGATGAACACACATGAAGATTTTACCATTTTAGAAGTTAATCGAGGAGGTCAAGTGGACATAACACCATTATAACTACTTTCGATATTGCAACATTCACCTCGAGTGGGACATAGGTGATCGGGCTATGTCCCACGTCCCCGGTTGAATATAGGTGATCAGGCTATATTCACCCGAAGTTCAATGAATCTTGCAATGCTTAGCTTAGTTATACTAGTAACATGTCCTAATGCTTTTAAAGTTTGTTATGAAAGATTAAACAATTATTTCATTTATGTGGGGAGAAGCGTAGCAGCGATGTGCGTAAACATACATATAAGTAAAGCAATCATAGCTAATAGTGAGACTAAGTTGTCAATAATAAAACACATATCTTATCAAAGATGACTTCAACGAGTCATAAGTGAGGCAATCACTTGGCGGCGGGCATGTGGCGGTCATAGGATTAAGTTTTTGTAAAAGTGGTTATAGTCTAGGTTTGAAAAATACCTAGTTCTCTATAACCAAGGCTCGATGCCAAGCTGTAACACCCCAAAAATGGTTTGCAGCGGAAGAAAAAGTTTTTGGGATGCTACTCGGTTGGATCATAACACAAGTGAAACATAATAGCTTTTAAGTAAAAGATTTCATTTATTGAAATAAAATAGAGTTTACAAAGGTTGACTTGTTCTGGAAAAATGGCCCATTAATAAAATGTGGTCCCCATTTGTAAATCAGAGTCATCTATGACCATGCCATGCCAATGCTTAAGCGCCTCGAGTTAGCTATCGCCTTTTCATCCCGAAAATACATGCTAAAAAGTCAACACAATGGTTGAGTGAATTCATAGGTTTAGTAAATAAGCGGTTGATCACAAGATTTTCAAGTTTAAGATAAGCCATGGGCTACGTTGTTATACGCCCATAAAAGATAGTTGATATTATTGCACTAAGCTCATGAAACCAATACTAGCGCATACACCTAATTCTGGTGTAAGTAAATAAAAATTGCCCTCTCGAGATGTAATAGCCAATTACATAGAGATACCAAATATAGTGCGCCACGGTTATTTCCGATAACCGAAGTGAGTCGTCAATTCCCATAGTACTATCCACGATATTTGCGTTTACTCGCAAGTGATTAATGGTTCATGATGTAGGGGTCTTTTGGCAAACAACTTAGGCAGAGTCATAATATCAAGAGAGCGACAAAGCAGTTTTCAAGCAATTGTGATCATAAAAGCAGTAGTAGCATGTATTCTCCCCAAGGAGTTTATAAAGCATTAAAAGAGTAAAAGTGGGGCTATGAACTCACCTTGGTTTTCGAAATGTAAACATCACAATTTACATCAAGTAATATACGTGCACGGCTCCGACACGCAACCTAGATAAGTATGGTGTTGTTTTTAGTCTAAGTCTTGTATTCAATAACAATGCTCGTAAGTTTACAAGTATTTATGTTTTGAAATTCTTGAGTTCAAAAGCAAAAGTATTTGGATCTTTAAAATGCTTGGAGTTAAGAACAAATATCTTAAATATTTGTTTTATAACACTTTATGTAAAGTTTCATGAGTTATTTTGATTGTCGTTAAGGATCGAAAATACGATTCGAAAATAATTATGCGTCTTGGCTCTTGGAAAGATGGAGGAATAATGTATCGAAACTTTCGTATAAGAGTTGACTCGTATAGTGACTCGAGTATTCTCCGCCAATGAGGAATAGATGATCGACACAGTCGAGAAAAATATTGACGAGTACTTGAGTCGAGAAGAAATGACAAAAGAAGTCAAGGATATAACGAACAAGACAAACGTCGATCGAGAAAGTCAATTTATGCGTTTGGCATTTACCCTATGTTCCCAAATAATTTGTATAAAACATACATGTTTCAATATATTGTTCAGCATTTGATGAATTTAAAATAAATGAGTTATTGA
Organism: Chrysanthemum makinoi; assembly: GCA_910596185.1. Taxonomy (NCBI): domain Eukaryota; kingdom Viridiplantae; phylum Streptophyta; class Magnoliopsida; order Asterales; family Asteraceae; genus Chrysanthemum; species Chrysanthemum makinoi. The sequence continues at coordinate 205,927,231 of OU343221.1, forward strand.
GAATAAAGTTTAAGTATAGAAATTTTACAAAATTTCGTCATGACTTTATTTACAAAGCGTTCCCAAGTCATTTCGACTCATTAAAACTCATGTTGCAAAACAATATTTCTCGACAAGTTCATAACTAGCAAATCGTTATTAGTTGAATAAGTGTTTATTGTATATTTTAGGTTTGTTACGAGTCTAATATATTAAATTCTTTCCGAGTCTAATATATTGTATCGTCTCAAGTCCAAGACGTCCAATAAATGCTCATACAACTACAAACGATTATCCAAAATAATCCAAGTCCAATTCGTAATAGTTTTCGTCCAATCAATTAATCGATCCAAGCTTAGGCTTTGATAAATATTTCTATGTCTAAAATATTCAATCCGTTAAGTATTTGGTTTGTCCAATTATCCAAATCAAACTCAAATCCCATATCAATCCCGAGTAGTGATCCAATAAGTATCTGAAACGTCATCGACTAAAACAAAGATAATAAGTCACGTTAATGAACGTTAAATGGAATGATTAACGTCAAAATAATTATAAATAAATCCAACACTTCGTTTTTGGTTTCAAAAAAATATATCGATATTAATGATCACGACCAATTCGAGGTTTCCTAAACCTCGACCATGACTCGCAAGACATTACGATTTGGACGACAAATAATTCCAAGTCCCCACGACACTTCGTGTGTCGGGTACACAAAACAATTAACCATGGTAAAATAAAAGTCCATCATTGATAACGTTTATTCAAAAATACTTTTACTAGAACTTCGACCTCGGCTATCGCCTAGGTTACCAAAGTTTGTGGTTGTGACTTCCCGTGAGCCACAGCACACACCAACGAATTAAACATCATACCCATGTCTAATAATTGAACACGACAACAACAATTTATCCAAACAACCCACTGCCACACTTAAAACTCCACCATCTCAGAAAAAAAATATAACTACAAGGACGAACATAAGCTGTAACATATATATAAAAAATATAACACGGATTAACAAGAATATGTAGGTGTCAACTCAACTCGTGAGTTGACTCGGACGAGTCGTGTTGACTCGGCAGCGAGTCGAGCGGGTCGAGAGCCAAGAACATAAATCCACACGTTTTAGTTATTAAAACATAAGTATATTTAGTTTTTATAATGAAAATCGTTTAGTTTATTAGAACCCGATTAGGGTTTAGGTTAAAATGAAGAAATAAAGAGGAAGATGGCGCGTGAGTGCTTACCAACGAAATAGGAGGCGAGGGAGGTGGTGGTGGCGGCGGGAGGTGGTGTGTGGCGGTGGGCTTCAAAACAACCCAAAGCGAGCTCCTTTAACACCCAAACGCTCGAAATGACCCCGTGGCTTGATCTATGCATTGGAACAAGAAAAATGGTTGGCGGTGGCGGATTCGCGGCGGCGCCGTATATTTTCGGTGGTGGTGGTATATCAAAATGAGGAAGAACCCTAATTTGGGTCTTTTATATCCCTTGAGGGACTAAACGTGGACAAATGAAAGTGCAAGGGCGGCCGTGTAAATTAACGGTTTGTTTTGAAACTTCTAATAATCTTTTAAAAATAACCCTTGTGGGCCCCATTTGACGTAGCAAAGCGACCGTTTAAAATACGGGACTTGCCATTAAGTCGAAATAATTTTTCTGATTAAAATGAGTATTCATATGTATAGTTTTCTCGAATTTAAATTAATTAATAAATCAAATTAATTCAAGAGTTTAAAGTCGCGCAAGCTCATTTATTTCGTAGTTTTCGCGTTTCACGAGATATCCTCTCGTTTTTAAGCTCAATTAGAATTGGGAAAATTAGAAAGCAATGTCTTGAGAATAATGAATATAATTTATTATTAACATCGATCCAGTAAAATTCGGTTTGTTGTTTGAATGGAAATAATTCCATAATGAGAAATGTATATCACGTATACGTATAAAAGCGAGTTGAATTGTGTATCATTGCATAAAATGCGACACAATGAGAGTAGGAGAAGTGGGAAGTTAAGCGTGAACTTCTTGAAGTTTTGATATTTTGTTTACGTTTTACTACGTGAATTGGAATATTTCGGTTACCGTTGGAAGCGGTTAACGTGCAAAATATGTTTTAGGTGTGTTTTATAAAAGTGATGTAAAAACATTAATATGAACTCGAACATGAGTTTATTTAATTATTTTCATAACTAATTGAGTGTTGGTTTTTATGTTTTACGAGAAAATCTATCGTTTTTGATTCAAATAAGTTCGGAAAAATCCAGAAGTAAAACTTAGGAAATAAATACTATCATTTATTGTTAAAAAATTTTGTTTGAAATTTTACGGGGTGTTATAAATTCTGAGCCTAATTCAGTGAAAATTGTTGTTCTAAAAACTTCAACTGGTCTACTTCTTTGTCATCATTTTTTTATAATTTTGCAATTTTTTTAAAAGCTCCAAATGAGCTTGTGGATTGGGTCTTAGTTGCCTGTGCAACTGAGTCGTTGTCAACTGACTCTGGACAGGATTTTGTGCAAGGTTGTAACAAGCTCACCTTAGTTCACCTTGGTGCGTATTTTGGTTTACTAGGTCTCACCCAGGTCTACTTTAGGTTCTTACAATTGTTTTCTAGTTTCAAGCTTATTTGAGTGCTTATTGATAGGTGCAAGTAGCCTATCCAAAAGCTGTTTTAGCTTATAAAATCAAATAAGCCAAATCTGTGTAATCAGCAATTCTGTGGGATAGGCTTGTGAAAACTTGTTGCTTTTGAGTTCCTTTAGCATATTATAGCTTTTGAATTCAGTTGGTGGCCTTTGGACTTCATTTGCTTATTTAAAGTGCTTATTCTTAAGCACTTGTCACATCAGTTTCAATTTCCTCCACATAAGCACTTGTTTTTCCATTTTTCCTAGATTCCAAATATAATTTTAGAGTTTTCCTGAAATTTTCAGATTTTTCCAAGTCAGTTTGCTATTTTTCTTGATTTTAATTAGTTTTTTAGCATTTTTAAATAACATTTAATACAAAAAATTAAGAAAAGATTCAAAAAAATAATTTTTCATTTTTCTTGAGTTAAGATAAATATAAAAAGCCAAAAAAATATTTTTCCATAATTTTCTTAGTTTAAATAGTAATTTCTAGCATTTTAATTAGTTTTAAATAGTTTTAAATTAATAATAATTATTTAAAAAGTATAAAAAATATATTTTCTGTTTTAAAATAACTTTTATAATATTTTAGATTTTTCTAAGTCATAATTTCACTTTTCTAGCTTTATTTCATATTTTCTTGTATTTTAGTCTATTATTAAATAAGTAAAAATAGTTTTTATTTAATAATAATTAGATAAATAGTTTTAAAAATAATTTTATTTTTCTAATAATTTTCTAGTATAATTAGGATTGTAAAAATGTATTTTTCATATCCGTAGGTATTTTCTTTCTTTATTCTCACGTTTTATTTAGATGCGTTACATAGATTTTTATTTAAACGTACGTTTTAAGTTTTAAACGTTCATCATTTTAAATATAGTGATAGCGTTTATTTAATATATTTTAACTTTTTAATTTTCTTTAATTTTCATTTTAGTCGCTGTAATTTATTAACTTTTTCAGTAGTGTAATTATCCATCCAAATCCTTTCCGATCACTATCCTTAGTGATCATTCTATCGTCTGATCAAGTGTTTGCACACCATTGAGTCTCCGTGGGACTTAACGACCCGGGAATCCACTATATTCTCCAGGACTTCATTGTATTTGTGTTTTAAGCAGTTTTAAGTCTATTACGGTTAGCCATTCACAAGTGGCTCGCTTGTGTGATTAGACTTGACTAGTTTAGCACGGATCAATGTATCAAAAAAATGAAAGCCAAAAAGCCTGCAGCAACGCGCGGGTTTACATACTCGTTCATAACTAAAGAGAAGTGATATGCACATCACAATAAATGATGTGCATGCCAGAAACATACATATACGGATATGTAGCGTTGTACCATCTGTCATTACAAATGTGATTTTGTGGTATGCACATCACTTGTTGCGACATGCATATCACCACCCAAATTGATAAAATGGAAACCTTAATGTTAATTTTTCTTACAAAATAAAATAAAGTAAAAATATTGAGTAAAGAGAGCAACACACAACATCACACACTTAGTCAAATTCTGCCTCATAACAGTAAAATATGGTTCTTTTTATAGGCTGGAAGGCAAGGCATGTACAAAGTCACCTTACACCTCAGCGTCACATAAGCTTTCTCTGTTCTCTCTCTTCCACTCACTTCTATGCGGACAATAGACTCACTCACACTCACCTCAACTCATATTTTTTTTTAATAAAAACCCCATACAAACCAAACGGTAATATATGTGTGCACACAAATCAAGTAGGTGACCAAGTCACCTTAAGTTGCCTTGAAGTATGTGAGTAGCGCGTGAGTTAAGGCACTCGGCATGGGACTCGCGAGTGAACAAGCATGTAAGGTGAGTGAATTTCTATCCTTGCCGACCAGCCTTAAAGGGGTGCTTGGTTGAAGTTAAGCAATGGAAAAGGAAAAGATAATGGAAATACTAAGGAATACAATGAGTATTACCTTTGCTATTGTTGTTGCTTGGTTCCGCCCACCACCATATATATATATATATATGAAATAAATTCAAGTAAAAGAATGAAAATGAAAAATACTGGGTATTGATTACCTTAGTCCCCAAATTGTTGGATAATGGTTGATTACTCAATACTAGGTATTGATTGCATTCTTACCTCTGACCAAGCACTTTTAATTGTTCCCTTCTCCATTCCCCACCCCCTTAACCCCCCAACCAGGCACCCCCTTAGTGTTACCCAAGCTTCTTGATGTCCGTGCAATTACCCATAAAATATAAGCTACATGTTCCGGTTTATGATGTAAGCTTTCATGCCCTTAAAAATTAATAAACAGTTAATTGCATTTTTGGTCCTTGTGGTAGTGTCAAATTGTAGGTTTGGTCCCTAAAACTTTAAAAGTGCAATGATAGTCCTCATTTTGAAGTTTGGATTGCAATTTTGGTCCCTGGATAAAGTGAAATAACTAAAATACCATTTGTCTTATTCAGAGAAGACAAGAGTAATTTGGTCATTTCACACCAATTAGGGACCAAAAATGCAATCTAAACTTTAAAATGGGGACTATCATTGCACTTTTAAAGTTTTAAAGACCAAACCTGCAATTTAACCATACCACAAGAACAAAAATGCAATTAACTCATTAATAAAAAAATATATTTTTAAAAAGCAAATTCACTCTGTTAACCTTTTAAGAGACCTTGAGAACATTTTAGGGTTTAAAATCTTTTATATAATAAAAGAATTACATTATTTCCGAGTGTTTTTGAAAAACCCTTCTCATTGGAAAAAATTGGACCAATAGGAGAGTTCAGTTTCGCCACGTAGCAAAATCATGTGATGTGATTGGTTAATAAAAGTCAAAATTAAATTGATTTTGGTCAAACTTTAATAAATTTGGTGGAGAAATTTGGTTGATAAAAAAAACACATAAAAATATAGGTGTCAAATTTGTAAAAACAAAAACCTTAAAAAAGAGGAGGTGATTAATAAAACTTTAGTGGTTGATTTTTTAAAAATTATACAGAGTTAAGTGTAATATTATAAATCTATATATTTTTTAATAACTTTGGATTATAAACAAATACCCTCTTATACTTTATACACTTTAAACTTTATATTTTAAAAAATACAATGTATATGTTGTTTTAAAATAACAACATATAAATTTATATAAGATTATAAGTATCAATTTTTTTACTATATACGTTCAATAAGGACTCATTTATTTCATTTTTAAAATAACGGACACGAGTTTACATTTTAAATACCGCTAAATTACTAAAAACGGGAATATAACTATCAAATTGTAAGCACGGTTTACTTTAATATAAAAATAAATATACGCGATTGTATTTATAACAATGATTCATGTAATTCTTATTTATTTATATAAGGTTATCTAGAAAAAATATTTTTATAAAACATCACCATAATATCAACGCTCATTATAAAATAAGTATACTTTAACTTTATCAACACTCATTATGTGCTTTAAACTTGCATTTGTGTACAATATAATATCAGTAGTAAAATTTAAATAACAATATCAATATGTTTGTCAGCTAAATAAAATTAAATCTTGAGTTACCTAACAGAAACTTTTGGGTAAACTTCGTGCGTGCATGTAACTTATAACTATACACAATATTATAATTTTTTTTTCAAAGCTCTATATTATAACTAGTCATCTCCTACTACATTTACATTTTAGCCCGCCAATCGCCACCGTCACCGTCACCAGCCGTCCGCCATCGCAATTTTCAAGTAAGTCACACTCTAATATATCAGCTCTATTATATAGATGGATTTTTATGAGGGTGTTTGGAATTTCTTACCATTTACTGTATTTGACAAAACTAGTGGTAGATGCAAACTGTTAAGCTTGTTACTTGTAGATGCAAGCCGTTGCATTTTGTTTTGTATAAGTGTAACAACCCATCCCACATTTACTAGTATCCTTTCACCATGATTTTTAGTTGAAGCCCATAAGGATACGTAAATAGTCTATTGCTTTCGCCTTTGGGGAAGTGTTTGGTAACAAATTGCATGTGTAAAACAAGTATACATTCCTAAACGCTAAATGTTTCTTCTATTAGGTTACATTATATGTGTTTAAAATTAAATCTATAAGCCAAAAGCTTGTTGCCAAACAGAGCCGATTTGGTCGGCATGCTAGTTCTGCTGGGGTGTATGTATGTGTGTTTTGGGAGTGACTATGTCATCTTGAGTAATCAGAACAGGATGATTAGCTCTAATATAACGGCCTATAGCCTATAGGAGATGGTTTTCGGACATGCTTTTCCTGTTTGAAGTTTGCAATTAGAAGATAATCATCATTTTGCTTGTCAGACAGTTTTTGATTACTTTCGATATTTACACATAACGATTATAAAAAGAAGTTTGACGCAGAATTCCCATACATGATATTATTTTAGAAGAAAACAGGAGATACTTTTTGTGACTTGGGTCATGGGTATACAAGTCTTTGGAAAAATTAGGTTACTTTAGTATGCTGCTTTATAATAAATACTCTAGGAATTAATGTTTGGGTTTGATTATTTTGAGGAAAAAAAAGAAAAAAAAATAATAAAACCATTAACTTGGCGATAAGGCCACAAAAAAAAGTTTGAAGTTTTTAACAAGAACTATAATCCAGTTAATTTATAATGGGGTTTAGGTTTAAGATGATGGTTAAAACTAAGGGTAGTTTTAGTTTGATTCTTTGGTCTCAAATAAGCACTTTGAAAGAAGCCTGCCCAACCTGCATATTGAAAGGTGCTTTTTCTTTTGTCCCAAAAGAAGCAGATAAGCACAGTTAGTTTGGATGATCCAAGCACATCAAGCTGCTTATTTGCCTAAAATAAGCAGTTAAGCCGAAATAATAACTAATCTGAAGCACTGTATATTTGGAGAAACAATGTATAATAGGATGCGTGTGGGTAAGCTTATTTAAGTAGCTTACTGGTTTATTGTATTTCAAAACAAGATAAGCTACTCTCATTGTTTGTATGTAGCAAAATAGCTTAAGCTTGTTAGTTTATTTACATTGTGTTTTAGAAACCCCTCTTCACTAGCTTTTTAGCTTATCGTGCAAGTGCTTATGCTAATATACAATTATACCACCAGTCGGCGTCTTTGATCTTGTCCTTCACTAGGAGGTGTTAGTCATTTCAGTAGTAGTGCCACCAAGGGGGTGTTTGTGTAAGCTTTTTCGTAAGATAGCTTATTGACCTATTGCTTATGAGAACACAATGCATATACACAAACACCCCATTGGTGGCCCTACTACAACTGCTTTAAATTGATACTTGAAAATTCCCTATGTAACGAGTTAGATGTATCTATATACACCCGATCCTGTTAATAATTAACTAACCTTGATATTAAACTCAGCACGAAAGACCCTTTAATGCATTTTTATTGTTATTCAATCACTTGTATCAATTGTTTATTCTAACATGTTCTATTATTACATTCTGTCAAATTGCAGCTTTTTTAGTGAAAAAAGGTGTGATAATGATGATGGTCTAGCAAACGAGACTTTAGCAGCAGAAAGATAAAAATGAATACTAATTCTGTGGTCCACTTCATTGGAAAGAGTCCGATGAATATATGAATGCATATGTTTGTATCAAGGTAAAGTACGGGCTAAATGGATTATGAGCAGGTTGAAAAGAGAATGAATGCTGAAATCGATAGACTAAGCAACTTGCCGGATGAGCTTATTCATAAAATCCTCTCTTTTGTTGGCATTAAACGTGCTATTGGACTGAGTGATATATCATCTAGATGGAGATATATCTGGACTTCGATGCCTTACCTCGACTTCTCAGTTGAGAGTTTCTCGATGTCAGCCAGGCTCTCCAATTTTGTTACCAATGTTCTGTATCGTCGTAATAATCTAGTGGAAGTGGTTTCAATCAAGCTCCCTCCTTATAGAGATTTTAGCTCCGATTCTCTTAGACAAATCATGAACTATGCATTCTCTCACAATATCCAACAACTCGATATTAAATGCTTCCCTAAGAATGATAACGGATCCCCCCTTCCTCTCTTTTGTTCTGAGTCTCTCAAACATCTTAGTTTGAGATGGAGATCAGCTGTCTTTACACCCACGTCAATCATAGATCTCCCAGCCTTAACTTCTTTGTATCTCCAAGATATCATATTTAGCTGTGATGACAATACTGAGAATACTGACAAATGTATTGGTCTTTTCTCCAAGTGTGCAAACTTGAAGGATCTCACATTAGAAGGTTGCCAAGTAAAAGGTTTGAAACGTTTAGATATTTGTCATCCTTTACTATCCAATCTCACACTTCAAAATGTTGATGGGAGTTTAAAAGTTGTAAATGTGGTTGCACCTCAACTTAAAAATCTCAGTATAAGTAATTTGACTGAGAAGCTTCAGTTTCTGATTTCCGCTCCAGACCTTGTCTCCTTGTGCTATAAGAATTTTCTCCATCCTTTGTATCTTTCTACAGAAGGTTTCCTTTCTTTGGAGAAGGTGGATCTTTGTGTAAGTTTTGGCATTAGTGGTGCTCAGGATTTTGTGCGTCTGTTTCAACAGCTACAAAGTGTAAAATTTCTTACACTTAACATGGAAATTCTAGAGGTACCGTATATTTCATTCTTACAACAATCTATTAAAATACTGTTATGATTCCGTAAACAAGATAAAGATTAGAACAAGTAAAATTTTGTTCTAATTTGTTAGTTTAAAAGAGCCATTTTCTATTTGAATACTCTACCCTTATATCATGTTTAGTTGAATTATATAGTTATAACATCTTTTCCATTCCATTTTTACTGTATCTCATACGATGATGACACTTATGTCAATCCGGATTGTATGCCTGCAGAAACAGTGACAGCTTTAATACTTCCGATTTCAATCTGGTTCTCAAACTAGCTATCGATGCATGCTTTGATACTTTAAAAAACATATTGGCACCAGGAATTGTGATACACTTTTTAGTTAGAAAGGACTCTCCACCTGGCGATATCTCCTTTTTAGTTGTTTTTTTAGAAAAATACTATGCACCAGAGAGAAACAGTGCAACATATAGTATTTTATCGTGCTTTGATTACCGTGATGTCTTTTAAGTGTATTCTTATGCATTATTTTCTTTTGTAAATTTTTTGGCAGCTTCTTTCTTCATCTGTGGAACAAATCTCAAATCAACCTTCTCCATTTGCTAACTTAAAGAGTTTACATATTTATCCAGTACTGGAACTCTCGGAGGTTCGAGATAGAGTAAAGATGTTTACAGAAGTTAAAAACTATTTGCTAGATAATTCTCCAAGTGCCGCATTTACAATGGTTTCGCGTGAGGTATTTACTTTGAAGTCCATATTAATCTGCCATGAATCGTGCTTATGCTCTATGTTGTAAAGATATCTATATGTTAATGTCCTTATGTTTGATTATCATAAAAACAATTTGATTCACCCAGCTCTTTTTTGCGTCATTTATCATGCAGATGAGAAGCTTGTGAGGGTGGTGTTGTTTTTAACTCATGCAGTTCATATGAATGTTTTAGGTTTTATAAAATTTATGAACCAAATAAAGTAGTGGATGAATCTATCTCTCGAGTTGTTTTAGATAAAGTTAATTTGGATTTACGGACCAAAAGTACATAGGGATATCTTAAAAGCTTAGTTGGAACACATCATTTCCCGTCAGTGTTTTTACTGGACATTAGGACATAGCCGAGGTGGGTCGGACCGCAAGTCTTAGGGCGGTCCATCTAAAAAAAGGATCAACAGCGTAAAAGAACAACTATTAGTGAACATGCCCTATTCTGATGATTAAAAAGGAGCTTCCCACTTTTTTGATCTTTCATATTTTCAACTTTTATTCAAGAACGTTTGGATGGCTGTGTGAAGTGTTAACATTTGCTAATGATTTGTGACCAATTTTTTTGCATCATATAAGAAAATTCATTGCCTAAAATGGGAACTGATATGAAATGATGTTTGTGTGCATTCAGTTTCAGCCCTCCTGAGAAATCATATGGTTATATATAAAGTTCCTGTAGGTATACTTTGATTTGGCCTCTTTTTTCTGTGTGCACTTCACTTGAGCTCAAGCGCAATGCGATGTGTGTTTTAAGGGGTCAACAAACTTAGTTAGAATCCAAATAATTGAAGCGTGCATGCAAAAACATATGGACCCTGTTAATTTTTTGGATTCCCACTTGGACTAATTCATATGGAGTGATCACTCTATAATATATTTATATGTTTATGCATATAGATTCCTGCTATTAAAAAACCTGGATTTATCACTGCTTCTAAAACGTTGGTATTTGCTTCTGCTGTATCCTAAAGTGAACCACCAGTGCTTTACATGTATATTAGAAAGTGTTTAAACTGGGAACTTGTGACATACAAGGGGAGAGAGTTTGATATGGTTTCTCTAAGTTCTATGATATGATGGAAAAAATTCAGGAGATTAGAGATAAGAAGAACACCAAATTGGCACTAAAGGAAATGGCAAGTTTACGGGGGATGCTAGAGCATGAGAGAACTGAGACGGAGAACAGAATCACAAAAGTTGAGAACCTACTGCAGATTGGTGGAAGTATAACACATGTCAATAAAAGTTGGGAAGGTTTGAGCAAGCAAATTGAGAACGGGAGAGCAAAGACCGATGAAATCATTTCAGAGTTGCAGAACGTTAAATACACACTAACAGAGCTGTCTGTATCAAAGAGGGCTGAGATGCAAGAATCTTTTTCTTGTTTGTGCTCAGAGGCCTACAGTGTAGTGAATAAGATAATGGATCTTGTAAAGATCTTATGTGACATGAAGGGAAGCCGTTTTCGTGTCTACTTTGACGAGTTTTCTACAATATCAGAACCGTCTTCTTAGCAAATTGTAAGTTCATGATTTCTTTTATACGGAAGTTATAGCTACTATGAAAATGCTAACTGTTGGTCTCATATTGTATTATTGTTTTTTTATTTCAGGTTCCTGCATTCATTACTGCTACGCTAATGTATTAGTACCCGCTTGGGCAACTTGGAATGGTAACGTTAGAAATTTGTCTTTCTTTCTGGATCGACTTTTCAAGACATGATTTTTTTGGCCTCCATTATATGGAACTACGACTATTGGCTGATCTGGTTATTAAAGATGTAATTTATCCAAGTATAATACTTTCTTTTGAGAAACTGGAATCGATTTGGATAAATTTTCTTGTATCATCTTTTATAAACAAGTACCTATTTGACCCTGTTTGGATCAAACTTTTTTTTAGTATTACCATTGTGCTCATATGAAGATTAAAATAGCATGAATCAACCAATTCACTAGTAAATGGGTCGTATTGCAACGTGTTGTCAAGTTTACACGTTGGAAGGTGCTCAAGGAAACTAGGATAGATCCTCCAATACAGGCACTATACTTTCATTCATGGGTTCAGGGCTCATAGAAGACTCGCCACTAAGAACAATATTTCCGAAAAGATCCTGATATCTTTATTACCCTTTATGATAAAGTTATAAACTGTTTCATGGATTCCATCAAACTTCATGTTAATACTGATGCTTGGAACATAGTTTTTGGACAATGAAACCTCTGCCTTAAATGTGATCACTGTTCATCTGGCGTCTCCTTTTTTTTCTGTAGAACTTAGTACTCTCCCATTTGCAATTAATGGAAACATAGGTAAGTTTCTTCTTCATATCATAGACGCTTTCCCGTTCAGCTGCTAATGTAAAGGTATACCCTCTCTTGGTAAATGTCTTCGTCAACGATTCAGTTAGGTCATGACCCCCTAAGTATACCCCCTCTTGGTATACCCTCTCTTGGCGTGTGGGATGGCATAACTATCATCAGAGTCCAAAGCGATACCTTTGCATATGAAATAACAAAAGTAGCATCCCTTGTTTTCTACTCCCTCCATTTCATAAAAAGTTCCGACCCTGCTATTTTAGTTTGTCCCAAAATAAGTCTCATTTCCCAATTTCAACCAATCCAAAAATTTATAACAAGTGACGGTGACATTTTAGTTTTACTTTTCTAAAGGGAGGTGATACTCACACCACATTTTTTTATTCATTCACCACCATTTATGCATTACAGTATTGTACAGTACAATACTGTAATGCATAAATGGTGGTGAATTATTCAAAAAATGTGGTGTGAGTATCAATTCCCTTTTCTAAAACTGTCATGTCCATAGTGGACATTTATTATAGGACGAATAGTGTATGATTCTTCCTTACCAGACCTTTTTTATCACCTCCAACTTTGTAGAGTTATAGAACTGAGAAAAGTAATAAACAATCTTTAACTACAAATGTTGGACATACAGATATAACGGATGTGTTTTAACATCAAACTTAAAGGGTGCATCATCACTAGCACATCGATCCTACTATCTCATGTAAAGTGACTGCTGAAAACGACATTTCTTGTCACTAAAAAAAGTAAGAGTCAACGTCATTAGCACGTCGTATAAGTACTTAATACTAAAGTTTACTGTCGAGTCTCAACTTTACTACGGAGTACTAAATTAGGTAGGGTTGTGTGAAGGTATAATTAGATTTTTTTCGTCTATGAGTAAAAACTGGTGATTGCCGTTATTGTGGCAACCCAAAGAATTTCCGTACGTCTGCTCTGATATATAAGTATGCATCATACTCAAGTATAACAATAATTCAACGGTGCCCAATCCCGTCTTCCATGAGAGTATGGAAGAGATGAGATATAAACAACCTTACCCAAAGGTAGAAAGGCCGCTTCCAGAGGACCTCAGGCCTTTTTGCAAAGAGAGAAGATTGAACCCTCACCTCTGTCTCCAAAAGAGAGGGGGTTTTCCAAATGATCCAACCATACTCAAGCATCACAATTATACTAAAAAAGAGATGCAATTAACTTTTAAATGATTCATTTGATTAGTCTAATCTTTAGTTTTAACCCAGTTGACCCGTTAACGATACAACATAATTCAAATCAGCTCACTTGTTTGTAACGAATATAACTGTCTTCTGGTATAACTACTACACATAATATAACTGTCTTCTGGTAAGCAACCTTTGTTTACAACAGGTATGCAGCACCAAAAAGCATAGCTACTTAAATTTACGAAATATATCAAATGGAACCATTTAAGTAACAATAGCAGGGTACCCGCGCAATGCGGCGGCGGGTACCCTATGACTAAATTCAATGAGCAAACGTTTTTAAAGCAATAGTTAAAAAAAGCTTTGTACAACTTTTGTTGGCACAATCTAAATTAATCAATAATAATATGTTTCATAAAATAAATATAACAAAATTGTACAACTTTTATTGGCAAAATAGATATAGATAAAGCCTTGTACGGAAGCCAACTACTAATTTCAGATGTAATTTTAATAAAACCCAACAATTGTCCAATAAAATACCGTAATATACACACTTGTATAACCCCACACCCTAAACTAACTCCCATTCTTTTTTTGAACTTAACTAACTCCCATTCTAACCCTAACTTTTCTCACTGCAGTCACACTTCATTCTTTTCTCACTAACCACACGAAGATCTAAAAAAAACGTCCTTTTTTTCTTGTTATTTGCTCAAACAAAAACACACCACAAGTAAACATTTTTGTGTTTTCTTTCTGATATGAAAGCTGATACCACATACGCACCGTTTTAATCTTTTGCTTAAAGTTTCAGCTTCTAGATCTTGCTAAAGGTCTCAGGTAGGTTGTGTTACGTTTTGTGTGTCTTTGAACGAAACAAGCAAAGAGTGAAACAGATTTGTTTTAGTTCCTTTTTTAAAGTTTTCGGATATTGAAAATAAGTGATACTTCTTATAGATCTATGATGGGTTTTACAAAACGTAAATCTTTAAAAGATTTGAGAACAAGTTAGAATCTGAGATCTTTTCTTTTTATGTTTGGAATATTGTTCTTGTTTAAGTTTAGATATAGGTTTGTTGTTCTTGCTCTTCTTTATTTTATCCGAACTCGAAATCACAACCTTTCATTTATTGTTTGTAATCTTCTTTATTTCAAAAATTAGACATAACGCGTAGTGGCACAACCGGTGATTTGATTTTATTTTTATTTTATACGCGAGAATTTAGTCGTGTAAACACTCGTTTTTATTGGAAAGATTATTGGAACGTGAAGGCGCAATTTTCGTAAGTCGAATCGATCGAATGCTAGTCCAAATGAACCCCGAGCTTTATAATAACAAAACTTTGCAAAATTGCAGTACTGGTCCCTGTGATGTATTTTACCCGCGCCCCCTCTGTTTTGGATATTACACTTTTGGTCCTTGTGTCAAATATAAAAAGAAAAAGTTTAAGGTTTGGTCATTTTTATCAAAACCCTAGCTGCTATCCCCTCCCCTCTCCTCTCCCACCTAGTGCAGCCGCCAACTCTTTTCCGGCCACCTCTTCGGTCATCTCACCACCACCATGTACCGCCACTCCCACCATCTTTGTCATATCTCCTACGTGAAGCCGCTTCGGTGGGAGTTGTGAAACGAATGATAACAGTATAGATCGTGACAAGGGTTACGGTTAGATTATTGTTTGTGGGAGATTTAGTTTGTGGTTGTTGGGGTTCGTATATCATATTTTGGATACGGGTTTAGATTGTATGGTGGTTCCATGAGTGGTTCTTGGTTCGTGTTTGATCGTGGTCATCTTCTCCTCCTCGTTTCTCTTATCCCCTCTCATTTCCTTGTGGGTATGACGGCGTATATCCCATTTGTTAATTTTCTTTTGTGTAAATCAATTTCAAACTTTTTCTCGGACCGATAAGTCTGAGTTGGTAACTGATATTGTAATTGGCTTTGTAAGTCTGGGTTCTTAAGTCTGGTTTCGTAACTTTTGGTCATATAACTTTCGGTTTTGTAACTGAGGTTGTAACGAAATCATCAGAGAAGATGCATAGATTGAAGATGATTTTGTTTTTTTGTTTTTTTGTTTTTAGAGAGAGCGTCTAATTTATATGAATATTAGGGGCTGTTACAAGTTTATAAAACTGAAAGACATTTAATTTCCGTGGTTGTTACAAGTTTATACATTTAATTTCTGAGGTTGTTACAAGTTTATAGAATTGATGACAATTATTTCCATTATTAGCAAGTAAAAAAGTCTGAATTTTTAAGCATTCTAATTTTAGAAGGCCTAAATGCATTATAAAGTAGTATAGATATAGATAAAGTCTTTTAAGTAATAAAATATGACAGTAATTTCCTTTGGTTGTTTCCCACTATCCCTTCAAATAAAATTTTTCTACGATAAAACAACAGAGATCAAAATTTCAATTCAAATAGCGTTTCCTTGGTTCAGAAACCAAACCATATCTCACCTATTGTTACGCGGTCGCTTTACCCTTCACGGGGTAGAAACCTTTTCCTTCACTTTCTTCCTCCGGCTCTACCCTTGGGCGCTTCACTTCTTCCCATTTTACCCTTGGGCGGTCCTGATCCTTTACCTCCTTTGCCTTTTCCTTTTCCTCCCTTCTTTTTGGCATTTTCCTTATCCTTTTTCATCCCATTTTTCCTTAAATCCTTCTTCATCCTCCTATCGACTAGTACTTTCCCTTTACCTGTTCTCACTTGCACCCCTTTCTTTGCTACCACCAACTCTTTCTTTGGTCTCGTTGGGACAGCCTTTTTGTACAGTGAATCAATCATCTTCATCTTGGATCGATCATTAATATCTTCTTGATCAGCAATAGTGTTCGCCTTCTTTCGAACCTTCTCCATCTTCCTCATTGCAACACGCTTCTTTCTGGCCTTTGCTTGGGCCACCTTCTTAGCAGGTCGAGCATTTATCTCTCTGAATTGGGCTTTCATTGCATTAACTTCTTCTTTCGTTATGGGTTTCATGGGCTGCATATGTTTCTTTTCTTCATCAATAAACCATTTAGGTAACCCTTCATCATCATGAAACATGTATTTGTTGTAAGCATCGTCAAGCATGTGTTCTCTTTGTTTTTTTCTCAGCATTTTCTTGGCACAAGCCAAGATTTCAGCTTTTGTTTCCACGTCATAATCTGACTCGTCGGATGATGAGTCATCACTCGAGTCTGTATTTATAGCAGGGACAACCTCCAAATCTTCAGCAGCAGCAGATTGAGTGGGCTGAGGTTTCTTTTGTTTAAGTTTCGATGTCGGTTTACGTGGGACCATGATTTGATTATCAGGTTTTCTATCCACTTGCATGTCATCATCTTCCTCATCTTCACTTATATCCATCTTTGTGTTTTCTTGTTCATTGTCATCATCGAAAACATCTTGACTAAACCATTTTGCAGCAATTTCTTCAGCAGTAGGCTCGTAATCATCAAGTGATACCATTAAGGGGTTTGATTCTTGTTCACGCTGATCATTGTCGGAATCTTCATCCGGATGAATAGCATCAGCATCCTCATCCTCATTCTCATCACCCTACATCACAGAAAATATAAACATGTCAACCTTTTGCCACACTACATTACATACTTATCTTGAACACTACAATATATGTAAGTTTAAGTCAAATCAACTCGTTCAGTAAAACACAGATATAAAACAATAATAAATTCAGTAATGTAGCCTTCCTAAGCATTTTTTTAAAACTTTAATCGTAGAGTTCAAGAAAAGGTAAAACCGAACCGATTCGGGTTTTGATCCATTTTGAGACCCACCCAGCCATTTCACCACCTCAACAAACAAAGACATAATTAAAAAACAAAGAAAAATCTTGAGAGAGTAAGAAGAAAAAGTAAAATCCAAACCTCAAGAAGTTCACCATCTTCGGCATGCTTTTTCTTCATCCGTTTTCTCTGTTTTGCAGTGCCTTCTTTCTTATTTAGATACTACTCGTAAGCTTCTTCCATCAACTCCTCCATCTTCTCATCATACCTGAAAAACAAAGTATAGCGTTTATTTATATCCACACACATAAAACGTAATCCAGAATTTTTTCATTTAGCATAAAATCATACAAGAAATACACTCACCTTCGATGCTCTTCATCAGAGGCTATATTACTGAGTGACTTGTCTTGTGAGTCTACTTGTGATCCTTCATTGTCACTATCCAGCTTCATTAATTGGACCATCATCTTCAGTGTTATCAACAGCGGCCAACTCTTTCTTTCCCTGAAATGTGATGAAATTAAGTTTAATAAAAATATGAAAATTAATTAAAATGTGAAAAACAATATGAGAAGATATGAATATGACCTTCAAAGATGACATGGTAAATAAATCGGCATCAGTATATCCACCATCCTCCATTACATCACTCTTCATCCCAGTTGCTTTCCTTTTTTTATCAGGCGAAGTCCTTTCCAAAGCAAGTGTACAAAAACACAAAAAACGCCATGTAATACAGCATAATTATTAAATGAAATATAAAATAAAGAAAAAACCTTTTCTTTTTGTTTTCCAATATTCTTCTTTGCATGTTTCCTCTTCCGCTGCATAGCATTTGTCAGCTCTTCCATTTCTTTAAGTCCATCATCTTCATCTTCATCTTCATCCTCATCAGCTTTGCTCTCGGGTTCTACATCTTCAGGTATAGGAATTTCTTTTTCTGGAGATAATGCTTTTCTCATATGGATACGCCACCTAAATATGCCAATAAAACAAAATTAAGTAACAATAAACTCTATAGAGAAAATAATTTTAGATTTAATGCAAGGCGCTCCTTACTTCAGCAAATGCTTAAAGTCTTGTTTCCCTAAAACACGCAAGTCTTCACAGAGTGCTTTAACCTGATAAAATAAGAAGTTAAAAACTTTCAAATGTGGATTAAAGGAAATAACAGATGAAATCATTCTAAATACCAAAAAACGAAAAAGAAAAAAATATATACATAGGGCAGTACCTCCTCAGTAGTTAATTTATGATTCTTGATTGGAAGACAAGTGTCTTCCGCGAAGGCTATAGATGTGACAGTACCAAGAACATCGAGAGGAGCACTTGACCAAATAAAATCTGTAGCTGAACAAGTTTTCCTCAAAGTGGTATCACCATCTTCATACCTGACATCATGAACTTGTTAGCACTTGATCAACAACCAGAAACAAAGAAGCGTCAAGTCATTGCAACTAAAAGAACTTCTTCGTAGTCCACAAAATGCTAATGGTGAGTGTACCAAGAAACAACACGTAATTTCCTATTTTGAATACAAAACTGGATTAGAGAGCTTACCCATCACGATGTCTCTTCTGTTTTGTTGCTCTAAGAACATCAATTACCTGAAATTGGTAAGGTCACACAATAAAAACACATTTACTTTTCTGCTATTACAGATAAACAGAAGATAACTTGGATTAACATTGTGGATGTTATTACCTTTGGGGGTTCTTTGCCACCTTGAAATAAATGCCTAACATCAAAAAGACGAGGATCTATCTTAGCAGGTGCCTTGTACTTTAGACCTATGATATAAATTTCAGCAGATGTCGAACGACTGGCAGCTGGTTTATCCACCTCAACCTTTTCGAATAACTGCAAACATAACTCAAAGTTAATGATATAATATATATCAGGTGCCCAGACAATGATTGCTTACAATAAAAAGATCCAATACCTGTCTAAGACAATATAGGACAGCATTGTAATCACGTGACCTAAAGACCTGTTACAGAACATAGTATTTTCAACTTGGTAAGAATCGCATCAGACTTGTAACAAACAAAATAAAATGTAAGGAGAAGTTACTGTCAATAAATAATTTAATTAAACAACACAGAGCCAAGAAGAGCTCACTTATACCCCATAAAAGTATACAAACATTTATAAGCAAAAACACAAAATATGACTGCAATATTTTCAACAAAAACCCGCGAAAGCACATGGAGAACAACAGAGAGCTAAGCATCGCAAAATTCTTGAAAACCAAAGTCACACCAACGGCATAGCACCATTAATCCACAAAACATGCCAACATTAGTAACAAAAGATCAGCACACTACACAACAAACCAGACATACAACATAATCAAACACGCAACAAAGTCATACAAAATTTTTACAAAACCAGTTAATTCATCTAAGACTGCAATCAATTTTTAACCAACAATTCAATCTTTATAGCCAAACTTGAACCACCTTAATGTTTTGCATCGCTAAATTCAACTAGACAATATGATTAAATCACAATTATACCAAAAGCATAAACTATTTAAATCACAAAAAAGATCCAAAATTTTGTAACAAACTCAAACAATCCAAATAAATAAAGCATTTAGCTATACTTTGAACTAATAATTCTTCAATCACACAATATCAAAACAACAATAAAAGGCGTCATTTCAAATAAAAACTCGAACCCGCATCCCTAAATTCAACATAACACAAAAGGGTATAAACAAAATTTAAAAAGTATCCATACTTTGGTAACGAAAACCCCTTTCGGAGCCAAAAGCTCTGACGCAAGCTTAATACTATCAATAACCAAACTATTCTGACTAGTGGCCTCTTGTGCCCACGCTCCACCAACATTAGGACTCCCATCATGCAACACTAAATCAAAAGCCTTAACACCATTTTCACCCATTATCCTCTTAACACTAGCTCTACACTTATTACTAGTTATATCTTCTTGTATAGCTATCGCGCCTCGAATAGGCCTAATTGGGTCTAAGTCTACACCTAAAACTAAACTTCCTACGGGCACGCGCTCGACCGCTGCTTGCATCCACCCACCGGGTGCAGCGCAGAGGTCGAGGACCGCGTGCGAGGACCGTAGGAAGTTGTGCTTGGAATCTAGTTGGATTATTTTCCATACTGCACGGGATCTGTAGCCGTGTTCTTTGGCTAAATGGTAAAATTTATCCAAACGATGCTTTCCTTTTGCTTTTTGACCCATTTTGGTTTTGGTTTTGGCTGCTGGTTTGGTGTTAGGGTTTAAGTGAAGATGATGTTTTATTAGGGTTTATATGTAAGGATGGAGGCGAATGAGTGGTTTGTTTTTAAGGACCCTGAAGTTTTGGTTATTTTGATTTTGCCACAAAGTTGTAAAATGTTGATAAGAAGAAGACAAACTTACACGTTTGGTCCCTGTGGCTTATCCTAAATAACAGGTTTAGTCTATAAGTCGTTTTAGTTACGCCACACATACCTACTTTTTAAACATGTTGCCCATTTAGTCCTTATTATGGAAAATAAGGACTATCCGTGTAATAAAAAAAACTGTAAGTAATTACACAGATGATCCCTATTTTTTTAAATAGGAACTAAATGGGCAGCAGATTTCAAAAATAGGTATGTGTGGTGTAATTAAAACGACTTAGGGACTAAACTTGTTATTTGAGATAAATCATTTGGACCAAACATGTAATTTTTTTAAGAATAAAGATGGTTGTTAAGATACTACTATAAATCAAAAATGATTTCAATCATACGTAGAATCTTTTCAAGCGTAGGACCTTATAAGGGCCCGTTTGGTTCGGCGGAATCCTAAGGATTCTGGTGGAATTGAAATCTAATTTCATTTCATAACGTGTTTGGTTGAAAATTTTAAAGAATTTGGAATCTGAATTCCATTCCTTACTGTGTTTGGTTGGCAAACGGAATGGAATGAAAATTCCTTCAAAATCCCATATATATGAAATTCAACATTCCATGGCAATATGAGAAGGATTGTTTACAATTCCATAGAATTCATATTATCATTATCATTGTCATTGCTGCTATTATTATTATTATTATTATTATTATTATTATTATTATTATTATTATTATTTTATTTATTTATTTATTTATTTTATTTATTTATTTTTATTTTTTTATTTTTATTACTATTTTTTTTGTTTTTTTTTGTTTTTGTTTATTTATTTATTTTTTTATTTTTATTTATTTTATTATTATTATTATTATTATTATTATTATTATTATAAACGATCATTTAATTATTATTGTTATTACTATTATTTTTTATAAACAACCATGTTATTAAGATTTAAAAATTATTATTTATTTAAAATTGAATATAAATTATTATTTATTTAAATTTTTTATTATTATTATATTTAAAAAATATTATTTTTTTAAAATTAAATATAATTTATTTATAGCTTACTTTTTTAATTTATACTTTAAAAAGTACAATTGTATTTTATATAAAAAAATTATTTATTTAATATATTAGTTTATATAATATTAATTAAAAAATTATTATTATAATTTGATAAGTAATTTATTAATTAAATAATATTTAATTTATTAATCTTAAACTAAAATTAAATTTTAAATATTTTAATATAATTGTTTTTTCTCATTTCATTCTTCCAACCAAACATGCGCTAGTATTTGCAAATTTCAATTCCGTCAGATTTTAAATCCTAAGGATTTCAATTTCTAACATTCCATTCCTTCACATTCCAATTCCTTAAACAGATTCCAATTCCGTCAAAAACATTCTGCGAACCAAACGAGCCCTAAGATCTTAATCTTGATCATAGATTTATGAATTAAGTTTTATAAATTTTTATAAATAAGAAGTTAATCTTTTAAACATTGCATAATCATATGAGTAAATTACGTGGTCATGTGGTTTGCGTTGACTTGCATGTTTGGTCCGTTGATTTTTTCTGCCCAGATAGTCCTTAACTCTGAAACCCATAACACTCATGGTCCTTTAACTAAAGCACGTTAAATTTGACGATTAAAAGCCCCTTGTAGGATCGTACTTTTGTTGATTATGTGGGATTCGGGAGGTCGGGGATTATGGAAGAACAAGTTAGCCATTTTAGAGAGAGAGAGAGTAGAGAAGGAAAGTTCTAGTGAGATAAACACACCTAGTTGTGTGTGTGTATTAATGAAAAACCAACCATCTCCGTTGGTGGGAAGAGGGTATTTATACAACATAATAAACGCCCCTACTTGGGCTGTGGAGTGAGCTGACAGTGGGGAAAGCCCCGACCAGACTCTACGGTGTTACGATAACTAAACTATTACTAATAAATATAGTTAAGCCTACGAGCTAACCTATGCTAGACTATACTTGGGGTGACCTATGGATTTTCTAAATCCTAACAATCTCCCCTAAGGGAGGTCACCTCAGAAATTACAATTTGAATTCTAGCATTCTATTACATGAATTTAATTTCCTAGCTCGTAGTCTTTGATTCTTCAAAATACGCCATCGTTGTACTTCAGTAGTGATATTTGAATGTTCCTTGACTTGGTGATCTTTGAGCTTACTTCGAGATCATCAGCCACAGTAAATCTCTGAATCATTCTTTGCTATATCGCCTTCATGTGATGTTGTGACTTTCGGACCGACATGCTCACATTTTTTGGATCATGACATCCTTGCATCAAAGTTGCGGAAGCATTGTTGTACGTCTTTAATTGTCATGATTTTCTTCAATTATGAGTATGAGATGTGAGCATGCGGTTATGAATTGACATCTTTTGATCATCAGTTACATCCAAGATCTCTCTTCGACCATCAGCTGCAACTGTCATAGGTTCCTACATAAAATAGTTAACAATCAAACGAACGAAAGTGTCTTTGTTCACTTTCGTTGAATATGGTTACAAGAACCACGGTTCCCCGTTGATCAGTATAAATATTGCCTGTGATCAGGTAGAATTCCTAAGGTTCTCCTTGACAGGGTTTCGCAGCTTATACTAGCCGTTCTCAAACCAGAGCGTCAAAAAGTAGACAACACGGAGTGAGTGAATCAGCGAATTGGGATTCACTGATTAATGAGAAATTGATTTGAAACATAATCGTGTATTGCTGAATAAAGAGTTTTTGCAATACGACGAGAGTTTTATGAGCAAGATCAAGTTTCAATCACAAATACTTTTGTTTGAAAATTTATGCGCAGTCGAGTGCTTGAAAACAATAGTTGAGCACATCGAAGGGTTTTCCAAAAGTATACAAGCTAATAATGCTATGAAGTGTATTTATAACTAGTTATCAAATAAAAAATTATAAGTAGCATTTTTGTTGGAGACTTGCATGCATTTGCATGGTTACAACTTACAATCTGCATTCCATTTGTAGTTCTTTAATTTTTATACATTTGTTAATTGCAAATTTACAACAAGCCTAATGGTAACAAACAAATACAACAAACAAATTATGTGATTTATACATGTGCCTTTTATTTATTTAAGATTTTAACTACTAAATTTAAGAAATTAAATTCTGGGATTATATAAATGGCACCGACCCGAACCCGACTTGACCCGACCCGACGTGACCCGACCCGATTTGACCCGAACCCGACCAACCCGAGTTTAAATAGGGTCGGGTTCGGGTATTATATTTTTATCCTTGACCCGACTTCGACCCGACACGAATGACCCGAACCCGACCCGATTAACACCCCTAACCATAACTGTCATAAATCACCATTCTAACCACCAAAATTCATCAAAAAATCATCATTCTAATCAAGAACATACTCTAAACATCATTCACAAATCATACATCATAATTTCAACATAACTCAATCAAGATCAATCAAAACCACCACAAACACAACCATGAGTACTTTTGTTGTTCCCGTTTCACAATCGTATAAAACAGTTTAAAGCATTAAGTAAACTGATCACGAGTAATGACTGAAAATAATGCAAGTAAAAACACACTGAATAATTTTCAACTTAATATTCTTTATTAGAAACAAATCAAAAAGAATACATTACCCAAGTACTTGCGGAATAGTACTTGGGATTGAAATGAAAAAGTGTAATAACTCCTCACTAAGCTCAGGCTAAGTCTGAGCACAACTACAAGGAATCACTGAGCTATCTCAGGGACAAAGTTGTATTTGGAGGAGTGAAAGATGGCTTGTGTGTGTGTTTTACAATTAGTTCACAAACTTAAAATCTTCCACTCCAACTCTTATGCTATTTATCAGGGTCGTCCTATTGTATTTGGAGGCCCTGTGCCACTATTTCGAAATAGACTTTTTTAGCTCCGAAAGCCGAAGTATTCGTAAACTCAACAACTATTAACTCCATAATGCATTGCTTTTGATATCGATCAAACAAATTGCTAATTATAAATTTTGATCAAAATACATTTTTTTCTTCTTTTAGGTGTAACAATTGAGTATTCTCTTGTAAAGTTTAAAGCATTGCATCTTTTTTGCAATATAAGATGTCTTAAAATCATAGCTAAAACGCTTTTTTTAGGACATGATTTAAGCAAGCTCAGAATATGGTTTTATTGTGAAATTTGAGTTTGGTTTGAACTCTTCTAAATTTTGAACCACAGTCCGCATATGCACTAGGTATAAAGGGTTGAAGTAACAAATTGTAAAAACAAGAGGGTTACACTTAAAAATATATTAGAACTAAAAGACAAACAAAACATGGCCCACTAAAAGCATTTTCTTCGGCTTTGGGTTATCTTCTTCACCAAAATCATACTGAATTCATTTTTCTCCATTAAAACGCAGGAAAAAGCTTATTTCATTTCTATTATATAAATATCTTATATTTTCTATCCTAAATCATATTCTAACGAGATTAAACCCTCCAAGAAAGAGTAAATACTAAGACTGAAGTTTGAGACCTCGGAGGCCCCTAAAAATCGAAGGCCCTGTGCGGTCGCCTATGCCGCACATGCTTAAATCTGGGCCTGCTATTTATACAAGTATGGTTTTTAACTCTTTCCTAGAGGACAAACTGACATGTTACAAAAGATAAAATACTGATGTATTTTGTCTCTGTTTACAAAGGCTATATTAGGTAAGTGACAAGGTTGCTTTCTTCTAGTCGCTGATGACAGAGCACGATAGTTAGCCATTAAAGGAAAGTTGACTTTGGTTGATAAGGACTTCGTCTTATCTGTTCAAACTTATCCCGCCTTGTCCCGCTCATTCTTTAGTCTTCATTGCCTTGTCTTTAACTTGGTTTGTCTTGATGTAAGTAGTTGGTGAGGAGTTTGGGATTCAGGTGAGTTATTGTCATCACTCACTTTGAATCCACCATCTTCTTCTTGGCTCGTCTTCACCCCTTAAGTTTAGCCTTCTTGAGTGGAGAGACTTCTTCTTTGCCTCTTCTTGAGTATCCCGAAGATAGCTCAGCGAGAGACTATGCGCAGTGACTTGTTAGTGTTTAAGGGACAACACTTAGGGTATTTTCTATTCAAATCCTAGACTTAAGGGGTTGGGTATTCTTGAACCCAATAGTCTCCCCCTATTTGGATATATAAATAGCCTAAGTGTTTGATCAGTGTAAGTGAGCAAATGGCTTCTTCTTACACTGAATGTACTAATGAACATAATAAGGAAGAATGAATATTTTAACAAAACATACATCGTTTATTGATCAAATTACATAGTTCATATTACTAGTACAAAAGATAAAACAAAATATGTCACTCAAGATGGATTCCCAGTGCTTCAAGCTTTGGTTTCTTCTTGAGGAGTGTTTCTTTGTTAGGGTGTTCTCTTATCTTAGCATTCAGGTCATTGCAGAACTTGACGTTTACTAGAGTTTGGATCTGGGAGGCCACTGGTAGATAACTTGCCATTGTAGACACTCCTGGAAGGTCAATGTCACTCCACCTCTAGAATGTTGGGTTTCCATAGACATCAATAAAGAAGAGTCCTCTTTCAGGCTCTTCTATGCAAAGACAGTTTACAAACTTTACTCCTTCTGGTAGTTCCCTGTTGCAGTCCAGGGCATGACCTTTGATTTCAGGCTGAGATTCAACCCTTTTTCTTTTGCCTTGGGCTGGCTGAGACTGAGATCCTTGTGGTGGAGTTAGAGTTGGCTGAATTCCAAGTTGTGTTGGTGCTTCCCTCAGTCTTTCATACCTTTTGCTTAGGGATTTCATCAGCTCCTTGACCCTTTGCATTCTGCTTCTTTAAAATGATTGGACCAAGCTCATCGAATTCAGTGATCCCAAAGTCAGTGAATTGCATGGGATCATGAACCTCAAAATGCCTTTTATCATCCCCCCTGTAGACATTCATTGCCAGTGGTTTGGACTTGAGGATGATTCTTACATCTGTGATCTTCTCAGGCAGCCTTCTGCTTGTCATTGACCAATTGTAGTGGTCAATCCTTTCTACGATGGTACGCAACTTTCTGTTCATTTCATCCAGCTTCTTCCTCATTGCGACCATTTGAGCGGCTGAGCATCTTTGAACTTTTGTCCAGCCTGACCCTTTTGAAGCTTTTTGGGATCAATTCCAATGTTTTTCAGCTTCCTCAACTACAACTTGTACCAGTGCTTCTTTGCTTTTCCTTTCTTCTTCAGCCAGTTTCTTTATTTTGTCTTCCTTTTCAAGAAAGGTTGTTAGCTGTTGTGGAGTAAGCAGGTACTGTGTGTTGCCGATGACATATGGAATCTTCTCAAGCTCAGGTGTGGTCATTAAGGCTTTTCCTTTATCCTGGCCTGATGAAGAAGATGCTACCAATGGAGGTGTTGTTGTGATGATTGGTGGTGGTGTTGTTACTGTCATTGTCATTATTGTTGTTGTTGTTGTTGATGGTGGTACTGATGAGATAGGAGTTGCTGAGACTGGTTGAGCTGGCTCCCCCTTAGTATGAGAGAGAGTCTCTTCAGTGGCTCTCTCCCCCTCAACTTCTTTGCAACATCGGTGAGCAAGAGTTTCTTGGGATACTGGAGGAGTTGGAGTTGCTTGACCTTTGAAGGCTTGGTATATCTCTGTGACCATGGCCTTGATGTCAGTTGTATCTTGTTGAAGACTGGTGACCTGTTCAGAAGATTGGCACGAGATAACTCCAGTCTGATCATTCTAGGCCCAAGATTCCATGCCATAGAAGACGATGCCTTAGCCAGATTTGTAACTTGAGCATCCAAAGAACCCAGTGTTGTTTGAAGAGACTGAAGGGAGGGCCGAAGACCACGAACATTTGCAGATTTAAGCATGTTGATCGGTTGGCAAAGTGGAGGAATGCTTCATGTAAGCTTTAGTAGCCTCGGCACTTTGGAGTTAAGTGTTGGGTCTTCTTTCACGAGTCCTTTATTTCATCCGGCTTGGTGTGAGACTCACGAAGGTTGTTGAGAAATTTCTTCAGGTTGTCATCAAGCCTTTCAAGATTATCATACATGAAATCCTTGTGCTCATCAGCGTTTGTATGGGCAGCAATAACTTCAGCTTTCAGATCGGCATATCTAGCAGCTGCTTGATGAGTGCTTATTCACTCATCCTTTTTGGTCAAATCCGGTACAAAACATCTAAAAATACTCCGAAATGCATCAAAATACTAAAAATATCTCAAAATTGTGTTTTATATGTTTCGGATGCAAAATGTTTAAAATCGGATGAAAAAGCGAACAAAGTTTGCATAATTGGCGGTTTAGGTCCCCCGTCTTTCAAAAATTGAGAAATAGTCCACGAGCACGTAATTTAAAAATAAAAGTCACCAAAGGTCCTTTTGAAATCATAAGTTGTCATAATTAGTCCTTTGGTGAAAAATTTCAAAAGTTTGAGAAATTACAGTTTGATCCTTGGAATTTTTAGAATTGTCTTGATTAGTCCTTGGGATTTCAGTTTTGGCAAATTTGATCCTTACACTTTTAAAGATTGTCAAGATTGGCCCTTGGAAAAACATTTTCAGAATTTCATGAGTGGTCCTTGGATTTTGGATTTTACATCTTTAGTCCTTAAAGTATTGTTTGGATCAAATGTTTAATCCTAAGTCCAAGTAATTATTTAGGCCCAAATAATAACAAAACATACCCAATCCGGTCAAATCGTGACCGGCCTAACCCTAACCCGACCGGTCATGAATAAACAAAACCAACCCCTGCTCCTGTCTTCCCCAATTTCCCGCCCAAGGAAACCCACAAACCGAACCCAGAAACCACAGTTCCCCAAACCCTCTTTTACCACTCCCCAAACACTCAACCCTCTCAACTCTCTATTACCCAGAATCATCAAACCCCAAACCACCCTTTATCTCTTTTACCCGGTTTCACCCAAATCCCAAACCCACTTCCATTTCCCCATGTCCGGCTCATCAATCCACGGGCATAAGCGATGGATGGTCAAGATTGCTTCAAAGTGGTACCTACTTGATGGAGGGTCAAGATTGAGTTAAAGAAGCACAAAGGGATCATGGCTTGACTGCTCTCACATAACAAGCACAAGAGAGAAGATTTGAAGACCTTAGTAGTAGTATATAAGGAACATGTAGCCAAAGTTATAAGGCACCTTTTTTTTTAATTTTCAAAATAGTTAGTTTTCTGTTTTCCTCTTGTAATCTGTTTTCCTAATTAATGAAAGAAGTTTTGAAGTTTTTTTTTATCCTGCTTTTTATTCAGTTGGGTTCCTAGTTATTGAAGTTTAAAAAAAAATAGTCTTGGTTCACTTACCACTTCAGTTTTAATTCAAAGATTCTCTATCCTAAGTTTTCACAAGTGTTTTGATATAAAGAAAACTAGTTAAGGACTGTTTGGGTTAAAGATTTTAAAGGGTCATACTTCACTTTTTACCCATTTGACCCACCTAGTCAAACTCCTTTAGGTGTTATAGGATAGTCACAGTAGTTTGTAATTGTTTGCATAAGTTTAGTCAAGTGTTGGTAAAAAAAAAATGTTTTTCTAACTTTCTGAAAGTGGATGAAAACCAAGAATTTCTTTACTTCTAGGGGTTTTCTCTCAGTCCAATTGGTGTTCAAAATTGTAAAAGTTTGTTTTTATCAAATCGTGGTTTACCCAACTTACTCTAGTCTAAGTTTCGAGTCTTGAAATAACTTCTAGCATAGTTAAAATCTAATGTCAAAAGGCCTCTTTTCCCTGTTTGCGTTACGCGATACTTGACTCAAGCCATCGCGATCTCGGCTTAATTTTAAAATTTGTAAGCGGCTTTTACTTGGTCTCTATTTGTTAATTTCAACATCTATGCTAGCTTAACTTTACTTGTGCAGCTTTTTATCGCCTTCGAGGACTCCCTTTCAGCTTATAATTAAGCTCAAACTGACACCCTCAGCTGCTGCTTGTTTAAACTGCATAACTGATATAAATAGGTGTGTTTTGCTCTTATCTCTTTTCAACTTATTCGTAGACTAGAACCAGCTTATTTAGGATAATATTTAGTTGTAGTTAGCTCAGATTAGATAGTTTAGGAATTAGCTATTTAGTCCTCATTAGTGCTTAACAGGATTCCCTTAATGCTTATTTCTAGTTTAACTTAGTTTTAGGAAGTCCTAGGTCTAATGATTATGCCAACTGTTCTTCCCCTTATTAAGTTGTTTGCAGCTTATCTCAGATAGATGTGCACATGTTCTAGCTTATTTGCTTACCCACTTTGCTTATCCACTGCTTCTTCATAGTTTTTTTTTAAAATTGCACATAATCTGTCAAAAGGGTGTTTGTTTGGTACTCTTTGTGGGGTGTTACAAATAAGCAGTCCCAACTGCTTATTCCAAGTGTTTGACAAAAAGAACTTTTACAATAAAAGTCTTATTTTAGTCTTATAAACGAAGTGCAAAAAGAAAATCAAGAAAAAAAAATAATTTTGCAAAAAGGGGGAGGCAGGGGTCGAACCTGAGACCTCTCCCTTATGGAAGTGTTAGAGGGTACCTGTATGACCAGCGCCCTTGGGACTTCTATTGGTTTTACTTTGCCAAGTTTAACATTTAAAGTAGTTTGAGTAAGTGTAGCTTATTACCTTAGCTTAATTTTCACAGCTTATCCGTATAAGCTGTTGATCCCTTTTCATTTTTCTCAGGTCACCCTCCTTTGTAAAGTATTTTCTGGGATTTTTGCACATTTTTATAAATTAGTTTACTATTTTTAATCATTTAATTAGAGTAAATTAGTTTTTAATTCGTAGAAAATAATTTAAAAGTCAAAAAAATACCCGGCCTTTTTCTAAAATTATTTTTAGTCATGAAGAATGTAGGAAAATTGTTTTTGTACTCGTAGGACTTAAATTGCATATTTTTCACCTTTAGGCTCGGTCTTGGTCCCGGTTTTCACGTTTTTGCATTTTAGCACCCTAGGATGTAGTTTAGCGTCGTTTTATTGTTTCTTAGTCTTAGTAGTAGTTTATTTAGAGTTTACATTGTTTTACATGCTTAGTTTTCATCCCCGTTCTTTAATTGGTAGATTAACGTACTCAAAATCCAAATTTGTTAACCAATTCAAGTCCTAATCACGAAACTTATCGACACCGTCAATTTCACACCTCGTTGGGACACGAACCGGGGAAATCACTTCCCGGTATCACTTTTATCACACCCGTGAGGTTCGGCACGTTAACCCTTTTCCTAAAAGGTTGATTTGTCGAGTTTTACGGTTAATTTGATATACGTTGATACTTGTGTTTTTCACACACTCACTTCACAACGAATCAAATTTTGGCGCCGCTGCCGGGGAGGTGTGTTGCGACAATATCGTGAATTTTGCGATTAGTGACTTGAAGAACCTTCCTCGTGAAGTTATTGTTTTTATAAAAATGCAAAAAACCAAAAATATTCTTCTCATTCCTCTTATTCGTTGATTCTATTTCTCCTACCCTCTTTTGCCGTTTAATTCTATCCTTCGTATCCTCTCAACCATCTGATTCTATTTCTTTAACCCTCTACATGTTTAATTCTCATGGCGGCGATCGATTATCGTCGTTGTTTCCATTGCAAAGGCGTATGGAAGAGGATCAGCTTTATTGTCAAAATCACGATTGTTTATGTAAGCGGTGTGGTAGGACTGGTGCGAGCAAATATTGCTATTGGTGCGAATTATCCGATAAAAAATCTCTCGATGATTCTCCAAGTTTTTCCGACCATCCGCCACAACCCGAGATTTGTTCTATTGTTTCTGAACCTAAACCGTCTAGATTTGATCAAAATCTTTCGCGATTCTGGTTAAGGTTAAGAAGAAAAGAGCAAGAATCGGAGACCAAAAGCGGAAGTGGTGGAAATTGCTAGCTCAGAGCACACCACTTGTCCCACCTCCAGAATCTTCAAAACCTTTTTCGGACGATATCATGAACATGCTTCAAAATTGCTTAAATGAACTTCGTCAAATATCAACTTCAGGAAATACCGTTTTACCTACCGTTTGTGATGTTGTTGAGCCCTCGATTCCTACTCCCATTCCCGAGATACTTTCATTCGATCAAGAGTATTGCTACGGTTGTGGAGACGTGTTACCGAAAAGTTTCCGTTGTTACAAATGTATGTGCGAGTGGTGTGGAACCTATCTCATTGATGGATGTTGTTCGATTTGCGCCGAGAATTCATTCACTTATGATTCTAACCCGAACTCTTTCAATTATCCTCAAAACAATTTCAACTACCCTCCACAAAACTCATACGAACCACAACCGTACTATCATCATTCATCGTTTCAAAGTTTCTCTCACCAATACCCTCATTGTGATAAGTGTGGGGGTCCTCATGATGATTATCAATGTCAATCATGGAATCAAAACTATGGGCCTGACCCTTGTTATAACACTCCTTGTTTTGACAATTTCCAACCCCACAACTTCCCGTCATTGATCCATTTCCTCATATGATTCTTGAGGAACTTTCAGAGGAACAAGTTGCCGCCAGCGAAAGATTTCGGCCGATGAGCGAGCAGCTCAAAATCTTCTCCTATTGAGCGAAGCTGCTCAACAATGCGTCTCCTATTTAACAAAGCTTGCCGTTTCGATGATGAGGATGAGGAAGATTGGGAGATGACAAAGGACAAGGTGCATATCTCAAGCCCACAAAGTACCGCACATGTCCACTCTCCACCCTCATATTGCCTATCTACCATAGAACCTTCGGACACCCTTTTAATGGGGGACGAGCATCTTGACACTATTCCGGAAACGGAACCGTCTTGTGTTGAGAGCCTTGTCCCAACCCCAAGTGAGTCCGAGGTTATTTCTGGTGATATGTGTGATAACCCTCTCGATGATGATTCTTCTCCAACCCCGAAAGAACTTTGTTGAGGTGATCTCCGAATGCGAAAATGACTATCGTCATTTGATGATTCCTTATCGTGTGGAGACATCGAGTATGTGGAGGAGATACCTTCGAGCTCGTCGGCTTGGAGGAAGTGAGAGATGTTGATCGAAGATCTTGATATGGACACGACTTTGAAACGGATGATGAAGATATTCTTGTTGTGTTGAAAGCCTTTTGCTACGACATTCACTAATCCTGTTTGACTTTGATTCTAAATTCACTCTAGTTTCGGATAATCCCATCTTTGACATTCAGAATGAGGATAGTGACTTGTACCTCGTTTCATCTCCTTCTTTTCCCGAAGAAAAGAATAGTGGCAATCCCACTTCGACGTTAGACCTTCTCGAGGAGTTCTCCGATGAACTTGCTCTCGTTGATCATTCTCCACCGGGATGATGATGCACTTCGACTTTCTTTCTTGGATGACTCGATACCTTCGGGTTTTGAGTGGCGATTATGGCTTAGGTCCATCATCCACTCGTCCGCTGCTAAACCGCGGATGATGGAACCTCTTCTAAGCCCGATACAAATGTTTTCATTGCTTGATGGTGGATAAGATTTACGAACATTCCGTTAATGTTCCTCAATCTAATCTTCGCCACCCATCCCACCCATTGTCAACTCATTGTCACCTTGCCTTCTCCTCCAATTTCTTCTCCATGTCTTAACTCCTACGGGAGTGAAGATACCATCTTTGATCCCGGCATTTCTCTTTCTCTTGAGCCGGTTGTATCTCATCGGAGTGGAACTTTTAGCACATTCAATGTTTATCCAAACTATTTGAATGAAAGTCCGATGGCGATTTTCTATTCCACTTACTTCCCCAAGGACAAATAAATTCGGGGTCGAGTCAAGCTAGCGACTCGGTTAACAAAAACAATAGCATAACATGGGTTTTCACCCGTGTGTACCCCTAGTGTGGGGAGTTGCCCCATTTGTTGTACATAAGTTTTCCTAAAAAAATAAATAAATAATAAAAAAAAAAAAAAAAAAATCAAATAATGGCCGTAGTATTTCCCTTTTACGTTCTTTGTTTCGGCATAACCGCCGGTACTTTGAATATTGAGGGCAATATTCATTTCTAAGTGTGGGGGGGGCATTCTCACGAATTTTATCATATAATTAAATCAATTCCCCCGTTTTTGGCCAAATTTTTTTTTTGGAGTAAGTGTTTTACACTTTCTCATTTGGTTATCAGTCCGCCATGTCTAATAAACTAAAGGATTGGCTAATCCAGGAGCAAACGGCTCTTGGTAAAGATATCTCAAATCCGTTAACGGCTTGCAATTTGCCCAAAATTGTATGGTGTTCAGCTCACCATATCTTTAATTAGTGAAGAGTTGGCTAGTCCAGAAGGGTACGGCTTCTGGTAAAGACAAATCAAAACCGTTGAAAGATGGTGGTTTGCTCAAAATCACATGGTTGCTCGATTGTACCATGGTTCTTACTTGAACTGAAACATTTGGCTACCTCGAGTAATGGCTTACGGTAAAGAGATTCAAATCCATTAAGTTTTCTCAAAAGATTGCTAGGGACTAGCAATGGTTCAAGGGGATTTGATGAGTGCTTATTCACTCATCCTTTTGGTCAAATCGACAAAACATCTAAAACACTCAAATGCATCAAAATACTAAAAATGTCTCAAAATTGTGTTTTATATGTTTCAGATGCAAAATGTTTAAAATCAGATGAAAAATGAACAAAGTTTGCATAATTGGCGGTTTAGGTCCAGATCTTTCAAAATTGACGAAATAGTCCCCGAGCACGTAATTTAAAAGTCACCAAAGGTCCTTTTGAAATCATAAGTTGTCATAATTAGTCCTTTGGTGAAAAATTTCAAAAGTTTGAGAAATTCAGCTTTGATCCTTGGAATTTTCAGAATTGTCTTGATTAGTCCTTGGGATTTCAGTTTTGGCAAATTTGATCCTTACACTTTTAAAGATTGTCAAGATTGGCCCTTGGAAAAACATTTTCAGAATTTCATGAGTGGTCCTTGGATTTTCAGATTTTACATCTTTAGTCCTTAAAGTATTGTTTGGATCAAATGTTTAATCCTAAGTCCAAGTAATTATTTAGGCCCAAATAATAACAAAACATACCCAATCCAGTCCAAATCTGTGACCCGGCCTAACCCCTAACCCGACCCGGTCATGAATAAACAAAACCAACCCCTGCTCCTGTCTTCCCCAATTTCCCGCCCAAGGAAACCCACAAACCCAGAACCCTAGAAACCACAGTTCCCCAAACCCCTCTTTTTACCACTCCCCAAACACTCAACCCTCTCAACTCTCTATTACCCAGAATCATCAAACCCCAAACCACCCTTTATCTCTTTTACCCGGTTTCACCCAAATCCCAAACCCACTTCCATTTCCCCCCCCCATGTCCAGCTCATCAATCCTGGGCATAAAAAGCAGTGGATGGTCAAGATTGCTTCAAAGTGGTACCTACTTGATGGAGGGTCAAGATTGAGTTAAAGAAGCACAAAGGGGATCATGGCTTGACTGCTCTCACATAACAAGCACAAGAGAGAAGATTTGAAGACCTTAGTAGTAGTATATAAGGAACATGTAGCCAAAGTTATAAGGCACCTTTTTTTTTAATTTTCAAAATAGTTAGTTTTCTGTTTTCCTCTTGTAATCTGTTTTCCTAATTAATGAAAGAAGTTTTGAAGTTTTTTTTTATCCTGCTTTTTATTCAGTTGGGTTCCTAGTTATTGAAGTTTAAAAAAAAAATAGTCTTGGTTCACTTACCACTTCAGTTTTAATTCAAAGATTCTCTATCCTAAGTTTTCACAAGTGTTTTGATATAAAGAAAACTAGTTAAGGACTGTTTGGGTTAAAGATTTTAAAGGGTCATACTTCACTTTTTACCCATTTGACCCACCTAGTCAAACTCCTTTAGGTGTTATAGGATAGTCACAGTAGTTTGTAATTGTTTGCATAAGTTTAGTCAAGTGTTGGTAAAAAAAAAATGTTTTTCTAACTTTCTGAAAGTGGACAGAAAACCAGCAACAGCTGCTGTTCTAGGGGTTTTCTCTCAGTCCAATTGGTGTTCAAAATTGTAAAAGTTTGTTTTTATCAAATCGTGGTTTACCCAACTTACTCTAGTCTAAGTTTCGAGTCTTGAAATAACTTCTAGCATAGTTAAAATCTAATGTCAAAAGGCCTCTTTTCCCTGTTTCGCGTTCTACACCAGCAGCCAACAGCTCAAGCCATGCTGATCTCAGCTTAATTTTAAGCTGTAAACAGCTTTTACTTGGTCTCTATTTGTTAATTTCAACATCTATGCTAGCTTAACTTTACTTGTGCGACTTTTATCGCCTTCAGGACTCCTTTCGACTTATAATTAAGCTCAAACTGACACCCTCAGCTGCTGCTTGTTTAAACTGCATAACTGATATAAATAGGTGTGTTTTGCTCTTATCTCTTTTCAACTTATTAGTAGACTAGAACCAGCTTATTTAGGATAATATTTAGTTGTAGTTAGCTCAGATTAGATAGTTTAGGAATTAGCTATTTAGTCCTCATTAGTGCTTAACAGGATTCCCTTAATGCTTATTTCTAGTTTAACTTAGTTTTAGGAAGTCCTAGGTCTAATGATTATGCCAACCTTTCTTCCCCTTATTAAGTTGTTTGCAGCTTATCTCAGATAGATGTGCACATGTTCTAGCTTATTTGCTTACCCACTTTGCTTATCCACTGCTTCTTCATAGTTTTTTTTTTTTTTTTTTTTTTTAAAATTGCACATAATCTGTCAAAAGGGTGTTTGTTTGGTACTCTTTGTGGGGTGTTACAAATAAGCAGTCCCAACTGCTTATTCCAAGTGTTTGACAAAAAGAACTTTTACAATAAAAGTCTTATTTTAGTCTTATAAACGAAGTGCAAAAAGAAAATCAAGAAAAAAAAAATAATTTTGCAAAAAGGGGGAGGCAGGGGTCGAACCTGAGACCTCTCCCTTATGGAAGTGTTAGAGGGTACCTGTATGACCAGCGCCCTTGGGACTTCTATTGGTTTTACTTTGCCAAGTTTAACATTTAAAGTAGTTTGAGTAAGTGTAGCTTATTACCTTAGCTTAATTTTCACAGCTTATCCGTATAAGCTGTTGATCCCTTTTCATTTTTCTCAGGTCACCCTCACTGTAAAGTATTTTCTGGGATTTTTGCACATTTTTATAAATTAGTTTACTATTTTTAATCATTTAATTAGAGTAATCTAGTTTTTAATTCGTAGAAAATAATTTAAAAGTCAAAAAAATACCCGGTCTTTTTCTAAAATTATTTTTAGTCATGAAGAATGTAGGAAAATTGTTTTTGTACTCGTAGGACTTAAATTGCATATTTTTCACCTTTAGGCTCGGTCTTGCGGTCCAGGTTTTTCCGCGTTTTGCATTTTAGCACTCTAGGATGTAGTTTAGCGTCGTTTTATTGTTTCTTAGTCTTAGTAGTAGTTTATTTAGAGTTTACATTGTTTTACATGCTTAGTTTTCATCCCCGTTCTTTAATTGGTAGATTAACGTACTCAAAATCCAAATTTGTTAACCAATTCAAGTCCTAATCACGAAACTTATCGACACCGTCAATTTCACACCTCGTTGGGACACGACCCGGGGAAATCACTTCCCGGTATCACTTTTATCACACCCGTGAGGTTCGGCACGTTAACCCTTTTCCTAAAAGGTTGATTTGTCGAGTTTTACGGTTAATTTGATATACGTTGATACTTGTGTTTTTCACACACTCACTTCACAACGAATCACTGCTTCAACATGTTGATCCCATAAAGTATCAGTGACTCCAGAGTATAACTTTCTTGAGGCCTTTGTAATCCACATAACCAGCTGTCTTTCAGTCAGAGGAAGAATGTTGTCAAACTTTTGAAATTCCTCAAGACAGGATGAAGCAGAGGAATCATAGTCATGTTCATCAGGTTTAGCAGGTGACTCTTCAGTCTCTTGAGGATCAGGCTGATGCTCTTGTTCTTGAGTTTGAACATCAGCGTCCATTTCTTCTCTTGCAGAAAGTATTTCTTCCTCACTGTCGGCTAACTCTTCATCGAAAATAGGATATCATTTACCTCGAAGCCGTTAATAGACCGTGGTGGTGATGGGTTCCATATCGGTGGTGGTATTTGTCCTCCGGTCTTTGTCCCCTGTGCTCCTTCAAGCAGCGGTGGGATTCCTGCTATCCCTGAAGCGGTGGCATGAGATCCCTATCACGGGTTGTTCATTTCCCTATGAGTCTTTGGGATCATTCTTTTGGCCCTCGGACAAAGTTGTGATTGGCGAGTGTCATCCTTTGGCAGTGTGGAAGGCGCTCCCTACCCGTGGGTTGTTTGTCCGGATCTTGGGGTAGTAGTTGGGACCAAGGGCGGCTGTGATGTATCGGTGTCCTTCGTTGTCACCGGGTGGATGATGTTTGGTCTCCTTTGGGTGGTGTCGGTCAGGGCTTTCTTTGCCTTTTGGTGTACTCCGAAGCCTCGGGGCCCCGAGACTTGGGTTTGGTCTTAGTCCAAGTCGAGACTTACCCTTTCTCTTTTAGGAGCATGGTTTGGAACACAGATTCCCTCTGGTTGTTTACGACAACCATATGGGCCGTCAATTGAATTTCGATTACTTGGGATGGGTCTTTTTTGAAAATTTGATTGACTCGGGATACCGGTAAAGCATATTTGTATTCCCGAGGATAATTGCAACCCAGAACACTTGTAAAGCGCATGAGACAAACCTAGGATCTGAAACGTATTTCGTCCTAGTTTTGCTCGATAGATTGGTTACAAGATCACGTAAATGATCTCCCTATGTCGACGGTGATCCATGTCATCAAGCAATATGCCACCATCAAGCTGAATAGAGTTAACTTGTTCGGTGGATGAGTGGTTCCATGAAACTGAATCACAAATGTGAATAGGATCTTCCAAGCCGCAGGAAATGAGTTCTTGGTAAGGGGTTCGTCCAAAACTTTGGATCTAAAACAATTTGTTTTAACCCATCCTTAAGCGTGGAGGGTTCGGGATGGGCAACATAGTTACGAATTATAGTCTAACCTGTTGATGTACAAAATGTTTTATAGTCGGTGGTGACTTTTCCCCATGAAAAGACTAAATTTGATGAGATACTCTCACGAGTGGTCCGAGGTCATCTCATCGAGAGGGTGTCGGGTCATAGGCCACAGTTGTTGCCCAAAACTCCCTGAGGAGGTTTTGGTACAGAATAGAAGGGGACTGAGTAAAGGCCTGTTTGAGTGAGCAATTGAATAAAAACTTCATGATTCCCTTATAGGCTGGGACATTAGGAGGGTATTCAAAAGTGCCTATAACATTTTTTGTTTTAAATTCAACATTATCAAGATCTCCTACCCACTGAGGTGCAAAATGAAGGCTTTGT
Organism: Chrysanthemum makinoi; assembly: GCA_910596185.1. Classification (NCBI taxonomy): domain Eukaryota; kingdom Viridiplantae; phylum Streptophyta; class Magnoliopsida; order Asterales; family Asteraceae; genus Chrysanthemum; species Chrysanthemum makinoi. The sequence continues at coordinate 205,966,046 of OU343221.1, forward strand.
GTTCTTGCCATTTCCATTGAAAGATATTTTAGGGTTTTAGAAAATATTTGACAAGAACAATCAACCAGTTGAAAAACTTTTTGTGTTTGGTGAAGAAAAATCTTTTGTAAATGTTTACAGAGAAGATTTTACTGAAAAACTGTTTTGAGGATTAAAGAACACACAAAGATTTCTGGGTTTGAGAAAATATTTTGACAGAGTTTTGTTTCAAAAATTAATTTGTGTGTGTTTATGAGGTTTTGAGGGGGTATTTATAGAGTGGTGAGAGGGGTAAATTTTGCATAGATGAGGATTTGTAAAGTCGGTTTTTGAAAACGTTTCATTTACCTCATTTAATGCCACCACTACACTACCCACAGTAATTTCCGGTTTCAAGGAGCGATTTCTGCATAAAAGTGCATTTTGCAGTAATAAAATATCCTTATGATATTTCTTGTGAGAGGAGGCATTTAATGCCAAGTGGGATAAGGTAAGGTTTGAGGGACCCTTGACTTGGATGACAGCAGGATAAAGAGACATATATTCCTATATTAAATTGGTATGTTTACCAACCTAGGACATTTAAGTAATTGATACTTGGTGCATTTAGTTACTCATTCAATGCTCAATATCCAGAGTCAGGGTCCCTGAATGAGTCTTACTCATTCAGTAAGAAGGTTGTATTGGGGTTTTGTTCAGGGAGAATGGACCATTTTAGAGAGAACTCAGTGAGATTGGGATTGATTTTTAGGTTCGTTGACTTTCAATGTCAAGCATTCCCAATTCAGATTTCAGTCTCTTGAAGGTAGGTTCATCTAAAGGTTTGGTGAAGATATCAGTAAGTTGATATTCGGTATGGATGAAATGAAGTTCTATGTCTCCTTTCATTATGTGGTCCCTGATGAAATGATATATGATATCAATGTGTTTGGTTCTTTGGTGGAGGACATGATTGTTGGAGATTGCAATAGCACTGGTGTTGTCATAAAAGATGGGTACCATTTTGTAATGGATGTCATAGTCACTGAGTTAACTTTTCATCCATAATACATTGGCACATCATCCTGCAACAGCCACATACTCAAACTTGACTAAATACATAGCCAGATTGTTGCTTTTAGCACTCCAACAAACCGACTTTCCTCCATGAAATTGGAGGGACCTGCGGTACTTTTTACGTCCATGTTGCAACCTGCATAATCGAGTCGAATACCCTTTGAGGTCAAACCACGAGCACTTTAGATAGTAAAGTCCAAGGCTTGGAGTTCCCTTTAGGTATATGAGGATTCGTTTGGCTGCAGTGAGATGGGATTCTTTGGGATTAGACTGATATCTTGCTATTAGACAAACTGAGAATTGTATATGTCAGTTAAGCAGTTAGATACATCGGTAAACCTACAATCCCCACGAAATGAGTTTGATTGATGATTTGCCAAGTAAGATCAGGTCCAAGGTTGTTAGGAGGGACCATTGGTGTCTTCTTGAGGCACGATCCGGATATCTCATATTTCTTCAAGAGATTTCTGGTATACTTCTCTTGAATGATGGAGATTCCTTTATCAGTTTGCCTGATTTGTAGTCCAAGGAAGTATGTGAGTTCACCCATCATGCACATTTCAAACTTCTTTGTCATCAGTTTTTCAAACTACTTGCAAAGAGTATAATTTGTTGAGCCAAAGATGATGTCATCAACATATACTTGGACCAGTATCACATCTTGCTTTGTCCTGTAGATAAACACAATGTTGTCTATCTTTCCTCTGACAAACTTGTTTTGAATCAGGAAGGCTTTGAGAGTTTTATACCATGCTCGGGAGCTTGTTTAAGTCCATAAAGGGCTTTTCAAGCTTGCAGACATAGTCGGGAATTCACTACTCTCAAAGCCAGGAGGTTGCTGAACATACACATCTTCCTTGAGTTCACCATTCAGGAATGCACTTTTTACATCCATTTGGTAAACTTTGAAGTTCTTGGAGGTAGCAAATGCAAGGAAGGCCTGATGGCTTCCATTCTTGCAACAGGAGCAAATGTCTCATCATAGTTAATGCCTTCTTATTGACTATAACCTTTGGCTACAAGTCTGGCTTTGTTTTTAATGACAGTGTCATTTTCATCAGTTTTGTTTCTGAAAACCACTTCATTCCTATGACAACGATATCATGAGGACATTTGATCAAGGTCATGACCTTGTTTTTATCAAACTGTTGAAGTTCTTCTTGCATAGCATGAACCCAACTTGGATGTTTTAGAGCATCAGTGACACTTTTGGGTTCTATTTCTGATAGAAAATCAGCATATAGACATTCATTGGTTGAAGCTGCAGTTAACTTAGCAGCCATGCTTCTTGTGAGCATGCCCTCAGTGGGTTCACCGATGATGTTTACAAGCTCAATGTCCTGAGATTTTGTCCACTTACTTTGTGGTCTAGGATCTGGGCTTGAAGAGGTCACTGGAAACTTCGGGAGTGAGTTCAGTGCAGAGCTACTGAATCATTAAGATCATCTGTTGAGATGCTTTGTTCAGGTTAGGGTTCTTGAATCACAGGTTCCTGAACATTTGGTTCAGTATTACCTATCCTAGTGGGGACTGATTGATCATCAATGACTTCACTGATAGTGGGTTGAGGAAGGTTGTAGGGTAAGACATAGTATGAGATGTCAGCATCAACTTGATATGAGGAATTGATTTCAGTGTTGTACTCATCAGGAGGATATCTTAATGAGTTATCAATTCCTATTTCCTCCACTAAGGTATTGGTAAACCTGATGCTTTCAGAACTTTCATCAAAGGTGACATGAAAGGTTTCCTCAACTTGTTGTCTTATGGTGTTAAACACTCTGAAGGCTTTAGAAATCAGTGAGTAACCTAGGAAATACCCATCATTAGCTTTTGCATCAAACTTGCCTAGGTGATCCTTGTGGCTGTGAATGAACACAGGACACCCAAACACATAAAAGTAGCTGATATCAGGAAGTCTACCTTTGAATATCTCATAAGGGGTTTTGTTATGTCTTTTGACAATGATTGACTGTTTGAGTATAACAGTTTTTTGACCGCTTGGTCCGAAATGCTTTGAGAGTCTTGAGCCATTTAACATAGTTCTTGCAGCCTCAATCGAGGAGTTCTGTTTTTCCTTCGGCTACCCCATTTTGTTCGGGGTGTAAGGAGATGAAATTTTTGGGAGATTCCTTTTTCATCACGAAACTCTCAAGCTCTTGATTTCGAACTTCGGTGCCATTGTCGATTGATTTGTTTTAACAGTAATGTCATTCGGTTTTCAATTTTCCGATGAATTACATTATTGTATCTGGTGCATGACTCTTCTTGGAAAGAAAGTATACCCAAGTGTATCTTGAGAACTCATCAATAATGACAAGTGTATACTTCTCATCTTTGGATTGATCTAGGGGTCCAAAGAGATCCATGCAGGGAGGTGAAGGCAGCTTTTGATGGAGAAATTTTGCTTTGTTTTGAATGATGCTCTGTGGTGTTTACCTTTTTCACAGGCTGAGCATGGTTTATCTTTTGCAAAAACCAGTGATGGTAAGCCAAAGACCTTGTTTTGTTTTGCCAAGTTGTTGATGTTTTTGAAATTTAAGTGAGAGAGTCTCTTGTGCCACAGCCAGTTGATAGTTATAGTGGCTTTGGCAAAGAGACAAGTTCCATTTTGAGAGAGTGTTGACATGTCTAAGACATAAACATCATCTCTTCTAGGAGCTATCAAAACAACTTCTTTGTTGGCATTGAAAATGGTGCCTTGTTTGTCATTGAATTGGACAATGTACTTAGCATCACATAGTTGGCCGACGATGAGATTGTATTTTAGCCCATTGACATAAGCTATTCTAGAGAAAACTATTCCATTGCAGTATACTGAACCATAACCTTCAATGAGACATGATGAGTTATCACCAAATACTACCATGGGTCCTGGTTCCTTTACATAGTTGTGCAGATACTCCTTAACGCCAGTCATGCTTCTCGAACATCCACTATCTAGATGCCAAATAGGCTCCCTGGCGTGTCTCTGCACAAATAGTAAACTGGATTAGTTTCTCTTGCTGACCCACATACTAGTGGGCTTGGGTCTAAAGGTCTGCTTGAATTTTGCAATTGACTCATGGTCAGTGGTTGAGTGCATTGTGTTACCACAGGTTTTTCATTTGATGACTGAGGATGACTCAGTGATTCGGGGTTGCTTTGAACTTCTCCTTGCTTGGATGACACTGTCATGCTGGGATGTCTCATGAGCTGGATTTCCGCAAATATCACAACATGTGTTCTGATGTGCTATTTCATCCTGCTTTTAATATTTATAAAACTTGAATAACTTAGGATAGACACATACTAACGGGTAGAGTACCCGATCAGATGTAGTAAAGCCTTAGGTAAATCCGAGTATCGTCCCAAGAGAGCTGTGATCTTGAAAGAACTAAGATGATTAGATGAAATATTGATAATATATGGGTGGACAAGGTTGACGTAATCCGTAGATATACTAATATTCTACCTACACAGACACCAGAAATTTAGGTAAAAGAGATAGATAAACGAAGCTTAATAAAGGCTACACATATGAATTGATTCCCGATACCAAGATTCAATATAGTGGTTAATTATCACCAGACTCCTTTGGTCGATTCGTCATGGCCTATGGTTCTTAGATTCCTCACCAAGATGAGCAGGTCACCCGGGATCATTTGGCAACCTAATAGCAGTCATTAAGTACCAAATCTACTAGATCCCGACCGTTAGGAACTTAGATTCCCCCTAACCTCTTAGATACCTCCACTTGATAAGTGATCATTTGGTCAATTCGCACACGAAGAGTGGTCGTACTATGGCCAATTCCTCCCATACTTCGCTATCTATCGATGGGGTCGATTGGTCATATCTCCCAACCCCTTAGATACTACCAAGCTTATAATACTACCAAGGCTAGCGATCTATGAAAAGACTAGCAAATGTCTATAAAGAATTATAGAGAATAACAATAACATAAATGTAAACTTTAGTAAATAACATGAATTCATAATATAAGATCTAGAAAAATATAAAAAGAATCCAAACTCGAATACAAAGGAAATCGTAGACGGGGACTTCGTTATTCAGGCTCCTAAACCATGCTTCTTCTTCTGTGTTTTGATCTCCCCAAACCCTAGAAGGTTTGGGAAAAGGAGAGATATCAAATACTGATGAAATCATCGACTATTTATAGGCTTCAAAATAGTTACGGCGTAACCTTGTTAAGTAGTTACGCCGTAACTTCCTTCAATCTTCAGTGCTTATCCATTGGCTACGACGTAACCTTGTTTGGTGTTACGCCGTAGCTGCTATAATCCAGTGTAAATCGTTGTTACGGCGTAGCCTAAGCTGATAGCTACGCTGTAGTCGTTGTAATCAGTAGTTATGGTGTAACCTGAGCTGAGGGTTACGTCGTAGCCTACGAAATCTTTAGTTGCGCCGTAACTTCATCACTTGGTTACGTCGTAATTAGGAGACAGTTGAATCAATAGGTCTTGAAAACGTCCAATAGCAGCTTCCTTACTTTGAATGCGTCCTGAAATGAAATAACAAGAATAAGGATGTTTTTACTAATAATTTATTCAAAATGTGATGATAAAGGGGGAAATTAACGCTTAGAAACTCAGGACTATTTGATATTATCAAATATCCCCCCACTTGAACTCTACTTGCCCTCAATTAGACTAATTTAGACTGCAAAAGATACATCCATGAAGAATGCATAGTTATAATTTCCATGCTATAATATTAATAAGAACCGAACACCTCACGAAATGGGAACGAAAACACTCTCACTAATCCTATTCTAAGTGTTAATTTCGGGGTGATCACTCAATTGCACGGCACATAGTAAGTATTCTATCATAAGCTTGACAATTACACACAACTCCACCACTAGAGCTAAGGTTAAGACAAATTTTAGAAAGCAATGTTGGGTTGAGTTTCAAAGGCTTAAGGGATGGTGTCATTACTAACGTGTCACGGTGAAGTGGACAAAATCAATGATACATGACCAAATCCATGGCCAAGACATCAAGGATTGCTCGCTGCATCACCTAGACACGCTTCACGACAAAAAGGGTAAGGATAGGCATGGGAATTTTTTAATGGGTGAAAAGGAAAAAGGAAAACAAATAGTTTTAGCTTAAAACCGAGTTGCCATCATTCAATCAATAATTCAAGGTTCGTCTTCATATGGTCAGTACATGCCTCCGGAATCCATCATAATTTATTCTTGGACTATTCTTCCAACCTTTGAACGTGATCGAGAAGATTATTCTCAATGCCAATTTTCTTCATGCAGTGCTTATACATTTTCGCACTATAACAATTATGCTTCAATATTTTTTATTTATTATTATTATTATTATTATTATTATTATTATTATTATTATTATTTGCATATACTACGATATGCTTGAGATAGAATGATATATATCCCCCTACTTGAACTGAGCATAAGGTGATTCCTTGGGGCTTCGGTGATTTTTAGCGAGATATAGATGATGCTAAGGGCTTCTTTATTAGAACCTCAAACTAGGGTGAACAATGGCTTCTAGGTAAAAAGGTAAAACTACACGGTAGGCTAAGGTGTAAGCGTGTAACGAAAATATGGGTTGGAAAAAGATAGGCTCAAAAAGGGTGTAACTAGGAGTATCTTACACTAAAGGAGAGTGCAACAAAAAGGGTTAACAAGGGGGTCGAAAAGCCAATGCGACTAATCGATAAAAGCACACAAGTGAACACATATGGGCTATTTGGGTTTAATCCTAAAACATTTACTTTTTTCAAACCGCCTTTTCCAAATGCACCAAGCTAACTTGATACACTACTCGTTTATGGTCTCGAAGTGATGTAAAAGCCAAGTTCTAAATTTTACAATACTATCGGCACACTCAATTTATGGTAGATTTGGGTATAATGGGGGAAACGGAAAGGCTAAATCTCACCAAAGGCAATAAGGGTTATAGTGTGCTCGGCTTTATGTGATTCTAGATTGGTTGAAAATATGACAATTTTTTTTTTAAAATAAGGTAGAAATTTTGAAACCAACTAGAAAATTAGGGCAAGTAAGCTAAGTAATCATACACTTCATTTCTATTCCTATCCCCCCACTTGAAGTGTACAAAGTCCCATTTGTACGAAGAAAAAGGAAAAATAAAATAGAAATGAAAAATAATCAAGAAAGAAATAAACTCCCCTCTCGAATGGTTGCTCAAGATGTCTCACTAAAAGTTGAAGGAGGGTCATGGGATGGCTAATGTGTGTCGAATCTGGAATGGGCCTTAACTAATTGAGATGCTTCCATAATTGCCTAATGCAGCAGGGGTTACGGCGTAACTAATCCTAAGGTTACGCCGTAACTGCATAACATAACCAAAACCTGCACAACATATCAGGAAAATTTTGTACCCGACGGGTACAATTAACGATAGAACAAGCAAATATCCACATAGTTAAGTTATTACAGACATAAGTTTCAAATAGTTTTAAAATTGTTTCAAATTGTTTCATCAAATGGGGAAATCACTGGCGTCCCGGGAAGATCATGATCCATGGAGTGGAATTGGGAGGGCTCATATAGAGTGCTCGTGGTGCTTCCAGGAGTGGCGCCGGGATGCATGTAGGCCACTCCTCCTTGGACTCCGACATCGGGAATGTTGGGCTGGTACACGTACTCCGGACCTTCCCACCTATGGTGGCTCAAATGCATATGCTGAAGCATTTGGCTAGTCCGATCTGCACTCCAATGAAAGAAACCCTGCTGGAGCTGCTGCACCCGATCCAATGAACCTGAAAAACCCTCAAACTGGTTACTAAGACCATATAGACCCACTTCAAGGCTTTGATCTCCTCGTTGAAGTGGGATGACATTCCCTCAAGCCTCTCATCAATGATCTGCAACCTCTCCCCAACATTCACATGTGCCCTTCTAGGTCCCCTGGGCACCTGCTCCTCGGCTTCTTCACCGGCTTCACCACCTGCACCACTAGCTTCCCCTTCTTCCCTTCTAGGCGGTCCCACTAGGAATCGCACCATAAATATCCTGGATGCAAATACCTAACTCCACTAGCTTAGGCAGGCCAATCAAATTAGTATCCCTACCAATGGTCAATCGGGCCAAAGCTGCATCGGTCATAAGATCAAAACTCCTAGCCAATCTCCCGATGAAATGTGCCCCCTGAAAAGGACTCCTACCAGAAAACCCCTTAGCACCCACAGCCATAAACCTAGCAAAATAATAAGGAACATCAATGTTGTTCCCTCCTTCCATTCCCTGCATCAGATAAAGATCATCCATGGTCATCTTCTCCTTGGCTGAGTGCCTTGCTCGAATAGAGCGAGGCAAGAAGCGATGCCAAGTCGACGAATGGGGCTCCTCACCATAACATACAACGGAGGGCTCCTCGGATTATAACCCCCTCGTGAGGCGGATCGGTCAAAATAAGCGGCAAGGTCTTGATTCTCATCCCTTCTTCTCCAAAATGTGTTATAGAACCGCTTAAAAGCCTCGGTCTCCATCTCCTCCTCAGTGTACAAACCCATACGCATAGTAAACTCCCTAAGAGTCAATCTCCTCCAAAGCCCTCAAGCCGGAAAAACATAGAATCCTCTTCATCATCATCAACCTCGCCTTAAACTCCACACTAGCAAGGAATTCAACGCATGATACTCGGAATGACCGGCTCGTGATCCTAAACAACCTCAACCAAGCGGTACATGTGAAATCCCGGCAGTACATGTGAACTTGATTTTGCAAAACTTTCTCAATCTCTGACTAGCTTTCCCATTTGCCAAAGTACCAAATGCCTCAAAGTTAAGAGCCTCTGGTTGACTGATATCTTTTGCCATTAATTTCTCATACTCTTCCACGCACAGTTGCCTAATACCAGCATTAGGGTGTGCCAAAAACCTAGGCCAATTCAGGGGTTGTTTGCACCTGAAAATAAGACAAGAAACAGTAAGTGCAGACCTTACTGATGTCAAGTTACGGCGTAACCAAAACAAAAGTTACGCCGTAATTAGAAAATTTCAAAGGTTACGGCGTAGCTATGACAAACAACTACGCCGTAATTGCAGATATAAAGGTTACGGCGTAACTATACCCTCAGTTACGCCGTAACTTCCCCAGAAACTTCACACCTCAGATGTTTCAATTACGCAATAGATTACGCCGGAACCATCAATTTTTTACAACGGGTAAAAGATTTTGATAAAATTTTAACTTATTAGTGCTGAGGGACCGCGCCTACCCCACTAAGTTTGCGTTTGACCCAACACCCATTTAAATAAAGCCAAAACACCTAAATCGAACTATAGTTATAGGACACGAATCAAAATAACATGGGGAAATCATCAAAATTATCCATTAATCAAACCAATATCAATAATCAATTCAAATAGGCAAAATCCCTAAAATATTTAAAAAAAAACCCTAATTGAAATAATCAAAAGAAACAAATCAAAAAGAGTAAAGATAGGTCTTACCAGCCATGAAGATTGATAATGATGAAGAGAGCTCGGAAAAAAAATTCAGAGAGAAAATTTTACTGTTTGTGTGGGCGGTGAAAGTTTGTGTAAAATCTAGTTTTATTCCGTAAGGTTTTTATACTGCCATGATAGTTACGGCGTAATTTGATACTATAGTTACGCCGTAACTAATATTTTTAGAATATTAATAGGTTGTGAAAGGGTTACGTCGTAATCCAAATAAGGGTTACGCCGCAATTAATTTTAATCAAGGGTCAGATTTTTTTTTCTGATTTTATAGTGGTTACGTCGTAACTCTTATAAAGAGGTTACGTCGTAACTAATTAGAAAAAAAGATTTTATAATAATTTTAATAAATTGCAATATGGTTACGTCGTAAGTCAATGAAGTGGTTACGCCGTAACTAGTCGGAATATTAATTATGAAATATTGTAATAGGAGAGATTCAAAAACGTACCTTATGGAAGTGCTCAAATCTCTTAATGAGGTGAATATAAAATACCTTAGATCTTTCATTAACTGCTCTTCGGCAGCGGCGCCAAAAAGCTGATGTGCTATTTCATCCTGCTTTTAATATTTATAAAACTTGAATAACTTAGGATAGACACATACTAATGGGCAGAGTACCCGATCAGATGTAGTAAAGCCTTAGGTAAATCCGAGTATCGTCCCAAGAGAGTTGTGACCTTGAAAGAACTAAGATGATTAGATGAAATATTGATAATATATGGGTGACAAGATTGACGTAATCCGTAGATATACTAACATTCTACTTACACAGACACCATAAATTTAGGTAAAAGAGATAGATAAACGAAGCTTAATAAAGACTACACATATGAATTGATTCTCAATACCAAGATTCAATATAGTGGTTAATTATCACCAGACTCCTTTGGTCGATTCGTCAAGGCCTATGGTTCTTAGATTCCTCACCAAGATGAGCAGGTCACCCGGGATCATTCGGCAACCTAATAACAGTCATTAAGTACCAAATCTACTAGATCTAGACGGTGGGAACCCGACCGTTAGGAACTTAGATTCCCCTAACCTCTTAAATACCTCCACTTGATAAGTGATCATTTGGTCAATTCGCACACGAAGAGTGGTCGTACTATGGCCAATTCCTCCCATACTTCGCTATCTATCGTGGGTCAGTTGGTCATATATATCTCCCAGCCCTTTAGATACTACCAAGCTTATAATACTACCAAGGCTAGCGATCTATGAAAAGACTAGCAAATGTCTATAAAGAATTATAGAGAATAACAATAACATAAATGTAAACTTTAGTTAATAACATGAATTCATAATATAAGATCTAGAAAAATATAAAAAGAATCCAAACTCGAATACAAAGGAAATCGTAGACGGGGACTTCGTTATTCAGGCTCCTAAACCATGCTTCTTCTTCTGTGTTTTGATCTCCCCAAACCCTAGAAGGTTTGGGAAAAGGAGAGATATCAAATACTGATGAAATCATCGACTATTTATAGGCTTCAAAATAGTTACGGCGTAACCTTGTTAAGTAGTTACGCCGTAACTTCCTTCAATCTTCAGTGCTTATCCATTGGCTACGACGTAACCTTGTTTGGTGTTACGCGAGTCGCTATAATCCGTGTAAATCGTTGTTACGGTAGCCTAAGGCGATAGCTACTGTTGTAGTCGTTGTAATCGTGAGTTACGGTGTAACCGAGTGAGGGTTACGAGTAGCCTACGAAATCTTTAGTTGGCGTAACTTCATGATGCGCGAAACAGTCAAGCTAAATCACTCAAACCCGCCACTTGTGAATGGCGGACCGTATCGACTTAAAGCGCTCAAGCACGAATGCAATTTTAAGATCGAGGAGAATCTGATGGATTCTCGGTCGTTAAGTCCACGGAGGATGAATTGGTGTTTAAACAACTTCAGGTGATAGAATGATCACTAAGGATAGTAATCAATAAGGATATTGATGGAAAATTACCTAAAGAAAAGATCTATAAATTAAAGCGACTTAAATGCAAATTAAAAGAAATTAAAAAGTTAAAATCTATTAAATAAACGCTATCACTATTTTTACAGATCGATGAACGTTTATTTTATAAAACAAAATAACTTAAATAAACTATATTAACTAAAACGTAATCCTAATTTATCTAGAAACGTGGTTTAAAACGAAACGGCGTTATTTAAAAATGTATTTGGAGCTTAAGATAAAACGTAAATTTTATGAAATAAAAGGCCTACGAATGAAAAACTAATTTTCTTACGTACTATATGATAAAAGAAAATTTTAGGAAAAAGATTTATATTTTTTAGACTTTTATATTTTTTATTATGAATTAATTACTAAAAACCACTAATTAAATGTTTAAAAATACTAAAACTTATTGGAAAAATCAAACTTTTTATAAAATACTTTATACTATTAAAAAGATAAGAAAAATACAAAATGTGAAAAAGGTATTATAAATAAGCCACAAATAAGCAAATAAGCTCGTATAAGCTTATAATGAAAACGTGGTTAAATACTAAGTTTTGTAAGAAAATAACGAGAAAGACCCAAGGGCGCAATGGCATACAGGTACACCACTATCATCCCCGTAAGGGAGAGGTCTCAGGTTCGACCCCTGCCTCTCCCTTTTTGCAAAACATTTTTATTTTTGGAATTTTATTTTACAAACTCATTAAGCACATGATAATAAGCAACTTTTTCAACTGTGACTTTTTGTGAAAACCAATAATAAGCTCAGAATAAGCACAAGATTTCTCAACAGTGGACTTGAATGAGATAAGCTCAAAGATAAAGCTAAAATGACTATGAGCTAATCAATAAGCTAAGAGTGAATGAAAATAAGCTGAGGAACTGTAAATAAGCTAAAATGACAACTGAGAAATCATAAAGATCTAGAAATAAGCACAAAATAAGTCAAAATAAGCATAAGTCTAATCTATTTTACACAGGACACTGTGGTTTGCTAGGTACTTATAAGCTAATATTTAAGCTCCTAAATAAGCTAGTAAATGAAAATAAGCACTTGGACAAGCAAGTTGACCAGCTGAACTTTCTAAAAAAATAATTGACAAAGTTTGGCTTTCACAAATAAGCTCTTGAGGAGCTTTTGAAATACTGATGAACACTGATTTATTGATACACTTAAATGATTTGGACAAAACTAAAAGCAATTGCGACTAACTAAATAAGCTTCAAAATAGAAAATGAGCACTTTGGAATAGCTAGACAACTAGATGAGCTATTAAAGCTAAAATTCATAAGCTCTTGGTCACTAATAAGCTTCCTAAGAGCTTGTGAAATGGGACACCAAATCAGTACTGAGGGAGCTTTTCAGAAAGGGGGTCTTAAAGAAACAAGTAGATAAGCAGTTAATAAGCTGAATAAGAGTAAGCTATTATTTTTATAATTTTCTAGAGCAGTTAAATATTAATTTCCCAAAAGGGTTTAAGCTAAATCTCATTAATGAGTACACAATAAAATTCTAGATTTTATTCAAAAACAGCATAAAGGAAATTTGACTTATATGAAAAATAAACTAGTTTGACTTTTATGAACTTATGATCTATTCTACTGACTTATTATGTTATTATAAGCTATAATAAGTTGGTTTTAAGCTAGAGGAACAAATTATAAGCCAATATGATGAATTTCACAGTGGAGTTTCTAACAGTTAATTCTAATAATGAGATTAAACATCATTTTGACTTTTTACTAAATAATGACTTGTTTTTATGACTTAACTAAGCTATATGATGCTAAAATGACACAGAACAATAATAAGTAAAAACTCAAACACTTTCTAAAACAGTTAAATAAGCAGATCCAAACAGTACTTATGAAGGCAGTTTTGAAGCTTTTGTGGTTAAAACAAGTTTGTAAACTAAGAGAGCTATTAATTAGCTGATATTAACTATATTTAAACAGTATTATACCAAAATTAACAAGATTATACAACTAATATGAATAAATGCAAATTTCAAAGATTGGCTTACAAATTGAAATTCACACACAGGACATGGAACCAAGACACGAGATCACTCTTATAGCTTTCCACAAAGCTCTATACCAAATAGCAATCCAATTTCAACATTGCTTCAATCTCTTAATCATTGCCCAATAGATTTTTTATTTTCCACTAATTATTTGGAATTTTTGTGAATTCAATTGTGAGTCTAAAGCTGGATTTGAAAGTTTCTAACAGCTTATAAGAGCTTTAGAGAAAGCTTATATGAGCTTTTGAGTCCACTACAACAACTGACAACAACATTAACACATTTTTAGATTTGAACTTGAAATTTGAAAATGCACAAACTGAAATCAAACTGGAAACTTTAAATTGCTTATTGAAAAAGAGTTATAATACACTGATATTACTTATTTAAAAGCTTGAAAGATTAAACAAACACTGGAAAGTTTAAAAACTTAAAACGATATTACCTAAACTAAAATTACACTACATGGTCTTCTCCATTGCACCTTTTCCCATTTATATTGACCCTTTAGGTTCCTTGTCGACATCTGATCATATCCCACCACAATCTAACCATTGGATCCTTTTAATTAATCAAATCCGTCCACTTGGAAATTTTGGCCTGAAAAAGTCTTTTGGCAGGTAGATTGCATTTAATGATTTATGGGTGGATGTGGAGGTGGAAAGGAGTTGGTGAGAGGTTATTTAACATTTGGGAGATAAGGGTGATGAGGTGGTGGTCAAAACCATGGTGGTATTGAGTTGCGTTGGAGAGGTAGCCTTCTGATCTTGGCGGTTTTAGATTTTAAAAATTGGGTTTGGGCTTGGCTGGGTATTGGGCTTGTGTTTTGTGTTGGGTTTTTAGTCATAAAAGGGTCCGTTTGGTATTAAAGTTAGCACAAGGACCATTTTTGTAATTTGAGCAAAGTTAAAGGTTAAACTTGCCACCTTTCCAAACATCCTTCCAAGGGCTAAACACGCCAATAATATAAACACAAGGACCATAGTTGATAATTATTTCATTTTTAAACTTAAAAGGACCTTAATTGTTATTTTTGGATTTTGAGGGACTAAAAGTGTAATTTCCCAAAAGTTTATCATAAGGACCAATTTTGTCATTTATAAATAGTACAAGGTTTATTTTTGATAAATTTCACTTTTTAAATTAACCAAGGACTATTTTTGACAATTTTCAAAGTTGAGGGACTAAAGTTGTCATTTTGTGATTTTTAAACTTGGAAGGGTTTGTTTTGACAACTTTTGAATCTTATGGACCTTAAATGACATTTTACAAGTTTTTGAATTACCAGGGACTAGTTTTGACAATTTTTGTAACTTGGGGACTAAAGCGCCAATTATGCAAACTTGATACGTTTTTCATCCGATTTTGATGTTTTTGCATTTAAAACATATAAAACACTTGTTTGTGATATTTTATCATTTTGAAGCATTTCGAGTGTTTTCGGATGTTTTGGCATTCTAACAGATAAAATGATGAGTATTTAGACACTCATCAATCCCCACACTAAGATATTGCTAGTCCCTAGCAATGATTTGAGAAAATTTAATGGATTTTATCTCTTTACCAAAAGCCATTACTTATGGAGTAGCCAATTGTTTCAGTTCAAGTAAGAACCTTGGCACAACGATAACCAAATGATTTTGAGCAAATCATAAGCTGTCAACGGATTTGATTTGTCTTTACCGAAGCCGTACCATTCGGACTAGCCAACTCTTAGATAAATTATCGAATTATCTTTGGTGAGCTGATTACCAATTATGGATTTTCCACCGCCTTTACCACAAGCCATAACCTTGCGGGCTAGCCAACTCTTCACTTTTAGGATATGGTGAGTTGAATACCATACAATTTTGGGCAAATTGCAAGCCATAAACGGTTTTGAGATATCTTTACCAAGAGCCGTTGCTCTGGATTAGCCAATCCTTATGTAGGTTAGACATGGTGGACTGATTACCATTTGTTGTGTTTAGTACATAGTACTTCCACTACAAAAATTTTAAAATTTGGCCATTTTGGGGAAAAAGGGACTAAAAGGGTACATTTATGATCAAATTAGCAGAATTTCCCACACTTAGAAATTAATATTGTCCTCAATATTCAAAGTGTGGAAACACAACAATTATTCTCTTTTTTAATATTTACAATTTTCATTCATTTTCATATATATATATTTTTTTTTTTTTTTTTCAAAGATCTATATACAACATGTGGGGCATCTCCCCCACACTAGGGTGGGACACACGGGTGAAAACCCATGTTTTAGCTACTGTTTTTTATTACCGAGTCGCTAGCTTGACTCGACCCCGAATTAATTTGTTCATGGGGAAGTAAGTGGAAGAAACAATCTCCATCGGACTTTCATTCAAGATGTTTGGACAAACATTTGAAGCACGTGAAAGTTCCACACCGATGAGATATAGATAGAACCGGCTCAAAAATGATAACTGAAAATGCCGGGATCAAAAATAGTGTCCTCATTCCCGAAGGAGAAAAGGGAACGAGAAACCACACCATTAGTGAAGAATGGAATAAATATGTGCATCACAATGCATGTCCATTCCTCATCAGAAAGAAGCAAATCACCATTTTTGACATTTTTAAGCTTAAACTTGAAGCTTTTATGGTGATTGGTAACAAAATTTTAGGAGGAGAGTGGAAACGGTTCTTCAATCAATAGATTTTCAAGAAAGAGGATGTCTCCTTCCGAATCAAAGTAAGTATTGTCAATTCCTGTTGGAATCGACTCATCACTAAGAAAAGCATCGACCTCATTCCAAAAGTTATCATCTTCCTCATCCGAGGTGAGAGAAGGAATGTAAGAGTCAGAAATGGGACAAGAAATGAGTGGATGATCATTATATAGGAGATTTTCAGTTTCTCCAAGATCGGCTTCGAAATCAAAGAGATCATCGTCACTTCGATGAAAGTGGATGATGTGAGTAAGTTCATCGGTGAACTCCTCGAAAACGATCGACATCGATTGTGGGAGTGATCCTCAACATACTGACGTTTCCATGAGAAGTATAATCGTCGCTAACATCGGAGAAAGTTTCAAAATGATCTTTTGAACACTCAAGAGGGGAAAGAGAATCACACACATAATCAGAAGTTCCCTGTGACTCTCTTGGGATTGGGACAAGGTCCTCAACACTAGACTTTATGAATTAGTCCGATTCCTTTTCGAGCAAGTGTCAAGAAGCTCATCCCCATGTTTAGAGAGTGAGTGTGAATCTCGGTGTGATAGCGGTTGTCCGAGAATGAATCTCAAGCTCGGGGATGTCAACTGATGAACTTGATGAATCAAGTGTATCATCATCATCACTATCATCAAGAATAAAATGAAATTGAGAGCTAGATCTTTTGCTTTTTAGTTTGCAATTGATTCCCTAATAGATTTTTCAAAGGCAATTTGGGAATTTATTTTATGACCGCTCTTGACTAACAAAACTTCCATGGATTTCTCATGAGAGTT
The DNA here is from genome assembly GCA_910596185.1 of Chrysanthemum makinoi. Lineage (NCBI taxonomy): Eukaryota > Viridiplantae > Streptophyta > Magnoliopsida > Asterales > Asteraceae > Chrysanthemum > Chrysanthemum makinoi. The sequence goes on from OU343221.1 coordinate 205,983,004, forward strand.
TTGAAATGACATAGCCGACTCCTCCTTAAGTTCTTTTAATAAATCCGGACCTTTCAAGTAAAAAGTCTTTGTAGTTTCATGAGGAGTTGCTTGAATCATTTGGTATTGTGGAGGTTGGTCTTGAAATGATGTGTCAAAATTGTCACAAGGAAATGGATTCCCTGTTTGACAATCGAGTGAAATGGGGACCTCCACAGTTCTCACAACAATAAAAGCTGTTGAGCTGGATTGGTGAATCATATGGATATTGGTTATAACCAAAGTTCTGAGCATCACCGGAAAATTGTTCACGGACAAGCGTGTTTTCGGATTGACACTCAGATCCTTGGTGAGGACCTCCACAAAATTCACAGTAGTATTGTTGATTATATGAAGATAAGTCGGGCTGTGGTGGGTAATTAGAAAAATTAGAGGGTTAGTTAAATGAGTTCTGATTAGGATCATAATCAAATGAATTCCTCGAACCACAAAATAAACAACTCCCGTTACGAATATCATTACCACACTGTACACCGCGTACCACCGGCTACATGGTGAACCAAAAGGAGGCTCACCACAACCGACACAAGGAATAAACGATTCTATTTGAGAGTTATGAGAAGGAATCCGTTCATTCAAAGAATCAACAAAACCAACATGGTGATCTGAATGACTATTAAGATTCAAAGAACATTTTGAAAAATCCGGAGGTGGGACAAGTGGTGTGCTCTGAGAGCTAGCAATTTCCACTACTTAGTTATGATCTCCGGTTCTGGTTCTTGAGAAACGTGAAGTTTAGGCAAGTCATTCTTACTAGTCACCGGTTTAAATTCTACATGTTTGCTTTTAACCGTAAATCGTGAAAGTGTAGGATCAATTTTAGACGGCTTAGGAGCAATCGAGGAATTAGATCTTTGGATAACCGTAGGTTGGATGTATTTAGTACTTCCATTATCGAGGAGGAAGCACCGGTCCTTGTCACCCGGTTTCTCGTTCCATTTCCCTACGCAGAATGAATGGATCATCATGAACCACACGAATTCTTGACATTTGTGATAAAATAGGAAGTTTTCAACTTCGTTCAGCATTCGTCGTAGTCGAGAGATTCCATGAGAATAGAAGAAGTTTAGAATCAAATGTATAGAGGGTAAAGGGATAAAGAATCAAAAAGGGTAAGAGGGTAAAGATGAATATTTTTGGACTTTTGGATAAATATTTTGTAAAAACAAAGAATAAAAATATTTTTGGGTTTGTTAACACTTTAGGAAAAGTGTTAATGAACTTTTTGATTTTAAAAAAAAAATTGTTTACAAAAAGGTGGTATATGTGCAAGAATGGATCTGGAAATGCTTAAAACACGCTTCTGACAGCTCCCGGCGGCATGCAAAATTTGATCGCGCAGGTCAAGCTAAATCACTCAAACCGCCACTTGTGAATGGCGGATCGTAATCAGCTTAAAACTGCTCAAGCACGAATGCAATTTTAAGATCAGGAGAATACAGTGGATTCTCGGGTCGTTAAGTCCCACGGAGGATGAATTGGTGTTTAAACAACTTCAGATGATAGAATGATCACTAAGGATAGTAATCAATAAGGATATTGATGGAAAATTACCTAAAGAAAAGATCTATAAATTAAAGCGACTTAAATGCAAATTAAAAGAAATTAAAAAGTTAAAATCTATTAAATAAACGCTATCACTATTTTTACAGATCGATGAACGTTTATTTTATAAAACAAAATAACTTAAATAAACTATATTAACTAAAACGTAATCCTAATTTATCTAGAAACGTGGTTTAAAACGGAAACGAGCGTTATTTACGAAAATGGCGCTGGAGCGCAAGATAAAACGTAAATTTTATGAAATAAAAGGCCTACGAATGAAAAACTAATTTTCTTACGTACTATATGATAAAAGAAAATTTTAGGAAAAAGATTTATATTTTTTAGACTTTTATATTTTTTATTATGAATTAATTACTAAAAAACACTAATTAAATGTTTAAAAATACTAAAACTTATTGGAAAAATCTGAAACTTTTTTATAAAATACTTTATACTATTAAAAAGATAAGAAAAATACAAAATGTGAAAAAGGTATTATAAATAAGCCACAAATAAGCAAATAAGCTCGTATAAGCTTATAATGAAAACGTGGTTAAATACTAAGTTTTGTAAGAAAATAACGAGAAAGACCCAAGGGCGCAATGGCATACAGGTACACCACTATCATCCCCGTAAGGGAGAGGTCTCAGGTTCGACCCCTGCCTCTCCCTTTTTGCAAAACATTTTTATTTTTGGAATTTTATTTTACAAACTCATTAAGCACATGATAATAAGCAACTTTTTCAAGCTGACTTTTTGTGAAAACCAATAATAAGCTCAGAATAAGCACAAGATTTCTCAACAGTGGACTTGAATGAGATAAGCTCAAAGATAAAGCTAAAATGACTATGAGCTAATCAATAAGCTAAGAGTGAATGAAAATAAGCTGAGGAACTGTAAATAAGCTAAAATGACAACTGAGAAATCATAAAGATCTAGAAATAAGCACAAAATAAGTCAAAATAAGCATAAGTCTAATCTATTTTACACAGGACACTGTGGTTTGCTAGGTACTTATAAGCTAATATTTAAGCTCCTAAATAAGCTAGTAAATGAAAATAAGCACTTGGACAAGCAAGTTGACCAGCTGAACTTTCTAAAAAAATAATTGACAAAGTTTGGCTTTCACAAATAAGCTCTTGAGGAGCTTTTGAAATACTGATGAACACTGATTTATTGATACACTTAAATGATTTGGACAAAACTAAAAAGCAATTGCAGCCTAACTAAATAAGCTTCAAAATAGAAAATGAGCATTGGAATAGCTAGACAACTAGATGAGCTATTCTGAAAGCTAAAATTCATAAGCTACTGGTCACTAATAAGCTTCCTAAGAGCTTGTGAAATGGGACACCAAATCTGTGCACAGGGGAGCTTTTCAGAAAGGGGGTCTTAAAGAAACAAGTAGATAAGCAGTTAATAAGCTGAATAAGAGTAAGCTATTATTTTTATAATTTTCTAGAGCAGTTAAATATTAATTTCCCAAAAGGGTTTAAGCTAAATCTCATTAATGAGTACACAATAAAATTCTAGATTTTATTCAAAAACAGCATAAAGGAAATTTGACTTATATGAAAAATAAACTAGTTTGACTTTTATGAACTTATGATCTATTCTACTGACTTATTATGTTATTATAAGCTATAATAAGTTGGTTTTAAGCTAGAGGAACAAATTATAAGCCAATATGATGAATTTCACAGTGGAGTTTCTAACAGTTAATTCTAATAATGAGATTAAACATCATTTTGACTTTTTACTAAATAATGACTTGTTTTTATGACTTAACTAAGCTATATGATGCTAAAATGACACAGAACAATAATAAGTAAAAACTCAAACACTTTCTAAAATAGTTAAATAAGCAGATCCAAACAGTACTTATGAAGGCAGTTTTGAAGCTTTTGTGGTTAAAACAAGTTTGTAAACTAAGAGAGCTATTAATTAGCTGATATTAACTATATTTAAACAGTATTATACCAAAATTAACAAGATTATACAACTAATATGAATAAATGCAAATTTCAAAGATTGGCTTACAAATTGAAATTCACACACAGGACATGGAACCAAGACCTGAGATCACTCTTATAGCTTTCCACAAAGCTCTATACCAAATAGCAATCCAATTTCAACATTGCTTCAATCTCTTAATCATTGCCCAATAGATTTTTTATTTTCCACTAATTATTTGGAATTTTTGTGAATTTCTGAATTGTGAGTCTAAACTGGATTTGAAAGTTTCTAACGACTTATAAGAGCTTTAGAGAAAGCTTATATGAGCTTTTGAGTCCACTACAACAACTGACAACAACATTAACACATTTTTAGATTTGAACTTGAAATTTGAAAATGCACAAACTGAAATCAAACTGGAAACTTTAAATTGCTTATTGAAAAAGAGTTATAATACACTGATATTACTTATTTAAAAGCTTGAAAGATTAAACAAACACTGGAAAGTTTAAAAACTTAAAACGATATTACCTAAACTAAAATTACACTACTTAGTCTTCTCCATTGCACCTTTTCCCATTTATATTGACCCTTTAGGTTCCTTGTCGACATCTGATCATATCCCACCACAATCTAACCATTGGATCCTTTTAATTAATCAAATCCGTCCACTTGGAAATTTTGGCGCGAAAAAGTCTTTTGGCGGTAGATTGCATTTAATGATTTATGGGTGGATGTGGAGGTGGAAAGGAGTTGGTGAGAGGTTATTTAACATTTGGGGAGATAAGGGTGATGAGGTGGTGGTCAAAAACCATGGTGGTATTGAGTTGCAGGCGTTGGAGAGGTAGCTTCTGATCTTGGCGGTTTTAGATTTTAAAAATTGGGTTTGGGCTTGGCTGGGTATTGGGCTTGTGTTTTGTGTTGGGTTTTTAGTCATAAAAGGGTCCGTTTGGTATTAAAGTTAGCACAAGGACCATTTTTGTAATTTGAGCAAAGTTAAAGGTTAAACTTGCCACCTTTCCAAACATCCTTCCAAGGGCTAAACCTGCCAATAATATAAACACAAGGACCATAGTTGATAATTATTTCATTTTTAAACTTAAAAGGACCTTAATTGTTATTTTTGGATTTTGAGGGACTAAAAGTGTAATTTCCCAAAAGTTTATCATAAGGACCAATTTTGTCATTTATAAATAGTACAAGGTTTATTTTTGATAAATTTCACTTTTTAAATTAACCAAGGACTATTTTTGACAATTTTCAAAGTTGAGGGACTAAAGTTGTCATTTTGTGATTTTTAAACTTGGAAGGGTTTGTTTTGACAACTTTTGAATCTTATGGACCTTAAATGACATTTTACAAGTTTTTGAATTACCAGGGACTAGTTTTGACAATTTTTGTAACTTGGGGGACTAAAACTGCCAATTATGCAAACTTGATACGTTTTTCACCAGATTTTGATGTTTTTGCATTTAAAACATATAAAACACTTGTTTATGATATTTTTATCATTTTGAAGCATTTCTGAGTGTTTTCAGATGTTTTTGGCATTCTAACAGTATAAAAATGATGAGTATTTAGACACTCATCACTTCATCACTTGGTTACGTCGTAATTAGGAGACAGTTGAATCAATAGGTCTTGAAAACGTCCAATAGCAGCTTCCTTACTTTGAATGCGTCCTGAAATGAAATAACAAGGAATAAGGATGTTTTCACTAATAATTTATTCAAAATGTGATGATAAAGGGGGAAATTAACGCTTAGAAACTCAGGACTATTTGATGTTATCATGTTCATGAGACAGTCATCAGAATGATGATCATTGAAGCCACAGTGTGGGCAAGGAGGAAAAGGTTTTGCTCTATTCTTGTGAGCTGGTTTAGAGGTTGAAGCATATTGATGACCAACTTTGGTATGTTTTGCTTCACTGAATGAACTTACATATTGTAAGTCATCAGCTGTGATCATCCTTTTTGCAGATCATACAAAAAAGGATTTTGTAGAAATTGTCAGTGGTATGACTGGTGTAATGGCATAGATCACACTTCTGTCTGGGCTTGTTGGTGGATTTTGACCTTGATGAACTAGAGGAGGCTGACTTAGTTTCCTTAATTGAATCAGGATCTTTTTCGATGGATTCCATCTTATCGGTCGACTTCCTAGCAAGTTCGGTCGATTCTTGAATTTAGTCTGCTTGATGGGGACTGAAGATGTGGAAGTCTCAGTGGGAGTAGAATCTTGTTGGATTGGTTTTGTTGGTCTTTTCAGGATGGTTCTACCAAGTCCAGACCTTTCTTTTGGTGAGTGAGGATTGAATTGTAATGGAGTAAGCTCAGAGCTTGGTGCAACACCCTGAAGAGGTTTCAAGGGTGGAAGCGGTGCTTGAGATTGATACTATATTAGGAGTTGTAGACCGTCTAATAAAAAAAACTCTCTCTTGCTCACCCATACACCACCGAGAGCATTGTTGAAGTTATTTGCAAAGAAATCGTACGTTTACATGGCATTTCGAGATCCATAGTTTCAACTTGTGATGTTATATTCTTTAGCTCTTTATGGAAAGAGCTTTTTCGACTTAGTAACACCAAGTTGAGGATGAATACTGCTTACCACCCAAAAAAGATGGTTAAATGGAGGTCGTGAACCGTTGTTTGGAGACATACATGAGGTGTTTTGCATATGAACAACCCCACACATGGAGTATTTACTTGCCATGGGCTGAATTCTCCTTCAATACCGAGTTTCATTAAGCTGCAGGCACCACCCCTTTCAAGGTTGTTTATGGTCATGACCTACAAACATTGTCCCTTTTGTTCGAGGTGAAACTAAAATTGGTGATCTTGAATTTCAACTTCTTCAGCGCGATGACATCTTTGAAATTGCTGAAAGAACAAATTTTGAAAGCTTAAACAAGGATGAAACAACATGAGGATGCACATTGGCGTGAAGTAACCTTTTCACCCGGTGACTATGCTTTTCTACGCTTACAACCCTATCACCAACAATATTTGGCTCGTCGTGGGTATGCTAAATTGTCTCCTCGGTTCTTCGGCCCATAAAAAATTCTTAGTTCAATCGAACTAGTTGCGTATGAACTTGAACTCCCAGCAGATTCCAAGATTTACCGGTTTCCATGTCTTACTTTTGCGTCGAGCATACGGCCAACAAACCCACCAAGTTCCAACCCTTCTTCTAATTAATGCAATTTGGGAATTAGTTTTGTACCCTGAAAAATAGTCTCTCATCGTTGGAGAAGTGTAGTTGGTACTCCATCTCTTGAATTGTCGGTTCAACGGGTGAATCAACCTGTTGAAGAAGCAAGTTGGGAATCTTATGATTTCATTGTCGAGAAATTTCCTGCATTTTGTCTTGAGGACAAGACGACCTTCCAGGGGGTGTAATGATACAATACCTCCAATAAAGACATATTCTAGAAGAAATAAAGTTCCAGGAAAAGAAAAGAACTAACTTTAAAAAGTTAATCATAGCTCTTAAGTATTGCATAAATCAAGGAATAATTACAGCTTGTTGCAAGCTTACTTTCCATTATGTTTTGCTTAATCAAAGTAGTATATTAATTCCTCACTAATGATATCTAACATAAATAGGCTTATCACTTTGTCTTCTACATCACATAAGTGTTTAAGTTATTGCAATTGGAGTCTTTTTCTCTCTATATGTACTACCATTTTATCTATTTCATTTTGGTTCCTGATTTGAATACCTTTTCATTTGATTCATTTCTCGCTCATACCACTAATCCTCGCTTTACAATCACATGTAAACAAACAATAACCCTTAATGTTGTATCAACTTTGTAAGGTGGTGTTTGGGGTTGCTTATTGAAAACAAAGTATCTGTTTGAGAATCGTATAATCAGATAATCAGCTGTACACAAAACATTATTCTAAAATATAGTGTTTAGATTTGCTTTTCTTTGTTTATATCACAATAATAAAAAATCATTTTTTTAGTGTTTGGCAAATCACATTGTTTAATTACTTGATGGGGTAGAATGACAAACATAAACATTGAAATAACTATATAAGGACCTCATTATTTATTTAACGATGTATACTGCTTGATGTAGATATACTCTAATACACAACAACATTTTTCAAAGAAGAACAAGATGTAACTTATCCAAAGAATAAAACTTACGTGGTTATCACCACAATTTCTTTTCCAAAATCGGCCACATCCATAAATTAAAACACACTTTATCCTCGATTAACCCATCTCACTAGATATTGACTCAACTGTGTTTGAAGAAATAACTAGGTTCTTGTTATATTATATTTCGTACAAGTTATGATTAGTCAATAGTGGCAACAAAAATATGACAATAAACAAGGTTTGTCTTATTAGTTTATTAACAGAGTGGTTTGAGGAAAAAGGAAAGATAGTTGTATTTTGGAGGTTCTTTGAGAGGTAATCTAGTAATTTAATCAGTTTTCTAAAAACTTCGTTTTGCAGCAGTAGGTGATGAGATACTTATCAAGAACCGCGTTTTGAAGCCATCTAAACGCAGATAATCACTCTTCACCTTTTGTTATCCTAAGAGCATCTTCAATGCAAGGTGCAATACAGAGTTCAATACACTGTCACATCACTATCACATCAGCATCTTATTATTTTATACAAACCCTCACAATACATTGAACTTACACAATTTAATGCATTTTCAGATCACCATAAATTTAGTCATTTTAAAAATTACTTTAATATAAAAATAACCGACAAGTTACATAGAAATTAAAAAAATAACTTAGTTGCATAACTAGAAACTACCATAATCTAAATTATTAAACGACAATAAACTAAACTACAAATTATAATTTTCTTTAATCTCTATGGCACGGTTTCTCCAAATCTCTCGTGCAAAATCTTCCATTTTGTCGTAGTGTGATTGACGTGTATTCAAAAATATATTTAAGAAAACCTAACAAAAATGATGTTCAAACATTACTAAAAAAATATTTAGAAAAACGTTGGTTTCCCTGCATGTTAGGAAGTCTTGATTATATGCATTGGCCTTGGAAAAATTGCCCTATTGCATGGCAAGGTCAATTTACCCGAGGTGATCAAGGGTGTCCAACAATTATGCTAGAGGCGGTTGCATCACAAGATCTTTGGATATGGCATGCGTATTTTGGTGTAGCGGGTTCTAACAATGACATCAATGTACTCAACCAATCTCTATTGTTCAACGACTTATTACAAGGATACACTCTAGAGTGTAACTTCACTTTAATGCCAATTCATATACAAAAGGAAGTTATCTTGCAAATGGTATATATCCTGAATGGGCTACAATGATTAAATTTTTTTCACGTTCAAATGACCCAAAGAAGTGCAAGTTTTTCATCATGTCTTATAATTTATTCGTGTTGTTTAGTTACGAGATATTTAAATTAATAAATGCCTAATGTTATCCGCTATTTAATTTACTTGCTGAAAAAAGTTAACATGCATTCAGAAATACGTTTCTATCAAAACTTCAACATTTTTATACAAGTCCTTTGGAAAATAAATATACAACCTAAGTCAACATGAAATATTTCAATAATATTTAAAACGTGACCGACTTCAATAGTATATTAACCTATTGTTCAGAGACCCACACTATTTAAATACACACATGACCTCACACTTTGACAATAGATTGGACGTATGCCACGTGTTTTAAACTTCTCAATAAACCTTGCATTGAGGATGGCCTAATTCCTAGATTTTTTCATTTCCAAGTTAGTGATAATGAGATAAATCGATTGAAAACGCAACCCAAACACCCGGTAAGAATCTCAATCGAAACCCAAACCCAAACCACCGACCAAACAATAATACCCTTCACTTTCATTTTCACTTCCCACTTCACACCGCCGTAAATCCCCCTCTTTGTCTCGCACTTCACACCTTCTGCTGCCGTGAATCCCCCTTCATTTGGTATATATCACTTCTATCTTATTTAAATTAATTATTTTCAAAAGTATAAATAGTCAGCTGTTTTTGTTTCTACTGTTACATTGTTTAAAACGATTCCAGTATATATAATTATTATCACCTACATTTACACCATACTTCTGTTTAATCCCATATTCCCTTACTTTATAGTTTCTAGTAGTATGAACATTACCATATATAAGGGTGTTTGGCTAAGCTTATGAATTGGGCTTATGCTTATGTTATATAAGTGGATTATGGCTTATACTCCGTATATGGTAAGCTCATAGCCCTTGCTAAGTGTTTGGCTTAACTTATCATAATTACTAAGGTAAAACGACAAAAAACTATCTAAACAATTAAACATTAAAGGGGTGTAATTATTAAATAAGTGTATAAAAGTAGTAATATAAGCTCATAAGCCCAAACATATAAGCTTAGCCAAGCACTTAATTAGGCTTATTTTTGTTATATAAGCTAATAAGCGCATAAGCACCCTGCATAAGCTTAAAAAAACACCCATATGAAGATAAAAGACATTTGCTTAAAAACGAGAACTAGGAAAAGACTAATTGTACCCCTTGTGCTAAAACGCGTTTTATCTTAATTACCATCTTTATATTTCCTCCTGCACGAACTCTTTTTATTGTACCATTTCCATAAATCCGTTTTGACTTTTACCATCAATATTTTTAATGACCGTCAACAACCTTTTTTTAAAAGTTTATTTTTAAAGCTTAATGCTTTAGAACCTTTTACTACGTAGTTTTCAATTAATATGAAATTTAATAACTTATATTTATGTATCACAATCACCACTATATAACACATTTATCTTTTATCATAATCCCTTTTCCTTATTGTGTGGGTTTGTAGAAATAGAAAATGAGTAATCTAGTTAAGGTTGATGTCATTGTTTAAAAAACGACCAACAAAGATGAGAGTCCATGAAGATTTTGATTTTAGAACATTATTTTCCGCTATATGTAGTAAAGATAAAAGTTGCAGGAATATCGCAACTATAATTATCCACCGCTATAAATTCTCGTCACTATGTACGGGTACTCGCCTAGTAATACTATACATGGATTTTGACCACAGAAAAAAAAGTCATCATTGCCGAAATGTTTTCAAGAGTCACTTCTTTTTCAAATGTTTTGCTGAATAGGCATTTTGGAATCTTTTTTATGTTTGAAATTTTGACTTGTTTTATTAGACGTATTAAGTTGGCCCAAGCGCTAGTGTGGGCTTAGGGACCATTAAGATTTCCTATGATTTGTAATGTATAAATAGTTATCAATTATGCATAATAGTTACGGGGTTTATCATTCAGCAGGTTTTGTGAAATTTGACTTCAGGTGGAGTTGATTATTTTTGTGCAATTTGGGGTATTTTGGAGGGTAAAAATTTCAGCTCCCCATTATTTTTTTTTTTTTGGAATTGATACTTTGATAGCAATTTTGGTAAAAGCACTTATCTGCCTTGGATGTTTTATTCCTTTTCGCAAAAAAATAGATATATTTAAGGTTTGATTTTTTATTTATTTATTATTATTTGTTTAACAATAGTCAGTTTTTTATAATAAAATGTGAACACTTTTAAAGCTACAGCAAGCTTAAGGTAGGAAAGTACCTGCAATGAGGTCTTCTAAAAGTCTATAAGTTCATTAAGGGGATGTTTGTATTACCTTATTTGATGAGCTTATAAAATAATGTATTTAAGTTCAGGAGCTCAAGTTGATAAGCTTACATGCCTAAACAGTGAGCTTATGAGCTTATCAAGTTTTCTAATAAATCAAGTAAGCTAAGACAAACACCCATTAAGCTCAACCGATAGTCTTAAAATATGAAAAATAACCTCTTTTATTAGACACGACAACCAACTCTATAATCTAGACTTGAGGAATCACTATGCATGTCACGATAGAGATTAAATAGTCAATAGTTAACTAGGCTGATATTAGACCAAATCCTCTAGATGCGTATGTCTTCCAAGGGGCACTAGGAATTATACGATTCCGATGACCAGACCCCTGACCTACATGGACCTGTATAGGCATTTTTTTAATCATCTAATCACCTGTAACTGGTTTTTAACATGATTGTTGCAATGTGTCAAATGCAGCTTTCCCAAACAAGACTACAAAAAGAGAAACAAAGGGATTGGATGCATGTAGCGAATCCAATGTTTATGTGAATGCATATGTTTTATATTAAGGTAGACTGAGGGGGATATGGATAACGAGCAGGTTGAGAAGAGAATGAATGCTGGAATTGATAGACTAAGCAACTTGCCGGATGATCTAATTCACAAAATTCTCTCTTTTGTTGGCATTAAACACGCTATTGAAACAAGTTTTTTATCATCTAGATGGAGATATATCTGGACTTCAATGCCGCACCTCAATTTCTTAATTGAGGATTTCTCCACTTCAGCCAAGCTCTCTCCTTTTGTTGCTCATCTTCTGTCTCGTCGCAATAATTTAATAGAAGTGTTTTCAGTCAAGCTTTGTTTTCGCGGAGATTTTAGCCAAGTGTTTGTTAGACAAATTTTGAACTATGCATTCTCTCACAATATCCAACAACTCGATATCACATGGTTCTATGAAAATACTATTGAATTCCCTCTTTCTCTCATTTGTTCTCAGTCTCTCACACATCTCAGTATGAGACGGGAATATGTCTATCAGACTGTTAGGAGATATGGCTTTACATCCACGTCAACGTTGGAGCTCCCTGCCCTAACAACATTGTATCTCCATGATTTCACTTTGTGTTGTGATGAAAATATCGACAAAGATATTGGTCTTTTCTCCAAGTGTGCAAACTTAAAGATACTCACCTTAAAAGGTTGCAAAGTGATAGGTTTGGATCATTTAAATATATGTCATCCTTTACTATCTAATCTCACACTTGAAGATGTTCAAGGGAGTTTGAATGTTGTCAATGTGGTTGCACCTCAACTTAAGAGGCTCACTATAAATGATTGGTTTGAGAAGTATCAGTTTCTGATTTCCGCACCCAACCTTGTCTCTTTGCTCTATAAAGGTTATCATTCCTTGGACCTTTATACAGACGGTTTCCATTTATTGGAGAAGGTGGATCTTTGTGTCAGTGGAGGCATTGCAAGTGCTCATAAGATAGTTTGCTTGTTTCAACATCTCCAAAGTGTTAAATATCTTACACTTAACCTGGAAATTCTTGAGGTATACTTGTATTAGTTCTTGATGTTTATCATGACCAAAAAGGCATATTCTGTTTGATACTTGTATCACCTACCTAAGAATTTCCCCTTTTTAGGCACGGTTAGCCAAACACTGTATTAGAGATAAAATGACGCACCAGAAGGAAACAGTGCATGCATTCATTTATCTGTACTTGTGATTATGATGATGTCATTAACTGATTTCTTATACGTGATTTTGTTTTGTAAAATTTTGTGCAGCTTCTTTCTTCGTCTGCGGAACTAATTTTAAAGCAACCTTCTCCATTTGCTAACTTAAAGAGCTTACATATTTATCCGATAAAAGAAGTCTGGGAGCTGCAAAATAAAGTAAAGATGTCTACAGAAGTTAAAAGCTATTTGCTCGATAATTCTCCAAGTGCCACATTCACAGAGGTTTCACGTGAGGTATTCTGTTTATGAAGTATATATTCATGTGTCGTGTGTCGTACTTATTGTTCTAGGTTGTAAATAAGTCTATATGTTTGTATCAATTTATCCTTATGTTTGATTTGTACATAGAACAATTTGATGTTACCCGAGGTCACTGTGTCATTTATGGACCAAAATAAAGTAGTTGAGGACTCAGTCTCTTGAAGTTCGCTATAGTTTTTCCTTATGACCCAAAAGCACATAGGGATATCTTAAAAGCTTGGTTGGGATGCACTCTTTACATATAACGTTTTTACTGGAGGGTTGGGGACTTATATCTGTAGCTCATGTGTTATGCTTTGAGACCTGTTTTCCAAGTAGTAGAAGGTTGGTCATAAATAGGTACTTTGACCTTTTGATATACCCGTTAGCCGAGGTGGGTCAGACTGTAAGTCTTTGGGTGGTTCATTAAAAAACCAGGTCCACATCCTAAAAAACCACTAATTCGTTCTTAATGATTAAACTGCATGGCCCCCTTTGAATATATTCACGTTAGGAAATATATTTTTCTTTACGTAGATTTCATACTTCAAATTTCGCCCATTTCAGGCAATATACTTCCGTTATTTTGTAAAGGGTATTGTGTGCAATTAACCCTTTTGAGAATTCAAATATTGGTTACAAAAATTGGGAAGTTTCTGACATATATAGAGAGTGTTCTAATTTATCTGAACTCTATGATATCGTGGAATAACTTCAGGAGGTTCGAGTAAGGAAGGACACCAAATTGGCACAAAACCAAATGGCAAGTTTACGGGTGAAGCTAGAGCATGAGAAAACTGAGATGGATACCAAAATCGCACAAGTTGAGAACCTACTGCAGATTGGTAGAAGGATGACACATGTCAATAGATGTTGGGAAGGTTTGAGTGATCGGATTGAGCAAGGGAAAGCAAAGACTGATGACATCATTTCAGAGCTGAGAAATATTAAAGGATTACTGACAAAGCTGCCTGCATCAAAGAGGGCTGAGATGCAACCATGTTTTTCTAGTTTGTGCTCAGAGGCCGACACTGTAGTGAATAAAATAATGGATCATGTGAAAATCCTTTGTGACATGAAGAGGAACCGTTTTACTGCCTACTTTCATGAACTTTCTGCAATATCGGAGCCGTCTGTTTAGCAAATTGTAAGTCCATGATTTTGTACTCTTAAGTTGAGCTATAATATAAATGCCAAGTGTTGCTGCCATATTGCCTTTATGTTCCTGATTTCAGGTTTGGCGCGTTCTTTTCTACTCTCAAAGTCTCACCCTAACGCAATAGTCAGCAACCCGCTTGCACAACTTGAATGTAATGTTTTAAAGTTGCCCTAATCTCTGGCTCAACTATTCAAATTATGTATTTTTTTGCCATCATTGAAATGGCATACGGTCATAGCAGTTGGTATAAAGAAAGATGTGATTATTCACATGACCCGAGTTTTTCATCTGTGCTGAAATTAAACTAGTAAAGTTTAGGCCTTATATATTTACATGTGCTAATTAGCTTTCGTTTTGGGAACATCAAGGTGCACCATCATTGAAACATAGACAATCTTAGCTGATCATTCTTTCTCTCTTAGTGAACCTTTTGCAGTTCATGTTTTAGTATTGACGTCGTTAATACTTAGACACTTTGAGCTGCAATGATTTTTTGTTAGGCACATGATGTAGCTGTTGATTCGCATGGAATAGACAGGATTCTGTTGACCGCTTTTTATAAAGCATATGTATCTGGTAGATATGTTAATTTGTCGGTCTGCAGTTCAAGTTTGATTCTTAAGTTTGAGATTCCCCTTTAGTCCACACCTATTAGGCTGCCTAAGGTTTGCTACTTTTTTGTGTGGCAATTGCTGATTGTCAATATGTTTCCTTACGTTGTTCTTGTGGATTACAAGGTGTTGTAACATTCGGCCATTTAGAAAGTCGCCTATTTTGTAGACAATGGCTTTGACTACTTGAATTCTCGTCACTCATTAAACTTATTTCATTCTCACTATTGATGATGATCATAAATCATTAAATACGATTAGGTGATACTTGGAATGTCTTTTTTTGAACAGTTGATAATGGTAACCAACCAACTTTTAGTTTTCTAGTGGTTTATCCTTGTATTTTTTGCGGTAATTCTGGATTTCTGGTTACTTTTTCTCATATAAGATTTAGACAAAACAGCTTTATGCTTTTATTGATTCAAGTCTCCTAACCTTTTTTAGAAAGTGGTGCAATTTTTTTAACTTCCTTCTTTGTGGTGACATATAAGTGAAACTGCTTTGAAACAGTCCAATTTTTTTATAAAATAATCTGTTGAAGGTTAAATTGCCAGAAAAGTTATTGAATTTGATCAAACGAAACTGGATTATCAAGTGGCAGTCTCTTATATTAGTTAGCAAGCAACTATCTTCTTGTGTTGTCTCATAGTATTGATATTTAGCAGTATTAGGATATATTGAAAACATTATCTGGGGGAAATTGTAAGTGGCTTCTTACCACCAATACACCAAACTTGGTGTTGCATACAACGGAGGTGGTCTTATTAGGTGGAAAGTAACTTCTTTGGTAGATTATCTTTTGGCTCTTACTCACTTGGCAGTGGTTGTCTTGTGGTGAATTACCTTTTTTCCAAGATTACGCGAGACTTTAATCTCTCTTGGTATATCTTCATTTTGCTTAATATCTAATGGAAATATTTATTCCATGGTATTAACACAAGCCCCTAGTACATATACCACAAATCTTTTTTGCGATGAACTTAAAAGCACTTCCTGTGGACGATAGATGGACCAGATTCGTCGTATTCATCCTTGGTAATCCAGCTCTGTAAAGGTTATAAAATCAGTGTTAGCCCTTTTATTTATGAATAGATTATCATATAAACCTGGATGTCATAATTTGCATGTACGATAAAAAGTAAACAAAAAGCAGTAGCATTTGTCACCGTAACAGTTAATATAGAGGGTTGGCCAAGCGTTTTTTAACCAAATTATTACTCATTTAAAATGATCTAGCAACTTTTACTCATTAAAAGTACATTTTTGGTAGCTTAAAAGTAAATGGGTCGTTTCCCATTTAACCTGTTTCTGTTAAGCTGATATGTTTTGTTATTGACGAGAGACGGATGAATTCTTGTATTCAATTGACCTGTTTGATAGAAACGGTATCAATCGGGTGAAGTCTTGTATTTATGTGATCCATTTATATTAAGTGGTTTTAAAATATTAATTTAATCGTTGTGTTCCTTTAGAGATATACATAACCTGAACTGACCCATTCAATAGTAAATGGGTTGACTTGCAACATGTGGTTTTAATAAGACTACCTGTTGGAAGGTGCTTAAGGAAGCTAGGATAGATCCTCCAATCCAGGCACTATACTTACGTTCGGCAGGGGCAACCACCTTAATTCTCGTGCTGCTAGGAACAAGTGCAGTGATTTCCTTGTTTATACGATTGGCAATTCCAGGGAGCATAGTTGAACCGCCACTAAGTACAATATTCCCATGAAGATGTTTTCTAATATCTTTATCAGCTTTCATAATGGAGTTATAAATCGTTTCATGGATTCCAGCAAACTTCATTCCAACTAGTGATGGTTGGAATAGGGCTTCTGGACAACGAAACCTCTCTGCCCCAATTGTGATCACCTGTCCATCTGGCATCTCATAATTTTTTAGAATGGAAGTATTTGTTCTGGCAGTTTGCAACTCCCATTCGTAATTGAGGGAAACATAGGCAAGTTGTTCCTTCATATCACGTACGATTTCCCGTTCAGCTGTTGTTGTAAAGGAGTACCCTCTCTCGGTAAGGATCTTCATCAAAGAATCAGTAAGATCACGCCCCCCTAGGTCAATTTTAAGGATAGCATGTGGGAGGGAATACCCTTCATAGATAGGCACAGCATGGCTGAAACCATCACCAGAATCCAGGACGATACCTTTAAATATTTCAAACAAGATTAGCCAGCCGGAGGTAGAAAAGCCAACCACAGACAATTCACACAATCCGAAATATACGAAACTGTTGTTTTATGATTCTTTGTCACGTGAAAAACAGGAATGTTTATGAACTGCGTATTTAAATTGATATTGGACCAGAAAAAGTAAAGTGTTTTTAAAATTAAACTAAAAGCATGCACTTATATATTTTAGAGGATATGGAGCTGTTTGTTTATTTCAATACTTCATTGTGGCTGAAAAAAGCAGTTGTGATGATTTCAGCCATGCTGGGGGTGAGGCAGGCACAAATAATCTTCTTGCTTTCCTCAAAAAACTTCAGCAGTTTATGGAGATCGAATAACAAGAACTTTAGCAGCTTATCAAGACGGAAATCTCAAATGCTTTTTCATAAATTTTACAAACATGTGGTACGACCGCTTGCATAAAGAGACATCACTGTCTCCATAGCAAGATAGAATGCAGGAGTGTTGAACGTCTCAAACACAATTTGGGTCATCTTCTCCCTATTAGCTTTGGGGTTGAGAGGTTCTTCTGTTAGTAAGATAGGGAGCTCTTCGGAAGGAACACAGAGCTCTTTTTGAAAGGTATGATGCCATATCATTTCCATGTCATCCCAATTTTTTATTGTTCCATGCACTATTGGATATGTTAATTTGAGGATACCTCTTTTTGATTGTGCTTCATGACCAACATAAACCCTTTTTTTTTCCAATCCAACCATTGCACTAGTCTGTGATGGTCGCCCAACTATGCTAGGAAACACAACCGATGGTTGTTCCTCCCCAGCAAATCCAGCCTTCATATTTACAGAGAAAAACAATTATCAAAATGTATGACTGTTTAGGACAAAGTAACAGTTAAGTTAACATGTTACAGAACTACATATTCTCTAAATCAGAAGAGGGGCAGAGCTTAAAAAGCTAAATGAATTATATAAAATGCATGAATTTAATAGGTATGTTAATTTCTAGTCGGTCAATAATGTGCAGAATGTAGGATATGATAGAGGCATGATGATGCATGTCAGAGGAAAATCTCTCATGCAAGATCATGGTTTGCTTACCTTAATCATTCCGCTTCCATTATCGATAACAAGAGCTTGAATACCATCATCCATATATTATAACCCTGTAAATACATATAAGGAACACCAAAATAAGCACCATTAGTCCATTATAAATGTAACCAACAGAGTCAAATTCCTACAAATCTGCACTATCTTGCAAACATATCTTTAAGCAACCGAATAGTCCATAAGCAATAAAAGAAGCAGCAAACTAGTTATAAGGATCATAGATAAAAGACACATTAGAAGTAATGAAAGAAACCTTGCACGTCATGAGTACAAAGACTGCGTGTATACCTGTAGGATGTGGTTAGATGTCGATGTAGAGAGTATGATAGATGAAGAAATTTGATGGATAGAAATGCTTCCAAAGTTTTTTCAGACATGAGACATAATAGCCTGCAATCTGGTGTGTTAATAAGGAGTGAGTATAAATTAAGTCTAATTAAGTATAATCCGTTTTGAACTTTGTAACAGCCTTTTGCTCTAACAAGTGAATAAAGTCAACTTCTAGAAGTTCTGAACATGACATATATAAAAAATTGTGGCCCCTTTCACCATTTTTAACTAGATTTTGACTCGTAGTTCTTCGTATTAGGCCTTGGCATGAATCATAGCTATAGGAAACAATTTGTTTACCATTTGGGTTGGGTCGTTTGCTGAGGTGGCGGTATAGTAGTTGGTTGCTTGCTTGTTTCACAGGTTTGTTGCATTACTTCCAGGATCGATATGATCAAACAAACATTCATGCTATCACATTCAAGAATCAATAAAAAGAAAAACATGGGGATTGGGTTTGAACCCTTTAATAAAACTGATATATAAATCGAATGAGGTTAACTTGTTTGTTACAGAATCCTAACTATTTATACAAATTGAAAAGGTGCGTTTGAAGGGTCGTGATGGTTCAAACGAACCAAAAGATGTGTCCCTTCAGGCATAACTGCCTATAACTGTTTTTAACTACTTTCTAACTGCCAAAAACCGCCCCTTTCTTGCTGGCTTGTTGGTGTGTTGACTTGCAGCCTAACAGGAGAGTTATGGCTTGACACTATACAAAGATTAATGGATTAATTTCTAACATATTCCCCCTAATCTATTAATGTTTGTTCTTCAATCTTCTTGTTCCTTGATGCCTTCTTCAAAAAAACTTGATGTCTTCTATGTGTTCATAGGGTGCAGTCACGTGATCGTCCTGGTCATAATTGTGACTTTTGGGCAGGTCTCTTTAGCCCCCTGCTACGAAAATTTGTAGAAATCTTGTGAACAGAAATTTGTTCGATGTCACTTGATCTTTCTTGATCAACTTCTGTTACTTCTGGGCAGGTTTACTCCTAGCCCTTATCAATGCAATTTGTAGTCTTGGTACCCTGGTAATGCTGTAATAGCACTTGAAAGAAAACATCTTCTTCTTGGTAACAAAAACGCAAACTGTGTAGTTTATTCTGGTTTTGTTCCTTCTTTCAATTTTCTTCATAAGAAAACAAACTGTGTTCTTTTCCCTTTGGCATCTTGGTTGGTTTGATTCTTGAGTGATGATAGATACATGAATCATAACTTCGTAATTCTTTAAAAACTTAATAATGTAAATCTTAAAATCCTTTAAAATTTTAAAACTTTATAAGAACTTAAAAAACTTAGTAACTTTAATCTTTAAAACTTATAAACCTTAAACTTTATATATATTACTTATCTTAAACCTAATAAGTAAAATTTTAAAACTTGTTTTCTTATCATAAACCAAATAAGAAAAAACTTAAAAAACTTGTCTTCTTATCATAAACCAAATAAGAAAAATCTAAAAACTTGTTTTCTGATCATAAACCAAATAAGAAAAATCTAAAAACTTGTTTTCTTATCATAAACCAAATTAACAGGGTACCCGCGCAATGCGGCGGTGGGAACCTTGAAATAAATTTTTTCAATGAACCATGCTTTATAATCTGAAACGTTTTATGTGACGATAAATTTGCGGATGCCAAAAGTTTCATGTCGCATATTTCAACTCTTTAGAATATTAGGGTAGAGCGAATATTATAGGGTACCAGTAGCGCGTAAAAATTTTGACGGCGGGTATCAAGTAATAAAATTTTCGGCAAAAAATGTTTTCAATTTTATGTTTTCTTTTACCAATAGCGAAAACATAATGAGTTTGAGTAACTTTAAAAAAAGTGATGGATAATATCAAACTAATTCATATAAAAATAATTAAAAGTGGCGTGATTTTGCGTTGCGGTAGTCAATAATGTTATGAGATTATGGTCAAAATTAGTTGATAGTGGTCCGTAGTCACAAGTAAGTAGAAATATTTTTTTAATGAAATATATATGTAATAATCAACACCTCGTAATAAGTAAATAAAATATATTTTTGAGCATGTTTGTATCATTAATAATTTAATATTATTTATTACACTTGTCCCATATAGAATAAAGGATATAAATAAAAGAGTGCTTAGAGCATGCCCAATGATAACACGAGTTAAACTTTAACACCGTGCCACGTCAGCGCCACATCAGCTTTAACATTTCACCTTAACTAACCCAAAAAACACCCACAATCATAACATCCCAAGTTAAACTTTAACATTTCATATTTTCAATTTCAACCCCTAAACTAAAACAAGCACTTCATTTATTAAAAAACATATCACATTTAACATTAAAACACAAAGTACATTAAACATTAAACACGAATTACATTAAACATTAAAACTACAACGAGATTGAGTAAAAATAAAACTACTAAAACTTAATAAAACGAATCACTAGAGTCCAAACCTCGTCACTTGAAGAGGAATAAAACTCGCCATTAACGAGCCGAGTCTCCATTATGTCAAAGTAGTTATCTTGAAGATATTGAGCTTCCCTTGCTTCTTGTTCACGACGAGCAGCTTCCTCGCGTGCCTGCTCTTCTATAATCTCTCTATAGTTTTCTTCGTCCTGCTCAAGTTGACGAAGGGAAGCCTCACTTAACCCGAATGGGTTGTTTTCAAGATCCACCTGTAGACTGTTAGCAACTTGATTGTTAACAGCTGGAGTGTTAACAATTGGATTGTTCACAGGTGGAGAGTTTAAAAATATATTTTCCGGTTGGAAAACCGGGAAGACAGATTCAGGTGGTGTTGAGTAAACTTCAAATTCTTCTGAGTTGGAAAGCTTTTCGGCAATGAGTTGGAGTTAGAAAGCTGGTTTCGAGGAAGCTGTTGTGGACTTGGAATTGGCTGAGAAAAATCTTAGCGAGACATTTTTTGTGTGTGTGAGTTGTGTGTGTAACTTGTGTGTGTTGTGTGTTCTAAACAACTTTGGTAGAGTTGTATATATAGGCAGGGTTGATTTTGAATTTGAATAAATCCCGCTCATATTTGATTTTTAAAATCCAAATTTGAATTTGAATTTATCCCGCCCAGAATTAACCAGTATAATTTAAATTTGAATTTGAATAGGTTGAGGGGGTGTAAGTGAAAATTTATTTAAAATGGTTTAGGGGGGTGAAATGATTTTTTTTAATTGAAGGTTAACGCCCGTTGAGGGGCTAACTTCCCCCCAATAACGCCGTTTTAACGCGAGGGGTAAATGGCTAACGCCGGTTAACGGGCTTCAATGCCCAATAACGCCGGTTTTGGCGTTATACATTGGGACTGCTCTTATAATTTATACATCTTGTACAATATATATTTATGAAAATGTTTGAATCATTAATATTGTTTATAACACTTGTCCCAAATAGATAGAAAATATAAATAAAAGAATGCTTATAATGTAAAGAAAACTTACATGTTTAAGCAATCATTTAGAGTTATCACTTAGCACTTTGCACATTCGCATCATTAGTCTTAAAAAAATTGTCCTGTCTTTTACAAAAAACCATTTTTTTACTTTTAAGGTTAATTTTATTTAAAATAATTCAAAATTTATTTAGATTAGTTCTCGAAACACTCTTACGATATAAAAATAATTTTGGAACTTTATACTTTTGCATGCATTTTAAAATCATATTCATTTATATGTGCATTTTTTCATTAAAACTAAACTAATTCGAAAAGAAATAACAAATGAAGCATTAAAATGTTGTGGAAGATAAATTAGTAAAAGCTATATATTGTGTACATTATGCATTAAAAATTGTAATGCTTAAAAAACACATTAATGACATCTTAAAAAAATTTAAGAGACATGGTGCTAAATGCTTTATAAGTAGTATAGATATGTGTAATATGTATAAAATCAAATAAATTATCACTTGTGAATTTACATCTTTGCATCATTTGTCTTTAAAAATTTGTCCCGACTTTTACAAAAAACCGTTTTTTACTTTTGTGGTTAATTTTATTTAAAATAACTCAAAATTTATTTAGATTGTTTCTCCAAAAACTCTTACGATATAATAATAGTTTTGAAACTTTGTAGTTTTGCATGCATTTTAAAATCATATTCATTTATATGTGCATTTTTCCATTAAAACTAAACTAATTAAAAAAGAAATAATAAATGAAGCATTAAAATGTTGTGGAAGATAAATTAATAAAAGCTATGTATTGTATACATTATGCATAAAAAACTTAAATGCTTAAAAAACACATTAATGACATCTTAAAGTTTTTTAGGAGAGAGGGTGTTAAATGCTTTATAAATAGTATATATATGTGTAATATGTATAATATCAAATAAATTATAACTTGTGAATTTTCATCTTTACATCATTTGTCTTTAAAAAATTGTCCCGACTTTTACAAAAAACCGTTTTTTACTTTTGTGGTTAATTTTATTTAAAATAATTCAAAATTTATTTAAATTGGTTCTCGAAACACTCTTACGATATAATAATAGTTTTGGAACTTTGTAGGTTTGCATGCATTTTAAAATCATATTTATTTATATGTGCATTTTTGCATTAAAACTAAACTAATTCAAAAAGAAAATAATAAATGAAGCATTAAAATGTTGTGGAAGATAAATTAGTAAAGCTATGTATTGTGTATATTATGCATTAAAAATTGTAATGCTTAAAAAACACATTAATGACATATTATAAAAAATTAGGAGAGAGGGTGTTAAATGCTTTATAAGTTGTATAGATATGTGTAATATGTATAAAATCAAATAAATTATAACTTGTGAATTTTCATCTTTGCATCATTTGTCTTAAAATAATTGTCCCAACTTTTACAAAAAATCATTTTTTACTTTTGTAGTTAATTTTATTTAAAATAATTCAAAATTTATTTAGATTGGTTCTCGAAACACTCTTACGATATAATAATAGTTTTGGAACTTTGTAACTTTGCATGCATTTTAAAGTCATATTCATTTATATGTGCATTTTTCATTAAAACTAAACTAATTTAAAAAGAAATAATAAATGAAGCATTAAAATGTGTGGAAGATAAATTAGTAAAAGCTATGTATTGTGTACATTATGAATTAAAAATTGTAATGCTTAAAAAACACATTAATGACATCTTAAAAAAATTTAGGAGAGAGGGTGTTAAATGATTTATAAGTAGTATAAGTATGTGTGTTATATGTATAAAATCAAATAAATTATCACTTGTAAATTTTCATCTTTGCATCATTTATCTTAAAAAAATCTTCCCGACTTTTACAAAACCGTTTTTTTACTTTTGTGGTTAATTTTATTTAAAATAATTCAAAATTTATTTAGATTGTTTCTCGAAAAACTCTTAAGAAATAATAAATGAAGCATTAAAATGTTGTGGAAAATAATTAGTAAAAGCTATGTATTATATACATTATGCAATAAAAACTGTAATGCTTAAAAAACACATTAATGACATCTTAAAAAATTTTAGGAGAGAGGGTATTAAATGCTTTATAAGTAGTATAGATATATGTAATATGTATAAAATCAAATAAATTATAACTTGTGAATTTTCATCTTTGCATCATTTGTCTTTAAAAAATTGTCCCGACTTTTACAAAAGACCGTTTTTTACTTTTGTGGTTAATTTTATTTAAAATAATTCAAAATTTATTTAGATTGGTTCTCGAAACACTCTTACGATATAATAATAGTTTTGGAACTTTGTAGGTTTGCATGCATTTTAAAATCATGTTCATTTATATGTTCATTTTTGCATTAAAACTAAACTAATTCAAAAAGAAAAAATAATAAATAAAGCATTAAAATGTTGTGGAAGATAAATTAGTAAAGCTATGTATTGTGTACATTATGCATTAAAAATTATAATGCTTAAAAAACACATTAATGACATCTTAAAAAAATTAGGAGAGAGGGTGTTAAATGCTTTATAAGTTGTATAGATATGTGTAATATGTATAAAATCAAATAAATTATAACTTGTGAATTTTCATCTTTGCATCATTTGTCTTAAAATAATTGTCCCAACTTTTACAAAAAACTGTTTTTTACTTTTGTAGTTAATTTTATTTAAAATAATTCAAAATTTATTTAGATTGGTTCTCGAAACACTTTTACGATATAATAATAGTTTTGGAACTTTGTAATTTTGCATGCATTTTAAAATCATATTCATTTATATGTGCATTTTTCGATTAAAACTAAACTAATTCAAAAAAATAATAATAAATGAAGCATTAAAATATTGTGAAAGATAAATTAGTAAAAGCTATGTCTTGTGTACATTATGGATTAAAAATTGTAATGCTTAAAAAATACGTTAATGACATCTTAAAAAAATTTAGGAGAGAGGGTGCTAAATGCTTTATAAGTAGTATAAATATGTGTGTTATATGTATAAAATCAAATAAATTATAACTTGTGAATTTTCATCTTTGCATCATTTATCTTAAAAAAATTGTCCCGACTTTTACAAAAAACCGTTTTTTACTTCTGTGGTTAATTGTATTTAAAATAATTCAAAATTTATTTAGATTGGTTTTCGAAACACTCTTACGGTATAATAATAGTTTTGGAACTTTGTAGTTTTGCATGCATTTTAAAATAATAGTCATTTATATGTGCATTTTTGTATTAAAACTAAACTAATTTCAAAAAGAAATAATAAATGAGGAATTAAAATGTTGTGGAAAATAAATTAGTAAAAGCTATGTATTGTGTACATTATGTATTAAAAATTGTAATGCTTAAAAAACACATTAATGACATCTTAAAATTTTTTAGAAGAGAGTGTGTTAAATGCTTTACAAGTAGTATAGATATGTGTATTATGTATAAAATCAATTAATTTATCACTTGTGAATTTACATCTTTTCATCATTTGTCTTTAAAAAATTGTCCCAACTTTTACAAAAAACCGTTTTTTACTTTTGTGGTTAATTTTATTTAAAATAATTCAAAATTTATTTAGATTGTTTCTCGAAAAACTCTTACGATATAATAATAGTTTTGGAACTTTGTAGTTTTGCATGTATTTTAAAATCATATTTATTTATATGTGTTTTTTTGCATTAAAACTAAACTAATTCAAACAGAAATAATAAATGAAGCATTAAAATGTTGTGGAAGATAAATTAGTAAAATTTATGTATTGTGTACATTATGCATTAAAAATTGTAATGCTTAAAAAACACATCAATGACATCTTAAAAAAATTTAGGAGAGAGGGTGTTAAATATTTTATAAGTAGTACGTAGATATGTGTTATATGTATAAAATCAAATAAATTATCACTTGTGAATTTTCATCTTTGCATCATTTGACTTTAAAAAATTCTCCCAACTTTTACCAAAAACCGTTTTTTACTTTTGTGGTTAATTTTATTTAAAATAATTCAAAATTTATTTAGATTGTTTCTCGAAACACTCTTACGATATAATAATAGTTTTGGAACTTTGTAGTTTTGCATTTTAAATCATTGTCATTTATATGAGCATTTTTGCATTAAAACTAATCTAATTTAAAAAGAAATAATAAATGAAGCATTAAAATATTGTGGAAGATAAATTACTAAAAGCTATGTCTTGTGTACATTATGTATTAAAAATTTTAATGCTTAAAAAATACATTAATGACATTTTTTAAAAATTTAGGAAAGAGGGTGCTAAATGCTTTATAAGTAGTATAAATATGTGTGTTATATGTATAAAATCAAATAAATTATCACTTGTGAATTTTCATCTTTGCATCATTTGTCTTAAAAAAATTGTCCCGACTTTTACAAAAAAACTGTTTTTTACTTTTGTGTTTAATTTTATTTAAAATAATTCAAAATTTATTTAGATTGGTTCTCGAAACACTCTTACGATATAATAATAGTTTTGGAACTTTGTAGTTTTGCATGCATTTTAAAATAATAGTCATTTATATGTGCATTTTTGCATTAAAACTAAACTAATTCAAAAAGAAATAATAAATGAAGAATTAAAATGTTGTGGAAAATAAATTAGTAAAAGCTATGTATTGTGTACATTATGCATTAAAAATTGTAATGCTTAAAAAAACATTAATGACATCTTAAAAAAAATTAGGAGAGAGGGTGTTAAATTCTTTATAAGTTGTATAGATATGTGTAGTATGTATAAAATCAAATAAATTATAACTTGTGTAGTCTCGTGAGGGCTTTGTAGAAAACTAGAAGGGGGGTTGAATAGTTTACCAATTAAAACTTTGTTTTGAAACTTATTGTAAAGATCAATTGATATTGATCTTAGATATGTTAATGAAATATGCAAGCAATATGTAAGGAGTAAATAAGGAAAGAAATGATCAAACCACAACAAGTTGTTTATAGTGGTTCGGTCTACAAGGACTCTTTTTCCTTGCCCTACTCCACTCCTCGAGTCTCACACTCGAGAGTTTAACTTCACTAGTCAACAAGCTCCTTTCACGGGCGGAGAAAACCTTTACACTTCGCTTACACTATTTCCGACACTAAGCTAGATGTCGAAGTTCTTTCCAAGGGTCCAACCACTCCCACACACAATGTATTTTGAGGACTAAAATACTAACCACTCACACTCACAAGATTATGATGGTTTAATACAACAATGAAGTATGAATCAACACAAGATCATACAACACTAAACAAACAAGACTTCCAACTCCTCGTTGAAGCTTGAATGTGACTTGATCTTCTTTGCTACAAAAGAGATCACTAATATGATATGAAACCGAGTTAGAAAGGTTAGAGAGAAGATATGTATGAGAGTATGTTAGAAAGGGATGAAAACTACTTGGCTTGGCATTGCTATTTATAGCCAAAATGGACAGGAGCGTCCACGA
Organism: Chrysanthemum makinoi; assembly: GCA_910596185.1. NCBI lineage: Eukaryota > Viridiplantae > Streptophyta > Magnoliopsida > Asterales > Asteraceae > Chrysanthemum > Chrysanthemum makinoi. Next base: position 206,010,333 of record OU343221.1, read on the forward strand.
CCGCTGAACCCTTAAAGGGTTCCGCCTGTACCAATTTGGTAATCGCCGGTCTGACAGTCAAGATATCAAATCTTTGCTAAAGTCAACTCTATCTAAGTGAGATTGTGCAAGATATGAAGAGTACAAATCCACACAAAATATCTAATGAAATCTTCCAATGATTTCCATGATGCATCACATGATGTCATATGTTGTATTTCTATTTTTAGAAATATGCAAGTACTTAAGTAGTGTTTGGTTTTAAGAACCTAACACATTCTAAAAACTATTATCATACATAATGATTAGAGTCATATCAAGATGTTACTAATCATAAATGTAAATGCTTGAATGATGAATATATTGTTTGAAAAAAACTTGTTTTAATATCTATTAAACTTGACAAGCTTTAAGCTTTTATACAAATTAAATTTACTTTTGTCGTTAACAAAACTTAGGTAAAGATCAAAAATATAAATAACGTTTAATGACGATATTTGTATTAACAATCTCCCACTTTTTGTTGAGGACAAAATATAAATTTTATTTTTATAAAAGATACAAAGTTTGTGCAAGAGTTATAAAAATATTAGTTTTAGAACTTGAAAAGAGAATGATAATGCAAGTGTATGATGTTTGACTATTTATGAAAGTCAAAGTATTCACTAGTTGATGTATGATGTTGACTTTTTCAGAAAGTCAAAGTATGCAGTTGACTTTTTAGAAAAGTCAAATATAAACAAGTTCTATATTTTCTCCCCCCTTTTTGTCTCAACAAAAAGTAAGAGGCGATGGAATGTAATGAGCCCGAGCCATTATCTCCCCTTGATCAAAGCTCCCCCTAAATTGGGTGCGTAATGGGAAGATACATGGATTGTGAAAGTAAAAGCTCAAAAAAAAATGTTAGTAATAATGATCATTCACAAGCATTTCCAAACACTATGTAAAAGCACCAACACTATAATAAAAACACCATTCATTAGTTAAAATTTTCATGAATAAAGATCATGAAATGGGAACACAATGATGTGTTTTAGTACAAGAAGAAAAAAAAAATCCTAATAAGAGAAAACTAGAAATGCTAAACTATGACCATCCTAATTTGATGGTGGATGAGAAAGAGCGTTGAGAAGCTCAAGGATATGATTGAGGATGAACCTCATTTCTTCTTGAAAGTCAAGGACCATAACCCATGTCCTATCAACGGTTTGGGCCGTTTGCTCACAAGTTGAGCAACCATGCCTAGGGGGTAGTATGTTTGGGGAGGTTGTGGTGGTGGAATGGTAGTTGTATGGGTGTTGGTGGAAATGTTTGGGGTGGTCATGATGGAAGCAAGCAAAGCGCTTTGCATTTGCATTGTCTCACTCAAGTGAGAATCCACCATGCCTTTGAATTGGTGGAGGTTGTGGAGTTCCGTTTGAATCTCCTCTCTAGTGGGATTGGCATCCCACATACACTCCTCAATTTCCTCAAGATGAGGGGACATTGATGTGGAGAGTGAATGATCCCCATACAAAGGACCATGAATGTCTTTGTGAATGGGGTGAAAGAGAAGAGGTTTAGGCCCTAATGGGGCGTTTGGGTCAAAGGATGACCGAGGTGACTCATGAGCCATCCGCTCAATTGAGCCAAATGATGGCAATGGTGGTGGATGATTTGGCCTAGGAGGCAAGTCATCCAAGTCCTCCAAGAAAGGATTTGGTGAAGTAGGTGGAGTGGAAAATAACTCCATAGGAATGAGAGTTGGAGACCTTGGTGAAGGTGGTGAGGGTGTTTTGGATGTTTGGATGGGTGCCGGTAGAGGTAAAGTTGGTGTTTTTGTTGGTGGTGGAGTGGTGATCACAATGTGTGATTGAGTAGGTGTGGCTAAGGTAAGGCTTGTATCATCTCGGATGGGAGATGAGATTGTGAGTGGAGAAGACTCGGATGAGGAGCTAAGGTTAACGAAGCAACAAGGCCTCACACTAATTCTAGCGGTCTTCTTGCAAGGTTTTGGAGATGATTTTGTCATTTTTGACTTTGGTTTTTCTTTGCTAGATGATAGTAAGAATGAAGAAGGTGTGAGGATGATCATGGTAAAACCTCTCAATTTATAGAAGTGAAAATTATGGAGAAATGTGTTTGATTTGATGTTAAACCATTGAAGAGATGAGGTTCCTAATGATTTGGAAGTGGGTTGAATGCTAGTCATATCACCCAAGTCAAGCCATTCAAGAGAGATGGAGTGAAGAAGAAAAGATTTGCAATAAATGTGTTCTAATGAGTGGAATTTCCTAATATTCAGATCACCCACGAATTTGAAGGTACCAAAAATTTGGTTCCTTCCTTTATGCAAAAGGGCTCCTTGGGTGGATTTTTCAAATTTTTGAATTTTGGTGGGAAATGGATTTCTTATATACCTAAGTGAATTATACTAGTTCTAATAAGAGTATAAGCAAGTTAGGATTGACTTATAAGCATTGGATGGTAATTTGGAATCACGAAATAGTCGAAATTCAGAAAGTTACCTGAAGGATCCACGGCACCAAAATCAAACACGGCCGGAACCCTAAAAAGGGTGCCGTCTGGTCCGCCTGTACAGGTATGGCGGTACCAATTTACATAATGGACGGTACCAAATTTATGGTGCCGTCCTGATCCGTGAAGTGCATAAAAATGGACAGAGTACGTTTTTAGGTGTGGGGGACTTTTCCGAAACCTGAATTTCTTCTCAAAACATGTGATACTAAACATTTATAGTTAGGAAAAGCAGATAACACATATATAAACATAGTGGAGCATGTATTTTGAGCAAGGCTTTTTGATTTTCACATTATAGTGAAAATGGGTAAAATTTGATAGCATACTTGCGCTATCCCCCTGCATGAGATTGTTAGCATTCACCATTGTTTCAGGTTATATTATCATCCTACATAATAAAAACAACGAAATTGTATCAAACATTAACGATAATGCATTGTTCCAAACACTCCTTAAAAGTACCCTTATTTGTCCAACTTCTTGTAAATCTTGTTCATCATCCTACCAAGGCACTTGAACATTCCCTTAGTTTGCTTGAACTCGGCTGATTCATTCTCTATTTCGGGAAGAGACGCATAATACTCATGAGGCGGAAGACGAGAGCTTGGAAGACCATCCTCGGAGCTATTTGATGATGATGATGATGGAGTTGGAGGTTTTGCTCTTTTGCCTTTTGTCTTAGCAACTCGTGCATCACTTAAAGGTACAAAGATGTGAGGGATGAGCTCATAGTGTAGATGCATCCCCTTTGGACTTGGTTGAATTGGTGCAAAGTTTCTATAGAGACGGGTGAGGAGCATCCCGTATGGAAGAGCAACCGATCCTTGAGTTGGAATATCAATCATTCTCCTAGCGATGTAGTAAGCTAAATTGAATGGTTGGCGAGTGGACAAGTTGTAGAGCATATGACAAAGGCAAGCGTTAATGTGATCCCTATTTCCTATGGTGCTAATGACGTTGGCTCTAAGTAGCTCCTCCCATTTCTTAAATTCGGGCTTAAGTTCATTTAGCTCCATTCCATATGGATCTCGGTTTACTTCTTTTCCCTTTCGGGTAACTCGGGTTGTATCACTTTTTGGGTTAAAAGGTGTTCACGGATGACATCCTTATCGGCCAAACGGGTTTGGTAGGGAAGAGAGCGGTCATTGATTGCATCAAGAGCCGTGAGTGACCACTTATCCGTGTAGACACAAGTTCCTCGGTTGGGAATTCCTAACACTTGAGCAAAGTTGCCTAAGGTGATGGTGTAGTCGTTTTGATTGATTCTAAACCTAAGACAAAATTCATCATCGTCTTCATCATTAAAGCCGGTCACACTAGCATAGAATTCTAACACAAACCTAGGACAAATTGGTTCATCGATGTCAAGAAGACAGTCGAATTGAATGGCGGCTAGTTCTTCACGAAGGTTGGTATTTTCAAGGAAGGATGAGTGAATGGTTCTACCCTCATGGAAATACCTTGATTCTAGACCCCTAAATATTTCTACTTGTTCCTTGGTAAGTCCTTTGGTTTTGTGGTGTTTGGGAATGTAGTTAAGGGTGTCTTTGTGATCATAGAATCTTGCGGCTACCATGGTTATTCCTAAGGACAAGAGTTAATATGTTAAAAATGAGAATAATTTTTAACGTTTTTGGTTCTAGTGTGTGCCTATATGAAAACAATTTGGAGTTGCGGTTATCTAGACTCATTTTATGCACAAAATGGTTTTAGAGGGGTGTTTGGCAAATACCATGAGATAACCCAAATGCTCCTAATTCAATGTGGCTTCATTTGAATATACCCGGGAATGCATATTAGTTATGCAATACCTTTAGTATTCAAGAGCATGCAAGTGATGAAAATTTAACGTTTCTATTTGTATTAGCAATGAAAAAATTGTTTTCCTACAAGTGAGAAGCTTTTCAAAACTTTTGACATGGGGTGTTTGGTTGTTTAAACAAGGCCTTATATTCATTATCTATCAATTAGTGGGAAGCATGATTTGTTTATGCAATATGATAATGTAGTACCTAATTTCAATGACTAGTTATGTATTTTGCCAATTGAATTCATATTTGTTATAAAAGCATACATAAAACCCCATGTAATGATTTGTGATAGTTTTGTGCACAAATAAGAATCCTAGACTCATAATTAAGAGATAAAATGGAGTTAGGATACTTACAATGATGTTATCTTGATGATTAGTGAGTGGAAGGTGACAATGATGAGCTTGGTTTAAGTTTTACACGTTTTGGTAAAGTGGGTTTTGAGGAAGAGGATGATTTCAGATATAGCGGTTTGCTTTACTGTCACCACGACCAAAGGCGCCACCAGATATTTGGTTCCGGCCTCACTGTGTTGTCGCTTATGGTGCAGGTGCCTCTGACAGAGTGCATGTATTGTGACAAAATGTTTAGTTTTGACTATTCTAATGTTTTGGGCTATGTTTATCCTACATGTTTGGTTCCTGTTAGGAATTAGAAATTCCAGGTATTAAAGAGTCGGTCACCTCAAGTATATGTAATCGTTAGAAAGCTCGTAGTCGTAGTTATTTTAAGTTAAGTAGTATTTAGTTAAGTAACACCGTGGAGGACGGACGGGTCTTTACCCACTGTATGCCCGATCCACAGCCCGATGTGTGGCGATATATGTAAGACTATAAATACTCTCTACCTCCCAAGGTAGAGAGTTGGAGCTCATAATAATATCTTTCACTTTCTCTCACTAAGTTCCCTAAACCTCTAACTTTCTCTCTCTAGAATTCCATCTATATTCTACCTTGTGTTAATGTTATGATGTGTATGTGAAAAGTTATATCTTACAATTGGTATCAAGAGCCATGGTTAGATCATATCTTACACATCTTTGGATTTCTAGTGGTTTTAGGTGGTTTTTGAGTTTGAAAAAGTTTAGTGGTTTTGGCATCATTTGATTGATTTCTAGTGTTAAAGTTTTGATTTTGGTTGTACTTTTATGTTTAGAATCATCAAAAGTGTTTAGGTTTTCATTTGGTAAGCTTGAATCATCTTGGTTGGGTTGTTTTGGATTGAAAAGTGAGGTTTATATGGTTTTTTTCAAGCTAGCGACTTAGCTCACGAAATAGTTTCTTGGTAGCGACTTGCTTCACATTTTTGTAGCGACTTACAGTGTTGGAACTAGCGAGTTAGATCTAGCGAGTTAAAGTACAAGTAGTGGATTCTCCACTACGGGTAGCGACTTGTGGTAGCGACTTGGTCAAGAGAGTTGCTCTTTAGCGACTTGTGTCTCTAGCGACTTGTGTAGCTTAATTGTGCCAAAATTTGGTTAGCTTACTTGGTCTTAGCGAGTTACTACTTAGCGACTTGTTTTCTGTTAGCTTACTTGGGACTCTAGCTTAATTTAGGGGTGTAGCTTAATTAAGGGTTAGCTTACTTAGTGCATTAATTTCTAGCGACTTAGTGCATTATACTCTAGCGATTTAGTATTTTATCATCTAGAGTCTTGAGTGATTGTTTACGGTTTTCTCTTGATTTAGTAAAATCCCGTGAAAGAATCCATTTCCCGGTTTAATCATAGAGTTATAAAATCCCGTATAATCTGTTAACATGTCTACCAACGTTCCCACTATATCTCCACTGCTGTCGAGGATGTTCAAGCAGTTGGTTCAGATACTCGTCCACCCATGCTTGACAGAACTGACTACGACTCTTGGGCTCAACGAATTAGATTGTATTGCCTTGGAAAGGAAAATGGTGTCAACATTCTCAAATCCATTGATGAAGGACCATATCGAGTTGAGACGACTAGAGACATACTTGATACTAATGCAGATGGTACCCCTGTTTACGGAATGGACAGACCTAAGATGTATGATGAGCTTGATGATAAGGATAAAAAGAGATTTGATGCGATATCGGGCTTCAAACATTGTTCTTCAAGGTCTTCCTAAAGACATCTACAAGCTGATCAATCATAACACGATGCTAAGGCGTTTGGGACAATGTTCAGATGCTTCTCTCAGGTTCTGAATTAACTATGGAAGACAGAGAATCCCAACTCTATGACGAATTTGAGCATTTCAAGATGAAACCGGATGAGAGTGTCTATGAGTACTATGTGAGATTTCATAAGTTAGTTAATGACATGAGGAACATCGGAATGACTATGCCTAACATTCAGTTGAACTCAAAATTTGTGAACAACATGAATCCCGAATGGCACAAGTTTGTTACAGCTGTGAAGCTCACTAAAGGATTGAAGAATACAAACTATGAGCAACTCTATGCCTTCCTCCTTCGGAATGAGAGACATGCTATGTTTGAAAAATTAATTCTCAATCAGTTCAAAACCAACCAGGGAGAGACAAGCTCGTCTAATGACTCTACGCCTTTTACTCAAACATCGGAATCACAACCAAAGCATCACAAGTCATACCCTTGGGTAATGGTAATCACAAACTCATTCCCGATCCTATGTACAAACAAGCTGATGCCGATACTCACGTGGGTAGCTTCATTAATCAACTAGCTCTTCTCATCAGTCAAAACATGAATACTCTCCCACAAACCAACAACAACCTCGAATCAGATCTAACCCACACAATCAAGCCACTATTAAAGATGGAAGGATCGTGGTGCAACCAGCAGGAAAGACAGATGATCAGGACGAGGTGGAGCCGGGAGAGGTTATGTTGGAAACCAGAATCGAGGAAGGAATGGTAACCAAGGTCAAACTAAGCTCATCAAATGTTATAACTGTGGTGGAGAGGGACACATTGCAAGGAACTGGACATCTCCAAAGCGCCACGAATGCCGACTTACAGAGATAAGATGTCTGCTCAAGCTCGTGACAATGGTGCTACTTGGATGAAGAGGAATTGTTGTTTCTTGATGAGGGAAATGCCAAGACCTATGATGCAGATGTGGATGAGCGACCTATTCAGAGATAGGTCACAATCATCAAAATGCCTTTCAAGTCGCCGACTGTGATGCATACGACTCTGATGTGGATGATGGACCTACGGCACACACAATTTTATGGCTAGCATTTCTCCAATGGTTTCTCCCAAGGTCTCCTCTTCATCACTAGCTGGGCCATCCCATGACAAGCTCATCTCAGAGGTATTAAAACTATACGATGATGCTGATGTGCAAAAGATGCATGACAAAGTACAATCAATTGAAACTATTGAATCAAATATTGAAAATATGGGTAATATCAATATTGTCCCATATGATCAATATGTGAAACAAAGTGAAAGTGAAGTTGTACCAAGTGATGCATCTTCGGCAGTCAACAATGACTATGTTTTTGATGAATACACCGCATGTGCCCCTCGATGATTCCATTATTTCAGAACTAAATGCCTATAAAGAACGTGTTGCTATTTATGAACAACATGCTAAGTTTGAGTTGACCACTGTGAGCGTGAAATGGATAACCAAGTATGTACAAGAATTAGAAAAAGTAATTTTAGACAAGAAGTATTGAAACAAGAATTAAATTCCTTGCAAGAAAACTCTCTAAAACAGCTAAACAAAAACAAGAACTTCAAGAAAATGTGAAAATGCTTAAGCAAGAATTTAATGCAAAGGAATCAAAACTCTTGAGAGATTTTTCTAATCTAAAAACTTTGAAAAACAAACTTGAGAACAAGTTGTACATACAAGGAAACACCATTCGATCGCCACATGGTCACTAAGCATAGAGTCTTAAGCGATAAGCATAGCATTCCCCTTGTTGAGGAACCAATCCAGAGGTCATTAAAAAGGCTAGAAATGCTCATAAGGTGCTTTATGATGGTAATGAAATTCTTAAGCCTAGGCGGAAACCTAGTTGCGTTGAGTGCACTGAGGAAGATAAGAAATCAGATGAAGTCACTAGGGAAAGGATGAACAAAAACTAGATGATCCGAAATGCAAAGAGAAAAAGATTATTATCACTCCCCATGACTACAAGAAGGAAAACTGGATTTCCTTGAACATGTTTAAGCCTCAAACATTGTTGACCCCAACAAGTGTTCTGAAAAAGGATATGGACTTGCAAAAGTGAAAATATTGTTGAAAAGAATCCTTGTAGGAAATGCCTAAAGCGACTGTGTATACTCCAAATACACCAATGCATTTAGTTCCTAGAACTATTGCCACTAAAGCAAGACCTTAATCAGTCAATATGTTATTCTTCAACTATTTGTTGATTTTGAGAAAACTTGTAAGAAAAGGATCACACCCATTGGGATAACTGAAGGGAAAAGGGGTTTTGAGCAAATGAAAGAATGTTATTTAACTGAGGTCATGCCTTTCTTTAAACAACTAAAAGATCATTTTGAGAGTCTTAAAAGGGGATAAAATCAGATATTAAAGAAATGGAAAAGGAATTTGATGCAATGGTAGTTGAAGTTAGTGATTATGAGCGTGCACTAAAATATAATGAGATTGAGAGGAAGAACTTGCATACCTTAAATGAGACTCTTATTACTGAATGTGTTGCTCAAGATATCTTTTTCACTCCTTCAAATTGCTCTATTAATGCTTCCAAATTTCATGAACTATCTGTGGCCCTGAAAGTCTCCCATGATCGTGTCATTGAGCTTGAAAAACTAATTCTAAACTAAACGAGAAAATTGAACTGGATGATCACGACAATTTGGTTAAACATTTTTCTAAACCGGAAGTTGAGCATTTTAATTTACAACTAAAATATCAACATCTTAAAGAAAATGTTAAAACTTCAAATATCAAGACATCGTCAGATGCTCCAGAGTTTGATGCGCTTTTCAAATTAACAAACGTGATGAACGATTCAAGCTCAGCAACACGATCGAAAGTTGAAAGCCCAAATCTCTCAATTAAAGGGTCAAACGAACAATATGACAGCTCCCAAATGCCTCCTCCTTTAGATTCTCAGAATTCTCAAACTTTTCATCTTCAAAACTTAGTTGATGCCTTACAAAAGGAAAACGAGAGTTTTCTAGAAGAAAATGAAAAGTTAAACGACATTTTAAAGAGTTATATGATTCAATGAAAGTCACCCGTGACCAAAACAACGAAAAAATAACGTCTTTACAAAAGGAAATTGAGAATCTAAGAAGTCGGGGAAATGGGAAACTGCCACTTGTTTTCAATAAGAATGTTGTCTCAAAGTCACCCTTAGATTGCAAATACACTGTGATGGTTAAATATATTCCTCCTCATCTTAGGAATAATGAACATGCTTTTCATGAATACTGTGCTCACCTTAAGGATAGTCTAGAATGTCTCCGTGAGATTGTCGAAGAGGATTTCATTAACAAACCTCTTGATAGTGAAATTAGGTTTGCTTGCCTCCGGGCCAAACGATCTCAAGAGTTGCTAGAATGTGTAATTGCCACATGCCCAAAATCCTTAACCTTAGGTGAAAAAGGCAAAGCTGTGATGCCTTGTTCTATGCCTAGTGCCAAGCAGGAAATCCGTTCTATGCCCAGCTTAAAAAAGGAAACACTAATGTGCCTTCAAGTAGTTCAGATTCCAGATATGTTAGTGCTAAGAAAGTGAACTTTAGTGTGCCTCCAAAAAGCTCAAATCACAGTCTTAAAGTATACACTAATGTGCCTTCTAGTACTTCAGATCCTTGCACATCAAGTTCGGGAATGCAAAAATTAGATCAACCAACTAATGTTCCCATTCCCTACAGAGTAATCATGACTTTAAAGCGAGAAGGTCAAAGTCTCAAGACAATACAAGGAATGATAGGACCTTGCAAGCTAAGAATGTGCATTGGAAGAGAGTAGAAGACCAATCTAGGAACTTTAAGCTTGAGTTGAATAAAACGAATCGTGTTGATTCTAGTATTAGCCTTAGGCGCATCTGTAATTAATTCAATTCGATACTATCTGCAAACCTTGTAATGATGCATGCTTGAATTCTGTTGCTAATCATGAATGTGGTGTGAATGCTTTGTCTAATGCTGTCAAATGCCCGTTAAAATTGTTAATGCTAATAATCGTGCAAATAAGGCAAAAAGGCAAAACCGAAAGATTGTTAGAAAACAGTGGAAACCCACAGAAAGAACTTTTATAAAGATAGGTTATTATTGGATACCTTTTGGCCATAAGAATAATCAGTTTTGTTCTCAAACCGCTAAGATTATGCCCACTAGAAAATGGATGCCTACCGGTAGAACTATTCCCTTAAGAAGTAAACATACTTTGAATAGGTCAAATACGATACCCAAAGATTGCATCTATTCCCAATGATTCCATTGCTTCTACTTCTGATATGGATGTTTCGATTCTCGATGTGGGTGTTCCAAATAATGTTACTAACCAAGTGGAACCCATTCTTGCATGGGGATCCCAATTATCCAGCTTATCCATTTTGTCGTGTTCAACTGCAGATCGTTCAAATCGCTCTGCGGGTACCGACTCGCCGTTCCAAGCATATGACAAGAGACCGGTCGCGGCTCATGAACTTCGTGAGCAAATTCATCGGGACTGTTAGATTTGGTAATGATCATTTCGGTGCTATTATGGGTTATGGAGATTATGTTGTTGGTGATAGTGTTATCTCGAGAGTCTACTATGTGAAGGTTTGGTCATAATCTGCTCTCCGTTGGTCAATTCTGTGACTGATCTAGAAGTTGCCTTCAGAAAACATACCGCTTTTGTTAGAGATCTTAATGGTAAGGAACTTTAAAAGGAACTCGTGGTTCAAATCTTTACACCATCTCTATCGATGATATGATGAAGTCTTCTCCAATCTGCTTGTTATCAAAGGCTTCGAAAACAAAGTCATGGTTATGGCATCGCCGTCTCAATCACTTGAACTTCGGCACCATCAATGATCTTTCCAGAAAGGACTTAGTTGTAGGTTTACCTAGACTAAAGTATGAAAAGGATCATCTTTGTTCAGATGTCAATTGGGAAATAGCAAGAAATATGCCCATAAACCCAAACCTACTAACTCTGTCACAGAAGTTCTTCATATGATTCATATGGATTTATGTGGACCAATGAGGGTACAGAATATCTTTGGGAAGAAATATGTGTTAGTTGTGGTTGATGATTACTCTAGATTCACCTGGGTCAAGTTCTTAAGGACAAAGGATGAAACTCCCGATATCATCATCAAACTCATCAAACAACTGCAGTTCGACTTAACAAAACCGCCGTAATTGTCGAACAGACAATGGAATTGAGTTTGTCAACAAACAACTTAATGAATTCTATGAAAGCGTTGGAATCACCATCAAAGAAGTGTTTCACGAACTCCTCAACAGAACGGTGTAGTTGAAAGACGAAATCGTACTCTTGTTGAAGCCGCTAGAACAATGTTGATTTACTCAAAGGTTCCAATGTTTCTCTGGGCTGAAGCAATTGCCACTGCATGCTACACACAAAATCGTTCCCTAATCCACACCATACATGGAAAAACTCCATATGAACTTGTCCACAACAGAAAACCTAATCTCTTTCCTTCGTGTGTTTGGAGCATTGTGCTATCCAACTAATGAGGGTCAAGACTTAGGAAACTTAGGGCTAAAGATGACATTGGAGTATTTGTAGGATATGCACCAAACAAAAAGGGATACCGAATCTATAACAAAAGAACCCGAAATATCATGGAAACCATTCACGTTACGTTTGATGAGTTGACCGGTCAAATGGCTCCTGGACAATCCAGCTAGGACCCGCACTTCAAGACAGTCCCATTGGTTCATCTCTTGTTCCAAACTCTACTCAAGAAACTCCATATGTACCTCCATCCGAAGATGATGTAAAGAAATTGTTTGATCCTATGTTTGATGAACTGTATGATTCAAACACTAATGAGGTAATGATTCCTGCAACAGAGGATGCTCATATTCCTGTGAATGAAGTCAATCCTTCAGCCTCAATATCTTTAAGTCAAGAAGCACCTGCCGCTGATCCTTCGCCTCATCAACAAATCATCATTCTTCAAATGTACATCATGGAAATGTTTCAGGCATCAATGATGAAGTTAATCCCTTTGCTACTCCCGAAGATGCTCCATTTGAAAACATATTTGCTACTCCTGAATCATCATCAAAACCATCTTCTTCAGAGACATCGACTCCTACCTCGCCTCAACAACTGCCATGAACACCTTAGAAAATGGACTCACGATCATCCATTAGACAACATCATTGGAAATCCCTCTCGCCCTGTATCAACCCGGAAACAACTTGCAACCGATGCCTTATGGTGTTTCTTCAACTCCGTACTTTCTAAGATCGAACCAAAAGATGTTAAAACCGCCATGAATGAAGACAACTGGTTCAATGCCATGCAAGATGAAATTCATGAGTTTGATCGACTTGATGTATGGGAGTTAGTACCGGCTCCAGACTGTGCTATGATTATAGCTCTCAAATGGATCTTCAAAGTAAAACTTGATGAGCATGGTGATGTGTTGAAAAACAAGGCTCGATTAGTTGCTAAAGGATATCGTCAAGAGGAGGGTATAGACTTTGAAGAATCTTTTGCTCGTGTTGCTCGAATCGAGGCAATCAGAATCTTTCTGGCTAACGCTGCTAGTAAGAACATGGTAGTGTATCAGATGGATGTAAAGACGGCATTTCTGAACGGAGATCTTAAAGAAGTCGTCTACGCCAGCCAACCTGAAGGATTTGTGAATCAAGAGCATCCTACTCACGTTTATCGTCTGAAGAAGGCTCTCTACGGTTTAAAGCAAGCTCCAAGGGCATGGTATGATACACTGTCAAAGTTTCTTCTATCATCCGGATTCAAGAAAGGAGCAGCTTGATCCTACATTGTTCACCAGAAGTCGCAAACATTTAACTCATGTTCAAATTTATGTTGATGATATTATTTTTGCCTCGACCGACCCAATGGAATGTGATCATTTTTCTAATGAAATGAGTTCTAAGTTTCAAATGTCAATGATGGGACAAATGTCATTTTTCTTGGGATTACAAATTTCACAAAGTCCCGGAGGCATTTTCATAAATCAATCTAAATATGCAACAGAGATTTTAAAGAAATTTGGATTTGATTCATGTGACCTTGTTGACACCCCCATGATTGATCGAACCAAACTAGATGAGGACCACTCAGGAATCATGATTGACCAAACGAAATATCGTAGTATGATTGGATCCCGATGTACCTCACGCTAGTAGACCGACATCTTGTTCGCTGTTTGCATGTGTGCTAGATACCGTGCTAAGCCTACTAAAAAGCACCTTGAAGCGTTAAACGGGTCTTTCGGTATCTCCAAGGAACCATCAATATGGGACTATGGTACCCGAGGGACACCGGTATGTCACTAACGGCCTATGCAGATGCTGATCATGCAGGTTGTCAAGATACACGTCCGAAGTACATCCGAGGTGCTCGTTTTGGGTGATAAGCTGGTGAGCTGGTCTTCAAAGAAGCAAATGAGTACTTCTATTTCCTCTACAGAGGTTGAATACATAGCCATGTCATCTTGTTGTGCTCAAATCTTATGGATGAGATCTCAATTATCGGACTATGGCTTTGAATTCAACAAAATCCTCTGCATCTGTGATAATAAAAGTGACATTGCTCTCTCATGCAACAACGTTCAACACTCAAGAGCAAAGCATATCGACATTCGACATCATTTCATCAGGGAACAAGTGGAAAAGGTGTGGTGGAACTATATTTTGTGAGGTCTGAATATCAGTTAGCGGACATCTTCACCAAAGCTCTTCCAAGAGAACGTTTTGAGTTTATTCTTCCACGCCTTGGCTTGAAAAGCCTTCAACCGAAACACTCAAACGCCTTCGTGAGGAAGACGAGGAGTAAAGGTCTATCTTCATCTATCTCTTGTATATATTTATCCGAAAAACAAAATACAAAATTATAAAACCTTATAAAACCAAATAGAAAAATATAAAACTTTCAAAAATCCATAAAAATTTGAAAAATTCAAAAATCTTCAAAAATATTAAATATTGTCTTTTGTCATGTTTTTCTCGATTCGATAATATCTACGGTCTTTGTGCTGTCATTCAAAGAATGACACGGGACTTTAGATGTTGTTCGAATTTTAAAAAAAAAAAAAAAAAAAAAAATCAAAAAATCAAAAATATTTTTGGGAGAAAGAGAAACAATGGTTTATTGTCATTTTCAGGCAATAACCCGCTTTTAAAAGAAAGAACAGAGCCATGTTTTACCATGTTTTCAAATTCCATGCTCGGATTCTATAACATTTATCTCACGAAAACTAAATGCTTTGAAAAATAACTCGGTCTCTATTTTTGATAATCATCGGGACTTATTTGTCAAAATCTCTATCTCTCAATCAACAACCTATGTCATTGATTGAGGGGAGAATGATTTCAATTAAATTAAAAAGTTATTTGGCATTAAATTGTTTTCAAAAGATGTACATGCATGTTTAACCAATGGAGTTTAAAATCTCAACATCGATCCTTATCAGCTTAAAACGCTTTCATATCAAGTCACAATTCTCCTTAAAAGCTTTCAAAATCAATTTAAATCTACAGAGATCACAAATCTCAAATGTTTTAATAATTGTGATCGGGGAAGAAGTTGTGATTTAAACAGATTTAAACCGATAATTCTGACATTTATCTCAATGTTCAGGTTCCCTCTAGTATGTGTAAAACTCCTTTCAAACCTAGAAGCACATATTGAGGGGGAGCAAAATCATGAAAACCTCATCCTTCCCCAAAATGCTTTATCTACTTGATTCGATTTGGGAAGTGATGTTGATATCTTTTAGAAAATGGTAATCAAAGAAGTTAATTCTTTCTCTTGCCTCCGTGTGCAAAACATTTTCAAATACTTGATGCACATGTTGAGGGGAGTTCTCGTTCTAAAAATATCAAAAACAATTCAGGTACAAAATGCTTTGATAATATATCACAAGTATCTGGATTGATTTTCAAATGGTTTTCAATGGGTTCCAAATGGCAGATGAACAATACCAAATAGACCGACCAACTTTACTTTATGTACGGTGATACAAGGATGATAAGGTTAGGTACTTGTTCCCATGATCCGCCAGAACCGGAGGGATCTACCAGGGACTATCCACTAGTTAGTGTGGAGTTCTTAGGTATGATGATAAAAGGAGAAAAATGAGATATGGGAAGAGTGCGGACTAAGACTGAGCTAGTAATGGAATAAACCCAACAAGGTTCTAGCTATGAAGTCTCGGTAAGCAATGAAGGGGTTGAAGAATTAAAAAGAATTGAATGAGAAAAGGGTGAAAACAAATAGCCCTCCATTTATTCAACCTTAGGGCGAAACCGGTTCAATTCATATGCTACTGATGGTAACATCGGTATTGAAGACAAGACGTCATGGACCCAAAGGACGACTGCACTTCAACTTCCCAAACCACTCAAGTTCCTCTTAAAAGGACTTGTTTCATTCTCACGGGAACCGACATTATCTATCGACTTTCTCTTAGAGATTGTTGATATTGAAGAAGGAGACCCTCTCCCTAGTCTCCGATACAGGATCCAAATATGCACAAATTGAGTCTAAAGCCACGAGATCATCAATAAATCTCCTTAGGACACTTTCAATGAAGACTCTCTATTTCACACAATGTGGAAAGAGAGATTATATCTTGAGTCCTACGCATTATCCTTGTGGTATTGCCGTAACATCCGAGTGATGTGTTTACATATTCACAATGAAGATGGAAAGCCTTCTGGAGCCAACATCTAACAAGCTCCTGGTAGGTGGCATGTGAGATCTATTATACAGATCAACCATGTGACAACCGAACAGAAACAATGGGGCGATTCAATCTTTTGAATCAATCCCGGTTCAGGTTATGGATTGACGGATACCTTTGAAAACCGGTCTTTGTGCTTTAAAACTCTTTTCATTAGCACGTCGACCGTGTACTAATTTTTCAAATCAAAAGGTGTTTTATGATTGATAATTGATTTTCATTAAAACCTTCGTTATATTGCAAAAACAATTTCTATTGAGCAATACACGATTGTTTTTCAAATATCTTTTCATCAATCGTGGACTCAAATTGCCGTTCACTCACTCCGTTGTCTTCTTTGAGATGTTCGTTTGAGAACAGCTAGAGCAGCGCGAAACCCTCGCAAGGAAATTCTTCGAATTATACCGATCACAAAGACTTGTATCGATCAACGGGAACCGTGGGACGTGTACCTCAATTCAACGAAAGTGATCAAAGACACTTTCGTGCGATTTATTGCTAATCGTGTATGCGGTACGCCCGACGCTTGCGTACTGTTCGAATGAAGCGGTCAATACATAGCCGCATGCTCACTTAACACATTCATCTCAAAAGAAATCATGATTAGTGCATCAATGACTCGGATATTTTCACTCCATGCTTCGCTACGCCGCCAATATCATGATTCAACAAATGCTTCCGCTACTCGATGAGAAGATATCATGATCCAGAATGTGAGCATGTCGGTCCTAAAGTCACAACATCACATAATACCAACACCACAATGGATGTATCAGAGATTTTCTATAGCTGATGATCTCAAAAGATGGCTCAACATTATTATCACGTGGATCAAGAAAAGACCTCCACTTGATTAACCAAACATGCAATGAGAAGAATCAATGACTACGAGCTTCGGAACAAAGTACTACATCAAGAATGCAAGATCAATTGTTAATGTAATATCTGATTGTATTCAATGTCATTTTAGTATATGTTTGAGGTGACCTCCCTTAGGGGAGATTGTTAGGAATTAGAAATTCCAGGTATTAAAGAGTCGGTCACCTCAAGTATATGTAATCGTAGAAAGCTCAGAGTCGTAGTTATTTTAATGTTTAGTAGTATTTAGTTAAGTAACACCGTGGAGGACGGACGGGTCTTTACCCACGTATGCCCGATCCACGCCCATGTGTATGCTTTATGTAAGACTATATATACTCTCTACCTCCCAAGGTAGAGAGTTGGAGCTCATAATAATATCTTTCACTTTCTCTCACTAAGTTCCCTAAACCTCTAACTTTCTCTAGAATTCCATCTATATTCTACCTTGTGTTAATGTTATGATGTGTATGTGAAAAGTTATATCTTACAGTTCCATTAACCCTAAACCAAGTCTAAGAAGATTAAAAGGTTCTCGTTTAAGAGGCTTAGTTAAGATGTTTCAAGAATGTTGTCTTTCTTGGAGGATACTTTCTGATTGAAATGCTCTTTTTGAACATTGTCGCCAAGAAAGTGATGGCGGATTTCAATATGCTTTGTAATGCAGCATGTTGAACGGGATTCTTGTCGAGATCGATGGTCTTTGTTGTCGCAGTACACAAATGTCGCGAGATGAATTCAGAATTCACGCAGAGCTTGCTTCATCCAAAGAGCTTGTTGACATGCTTTTCCCACCGAGACGCATCTCTTCAAGAGTTGAGATGGCTAAGGCCATTTGTTTTTGCAAACCATGAGGTGAGACAATGTCCAACAAAAGTGCAAATACCACTTGTACTTTTTCTATCGACATAGTCACCGGCATGATCCGAATTGGCATACACTATGGTTTCTACACCCGTTCCTTTGGGATACCATAATCCTAAAACACGCTTGTCCCTTAATGTATCTAAAAATCCATTTTAAGGCTTCTAAGTGTGATGCCTTTGGGTTTTCTTGAAAGAGAGCACATAGACAAACACTAAACATAATGCCCTACTAGCCGTAAAGATAGAGAGTAGGCTACCAAACATTCCTCTATATTTAGTGTTATCTACGGATTCACCTTCCTCATCCTTGGTAAGTTTAGTGTCCGAGGACATGGGTATCTTAGTTGGTTTGGAATCTTCAAGACCAAATTTCTTAAGCATGTCTTTTATATATTTAGATGGTTAAAAAAATGCCATCTTCTAGTTGTTTTATTTGAAGTCCTAGAAAGAAATTTAACTCACCCATCATACTATTTCAAACTCACAGGCATGATTTTAGAGAAATCATCACATAATTCTTGACAAGTTGATCATAATATAATGTCATCAACGTATATTTGAACAATGATAATATGTGATTCCTTTTTCTTGGTAAAAAGAGTATTATCTACTAATCCCATAGTATATTTGTTATCAATAAGAAAAGTCTTAAGTCGGTCGCGTAATTGCTTTTGGTGCTTGCTTAAGACCATACAATGCTTTTGAGTTTGAAGACATGATGTTTCAAAGTCGGTAAAACCGAGGTTGAGCAACATACACTTCTTCAAGTAATAAACCCATTAAGAAAGGCACCTTTAACATCCATTTGAAATAATTTAAAATCATAGGCACATGCATAAGCAAGCAATATTCTAATAGACTCAAGCCTAGCTACCGGTGCATAAGTTTCATCATAATCAATCCCTCTTGTTGATTATAACCTTGCGCTACAAGCCTAGCTTTGTTTCTAGATACTATCCCATTTTCATCCATTTTATTTCAAAAACCCATTTTGTTCCAATTATAGTTTGATCTTTAGGTTTTGGAACTAATTTCCAAACATCATTTCTAACTAATTGGTTTAACTCTTCTTGCATGGCAATTACCCATGATTCATCTTTTATTGCTTCATTTATGTTTTTCGTTTCAATGGTGGATACAAAACAAAAATAGTTACTTTGATTTGGGCTTGGATCTTAAGGTTCTTTTGATTTAGTTGTCCTATGACCTTGTCTAATGGATGACTCTTAGATTCTTTGATGTTTATAATTTCTTTATTTAATGGTTCATCTTCCTTGTTATTATTAATTATTTTGACCTTCATCATTTGACTTTCAACTAAGTCATCATCTACCAAAGGTGATGTCTTAGAGGGAGGTGGACTTCCGTCGAATGTTATGTTCAATCCATTCCCGACTATCATTGTTTCTTTGTTTAAGACAATGTAAGCTTTACTAGTTTGAGAGTAACCAAGAAATACACCTTCATAAGACTTGGGTCAAACTTGGTGAGATAATCCTTAGTATTAAGAATAAAGCATTTACAACCAAAGACTCTAAAATATCCTAACGTTGGCTTTTTACCTTAATAGAGTTCATATGGTGTTTTGTTAAGAAAGGACGATAAGACTCTATTCAAAATATATGTAGAAGTGTTGACGCATGCTACACCAAAACTTTTGAGGAATGTTTTGTTCATTAAGCATTGTTCTACTCATTTGAATTGTTCTATTTTTACGCTCTACTACTCCATTTGATTGAGGTGTTCTTTGTTTAAAGTTATGTGTTATACCATTTGTATCACAAAAGTTTCCAAATTGAGTTGTCAAATTCACACCATGATCCGCTCGATCGACACAATTTGACACCTAGAAGATTTTGAATTTTCTTACTAAGTATTTCAAATTTATCAAAAGCTTCATTTTGGTTTTCAAAAACAACGTCCAACTAAACCTTGAGTAATCATCCACTATGACCAAAGTGTATAAGTTCTCCATAGTTTATAGCGGATGGTCCAAACAAGTCCATATGTAATAATTCTAGACACTTAGATGTGACACCATATTTTAGATTTGTGACTACTATGGGTTTGTTTACCAATTTTCAAGTAAGCCGCAAAAGTGTTGGTCATATTTTAGTTTTGGTAAATTTCTAACTAACTCTTTTGAAGATAGGTTTTGTATAAGTCTCATATTAAGGACCTAAGCGCCTATGCCAAAGAGATGAGCTATCGCCTAATGTTGTTAGGCAAAGTTTGTCATTATATGTTTTATCTATTTTCATGACGTATATGTTATTTTTCCTAACTCCTTTAGCTATGGTGATACCATCTTTTAGTATTTTACTACCATTTTCATCAAATAGTATTTTATACTTTTTATCACATAATTGGCTAATACTAAGTAGATTAAATCCTAACCTATCCACATGAGCAACATTTTCAATAGTTAGGGAGTTATGAGCAATCGTACCTTTGCCAATAATTTTGCTTTTGAGATTGCTACCAAAGGTGAAATTGCCTCCGTCATACTCTTGGTATGATGAGAAGAGACTTTGTTGCCCACACAAGTGTGTCGTGTGAGCATCCACTATCTTTTTATCATCCATTCATCGTTCCAATCCAACTTTCAAGCATACCTCATTTGACTCATGTGCCATTAGAGCCATCTCTTCCTGTTTGGGATTCTTCATCGCTCTTCACTATCAATCTAAGCACCACTTTACAAAGCTCAAGAGTTTTTACTTTTAGGTGGTTTGGGACATTTTCCTACGCAGGTGACTTGCATCACCACATCTAAAAACATTTTCTTTCACTCATTCTTCTTGTCATCCCGAATTTTCTAATGGCTTTTTCTTCTCGAGGTTGTCTTACCTAATCTCCTTCTTCAAAGAACTTTAAAATCTCTAACGCCATGGCATATTCCTCATCTTACCACGAAAGCAAGATTCGCCATTATCACTTGATTCCGGGCTTTGTTTTTAGAGCAACGGATTTGATCTTCTCCCCTTTTCCTTTGATGATCCTCCTAATCTTTCTCCATCACCATTTCGCGGTACTTTGAGGTTACCGACAACTCGCTCTAGTGACATTATTGAGAGATCTTTGATTCCTCAATGGCGGTCACTTTAGCTCTCCACTTGGGATGGAGTGCTCTAAGAAATTTCCCCTACAAAGTTCTTACTACGTAAAGATTCATCAAGTGCTTTAAGTGATGTAATAATAGTATTAAAGCGAGCAAAGCCACAATCAATGGTTTCATCTTCGGGGATAACAAATTGTTCATATTGTTGAACAAGAAGATCAATTTTGTTATCCTTGACTTGTGAATTACCTTGATGTGTAACAATTAAAGATTCCCAAATATCTTTGGCGTTTCACACATAAAAATTCTTTCATATTCTTTTCTAGGTAAAGCATTATAAAGCATCATTTTAGCTTCATTATTTTAGCAACTAGTTTCTTTTGTTCATCAACGGAAATATCCTTTGTTGTAGAACTAAAATCCCTTTAACAATAATAAACCAAAGATCTATATCTTTTGATTTTACATATGTTTCAAAACGGTTTTTCCAATAGATAAATCCATTGGTTTCAAAGAGTGGTTTTGATAGATTGCCCTTCTTTAAAGTTTTCTAATCCATGGATCGTTTAAACTTTATAAAATACAAGTTATTTTAGAAATTCTTGAGCAACGAGGCTCGGGTACCAATTGTAGAAAACTAGAAGGGGGTTGAATAGTTTACCAATTAAAACTTTGTTTTGAAACTTATTGTAAAGATCAATTGATATTGATCTTAGATATGTTAATGAAATATGCAAGCAATATGTAAGGAGTAATTAAGGAAAGAAATGATCAAACCACAACAAGTTGTTTATAGTGGTTCGGCTACAAGGACTCTTTCCTGTCCTACTCCACTCCTCGAAGTCTCACACTGAGAGTTTAACTTCACTAGTCAACAAGCTCCTTTCACCGCGAGAAAACCTTTACACTTCGCTACACTATTTCCTACACTAAGCTAGATGTCGAGTTCTTTCCAAGGGTACAACCACTCCCACACACAATGTATTTTGAGGACTAAAATACTAACCACTCACACTCACAAGATTATGATGGTTTAATACAACAATGAAGTATGAATCAACACAAGATCATACAACACTAAACAAACAAGACTTCCAACTTCTCGTTGAAGCTTGAATGTGACTTGATCTTCTTTGCTACAAAAGAGATCACTAATATGATATGAAACCGAAGTTAGAAAGGTTAGAGAGAAGATATGTATGAGAGTATGTTAGAAAGGGATGAAAACTACTTGGCTTGGCATTGCTATTTATAGCCAAATGGATAGATGTTCCACGGACCATGAACCCTTAAAGGGTTCCGCCTCGTACCAATTTGGTACCGCTGTCCGACAGCCAAGATATCATATATTTGCTAAAGTCAACTCTATCTAAGTGAGATTGTGCAAGATATGAAGAGCACAAATCCACACAAAATATCTAATGAAATCTTCCAATGATTTCCATGATGCATCACATGATGTCATATGTTGTATTTCTATTTTTAGAAATATGCAATTACTTAAGTAGTGTTTGGTTTTAAGAACCTAACACATTCTAAAACTACTATCATACATAATGATTAGAGTCATATCAAGATGTTACTAATCATAAATGTAAATGCTTGAATGATGAATATATTGTTTGAAAAAGCTTGTTTTAATATCTATTAAACTTGACAAGCTTTAAGCTTTTATACAAATTAAATTTACTTTGTCGTTAACAAAACTTAGGTAAAGATCAAAATATAAATAACGCTTAATGACGATATTTGTATTAACA